>CM014278.1:36454476-36516174 GCA_004135705.1 Alloteropsis semialata
ACTGTTCTTGTTATGACCTACCTTGAACTCTGTAGCCTGACTCGTACTTAAGTTTGTTTCTAAGTCTGTAATAATTCTACTCCTTGTATATCAAGTGTGTTGAGAATTCTTCTGTTGTGCTCCTATGTGATGCAAATCTGTGTATGTGATTTGTACTTAAGTTCGTGGAGGTTTCAGATGTCCTGAGGACATCTGACGGACTACCGGGTTTATACCGTCTGAAGTGCGTAAGCTGTGATTGTCAGTAAAATGACGATCCGACGCACTTGAGCCGGTCTAAGCTAGAAGGTTCCGCCACAATAGCGCTTGTTAATTTCTAAAAAAATCTAAGAAAATGCGAGCATCCGTGCCAAGTCGAGAACTTAGACCCAAGTAACCAGGTTCCACTGTAGAAACCTAACCGAGTAAGCAATGCTCGTTTCACGCCACACATTTTTTTTTCTCTATTTCGGATAGTGTACAAATGAGTAAGCTTATTATAGGTCATCCGTGGCAATCAAATGCAAGAAATCATGTAACGAATGGTGTTAAAACTTGCGGGCCATCGATAAATCCACAGTGCAGGGAAGTGCCAGCTGCAAATAACGGAATTCCCTTCCGGTAGCTAGTAACCGAAGTTAAATATAAAACCCACCATATCACTTGCGCGGCCCAGCAACTAGTATCCCGCAACGCAGCGTGCGTTAATTAAAACTAGCAGGACTTTTTCTTTTGCCCGCGCGCAGACGCGTTTGTCCGTTCCGTTCGTAACGGGAAAACTAGAAACTAGCTGGACTTTTTCTTTCGCGCGCGGAGTATTCGTCAGTCGGTTTTGAAATATCACGCGCATGACTTTTTTCGGGCGACGTGGTTGAAAGGGGAAAAAGAACGGATGGGAACTTCAAGCTACAAATTTGAAGTTGCAATTTCATAAAAATACACTACAAACTATGAGTATCATAGATACGAAAATCACATATTTTCAAATACAAATATCGCAAATATTAATGAAACAGTTTAGTCCTCAACAGTTATCCAGTCTTCAAATTTGTTATCAACTTCCACCTGTCAAAGTAAAAAATGTTGAGATAGGTTAATACAAATACTAAAACAATTAAGCAGAAGTATTGAGTGACATAAAGGAAATTGTTGTAACATTTGTAGCTAAATGTTGACATAGCTTAAAAATAAGATGGAAATATATATTTAGAAATATTGAATCATTCTGTACAAAGTGTTGACATAGTTTTACTTAAATGTTTAAAAATATAATAAGTAATGTTGAATGAGTTTGAACCAGTATTGAGTCATATGAAACAAAATGTTCAAGCAGTTCTAAACAAATATTGACATAGCTCAAGTGTTATGTTGTGCTATCAGAAAATGATTCTCGTTTTAATTTCAGGAATAGAGCACAATTGTTGAGATCTTGTTTACTGCCTTTATTAATGGCATCATTTCCTTTGTGAGTTTCAGTTTAAATTTGTTTTATTCACTTATTCTTGAATCCTCAAGAGCATCTGTGAATTAGTTCTTGTGAATTTGACTGAAGTTGATGCCTCTTTTAGATCTAAATAATGCTGAAAGTTGTAGTTAGGATCTGTGAATTAGTTATATAAAATCTTGCAGTCTTCATTCTTTCCTATAATTAGTTTAGATATTAATTATTTCAATATTGACTGACAACTATTTGACCATATGCATGGTACAAGATTGTTTTCCCAATTAGGGCCTTTTTGTAAGAGTGGGACTACTGCAGGATATTTTAGGATGGTCAAAGTTGATATAAATTTCAAAGATTTGAATCCTAGTCATCATTTCCAATTGTAGACAAGCACCTAGTAGCTTAGATCTTGCATATCTAAAACAATTGCAAATTAAACTGATTCAGTTCATACTTGTACTTGTAAGATAGTTTGATATAATTTTATTCCTTGAAAAAAATAGAGCAGCTCAAAATGCACATTGTTGGCTTTCTATCTCCTGCTACTACATATTTCAATAAAATATTTCAATCTCCTGCTAATAGTACATATTTCAATAAAATATTTCAATCTCCTGCTAATAAAATATTTTTTCTAAATTGACCGATACATATTTCAATATTTATCCTTCATTAACATAATTATTCTTGGGACGGTTATACCAGTTAGGGTTCTGGGTTTATTTGGGGGCGACTCCATTCTATCGGGTTCAGAAGCATGTTTGGGGTTTGGGGCGGCTATGTACCCCCTGCCATAGAAGGCCAAATTGTTTCGGCTTCGGCTCCCCTGCCATAGAAGGCTAAATTGCTTCGGCTTCGGTTATACCAGTTAGGGTTCAGGGTTTGTTTGGGGGCGACTCCGTCCTATCGGGTTCAGAAGCATGTTCGGGGTTTGGGGCGATCATGTACCCCCTGCCATAGAAGGCCAAATTGCTTCGGCTTTGGCTCCCCTGCCATAAAGGCTAAATTGCTTCGTTTCGGTTATACCAGTTAGGGTTCAGGGTTTGTTTGGGGGCGACTCCGTCCTATCGGGTTCAGAAGCATGTTCGGGGTTTGGGGCGGCCATGTACCCCCTGCCATAGAAGGCCAAATTGCTTCGGCTCCCCTGCCATAGAAGGCTAAATTGTTTCGGCTTCGGTTATACTAGTTAGGGTTCAGGGTTTGTTTGGGGGCGACTCCGTCCTATCGGGTTCAGAAGCATGTTCGGGGTTTGGGGGCGGCCATGTACCCCCTGCCATAGAAGGCCAAATTGCTTCGGCTTCGGCTCCCCTGCCATAGAAGGCTAAATTGCTTCGGCTTCGGTTATACCAGTTAGGGTTTAGGGTTTGTTTGGGGGCGACTCCGTCCTATCGGATTCAGAAGCATGTTCAGGGTTTGGGGCGGCCATGTACCCCCTGCCATAGAAGGCCAAATTGCTTCGGCTTCGGCTCCCCTGCCATAGAAGGCTAAATTGCTTCGGCTTCGGTTATACCAGTTAGGGTTCAGGGTTTGTTTGGGGGCGACTCTGTCCTATCGGGTTCAGAAGCATGTTCGGGGTTTGGCGGCCATGTACCCCATGCCATATAAGGCCAAATTGCTTCGGCTTCGGCTCCCCTGCCATAGAAGGCTAAATTGCTTCGGCTTCGGTTATACCGGTTAGGCTAAATTTTTCTTATGTTCTTAAAATTTTGATGAAAATATAAAAAAATATATTTCAACAATTTAATATAGCAGTTTCAAAATTACTGTATTCCATGTTCAACATTTTGTTCCTCAAGATGTTCAACTTTACTTTGAATTCATTATTTGTTTCGCCCATATACTTTGTACTAAATTAAGTTTTTTACTTCTTTAATGGTTTTGCTTTTCTATGACTTTAAAAAACTGTTTTGTCGACTTAGTTTAATAGTACTCAACATTTAGTTATGTTATTAACAAATTTTTTGATTGTTTTCAACGTTTCTCATAATTTTTTATTTGAAAATACATTTTTGTACCATGCAATTATTTTAAAAATGTAGCTGATTATTTTTGCGAATGAAAATATAATATCCTCCACATATAAAAGATTCACATTTATAATATCCAACTGTCATCTCTAAACAGGGTGTCCTCCACACAGTAAAACATTTGTAGATAGCACTTACAATTTTCTTTTTGAACCAAATAACTTATAAATTATTATGCAATATTTTCTATAAATATTTTACTCATACTACTAATAGTTTTCGTCTCTCTAAATTTTATTCTAAGTATTTCCTAGGGTTGCTGCTTCTGCTTCTTTGAAGATTTTTTTTTCTTTTTCTCTGAGCTTTCTTCTGAAGGTCTCTTCAATCTATTTCCTTTTTTCACTGACTTGGCAGGACCAACTGGTGGATCTTTGAGAAATGTTGTTTGTACTGCAATTTCTTTTGTTGTCACAACTTCACTCTGGCTTTCTTGCCCTTCCTTCTTTCTTTTTATAACCATATTTTGATTTCAATCTTTTGATTTCACCCTCTTTTGAAGCTCTGCCATATTTATTGAAGCAAATGCTGGAAACATTGATACTTTCTTTTTCCATTCCTATTTAGCATGACAAATAATTATATTTTATTATTTTTATCCCAATAATAGCATACAAGTATAATTACATTATGAAATCTTTCTGGTATCTGACAGGAAGTAATACGTATTTTGTTAAAACGGCTCTTCAAAATTGTTGACATAATGAAACAAGAATGTTAATATAGGTTTACTATAATCTTAATTTTTTTCCTATTATTTTTGTTTCAAACCTCAGGGATGCATACTCAATTATACTCAATTGCTCATTAATTTTATATACAAATCACAGAGAGTAACAACAATTCTCCAAAATACCAAGGTAATGAATAAAGGTCATCCTAAACCGATCTGCCAACAAACCGATCTGCCAACACTGAGTACTGACGCAAACAAAATTTCTTCTCCCTAACTAGTTCACAAAGAGAAATTCACACAGGAGATGTGGTCCAATTCCATTCACATTAATCAACAAATTTGCAGAACATAATTTTCAATTCAAACATACCTCAGCCGACTTCCTCTGGTTTAATGCAATTTCCATACTTTGATTTCCAGATTATGCTTCCATTGCGGCAGAAGTTGTTATTTCAGCTCTTGTCTTACCAGTATAACAAGTTTTCATCAAAATTCATCGAACTTCTAATATAGATGAAGTATTCTGTTGCATGTATGTGCCTTCTACAATATCTATGTCAATGTGTAACTTAAATTATATCAACTTTTTATCCACAATGACATTTCTTAGTAAAATGACTTAACATTGCTAATTATGTATGTCAACATTTTAATAAAGCTATGTCAACATTTTGCATTCAATTATTCAACATTTACACACAAATGTTTCCAACTAACACTTGAGCTATGTCAACGTTTGTTTAGAACTGCTTCAATATTTTGTTTCATATGACTCAATACTAGTTCAAACTCATTCAACATTACTTATTATATTTTTAAACATTTAAGTAAAACTATGTCAATATTTTGTACACAATGATTCAATATTTCTAAACATATATTTCCAACTTATTCTTAATCTATGTCAACATTTAACTAGAAATGTTACAACAATTTTCTTTATATCACTCAATACTTCTGCTAAATTGTTTTAACATTTGTATTAACCAATCTCAATATTTTTATTTTGACAGGTGCAAGTTGATAACAAATTTGAAGACTGGCTAGCTGTTGAGAACTAAACAGTTTCACAAATCTTTTCGATATTTGTTTTTGAAAATATGTGATTTTCCTATCTATGATACTCATAGTTTATAGTGTATTTTTAAGGAATTGCAACTTCAAATTTGTAGTTTGAAGTTTCCACCCGTTCTTTTACCCTAACAACCACGTCGCCCGAAAAAAGTCTCGCGCGTGATATTTAAAAAACGACGGATGAACCCTCCGCGCGGAAAAGAAAAAGTCCCACTAGTTTATATTTTTTCCGTTACGAACGGAACGGAGGAAGCCCGTCGGCGCGCGCGCAGAAAAGAAAAGTCCCACTAGTTTATAAAACAGGCCGCGCTGCCCGCGATAGTGGTTACTGGACCGCGGGTGCCTTATACTGGGCTTTATATTTAACTAGTGAAAAAGCACGTGCCGCAGGCACGTTTTTGAGAAAATATAGTAAACAATAACTTTATATTTATAGAAAAAATTACATATGATAATGCCATATTTTTGAAACATAATAAAGCTCACAGTCTATCATGTTTTGGCGAGAATCATATATTCGATTGACTTATATGAAAAGGAACACCTGATCAAATCAATGGTTCATATGATAACGCCAATTATTAGTTCTTTTGTTTATTTCCTAAAGTATATAACCAATTGGTTACAAGCTTTCTAAAAACTCAATCAATACCCAGCCAATTCTCCACAATTATTATTTTTTTGTGTACAATACCAGTTACAAGCTCGTTCATATCCAACCAACAAACAACACAAAAAAACTTCTCCACATCACGATGCTCCCATAGCCATAGGTAGCGTTTGACTACCTCCACATCGCGATGCTCTCATAGGTATCCTTCAACCACTGGTCATATACAAACAGGATGCTACCATAGCTAGCGTTCGACCACATCAGTGGGTATGCACGTGCCACAGGCACGTTTAAAATATCTCTAATATAAAGTACTTTAATACAGCAAGGGAGATAATTCAGAGAATCAGAGAAAAGCTAAAAACAACATTATTATTAGTCTTGGCACAATCCACATCCAACACGACAATACTAAATATTATGAACAGCTATATCCACATCCATTATATCTGATCACATTCATACCATGGTTGACAAAATAATTTCTTCATCTTTTTTAATGTACATCTTCAATGCAACATGTGCTTGCCATTCGTATTTGTGGTGCACTTGGTTCTAAAGCCATCTATTTCAGCACTTGGTTCCATCTCCTGAGGGGTTTCCTCCTTTTTTTCCACAATCATTAGATCATCAATGTCAGCAGCTAGATTACACGTGAAATATATTTAGTCACAAAAAACAATTGTTGGCAATAAATTAATGACTAATGCGTATACGTATCATACTTAACACATAGTTAGTAACAATTTCTGACTTACAAAATGGTATTACACATTCAACAACTTTATTGGAATACCAATTGTGTTATGAATTGTCCTCTACGTTTGGCAAACAAAAATTAGTGCCCAGGCTTAAATTATATCATTACCTTTTTATGATGAAGTATAGGATTATGTAAAGATTTAGTGCTTGCCATCTATTCCACAAAAAAATATGTTCAAATGCCGAAAGACACTCACCTCCCTATGGATTCCATAGTTTCGTTCTCCATTTTTCACCCTCCAGAAAGGACACTTCATTTCCCTCTGCAAGGGTGCAGCTTGGGATCATCTAAAACCAAAACAAACCCAGTCGCCATCACATTTCTCAGCTAAAAAAGAAACTACAACACTGAACACTCACTGCATAAGTTGCCACTAATACTTCATCTTTATAGAGAATCTCCGAAAGCATCAATGTATCTTTACTGTCCTAACCATGATAAGATGGTATCATCGAGAAAAAATATAATTTCTAAAGAAAACAGCATCTAGCAACCAATATGGCCTATCTCAGTAATTCTATCATGGTTAGGACAGCAAATACAATGTTTTTCTAATTGGTTCTTTATTACAAATTCCATGTATTTTACTTTGATAATCAAATATGAAACTTTATTATTCTAAAGCTGGAGCCGGTCTGAATACACTAAGATAGAAAAGTATATCGGTGAAATGTTTGTGCACCAGACATGGTAGCAGATTCCTGTCCCGTAAATAGAGCCACATCTTGCTTATCGGCATCACTGAAAAAACAAAGAGACATGCTCAAGAATTTAAGTCTGAAAAACAAAGAGAAATGCATACAGCTCAAGAAATTCATTTACCCTGCTGGCCAACACGACCATAACATTAATAGCTAATGGCCAGGGCAAGGGATTACCATGCAAGAAATAATAATGTATCGGTATCACCAAGACAACATATGAGCTAGGTTGCTAGTGACTGACCAGAACACTATTTGATTAACCTAATCATTCATCAAAAGATCAGACTACCTCACTATTACATGAAAATGACACATCACATACTTGATCCAAAATTTATTCACTTGTATTATACCAGCAAAGTAAAACATATATCACTGTGGTAAATAAATGAAACATGATAATTCTGCAAAGATAAATTAGACAAGATAGAAATAGCACAAATAATTTAATGGAAAGCAAGCATTTAATGAGCATTCTATTTTCATTAAACACTATTTATTGATTAAAAAGTAGAAAGACAAAAATCTCAGGGAAAGCACACTTGTTACTGAGTTATATACTTTTCTTCAAACATGGGAGAAATATTTTGAAAGTAAATATATTAGATGACCTATGAAAACTAAATACATAATCAGAGCTGAAATGATATAATAATAAAAATGGATCTAACATGCAAGTTTTATCTGCTAAATCACAACAAATGTGAAGGCAAGAAGTGCAAACAATAACAAAAGAAGGTTTAAATCAAAACATGTGAAAGGTTTCACATAGCAAGGTGGCATTCTCTCTCAACCCCCCAAATGCATGGATTTTTGTCAAAAGAACGAATGAAAAAGTAGAATATCTCAGAGCAATTAGGCACAGCATCTCTTTAAGATATTCTTAAACCATGGATTCGTGAATTCATGAATTTGTTCAAACCAGGGACCACCTTTGGGGTTGCAGTAATGATCCATAGATGTTGTATAGCTCCTCGCTGCCGGTGTTTGACTAATCTACAACCACAGCTGAGCGGCAACAGCTTGCTGATCGCGTGCCCGCATGGCAAGGCCTCGAGTCTATACTATAAAGAGAAAACATTTTCAGATTAGATGCAATGTAAAATATCAGGGAAACACATGTCCTGAACATTGGATTGAATTTATAAGTGTCAGGAACTATACCGAGACCTGATAATCTACACTATTCCTTTAAAACTGTTCAGGTCCCAGCCCTTGAGAATCAAGACACTTATATATGCTGGAAAAATTCACTGCTATCTTGTATTTCTATCATCAATTATATGCATACTTACCTAATACGCATGTAACACCAAATATTGAAATGAAGTCCACATATACATACCAAAGCCAGCGATACATAAAATTTTGATGTAGGTGCAACACCTTTTCTCTCAATTCAGTCATCGCCAAAAGGAAATCCCATCTTACTTCACTTGATCAAATCTCTACAGCTTTGACACTGCACAAACTGCTAGCTGTTAATGTGAAAAATATTGACTAAACTTTACTATTGCAGCCCTAATTCTTACTTTGATAATATTTCTTTCTGTTCTCATGAAACAGACTTACACTGTAGTCATCAACTGGTCATCAGTTCTAAAAATTTGCCAATTATATGATACTGAATTAAAAACACATGATACATGATGGCTGATACAGATTCTAGATCCTAGTCTACTACGTACTACCTTTTCCTGCTTACTCCACAAAGAAAACAAACAATCTGACAGTCCTACAACAAGAATAAAAAGTGGGGAATGAATAAAAAGTGCTTCAGATTTTACTCAAAAACAAATGAGAAACATTATAGCTCTACTCAACCCGCTAAAAGGAAAACTTAATAGAAAAAAACTTTACTCAGATGGCTCTACTCAACCCACTACAAGAAAAACTAAAGCAATAGCCTAAAAATTGTAGCTGATGATTGAAGATCATAACTGCTTTAATTAAAAACATCAAGATGCAGTAAACACTCATCATGGTTTCTCCCATAACCGACAGCTCACCCCACCGAGTCTTCCTATCATGGGCACCACGTGCGGTACATAGAGGCCACCAGTATTTGATGTTTTTTTGTCTTTTAAGAGCCATTACAACTCAACCTTGTGACTCTAGTCCTTAACAACATGCAAAGACAAACAAGGAGAAAATAAGCAAATGTTTGATTCAAGCAAGTAGTATAGAATAGGTTAATAGAGTGAGTAATCTACGTGCTGGAGAGGAAATGATGGCAGCTAATTCATTGTCCCATTCTGCATCTTCAAATGTCGCACAACAAGAGTAAGTCACAATATAAATTGAACCCAAAACACAAATATTTCCTTTGTCGCTTGCTAGTATAGCAAATCGTTGAGTGGTTCTTTTCCAGAATCAGCAAAAAGAAAAAGTCTGCATTTGGACAGAAAGCAAAATAACTTATATGTGCAAGATCAATTCATTTTTTGATACTTAAAACTGACCTGGAATACCTGCTCTCAAAATTGCAAAATTGATCTCTATTACAACTTGATGCCTACATTGCCAAATCATGATCATAGAATTAAATTCTACCCGGCAATATAAAGCAGTAACTGAATTGAAATTTGCACAAACCATCTGAAGGAATGGAAATGCTATCCAATTTATCAATTTACTTAAATTCAAGTCTGGCATGCATATCAAACTATTCATGGGCACTGTAACATAAGGTCATGGAAACCTATCCAAAAGCGCCCGAAGTACAAATCTAGCAACACTAAGGTTCACATAAGTGCAAAATAAATAGAGAATGCACTGGTTTAGCTCTTTTGATCAAATCATTGTATTGGAAACATTTGTTTCTCCTATGATTAAA
The DNA here is from genome assembly GCA_004135705.1 of Alloteropsis semialata. NCBI lineage: Eukaryota > Viridiplantae > Streptophyta > Magnoliopsida > Poales > Poaceae > Alloteropsis > Alloteropsis semialata. The sequence goes on from CM014278.1 coordinate 36,464,590, forward strand.
AACTACCATTGTCGTTGACAAAATTCCATATACCATCAATGAAAAAAGCTATCTACAGAAACCCCATTTTGCTTAAACTCTAAAGGACAGTAGCAGTACGTTGTAAAATGAAGACATTGACTAAAGCAACAGTAGATTAGTCACTGAACAAAAAGTTATTTGGACGCCATAGTGGGACCCAATTTACATGCATCATTTGAATTTCGGGACCCACCAGGTAGGCATTTCACCTGAGATGCAGAGCATGGAATCTATACTAATACAAATCACTATTACAAAACACATAAATATGACAATTTTTAGAATGTAAAAAAATTATGTGGTAAAGATAAGGACCAATTTTCAAAATTACCAGGGTTCAGCATACTGTTGAAAAAATTAGCCTATGTTCAGGTTTCTGGACTTTGTGGTTGTATCTCATGAAGCTGTCTAGATTAACTGGATGCATACGACGTCAAACAAAAAACAAAAACAAACAGAGAAAAAGAAATGTGGCAAAAAAAATAATTGACCACATACAACCAACCAACGCCTTATCCAACATACAGACTAATAGTGCTCCCGGCTGCCTGACTAATGGTCACCAATGCATGTAGTTTTAGCAGAAGACCTGCTTCTCTCTCATTAAGAAAGGAGAACGAGGAGTTTAGCATAAGGAGTCAAAAGCTCCAAATTTATCCTGAGGATAGATTCAACTATATCATTACAAGCGCCAGAAATGTAAGTGGTAAAATCTATGAAATGTAGTTGTAGCTTCAAACTATATGTGACATGCATGTGCTGAATGGGTTCTTCAGTACTTATGCATTCTCTACAGAATTATCCTCAACACACTGATCTACTTCTAAGTTTAATGCACAGTTTAATAAGGTAACTGAAACAAGGCAGTCAGGTTCCACAAAATGAATACCCTTTCATGTTTGTAGCTACCACCAGGAAAAACGAGCAATGAACAATGCATTTTTGATAGAAACAGGCCTATCATGATTGTAGTTCAGTTTTAGTTGTCACAGCCACCAGCCAATGAGTTATTCTATAATAAAACAAAATAATGGGAAACACTGCTGGTGGATACTCTAATTTTTGTAATCTTAAGAATATTAGCTAATCAGTGAGGCACTTCGGCACCAATTGGTCATTTGCTACCGCTGAAACACCTGCCACACGCTAACTGCTAAGAAACAATAGTCATAAGTTTAGTGTTCGGGCCAAAATTCACACGCTAGTGTAGAGGATGTAGAGGATGAGTCGATGAGGACACAGATATACAGCCTACAAACTCAGAAGAGGCGTCGATTTTCGGCGTAAGGCAACGTGTATCCCCGGTGGTGGTGCTCCTCCGCAGCTTCATCTTCTCCATGGGAGGTCAATTAGATCGACATTCTGAATCAATAGAGAAATTAAACAAACTCCAGAAAATCTTTTTTATTAATTAGACGTGATATCCTATTTTATTAATTAGACGTGATATCCTATAACTATGCAAACCACAAATCCGCATAAAACAAGTAAAACCTAAACCCTAGCACCAACGAATACCAAATCCTGCAGATCTCTAACACAGAGGCAGCGGTAACGAACCTAGAAATTCTCATCAGCGGCAAGCCCAAGGGAGGCGTTCTCGAGCTAGGTGAGATGGAATGCCATATAGCTCTCTCATCAGCTCGGCATCCTGAAGCTCCAGCTATGGAACAATAAAGCAATGAATCTCTGCATCATCCAACCTGGCATGATCTCGCTGATGTATGAACAATGCATATGCCATCAGATTCAAGCAGCAGAAGGAAGAGAATATGAAGGATTGGTGAGCCATGATTGGCGGTGGAAACCAACCTTGGACTGGTGCGCGCGAGTAGAACCTGGATGGTCGGTGCTGTCGAGCACTCGTGCGCACGATGGGAATGGCCGTAGCGGCGTCGCAGATGGGGACAGCGGCGCAAAGGCGGGCCAGCGCTGCGGCACGTGCGTCCTCTTGGGCCATCACCTCTCTGCCATGCCCGTTACTGCTAGAGGAGTCAGATCCTGTTAGAAGAGGATCTAGGAGAAATTCGAAAGGGGCCGACGTGAAGATGCCTTATCGCCGAGCTCCAGTGGCCGCCGTGCCGCCGCCGCCATCAGCGGGCATGGGAGGTGCGGCGAAGGGCGGCGGGGATAGAGAGAGGAGGCGGACGAAGAGAATGGTGCCCTGATGATGTGCATCATGGAGAGGGATTAAGAGGCGAGGCGAGGGAAGAGGAGGCGGTGTGAATGGACGGAATCACGAAGCCGCCGGGGAAGAGAATGGAAACCAGCCGTGATTAGCGGGGGAGATGCGGAGTTTATGGGTGGGTACACGCGGGCGGGTAAGACCGGAGCCGCGGTGACAAAAATGATCAAAAAACGGCGAAAGTATTTTCCTTCTCGCGATTTTTCGATCTCCCCCCTTCATCCTGTCAAACTTTTGGCCTGACAGATGGGACCTCTGTGAGAGGTACACATGTTTAATCTTGGGTGAGAATTGTTTTCAAATGTTATTTTCTTTATAGTATAGACTTGGTTAACTAGCTACTAGTTACCAGATACGAGCCCCCGCAAATAAGAAAGTAGAAATTTGGGTTAACCTATTTGAGATGTCGGTACATGGGAACGTTGACTGATCTGCCCATAGATGAACACTGGGCGACCGCGCACTTTTATTTGGGGGCCCATCGGGCAGTGGCCCGGCCCGGTCGCCATGCCTTCTTCGAGTCGCGTTCTCAGGTAGTCAGGTTCTCCCAGACAAGCTAGCCTCCCATGTAACTCCCGTGCGCTCCCAATTTTGTCGAGAGAGACACCGCGAAGGGACGGCGGGCGGCGCAGCGATGAGGACTGATGAGGAGGTGCAGTCGACGTCAAAGAAGCAGCTCGCCTGCCACACCCACATCGAGGGCCTCTGCCTCGACGTAGCCGCCCCCACCCCTCCTCCCACTTATCCGTACTCCGTCCACGCCAGGCGTAGGGATTTTCTAGGGTTCTATAGCTTCGTTGTGTCGGTGTAGATCCTCCGCTTGAGTCTATTCATGTGGTGTGCAAGACGATGGGTGTGACTCCCTCGAAGGAAAACTTCGTTCGCGCCTTCTCTGTGCACCATCAACCGAAGTATATCGAGACCTTGGAGGCCGCCGATACCTTGGTGAAGCGAAACACCCAGTTTGGGTGCATTAACTTCCGCTTCCGTGGTGGAGTTACCAGCCCGGTGACGGCTTACCAGAACCGGTGGCCCGATGATTGGCACAGCTTCTGGTTTTATGCCGAAGTTGTCCCTGAAGCGGACGGGAAGCCCAGCGAGCTGGTGTGCAAGGTCCTTAGTGAGTTGCCCAAAGTCGAAGATTTCTTCTGGGCTCCCACGAATGAGGAGTCCGCTCGGCTTTTCGCTCACGCTTTGCGTGTCCTTTCTTCGGAGTTTGGCACCCGTGACCTGGTGGAAGAATATTGCCTTGTGAACGTGTTCCCCGTTCGCTCCGGCTGGCAAGTTTCGAAGTATGAAGATTTCGAGAGCGACATCAAACTACCCGACTTCAAAGAAAGCTTCGGGGTGAACAAAGAAGGTACGTTTTAACACTTAAGCCCCATTTTTTCTACTTCGCGCGGTCATCCCCTCCTTGGTAAAGATGTTGTTGCTTATGTTTCATCGTAGATATTTGCCCCGTGGCCGCTGAGTAGCGCGCCAACGCCATCCTAGGGCCGGAGACCGTGAAGGAGACCTCCGAGATCGTCAGTCGACTCGGCGGTGCCCGAGATAACCGCGTCTTCTGATTCTTCAAGATCGAGGGTCCCCCGCGCGAAGCCGTGACCGCCCATCTTGAACAAGCGGAGAAATGCCATGGCAAGAAGGGTACCGTAGAGAAGAATGTCGCGAAACGCAGCAGCGCGGAGCCTGCCGCTACTGCACGAGCAGAAGCAAAGAGGCGTCGCCTGACCGCCCGTCCGAAGGTTGCCTCGGGCCGCAAAAGCTCCTCGATCCCCGACCTGTTGCTGAACATGGAGGAGGAAAAGGATAGCTCCCCTGATCCCGAGGGCGATGCTGTCGGGGACAAAGGTTCGAAGAGCAAGCCCAGTCCTGTAACGGTAGCAGACGCAAATTCCGCAACTTCCCTGAGGGTTGGGACACCTTCGAAGGCTGCTCCCGAAGGTCCCAACCCCGAGCTCGCCGCGTCTGCGCGCGAAGACCCTGCCCAGACTCTGGCGCGCAAAGCCCTGGAGCGGCCAGCGTATGAGATTGTGTACAGTGACCAGGAGGCTGAGAGCGATGAGGAAATGCCCCAAGTCGAAAACCGTGTCAATGACTCCACAACCTCAAGCGAAAGGGAGTGTTGACCTAAGCTCCATGAAGCCGTCTCCTGCTAACGAAGCTGCTGGGGCTAGCGCGTCTGGTGAGAAGAAAACCTCTTCTAGCTCTGGCAACTCGGGTGGTTCCTCTGGGACTAGCCCGGTGAGTAGCCGCAGCGCCTACTTCGTCACCACGGAGGACATCCAAGATGTGGCTGGCCGCATGGATCTTCCCGCGAAGTGCCATCTTTGGGGTGGCCAAAAATGTGGCGTTCTGTAGTTTGAGAGTGGCCGCCGCGAGCGTCAGCTGCTGGAAAAGATGGGGAGCCACTTCTGCGCTCCCGTGATGGAGACCAACTTGGAGAAACTCAGAGTGGATCATGCTCTGGACTGCGCAAAGGACCTGGCTATGAAAGCCCTGATCGCTAGCCGTGTGGCTCAACGTGCGTATCGAGCAGAGAAGTATGCCGGAGAGCTACAAAGCATAAGCAGCAGCGGAGCCCTGACCAAAGAAATCGAAGTGGTCAAACGTCTTCAGGGCGAGAAGGAGGCTATCAAAAAATCCCTAGAAGAGGAAAGGAACAAGTCCTCCTGGCTTCAAAAAGACTATGACTCCTTGTTCAAGCATTCCGAAGAGCTAACTGCTCGCGTCGAAGACCTTGTGATTGCAAAGGAAGTGTATGATATTGCCATATCCTCTGTGAAGACCCATGAGGAACGCGCGAAGCTGTTGGGCGCTGAACTGGATGAAGCCAAGGGCCAGCTGCGCGAGCTCATAGGCGAAGTTCGCACTGGGCTTGCCTACGTGAAGCTGCAGTTTTAACTGACTCTACAAAGCTTTTGGGCCTTGGAGCTAGCTCAGCCCCTCGATATCGACACTGCTTCACACGAAGAAATCTTTGCCTGGCTGGGCGCCTGCGCTCAAGAGATGGACAACGCGGGGCATGCCTTCGGTGAATTGGGTGCCGTCGTGGCAGCATGTACTCTTGCCGTCAGCATATGCCAACTTCTCCGTGACCCAGATGCGGCAGGTGGCTCCCGTGACTCCTTCCTGACGAAGAGCGACCTTCGCTGACTTCGTCAGGCCGACTTTCCCTGGCCCCAAGAGCTAACTCCCAAACGGCTCCCCGTTCTTGCAAAGAACATCGCGAAGAACTTCATCTCTTCGTTCTACCATAAGTCGGGGCACAAGCTCGCGGTGGCCGAAGGGGAGCGCCTGGTTGAACAGGTAACTTCCCGCTGCGCGCTTGTAGCTCCGGCTGACTTGCGCCTCTAACAATTTTGCGATGTTCTTTGTTTCAGCGACGTGCTCGACTTGCTGTGGAAGTTGAGTCCCGCCTTGAGCAAGCCGGAGTGTCGAACCCAGTCTCCGTGCCAAACCCTGCTACCCAAGGTGCCGCGACCAACGAGCAGGCGCCCCCTGCGACTGGCGCCTCCACGAAGCCCGCTGTGGAAGATACCTCCGAGGTGTGAAGAGGCTAGATGGTACCAGATAGGGAAATTTGTGTATTCAGCCCCTTGTCCTGTAAAGAATGATATTTTTTGTGGAATCTGCGCAAGTCCCGATGTCGGTTCCTGCGCAGATTATCGAAGGTGTGACTCCGATGACCATGTGTTTCGGCGACTTTTTTTGTCTCTGGTTCATTATGGCAAAAATTTCACCTTCGCTTTCCGCGCATTCCTTTCTATACTTTTTGGAATTCAAAGCTCGAGGCTTATGTGCGATGCAACGCCACTGCGCGTCGCCAGTTCGCCGAGGTGCACGCCTGCTGTATGGAACGGGCTTCTATAGTTCCATTCTCGGGTCTCTTTGGAGACCCAGTGCTTCGAAGATGTTGCTGTGAAAACGGAGGAGCCCGACTCTTACGAGCTCCCCGAATATCATTACCTTCGACCATCTTCGCGTCTCCTCTCGGAGTCCCTTCTTTCACGGACTAAATGATGGCACGCTCTGAACAGGAGGACACGAAGAGCATGCTGGACTTGCTGCGGAGAAGTTTCCCTCAGATGAAGAGCTCCGTCGCATGGCAAACCAGATTATCAATGATGTTGTAATTGACCTGATTGATGAGATATCTCATCGTGTAATTCCTTGATTTTTACTTCGCCTTTTCGAGTGAAGTTATGCAATGAATGTCGTGCATTCTTACTGCTGTAATTATTTCCCGAATGCCTCTTCGGAGGTCACCTTTTTGTTCTGGTGTCGCCATTTTTCTTTTGGCTTTAGTGCGCTTTTCACCACACTTTTATTTTTGCACTTCGCGCTTGTCTGCTGCGAAGACGTGACAGCATTTCACTGCGCGATTTTCTTGAGGGGGCCAACCTCATGGCTTTTCCGCCGCGCACTCGTGATTTGATAAGTGAAGGTGTGAATGATGCGCTCCGAAGATGCCACATCGCCCATGCCTCACTTACCTTGGCACGGATTTAGTTTACTCTCGAAGTTAACTCCCCATGCTCCGGAGGAGTTTTAACATCGAGACGAGTCCTCCTTTTCTGGGGGAACATTGTTTATATTTCACAACGGGATTACAACGAAGTGCCGCCTCGTTAAAAACCTTACACCTTCGGGTCCAAGCTACTGACCCGACGGTTTCCCTCGTAAGGAAAAGAGTACGGCACTGTTTTACACAAGGGCATGAAAACTCATGAAAAAATAAAAGAAGGAAAGAAGAACCAAAAAAGAGCAGACTCGTAACGGAGTCCCTCTACACGAAGTACTTCTTTAGCTTGTCCTTATTCCAAGTGAACGTCGTCCAGCTTCTGCAGGGTGAAGGCCGCTGGCCTGTCGATTTGTGAGGCCAAGGAAGGACCTTCCCACTTTGGCTCGAATTTGCCAGCCGTGTCCGACCTTCGTAGCACCATGTCTCCTGTGGAGATGTCCTTGTATTTGAGACCCTTGTTCTTCCATCTCCGGGTCTCATCCTGATATTCATCAATGTTCTGAGCTGCCTGCAGTCTGATGGACTCAACATTGTCTTTGGTTGCCTTTTCATCTTCGCTGGTATGCGTGACGAAAGTTTTGAAGGAATGCAACTTTATTTCCTCTGGCATCATGGCCTCTTCGCCGTACAGCAACCTGAATGGCGTAAACTTCGTTGCCCGGGACACAGATGTGTTGTGCACCCAAGTGACCCTTGGTAACTCTTGGGCCCATTTTCCTCGCGGCTGATCTGTAATGTTCTTTTTGATGCCTGCGAAGATGATGCCATTTGCCCTTTCGACCGCGCCATTTGACTAGGGGTGATACACCGAAGCGAAACAAAGCTTGGTGCCAATCTGAAAACAGGACCTCCAAAATTCTACGCTGTCAAACTGCTTTCCATTGTCCACTGTGAGCTCCCTTGGGACCCCGAAGCGGCACACGATGTTCTGCTAGAAAAACTTCGTTATGACTGTCGAAGTTATACGCTGCACCGGCTTCGCTTCTATCCACTTCGAGAAATATTCCACTGCGACAAGGGCTTGTAATTTCCTAGCACCGGAGGCAAAGGGCCAACGATGTCCAAGCCCCACCGAGCCAACGGCCAAATGGAAGGAATGAGCTGGACTTTGTGCGAGGACGCTCGGCTGACCGGGGCGTGAAGTTGACAGCTGTTGCATTTTCTGAGGGTGTCTTCTGCATCCGTCAAGGCAGTTGGCCAGTAGAAACCCTGCCTGAAAGCTTTTGCAACCAATTTTCTGATTCCCATATGCGCAGAGCACATGCCGCTGTGAATGTCTTCGAGCAACTGCACCCCGTCCTCTCTAGAAATGCATTTTAACAACGGTGAACAGACTCCTTTCTTGTATAGTGCACCGTTGATTATCATATAATTTCGCGCCTGGAGTTGCATTCTGCTTCGACCCTTCTGATCTTCGGGCTCGAAGTACCCCTTGAGGAAAGCTATTATTGAAGACCTCCAGTCTTCGCTGGTAATTGCGTTAATGAACTTGACCGGAGCCTCATTGCTATCAACGGACTTGTGATGCAATACTTCGTAAAACACATCCGGATGTCGTTGAGTTTTCTGAGCCGCTGCTTTCGCCAACGCGTCTGCTTCGCCATTCAGACTTCTGGGAGTTGACTTCACTATAAATCCCAAAAAGTATTTCTCCATCGCTCTTACTGCCGCAAGGTACTTCACCATCTCCAGATCTCTAGCCTTGTCGCTTTTGCCTATGTGGCCCTGAATGAGGTCGGAGTCTGTCTTGATAACGAGTCTTCGGGTGCCCAGGGCTCTTGCCTTTCTGAGGGCGAGAAGGAGCCCCTCATATTCTGCCACATTGTTCGTGGCGGCTTCAAAGTTGAGGCGAATTGCGTAGTGGTGAAGTTAAGATGGCCGAAGCGCCAGCCCCATCCGCACAGTAAGCCCCATCGCAATGAACTTCCCAGTGATCAACCGCGACCTCCTGATCTTCTTCCGACCTCGGCGTCCAATCCGCGACGAAGTCAGCCAGAACCTGGGACTCTATAGCCTTCCTAGACATAAAATTGACCACGTACTCCGCAATCTCAGCTGACCACTTCGCAATGCAACCTGAAGCTTCCTTGTTTTCGAAGACTTTTCGCAGGGGAAACGAGGTGGGTACGGTAATGCTATGGCTTGGGAAATAGTGCCGAAGTTTTCGAGCAGCCATTACAACTGCATAAGCCATTTTTTTCACTTCGGAGTAGAATCTCTTTGCCCCGGTCAATGCTTCAGACACGAAGTAGATGGGCACCTGGAGAGTCTGGCCATTTTTGTTCCTCTCTTCCACCAAGACCGCGCTGAGAGCGGAGTCAGACGCCGCGATGTACAAAAGGAGATCCGCCTTTGGAGTTGGACTAGTTAGCACTGCTGTGTGCTCGATGTAATTTTTCAGGTCTTCTAAGGCTTGTTGCTGCTCCGGACCCTAGAAAAATGTGGAAGTGACCCTGAGCGCATTGAAGAAGGGAAGGCTCCGCTCCGCCGACCTTGAAATGAACCGCCCCCAAGGACGCCAGCCTCCCTGTTAACTTTTGCAAGTCCTTCTTTGATCTTGGCGGCTTCATGTTTCGCAACGCCAAGATCTTCTCCGGGTTGGCCTGAATGCCCATCTTCGAGATCATGCATCCCAATAGCTTTCCCGCTGAGACCCCAAAGACACATTGTTCCGGATTGAGCCTTAGGCCGTACCTTCTCAGGTTGGCGAAGGTTTCAGTGAGGTCTTTGACATGGTCCTCTGCCTTCTTACTCCACACCACGACGTCGTCGACATAAGTGGAGACATTAGTATCGAACTGCCCTCCTAGTACAGTTCTTATCATTCTGTTGAAGGTTGGCCCAGCATTCTTGAGGCCCTCTGGCATGCGGATGAAACAATACAGCCCGAAGGGCGTCGTGAAGCTTGGCTTCTCTTCATCTTTCTGCTTCATCCAGACCTGGTGATACCCCGAAAAGCAGTCTAGCAGAGAAATCATCTCACAACCTGTAGCAGAGTCTACCAGAGCATCAATTCTCGGCAATGGATAATCATCCTTCAGGCACGACTTGTTCAGGTCCGTGAAGTCAATGCACATTCGCCAGCTTCCATTCTTCTTCGGCACCATCACTATGTTAGCCAACCACTTCGGGTATTTTACTTCGCGGATGACCCGAGCTTCCAATAACTTCTGCACCTTTACTTTAGCCGCCTTCCTCCTCTCTTCAGACAGCACTCGAATTTTCTGCTTTCTGGGCCTGACCCTTGGATCCACATTGAGCTCATGCTCGATCACTTCCCTCGGGACTCCTGTGAGGTCCCTCTTAGACCACGCGAAGACGTCTTGGTTGCACGCCAAACATGCGATGAGCTAGCTTAAGCGCGACTGATCCAAGTTCGCTCCAACACACACCGTCGCCCTGGAGACGCCCCTGGAAATGGCATCTTCTTGGTGTCTTCCTGTGGCTGAACTCGTCCTTTCTCTTCTTTCATCTCTTTGCCGAGAGTAGCATCGGGGCCCTCAATTACGTGAATCGGCTTCTGCCGGACCGCCGTGTTTCGCTCTCTTCTTCGAGCCTCCTCTTGATCCCCAAACACAGTGACCACTCCACCTAGAGTAGGAATCTTCATGCAAAGGTAAGCACTGTGGATTGCAGCTAAGAACTTATTAATGATTCCCCTGCCAAAGATTGTCGTGTATGGATATGGAATGTCCACAATGTCGAAGGTTATGACCTCCGTTCGCGTCTGATGACCTTCGCCAAACGTGATGTTGATGTCCATCTTGCCAATTGCCTCGATTTTCTCCCCCCTAAAGCCGAAAAGAGGCGTTTCCGAAGGCTCCAGACTTCGCTCTTCAAACCCCATTTGCAGAAATGCCCTTCGAAAGATTATGTCTGCAGAGCTACCATTATCTAGCAGAATTCCTCCGAGGTCAGTGCCGTATAAATGCTTTTCGTTCTTTGCAACTATTGCTCTTATGACGAGCGGGTCTTCATGGGGGTAATGCTTGAGTCGCAAGTCTTGCTCCGTGAAGGTGATGGGTACGTGGGACCAGGAAATGTGGAACGCAGTTCCCTCCGACACATGATTGACCGAATGAAGATGCTCATGTTTCTACCTTTTGGAGAGATATGCCGGATCTCCGGAACTACCGGTGATTGCATTCACTATATTCACCCTTCTTTGAGAGGACTCCGCTCTCTCCTCCCTGTCTTTGGTTCTCCTTTCGTCCCTTGGACGCTCTGAATGCTGCCTGGAGACTTTGTGACCCTGGGACTGCGCAGTGCCCCCCTCCAGGATGCCGGGTAGTACGGCTGATGAGGCTGCACGAAGACTGGTGGCTGCGGAGGCAGGATCGTAGGGACATAGTTGCTTGCCGCAAACGACTGCCCATGCGGCCAATAGTTCATTGGCCTGTACTGCATGGCATCGCCGGACGCCGAAGTGTAACTGACGGCCCTCGACGCCTGGTGTTTCTTTCTTTCTTCTTCCTCCGCCATTCTCCTCTTCGTCTCGATCGCATCCGGGCACTCCCCCGTGAAGTGCCCCTGATCTCTCCAGTGGAAAAAACAGTAAGGCGTCTTTCCCTCGCCTTCTTTCTTCTGGCCCCTTCCTGAGCCCTTTCCTCGGCCTCCCCGGCCTCCGCGTCCTCCTCGGTCCGCTCCGCCGCCTCTTCCGGCGCCTCCAGCCGCCGACGCGGCCGCAGCCTGCCCCTGCGAAGGTTGACCTTGCTGCGACGCTTCAGACGCCACATTGTTAACGCCGCGGCCCTTTCCCGGGAAATCTCCTTTACCCGAGGAAGGCGGCTTCTGTTCTTCCCACTGGCCCTGTGGCAAGAACTTCTTGTTCTTCCTTCCCTGGTTCTGGTCTTCGAGTCGTCTGCGCCGGCCTCGGTCCGATTTGCAGTAGGTCTGCATGATCTCGAAGAGCTCACGCTCGGACCGGGGCCGACACCTATCCAGGTACTCCGCGCACACCCCCATTCTGAGGCCCCGAATTGCGGCGTCGATCACCGTGTCTTCGCACACACTCGGCGCCCTTGAGCGAAGTTGGACAAACCGCTTCATGTACTCCTGAAGGGTTTCCTTGTCCCCTGACAGCAAGAGTGCAAGTCCCCAGCCGTCAACTCCTCCGGCTGGAAACCCTAGAAGTTCTCATACAGCTTGTCCGGAGCTCCTCCCAGGCATAGATTTTTCCTCTTGGCAAGCTTGCGTACCATTGCTTCGCCGGACCCTTGATCGCCATGATGAATGCCTTTGCTCTTACGACGTCATTGCCCCCAGCCGCCGATATGGCGGTTTCATAGCGCAACAAAAACTCCTTGGGGTCCGACTGCCCATCGTATTCTGGCATGGACGCCGGTAGCCGGAACTTCGCTGGCCACGGTGACTGCTCCAACTGCACAGAGAGCGGAGTTGTTGCCATCGGCATCCTGGCTGGCCTTCGCAACTCGTTGGCAATTCTTGCCGTTCTGGTCCCCAGGTCCTCCTTGGCTACTTCCTCGACATCCGACTCCGCTCCGTCCCCGCCGCAATGCTCGACCAGCTGAGGCGAAGCGGCCGCCGGGCGCAATCTTGCAACCTGCTCCTGCAGCTTCTTGTTCTCCTCCGCAAGTTGAGCCAAAGTGGCCTGCAACTGCGGGTCTTCATCTCGATGGTGCGCATCTTCGCGCAAACGCTGGAAGCGCTCCACCTGCTCCCTCTTCTTGGCCACCTCCTGCCTCAACAAGTCGAGGCGGAGGTTGTCTTCGCGCAACTTCCTTACAGCTTCGTCTTCGATTGAAGGGCCTCCCCCTCTGGCAGCGGCTGCCGCCGTCGTCGAGCGTGTTTGCACGTGAGATGAGGAAGGTTTGCTTGCATTGTACTTTTGCAACAGCAAACCTTCGACCTTACGCAGAGCTTGTATGTCCTCTTCGGGAATGCCTGCCTCCAAGAGCCCCACTTCGAGGTCCCCCGAGGCCAGGTCTTCGAGCACGGGCTCTACGGCCAAGTGAGTTTGCGGTAACTGCGAGTCCGCTGTGGTAAGAACCTGTAGCGCCGTCGATGGGTCTTCGGTCGGCATTTGTGTATTGGCGGTGGCTTTCGATTTTTTGCTGTTTGGCATAGTGGTACTTCAGGACGAAGCACGGTGGGCGCCAAACTGTTGGTTCTCTCCCTACAGTATGAGTCAATACCCTCGGAATAAGAGTAGACACATCACAGGACAATCAGAGAGATATACCGAGAGCAGGCTAACTTGCCTGTCTTCCCCTCCAAAAAATCCTCCCCTCATCAAGAGAAGAGGGTAGGGCTCTTATTTATAGACTTTTCCAGTACAGGTTTAGTTACAACTTTGCNGGCTTCAAAAAGACTATGACTCCTTGTTCAAGCATTCCGAAGAGCTAACTGCTCGCTTCGAAGACCTTGTGATTGCAAAGGAAGTGTATGATATTGCCATATCCTCTGTGAAGACCCATGAGGAACGCGCAAAGCTGTTGGGCGCTGAACTGGATGAAGCCAAGGGCCAGCTGCGCGAGCTCATAGGCGAAGTTCGCACTGGGCTTGCCTACGTGAAGCTGCAGTTTTAACTGACTCTACAAAGCTTTTGGGCCTTGGAGCTAGCTCAGCCCCTCGATATCGACACTGCTTCACACGAAGAAATCTTCCCTCGATATCGACACTGCTTCACACGAAGAAATCTTTGCCTGGCTGGGCGCCTACGCTCGAGAGATGGACAACGCGGGGCATGCCTTCGGTGAATTGGGTGCCGTCGTGGCAGCATGTACTCTTGCCGTCAGCATATGCCAACTTCTCCGCGACCCGGATGTGGCAGGTGGCTCCCGTGACTCCTTCCTGACGAAGAGCGACCTTCGCTGACTTCGTCAGGCCGACTTTCCCTGGCCCCAAGAGCTAACTCCCAAACGGCTCCCCGTTCTTGCAAAGAACATCGCGAAGAACTTCATCTCTTCGTTCTACCATAAGTCGGGGCACAAGCTCGCGGTGGCCGAAGGGGAGCGCTTGGTTGAACAGGTAACTTCCCGCTGCACGCTTGTAGCTCCGGCTGACTTGCGCCTCTAACAATTTTGCGATGTTCTTTGTTTCAGCGACGTGCTCGACTTGCTGTGGAAGTTGAGTCCCGCCTTGAGCAAGCCGGAGTGTCGAACCCAGTCTCCGTGCCAAACCCTGCTACCCAAGGTGCCGCGACCAACGAGCAGGCGCCCCCTGCGACTGGCGCCTCCACGAAGCCCGATGTGGAAGATACCTCCGAGGTGTGAAGAGGCTAGATGGTACCAGATAGGGAAATTTGTGTATTCAGCCCCTTGTCCTGTAAAGAATGATATTTTTTGTGGAATCTGCGCAAGTCCCGATGTCGGTTCCTGCGCAGATTATCGAAGGTGTGACTCCGATGACCATGTGTTTCGGCGACTTTTTTGTCTCTGGTTCATTATGGCAAAAATTTCACCTTCGCTTTCCGCGCGTTCCTTTCTATACTTTTTGGAATTCAAAGCTCGAGGCTTATGTGCGATGCAACGCCACTGCGCGTCGCCAGTTCGCCGAGGTGCACGCCTGCTGTATGGAACGGGCTTCTATAGTTCCATTCTCGGGTCTCTTTGGAGACCCAGTGCTTCGAAGATGTTGCTGTGAAAACGGAGGAGCCCGACTCTTACGAGCTCCCCGAATATCATTACCTTCGACCATCTTCGCGTCTCCCCTCGGAGTCCCTTCTTTCATGGACTAAATGATGGCACGCTCTGAACAGGAGGACATGAAGAGCATGCTGGACTTGCTGCGGAGAAGTTTCCCTCAGACGAAGAGCTCCGTCGCATGGCAAACCAGATTATCAATGATGTTGTAATTGACCTGATTGATGAGATATCTCATCGTGTAATTCCTTGATTTTTACTTCGCCTTTTCGAGCGAAGTTATGCAATGAATGTCGTGCATTCTTACTGCTGTAATTATTTCCCGAATGCCTCTTTGGAGGTCACCTTTTTGTTCTGGTGTCGCCATTTTTCTTTTGGCTTTAGTGCGCTTTTCACCACACTTTTATTTTTGCACTTCGTGCTTGTCTGCTGCGAAGACGTGACAGCATTTCACTGTGCGATTTTCTTGAGGGGGTCAACCTCATGGCTTTTCCGCCGCGCACTCGTGATTTGATAAGTGAAGGTGTGAATGATGCGCTCCGAAGATGCCACATCGCCCATGCCTCACTTACCTTGGCACGGATTTAGTTTACTCTCGAAGTTAACTCCCCATGCTCTGGAGGAGTTTTAACATCGAGACGAGTCCTCCTTTTCTGGGGGAACATTGTTTATATTTCACAACGGGATTACAACGAAGTGCCGCCTCGTTAAAAACCTTACACCTTCGGGCCCAAGCTACTGACCCGACGGTTTCCCTCGTAAGGAAAAGAGTACGGCACTGTTTTACACAAGGGCATGAAAACTCATGAAAAAATAAAAGAAGGAAAGAAGAACCAAAAAAGAGCAGACTCGTAACGGAGTCCCTCTACACGAAGTACTTCTTTAGCTTGTCCTTATTCCAAGTGAACGTCGTCCAGCTTCTGCAGGGTGAAGGCCGCTGGCCTGTCGATTTGTGAGGCCAAGGAAGGACCTTCCCACTTTGGCTCGAATTTGCCAGCCGTGTCCGACCTTCGTAGCACCATGTCTCCTGTGGAGATGTCCTTGTATTTGAGACCCTTGTTCTTCCATCTCCGGGTCTCATCCTGATATTCGTCGATGTTCTGAGCTGCCTGCAGTCTGATGGACTCAACATTGTCTTTGGTTGCCTTTTCATCTTCGCTGGTATGCGTGACGAAAGTTTTGAAGGAATGCAACTTTATTTCCTCCGGCATCATGGCCTCTTTGCCGTACAGCAACCTGAACGGCGTAAACTTCGTTGCCCGGGACACAGATGTGTTGTGCGCCCAAGTGACCCTTGGTAACTCTTTGGCCCATTTTCCTCGCGGCTGATCTGTAATGTTCTTTTTGATGCCTGCGAAGATGATGCCATTTGCCCTTTCGACCGCGCCATTTGACTAGGGGTGATACACCGAAGCGAAACAAAGCTTGGTGCCAATCTGAAAACAGGACCTCCAAAATTCTACGCTGTCAAACTGCTTTCCATTGTCCACTGTGAGCTCCCTTGGGACCCCGAAGCGGCACACGATGTTCTGCTAGAAAAACTTCGTTATGACTGTCGAAGTTATACGCTGCACCGGCTTCGCTTCTATCCACTTCGAGAAATATTCCACTGCGACAAGGGCTTGTAATTTCCTAGCACCGGAGGCAAAGGGCCAACGATGTCCAAGCCCCACCGAGCCAACGGCCAAATGGAAGGAATGAGCTGGACTTTGTGCGAGGACGCTCGGCTGACCGGGGCGTGAAGTTGACAGCTGTTGCATTTTCTGAGGGTGTCTTCTGCATCCGTCAAGGCAGTTGGCCAGTAGAAACCCTGCCTGAAAGCTTTTGCAACCAATTTTCTGATTCCCATATGCGCAGAGCACATGCCGCTGTGAATGTCTTCGAGCAACTGCACCCCGTCCTCTCTGGAAATGCATTTTAACAACGGTGAACAGACTCCTTTCTTGTATAGTGCACCGTTGATTATCATATAATTTCGCGCCTGGAGTTGCATTCTGCTTCGACCCTTCTGATCTTCGGGCTCGAAGTACCCCTTGAGGAAAGCTATTATTGAAGACCTCCAGTCTTCGCTGGTAATTGCGTTAATGAACTTGACCGGAGCCTCATTGCTATCAACGGACTTGTGATGCAATACTTCGTAAAACACATCCAGATGTCATTGAGTTTTCTGAGCCGCTGCTTTCGCCAACGCGTCTACTTCGCCATTCAGACTTCTGGGAGTTGACTTCACTATAAATCCCAAAAAGTATTTCTCCATGGCTCTTACTGCCGCAAGGTACTTCACCATCTCCGGATCTCTAGCCTTGTCGCTTTTGCCTATGTGGCCCTGAATGAGGTCGGAGTCTGTCTTGATAACGAGTCTTCGGGTGCCCAGGGCTCTTGCCTTTCTGAGGGCGAGAAGGAGCCCCTCATATTCTGCCACATTGTTTGTGGCGGCTTCAAAGTTGAGGCGAATTGCGTAGTGGTGAAGTTAAGATGGCCGAAGCGCCAGCCCCATCCACACAGTAAGCCCCATCGCAATGAACTTCCCAGTGATCAACCGCGACCTCCTAATCTTCTTCCGACCTCGGCGTCCAATCCGCGACGAAGTCAGCCAGAACCTGGGACTTTATAGCCTTCCTAGACATAAAATTGACCACGTACTCCGCAATCTCAGCTGACCACTTCGCAATGCAACCTGAAGCTTCCTTGTTTTCGAAGACTTTTCGCAGGGGAAACGAGGTGGGTACGGTAATGCTATGGCTTGGGAAATAGTGCCGAAGTTTTCGAGCAGCCATTACAACTGCATAAGCCATTTTTTTCACTTCGGAGTAGAATCTCTTTGCCCCGGTCAATGCTTCAGACACGAAGTAGATGGGCACCTGGAGAGTCTGGCCATTTTTGTTCCTCTCTTCCACCAAGACCGCGCTGAGAGCGGAGTCAGACGCCGCGATGTACAAAAGGAGATCCGCCTTTGGAGTTGGACTAGTTAGCACTGCTGTGTGCTCGATGTAATTTTTCAGGTCTTCTAAGGCTTGTTGCTGCTCCGGACCCCAGAAAAATGTGGAAGTGACCCTGAGCGCATTGAAGAAGGGAAGGCTCCACTCCGCCGACCTTGAAATGAACCGCCCCAAGGACGCCAGCCTCCCTGTTAACTTTTGCAAGTCCTTCTTCGATCTTGGCGGCTTCATGTTTCGCAACGCCAAGATCTTCTCCGGGTTGGCCTGAATGCCCGTCTTCGAGATCATGCATCCCAATAGCTTTCCCGCTGAGACCCCAAAGACACATTGTTCCGGATTGAGCCTTAGGCCGTACCTTCTCAGGTTGGCGAAGGTTTCAGTGAGGTCTTTGACATGGTCCTCTGCCTTCTTACTCCACACCACGACGTCGTCGACATAAGCGGAGACATTAGTATCGAACTGCCCTCCTAGTACAGTTCTTATCATTCTGTTGAAGGTTGGCCCAGCATTCTTGAGGCCCTCTGGCATGCGGATGAAACAATACAGCCCGAAGGGCGTCGTGAAGCTTGTCTTCTCTTCATCTTTCTGCTTCATCCAGACCTGGTGATACCCCGAAAAGCAGTCTAGCAGAGAAATCATCTCACAACCTGTAGCAGAGTCTACCAGAGCATCAATTCTCGGCAATGGATAATCATCCTTCGGGCACGACTTGTTCAGGTCCGTGAAGTCAATGCACATTCGCCAGCTTCCATTCTTCTTCGGCACCATCACTATGTTAGCCAACCACTTCGGGTATTTTACTTCGCGGATGACCCGAGCTTCCAATAACTTCTGCACCTTTGCTTTAGCCGCCTTCCTCCTCTCTTCAGACAGCACTCGAATTTTCTGCTTTCTGGGCCTGACCCTTGGATCCACATTGAGCTCATGCTCGATCACTTCCCTCGGGACTCCTGTGAGGTCCCTCTTAGACCACACGAAGACGTCTTGGTTGCACGCCAAACATGCGATGAGCTCGCTTAAGCGCGACTGATCCAAGTTCGCTCCAACACACACCGTCGCCCTGGAGACGCCCCTGGAAATGGCATCTTCTTGGTGTCTTCCTGTGGCTGAACTCGTCCTTTCTCTTCTTTCATCTCTTTGCCGAGAGTAGCATCGGGGCCCTCAATTACGTGAATCGGCTTCTGCCGGACCGCCGTGTTTCGCTCTCTTCTTCGAGCCTCCTCTTGATTCCCAAACACAGTGACCACTCCACCTAGAGTGGGAATCTTCATGTAAAGGTAAGCACTGTGGATTGCGGCTAAGAACTTATTAATGATTCCCCTGCCAAAGATTGTCGTGTATGGATATGGAATGTCCACAATGTCGAAGGTTATGACCTCCGTTCGCGTCTGATGACCTTCGCCAAACGTGATGTTGATGTCCATCTTGCCAATTGCCTCGATTTTCTCCCCCCTAAAGCCGAAAAGAGGCGTTTCCGAAGGCTCCAGACTTCGCTCTTCAAACCCCATTTGCAGAAATGCCCTTCGAAAGATTATGTCTGCAGAGCTACCATTATCTAGCAGAATTCCTCCGAGGTCAGTGCCGTATAAATGCTTTTCGTTCTTTGCAACTATTGCTCTTATGACGAGCGGGTCTTCATGGGGGTAATGCTTGAGTCGCAAGTCTTGCTCCGTGAAGGTGATGGGTACGTGGGACCAGGAAATGTGGAACGCAGTTCCCTCCGACACATGATTGACCGAATGAAGATGCTCATGTTTCTACCTTTTGGAGAGATATGCCGGATCTCCGGAACTACCGGTGATTGCATTCACTATATTCACCCTTCTTTGAGAGGACTCCGCTCTCTCCTCCCTGTCTTTGGTTCTCCTTTCGTCCCTTGGACGCTCTGAATGCTGCCTGGAGACTTTGTGACCCTGGGACTGCGCAGTGCCCCCCCTCAGGATGCCGGGTAGTACAGCTGATGAGGCTGCACGAAGACTGGTGGCTGCGGAGGCAGGATCGTAGGGACATAGTTGCTTGCCGCAAATGACTGCCCATGCGGCCAATAGTTCATTGGCCTGTACTGCATGGCATCGCCGGACGCCGAAGTGTAACTGACGGCCCTCGCGCCTGGTGTTTCTTTCTTTCTTCTTCCTCCGCCATTCTCCTCTTCGTCTCGATCGCATCCGGGCACTCCCCCGTGAAGTGCCCCTGATCTCTCCAGTGGAAAAAACAGTAAGGCGTCTTTCCCTCGCCTTCTTTCTTCTGGCCCCTTCCTGAGCCCTTTCCTCGGCCTCCCCGGCCTCCGCGTCCTCCTCGGTCCGCTCCGCCGCCTCTTCCGGCGCCTCCAGCCGCCGACGCGGCTGCAGCCTGCCCCTGCGAAGGTTGACCTTGCTGCGACGCTTCAGACACCACATTGTTAACGCCGCGGCCCTTTCCCGGGAAATCTCCTTTACCCGAGGAAGGCGGCCTCTGTTCTTCCCACTGGCCCTGTGGCAAGAACTTCTTGTTCTTCCTTCCCTGGTTCTGGTCTTCGAGTCGTCTGCGCCGGCCTCGGTCCGATTTGCAGTAGGTCTGCATGATCTCGAAGAGCTCACGCTCGGACCGGGGCCGACACCTATCCAGGTACTCCGCGCACACCCCCATTCTGAGGCCCCGAATTGCGGCGTCGATCACCGTGTCTTCGCACACACTCGGCGCCCTTGAGCGAAGTTGGACAAACCGCTTCATGTACTCCTGAAGGGTTTCCTTGTCCCCTGACAGCAAGAGTGCAAGTCCCCAGCCGTCAACTCCTCCGGCTGGAAACCCTAGAAGTTCTCATACAGCTTGTCCGGAGCTCCTCCCAGGCATAGATTTTTCCTCTTGGCAAGCTTGCGTACCATTGCTTCGCCGGACCCTTGATCGCCATGATGAATGCCTTTGCTCTTACGACGTCATTGCCCCCAGCCGCCGATATGGCGGTTTCATAGCGCAACAAAAACTCCTTGGGGTCCGACTGCCCATCGTATTCTGGCATGGACGCCGGTAGCCGGAACTTCGCTGGCCACGGTGACTGCTCCAACTGCACAGAGAGCGGAGTTGTTGCCATCGGCATCCTGGCTGGCCTTCGCAACTCGTTGGCAATTCTTGCCGTTCTGGTCCCCAGGTCCTCCTTGGCTACTTCCTCGACATCCGACTCCGCTCCGTCCCCGCCGCAATGCTCGACCAGCTGAGGCGAAGCGGCCGCCGGGCGCAATCTTGCAACCTGCTCCTGCAGCTTCTTGTTCTCCTCCGCAAGTTGAGCCAAAGTGGCCTGCAACTGTGGGTCTTCGTCTCGATGGTGCGCATCTTCGTGCAAACGCTGGAAGCGCTCCACCTGCTCCCTCTTCTTGGCCACCTCCTACCTCAACAAGTCGAGGCGGAGGTTGTCTTCGCGCAACTTCCTTGCAGCTTCGTCTTCGATTGAAGGGCCTCCCCCTCTGGCAGCGGCTGCCGCCGTCGTCGAGCGTGTTTGCACGTGAGATGAGGAAGGTTTGCTTGCATTGTACTTTTGCAACAGCAAACCTTCGACCTTACGCAACGCTTGTATGTCCTCTTTGGGAATACCTGCCTCCAAGAGCCCCACTTCGAGGTCCCCCGAGGCCAGGTCTTCGAGCACGGGCTCTCCGGCCAAGTGAGTTTGCGGTAACTGCGAGTCCGCTGTGGTAAGAGCCTGTAGCGCCGTCGATGGGTCTTCGGTCGGCATTTGTGTATTGGCGGTGGCTTTCGATTTTTTGCTGTTTGGCATAGTGGTACTTCAGGACGAAGCACGGTGGGCGCCAAACTGTTGGTTCTCTCCCTACAGTATGAGTCAATACCCTCGGAATAAGAGTAGACACATCACAGGACAATCAGAGAGATATACCGAGAGCAGGCTAACTTGCCTGTCTTCCCCTCCAAAAAATCCTCCCCTCATCAAGAGAAGAGGGTAGGGCTCTTATTTATAGACTTTTCCAGTACAGGTTTAGTTACAACTTTGCCCTCAAGGGAGCAGATAAGAACCCTAGTTTACACAAATGTCCTCGCACGCCGTACAAAAGCGATACTGCGACCGACATTTCCTCTCGCGGGACCCCTCCGATGTCCCCCAGACGCCACGTGGCCCGCCTGTTCCGAAGGGCCTTAGCTCTCCCGCCTCCTCCGCGATGACCAAGACCCGGAAGGACCTTCGAGTTACTTCGCGTCACCTCTTGGGCGCGCTCCTTCACAGCATCAGGCGTGAAGGATGTGCGCTTGGTCCCGAAGTGCCGCGAAGTCCTTCCCCGGCACACATTTAACAATCACGCGGTTATGGACAACCGTCCGCTTAGCCAGAGGTCTTGGCAGGCGAAACCTCCCCAACAGTCCATACCTTAATCCTGTCGACTCATCAAAATGACAAGAAGCAACAGTGGATTCTTGGAAAACCATGGACCTTTAAAAGCACTGAACCACTACTAAGCATTTAATTTCCAGAGAAAACCGATGATAAATCAGGATGGGAACAGATGTCAGGTACTATAGGATTGTTTAGATACTTACTTCGCCTACATAAATCACCCATTTCCAAAAGTGAAAACTTTATAAATCGTCCATACAAAGTCAACCTCCAGCACGCTGTTTATCGTGGGAACTGGGAAGGCGAATATCTGCTAATGCGATGAACTATTGTCATCGGATGACCTACATATGTTTTTCCATTGCATACCTGCCCAACCCTGGGCACAAAGAGTTCAAAACTTAATTAATAGGCCCAAGCACAGGCCCACACCATCAACAGGCAATCATTGAGAGATCATTATCTTGTGAGTGACAGCATCAAGAAGTTTCATTTCATGAGACAACTATTGATATTTTTCAGTTCAGCACAAACATGAGTTAAAAACAACAGGAAAGCGTTGCACAACCAGTTTAGGTGAACAAATGTTAGATCAAACTGGCATCCTTAAAAAAAATGTAACTTTTATAATTGTGGAGAAAATACATTGATATCTGATTGTATCCCCCCATCAGATTATTAAACAAATGTTAAGTTGTGAATGCTTTATCACAATGCCTGGATAAAGCACAGTGATCATGGTGAGACTGACATTTCTGTATTTTTCACCATGAGATTGCACACTGTTAACTCAGCAAGAGTACAAGTAGCAATGCGATTCATGTTTACATCCCTGCTCATTTTAGAAATCGAAGAATGATGATGAGGACAACACTGAAGCAGGAAACAAATCTGATATTTGAAATTCGGACAGTGATATCAACAGTGAAATATTACCTATGTTTCATTCCATTTTCTATCAAAAATTTTCAATGTGATTAACTGGCAAAATAATTGGAATAATATCTAATTGCATCGTCCAAACATTTATCTACATGATAACCGTGACAACAACATACCTAATTTGACCATTGGTCAATAACATCAACTCAAGTGCTCAAGAAGAGATATAGGAAAAGATGTTGTTACTTAGACTTCATGGACCATGAATAAATTAAACTGATATACAGTTATAAACTTGAGAAGACAACCCATCAGCAAAGAAACAAGAGATAAAATGTTAAGCGACTCAAAATGTGAAGTCCAAACATCTGCATGCTTAATAACTTCTAATAACTGCAGTCACCGTAATTTATAAATATTTTGTATCATGAAGGTATGTCATAGTCAGAAGTTATGACAATAGTTCCAATCATGCTATAACTGAAATAGCATGCAACTTCCTGGACTGAAAATCATGACAAAAAAAACAGGTAGCATAGCAGAAGAAACATCAAACGTTGCAAGTACCTGAGACAAATCTATGACAGAAGGAAGTTCCCATTTCCTCGTCTTAAGAACATGGCTACACATATAGACATTTTTAGCGCTAGCACTTGGTACATTTTTTCATCCAGACCAAAACCTGATGTCGCCTTGTCTTGTTTCTTGGAAATCAATGCCTACACGAGCATCATGATAAGACATTGGACATAAGCTCTTTCAAAATAGAGGGGCAGCTTCTAGTTAAATGATCAAAGCCATCAGTTGCCATTACAGCCTTCAGGGTCGATGGGGAGCTCAGGAACCTGAAACACGCCTCCTTAAGCCCATGGCAGTGGTGCTGCTCAGCTAATGTCCAGATAGTCGCAGCGGAGTCTGTATCAATGTGGCTGCAGAGCCTATCTTCACAAATGAGCTTCAGTCTCTCCAAGCTGTATCTGTCTGCCGCCACAAGCCAATGCTCAGCCATTGCAGCACCTTCTTTCTCCTTCATATTTAAGGCATCTGGTAACGTGTCCGTGTACACGAAATCGAGCAAAGCCCTGAACACTTGTGCGTCCATGTCATCCACACGTATGACCGCCCCATTTGTGCTCTCTTTCATTGCGCCGAAAACCTCTGCCTTGAAGACGGCAGATCGGGCAGCGAGAACACACTTGTGTGCCTCGAACGTCTCACTGGCAACCTGAAAGGTGACATCTGCCCCCTCTTTGGACGCCAAGAGCTCACCGAAATTCAGGTGTAGATTCGACGGCGGCACCACAACCAATGGAAACTGAGGCCTCCTCTCCTGCGCGCAGAGCTCCTTAGTAATGATGACATCACAACTGATGGTGAAGCGGTCGTCCTTGAGATGCTCTGACTCTTCTAGCCATGCCCTCTTGATGAATTCACTATAGCCGAAATCAGGGGATGTGGTCCAGAAATTGTGTATCTTTGTCATCCTGCTGTGCGATGGCACCAGTTCCCCAGACTGAGCGAGCAGACTGAAGCGGACTCGCGCCTTGACGGGCTGGACCACGCTCTGGTCAAGGCAAAGAAAGACGGATATGAACTCGGCGGCGCTGGATATGTTACCATTGGGAAAGTACTCGATGCGCCAGGAGTGATCCCCGGCGCTGAAGGGGCAAGATTTGATGCACTTGTCGGTGGGGAGCTCCTCCTTGGTGCGGGAGTAGCAGTCGATGTGGAGCAGGTGGTGCCCGGTCACGGTGCCGCCGACGATGGCTGACGCCGATAGGGTACCGCCGATGTCGGCGGCGGTGCGTTCGGGCGGCGGCATGTGAGTGAGAACTGGAGTGGTGCCGTGGCGGTGAGCGGGCGAGGGTTTTGCCGCAGCTGTGCTCTTGGGATTTTGGGTTGGGTTAGGGGTGGCCTGGTAGGGGCAAAGGGGAAGCCGAAATGGTTAGGCACAAGGAACGGGGTGAGCCATACGGGCTATAGGCCCATTAGGGCATTCGGCCCTTTCTCGTCTTCTTTTCATTTCCCACCCCCGCTACTTCATTCTCCTTCCCGGCCTGCAGCTCCACACCGCCGCACCTTTGGGCCGCCTTCCATTCCCGCCCTTCCTAATGAGGTGGGCCTTGTCGTCCCTGCTATCAACCACCGTCCACCGAGGATCCAGTCTCTCTCGCCCTCCGTTGGCCAAACCATGACCGGCCCTGTCTCCCTCAGACCTCCCCTTCTATGATCGTCGGGTTGTGGAACCTCCTACCCTAAATAACCTAACCATAGGTATCTCCAGCCTCGATTGCCACTTCGACCGACGGCGACCTCGTAGTCGGCCGCTTACTTCCTCCCCCCTGCTCCGATCCAGCTTCCGCCCTCGAACGGCGGCGCGCAAGCAGGGCGACAACGCGTGTGAGAGAGAAAGAAGAGGAGAAGAAGAATAAAAATATCTGGCGGCTAACATTTCATGCACGATTCTCAAAGAGTGCAATTCTTCTAACGGAAAAACTAGTGGAAGCTATAGGATTGGCGGAAGGAACGCTACCTGCCGATGAGCCGTCATCCCAAGGTCCAAATGGCCCAACCAGGAAGCATTTTTTTTCCTTTCTTTTTTAATCTCTTTCATATGTGTCGGCCTGTCAGGTAGCAAATTGGCATGTGCTAAAATATAAAATCTCTTTTACTGTATATACACATGTCACCAAAGCAGGCCTACCAATAGCTTTACTATAGTTTTATTATTACTCTGACTGCCAAGTTTTTTCACCTGTAACAATTTACAGCAATGTCCTTCACGTACTGAAAGTGCTGCTAGCTGCTACTCTGGACAAGTCCCTCTCCAGTCTCCACCCGGGCTCAGTTTGGACAAGAAGCTGGGCGTCATACTCGATGACCAAGGAGTGAAAGTAATCGATGATCGTGATAGCCTAAAAGAGGAGGGGGTGAATTAGGTTTTCTAAAAATTTAACTTACTATTTTCCTCTAATTGCACAAATATAAATCTAATACAACTATCTAGATGTGCAACTAAAGTTATTCTAATGTTTGCACCCACCCAAAGGAGTTTTGCAATATAGAGCTAATACTATCAAGATACTACTCTAGAAAGGTAAAGGCATACAAATTGCAAGTATGAAATACGGAAGCTTAAAAGGGTTAGAGGGATGCAAACTTGACACGAAGTTTTATCACGTGGTTTGGCTAATGCCTACTCCACGTTGGAGCTCCACAAAGGATGTGCTCCCGGTTGCCAAGTCTTGTTCCCGATCAAGGCCTTGAGCTCGCCACAAAGGCTTCCCAAGAGGGATGATGAGCAAGTCACCAAAACCTTGCTATCATCAACCTACTCTCCCGGAGATCTTGACACTGCCTTCACTACGGAGCTTCTCCACCAAGAAGGGGGACTCTTCTTCCCCTGCACAACGTCGTCGTCTCTGCTCAACACCAAGACGGAGGGTCGAAGACTAACCAACGAGTCACTAAGACTCCAAGGGGGCGGCACACTGAGATTACAAGTGTTGGTTCACTCAAGAACCAAGCACAAGGCTCAATGTCTTGGCAACTTTCTCACTAGGCCTATCCTAGCTCTCTCACTCACTATGGATGATCTATATAGCACAAATGGTGGCTTGGATGTCTTTTAGGTGTAAATAAACTTCTTTGGACTCTAGCAACTCAAAATGGCTAAATGGGGTGGTATATATAGCCCAAGGGGCTCAACTAGCCGTTGCACAAAAGCTGCACAAAATCTGTGAACGCCGTATGTTCCGCCGTGCACTTGACCCCCATCGGTGGATAATACACCATGTGCTTTTTCCAACAGTCGGATTCCTTTTTCATCAGCTCTTTGCACACGTCGTATGCTTTCCAACTTATACGCCGTTGGTCGTCGTTTCATACGCCGTGCCTTTTCCTCCACCTTCTCTTGACATCGTTCCTGTGTAACTTGTACGCAGTTTGTCCGTCGAGGGTCGGCGTATAATACGCCGTGTTGAATTCTTCAATTTCTGCCCATGGCACACACGTCGTATATTCTGCCATGTATACAAACAGTAACACCGGACCAGACGCCGTATGCTTCTTCAAGACTCGCAGTGCACGCCGTATGCTTCCAACTTGCACGCCTTGCATTGCCGTATAATACGCTGTTGCTTTTCTTCAAGGAACTTCACATGCCGTATGCTTCCCAATATGTACGCCGATGGTCGGCGGATCATACGCCTGTGTAATCTCTGCGGGCTTCTCCAATTCAATCAACTTATGCCCTTTCTATGGTTTCACATGCCAATACCATGTTATGAATACCCAAAAAATAAGACTCTGGCTTTTTGCTATGCTTTGGAATCATTCTTATGACGTAATTTCCTATGTAAATTACTTAACAAACTTATTAGTATCAATGACTATGTTGTCATTCAATCACCAAAATCACGATAGGGCCATTTTCCTTACAAGGAGGCAATCCCCAGATCAGAAGCCAGCGCGTCAGGTTCAGTAGCTGTAGAATGGAGTTCAGGCGAGACTGCATCGCCATCGCCACACAAGGGAACGAGATCCTCTACCTTCACCCGAAACGAAGGCAGAGAGCTGTCACCAAAATCCTAGCGTCCATTTACCATCGAACGGTTTTGCTCCTAGCATGCTGGTCCAGCTGCCGACTGGTCTATTATATGGGCCGGCCCGGTAACAACTTCACCGAGCGGGGAAAATCGCCGCCGCCGCCGCCAAAGTCGCATCGACGCCGCCGTCGCCATCCGACCGTCCTCGCCGAGTCGCATCGACGCCGCCGTCGCCATCCGACCGTCCTCGCCGAGACCCAGGCCGCACCGTCGCCGTCCTCGTCGAGACCCACGCCGCGCCGTCGCTGTCCGACCGTCCCGTCGCCGTCCTCACCGAGCGCCGCGCCGTCCTCGCCGAGCGCCGCTCCATCGTCTTCCTCGCCGTGCAGCCGTGCCTCGCCGAGCGCCGCGCCGTGGACGCCCCTCGCCGAGCGCCGCGCCGTGGCCGTCCCTCGCCGAGCGTCATGCCGTCGCCGTCCTGGAAGCTGCTGACCTGCTGCGTTTCCACCTCGGCAAGACATGCTATTGTCCCAAGAGCTTTCCAGAGTTTCACAGTTTCAGAGTTTCACATCAAAAAAGAACTGCAATGTTTGCTTGTAAAGTGACAATTGTGCAAGAAGTAGCAAGATGTGGAACTTGTAATTGTGTCCAAAGCAGCGAAATCATGTAATTGTATAGCTGCCATTGTGTTGTAAATTGTCTTGGAATTAAATAAAAAGTAATGCTGATGTTGCAAGTTCAGATATGCACAAAATGCAGGTTCACAGATTGTATCCCGAGAGGAACAATGAAACTAGCCATTTCATGCTGCTGAAACTTTAAACTTCAACGACAAATGTTTCAGGAGGCTATTCTCCAAATGCTATCATCCTAAACAATCTACGTTTCATAAGGCAAAACGAATTCAGATTGAAGCAAATGCCCATACTACTAGAAATCAGCCAGAACATCATCTGTGATTGCCCCCTGCAAATAAAAGGTTCAGAATGAATTGATGGGCCATGTATATTTAGAAAAATGGTGTATTAGTTTCAAACATTACCGTCAATATCTGAGAGAAGGTATTGATGGCTATATATGGTTCAGACATTTCTTCCATGGGCAAAGAAGTACTAGAATAAATATTTTGCACTGCTGCTGCATCTTGTAGTGCTGCTTCTTTTTTCTTTTCCTTACCTCCCTTCTTTGCAGATTCTTGTTCCTTCAAATAAAAGAAATAAAACTGAAGATATTTCCATTGAGCACAGTTAAAGATAATCAAATATTTTTTGTTAGGCTACATACCAATGAACCTTTTCCTTTTTTCTTACTTCCCTTCTTTGTGGACTTATGCATCTTATCAAGCCAATTTTTTTTGCGCTTCGAGGTTTTTGTTTCCACCTCCTTTTTCTTTAGACGTGCTGTACTGACCATCTGATTTGGAGGAAGAACACTTGTGGGAACAGTGGCTGGAACCATAGTATCAGTAGATGCATTGATTTCTTCTTCAACTTGTTTATTAAGGGTGTCAAGTGTGTTGTTTACTAACAACGTACATCCTACATGGCTGGCAGCTCGAAGTGCCAAATTGAGAAATTTGCAGGTCATATCTTTGTAGCGAAGCATCTCATTTAATCTTGGGTTCTCTATTATGTTTCGTCCATGGCTGTCTTGTACTGTACCACTACGTGCTCCACGTGTCCATCGCTTGAGTACATATTGTGCCGGGAGGGATTTGATATTCATTAGATCAAGGACTTTTAAAGCATGGCTGCACAATATTCCAGTTCTACTGAACATCCCACAGCTGCATGTACTAGTTTGCTCTAAAGGATCACCAAAAACTTTGTACTCCTTCTCAAAGGTACAATTTTCATCAAAACTGCCAATTGCCACTAGATAACAATTGTTGCCTTCCAATGCCGTGCTGCATGCTACCATGGACCTTTCATACTCACCTTGAAAAGCTTCAAATATAATTGGTGTGTACAGCTTGCTAGCTTGGATTAACATAGGTGTCCTCATTTTTATTCTTGGTATTTTTTTCCTTGATTCAAATTCAGCATTTAGCTCATTTTTTCTCTTATCTTCCACCACCCTTTCAAAATGCTTAAGAAATCGAATGATATCAAAATCAGATTTGAAATGCCTCTTCAGTTCACTGTTTAGACTCTCACTCAATTGTGTATTTCTCATACCTAATGCAAACACATTCTTCATGTAACATTCAGCCCATTTTTCTTTAACCATGTATATACTATCCAACCAACTTTGCTTGCTCGCCTTTTCCCTTATGGTGTTAAATGCTAGTTTGAAAGTTTCCTCATCTTCGTACTCAAACATACAGGCACTAAAATCTGCAAGAATACTCGGTTCTTTCTCATTGTCTTCGGCTGTTTGTTTGGGAGAAGTACCAAATTCTTCATCGTCAGCTTCAGCTAGATGTTTGGCAGCATTCTGCATAATATGAAAAGTGCACAAACCATGCCATGCTTCTGAAAATACTTCCTTAACAGCTTTTCCCATTGCAGAATCTTGATCTGTATAGATTGTTTTAGGTTGCTTGCCATTATGTGCTTTTATAAAGGTCTCAAATAACCACTTGAAGGACTCATACGTCTCATCGTACATGAGAACAGCACCAAAAACCACAGTTTCCCTGAAATGGTTGAACCCAACAAATACACCAAAAGGCCTACTTTCCTTGTTTGTTCCAAAAGTAGTGTCAAAACTAACAACATCACCAAAATATGCATAGTCAGTGAGCATTTTAGCATCAGCCCAAAATATGTTTGCTATTTGTTCCTCCTGATCCATCTGCAATGCATATTGGAACGACGGGTTCTCTGTAATTTTGTCTTGAAAATACATGAGCATGCTTCCTGCTTGACCATATGCCATCTCTCTTTGGCGCTTGCCCCGTAAATAATTTTTGTGATCGCGGAGAGTGTAACTGAGATTCATTGAGCCACCAATTTGGATACTAGCCAACTCATATGCTGCTTTGGGCCCAATTCCGGCATCATCGGCTGTCTCAATTTCAAAACCTTGTAACTCTGAAATTTTCCTTTGAGACACCAACAAGTGCGATATTTGTGGCAACTGAAGGATGTGATTGTGTTCCAAATAAAGATCAGCCACTTTATAATTCCCCTTCTCTCGATCTAGTACAAGACCCATGCGAACTTGACAATCAGTTCTAGTTTCTGCTCTTGGACACTTTGTTAGATGATCCCTTTTATCTTCCTTTCTATGACCTTCATTTGCACAAACATATCTGCAGGATCTAACCTTCCCATCTGATTTTCTTTTATTTGCGTACCTTTTTCTCACCTCAAACCCTTTTTGACCTCCATACCTAATCCAAAACATCCAAGCCTCATCTATACTACTGAATTCCATGCCAACTTGAGGTAAGAAACTAGGGAAAATCCCATCCCTACAGCAAACAAAATATTTAATTTGGTGGTGGTATAATAAGCAACTAAAAGTCTAAAAGTATATATGTACGCATGGGGGAGAAAGAAACAAGCATGGGTTACACACCTCTTTTCTTCAATCTCATATATCCTAAATCTTGTTTTTTGATGAATCGCAAGTTGATGTTTCTTTAATCAGTTCCAACACGAGCTGATGTCCGAGAGGATGGAAAACAAATTAGAAAAATATTGATGCAATCTAAGCACGCATTGAGAGAACAAGTGCAAACCTGCAAACATGTTCCTGCTTTTCCCCTGCAGCCGATCGCAATGCCTCAAGCCCTCAACCGTGTGCTCCAGGGAAAAGTGGATCGCCGACGCCGTCGCCTCACCGTCGCTCGCGGCAGAAGAAAAGAAACTCGCGCCAAAAGGAAAAATACGGCGCCAAAAAGACCTGTGTACGCTCGGTGGAGTTGTAACTGGGCCGAGGCCCAGCAGCTCGGTAGCTGGACCGGCATCCTAGGAGTACAGCTGTTCGATGGTAAATGGACGCTAGGATTTTGGTGACAGCTCTCTGCCTTCGTTTCGGGTGAAGGTAGAGGATCTCGTTCCCACACAAGGGCCAACCTGATCCACCTTAATACATACTCCCCAACCCCCATGGTGCTCTCATCTCTGAATGCACCATCAACATTGGCTTTCTGTCAAATAGTCTACCTGCGGTGCTCTCCATTTGTAAACTCTGGTGGACTGGTCAGTGCTCTCACGTCTGAACAATTTCAGATACTCCATCCTGTAGAACTGTGCAGGCCGGGTCACCTTCATTCAGTTCGTTTCTGTTGTCCTACCATTTCTACCAAAATATCAATCACTTTCGGATGCATCTCCTCTGGCATTTTCTACAATTCAGCAATTGCCTACAGAGCCAAGTTGCATTCAGCAAGCTTTTTTTTTTCTTGTTCCGTCCATTTTCAGGAGATGCCAGCGTTTTTTGGCCTGCTTGTACCATCCTCATCTAGGCGATTACATAAAAGACACAGGTCAATTCATCTAGGTGATTGCATAGAAGACACAGGTTAACTCATCAACTTCAACTGATCAACTCTTCTCCTCACTGCCGCAAAGAAACATTTTTTACTTTACCTGGACACAGTACAGACCATATAATCGATCTCCGGCATTCAGAGTATCAGCGCATCTGCTAGATTTAGTGCTCCCGTTGTCTCTCATCACGGTGCCATGCATAATTTGTCTGTCAATTGCCCTTTGGGTAGCCTTTGTTCTCTTTTCCACGTAAACACATAAAGTAACCATGCACATATCCTGCTCATTCAGAAGGATAACGGCCAATACCTATTTCTCAACATTAAAATTCATACCCTTTGCTGTAATTGCAATTTCCCCCAATCCTATTTCACCAATGTCACTGATGTTACAAACATTTACCTCTGCATACCTGACCAACCTTGGACACACAGAGTTCATAACTTAAGAAGATCACATATCGCCCAAGCAGCCACAAGCACACACCGTAACTAGGCAAAATCTCCATGCAGAGAGATAATTGGCTTGATTGCAGTATAATAGCTGTCACAAGTTTCAAGAATCATTTTCTGCAAAAAGCATAGACCACTAACAACACATACAGCAGTCAGCAGGTGCCCTGATGACCTTGCTGAATTTAAACTTGATCAGCAGAAGGAGATGGCATCCAACTATCTTCGTCGCCCCATTACGAAAAAGAGCAAGATGTTCCCCTGGGTGGCTGACCAAAACTTTACCCACAGCGCAGTTCCTGGATACATAGAAGCCAGTAATCAGCAGAAGAACCCTTTCTGTTTTCACCAGGAAATGGAATGCTAATTTAAACTGTAAATGAAAATTAGTTTTCAAATCAAATGTCCGGGGACTAAAGGCTTCAGGAATTTCTTTACACAGCATGTGCGACCATGCTATTCAGTCACTTTATTCCATATCTAGTATACAGGGTCTGATAAACTCATTTGCCTATTTTAAGATCGGATGTATCTTCGAGAAGAATACACAAGAGAAATTAGCACCCTGAGGCAAGGCTACTTTCGGGTTGAGTTACACCTGCCTATCCTGCTGAACTAAGGAAAGGCATATATTGAGTTATTGACACCCCATTACACATCTTTCAACCAAACTAGTTTTATATCTCTTGTGAATGACAGCATCATAATGTTTCATCTCATGAAAAAACAACTAACGATTTTCAGCTCAGAACAAACAAGAGTTAAGGAATAGTAGGAAAGCGATTCAGCACCAGTTTAGCCAAATAAATGTTGTATCAAATTAACTTCCTTCGATGAAAATGCTAATTTTTATAACCATGGCAGAAAAAATCGACCGATATAGTGATATTTAATTGTATTGTATACTCCAAGTATGCCCTTGTCAAATAAACTCATGTCAAGTGTAAGCTTGCTAGATGACCTGTTATAAAACTAATAGTGAATCAAGGTAAACTAAACTAATATAGTGATAAACAGTTTGTCTAGAAAAGAGACAATCCATCAAGGTAGCACCTAGTGTAAGAATTGTTGAGCAATTATCAAAATAAGAAGTCCAACCTGCTGTTTAAATCTTAATTATATCCAAATGTGGCCATCACAACTTATACATAATTGTTTATATCAAACAGCATGTGTATTAAAAAGTAGTCAAAGTCAATGGATATAATAGTATCTCCAGTCATACCGCCCTTGATAGTGAAACAGCATGCAGCTCCCTGTGAATACAAAATACATGAATGCATCAATCACTAAAATAACTTCAGGTTATGTATGAAGGAAGACTTTCATATTGATGCAGGGGGTTCACAATTAAACTAGACTATCATTGCAATGTCACAATTGTTTGTAATTCTTAATTATAGATAGATAGCATGGTTTCACAGATAAGGACGCATACAGGATGCGACATGACCACACAAAATGAAGATAGAGGTGCATGTCCTCCCTTCTGAGGATAAGTTTATACATAGATACTACTGAAACCCTTCTCATCCTGACCAACAAGGATCCCTGCTGAAACCTAATGACTTCTCATCTTTGCTTCTTTGCAATCAATGGACAGGCGAAAACACATCTCCACTGAAACCTGATGCCCTCTCATCCTGCTTCCTAGTAATCAAGGGGCACACGAGCTGCAATGTTGGACATCAACTCCTTCAACACATCAGGGCAGCTTCTAGTTAAATGCTCAAAGCCATCAGTTGCCATAACGGCATTTAGATTCAATGGCGAGCGGAGGAAATGGAAGCACGCCTTCTTCAGCCCATGGCAGTGGTGCTGCTGAGCCAACACCAAGATGGTCGCGACAGAGCCTGTATCAATGTGTGTGCACAGGTTATCTTCACAAATCAGCTTCAGCCTCTCTAGGTTATACCTGTCGGCCGCGACAAGCAAATGCTGAGACATTGCTGACTCTTCCGGTGCTGGACAATACGATAGTGTGTCCGTGTAAATGAAACCAAGCAAGGCTCTGAACACTTCTGCCTCCATGTCATCCACGTGTATGACGGTGTTGTCAGCGCTCTCCTTCATCTGGCCCAAGAGCTCTGCCTCAAACACTGTTGACCGGGCTGCAAGAATACATCTATGCGCCATAAACGTCTCGCCACCAACCTCGAATGTGACATCGGTTCCCTTTCGGGCCGCGAGGAGGCGCTCAAGATGCAGGTGCAGGTCACACGGGGGCCCCGTGACAAACAGAGGCTGCACGTCCCTGTGCTCCGTGCGCAGCTCCTTGGAAACGAAGACGTCGCACCTGATGGTGAAGCAGTCATCCTTGAGATACCCCGAATCCTCCAGCCATGCCCTCTTGATGAATTTACTGTAGCCAAATCCGCCGTCGCCCGTGCAGAAGTTGCGAATCTCTGTGGTCTGGCTGTGTGACGGCACTGGATCCCCGGCCTGATCGAGCAGACTGAACCTGGCTTGCGCCTCTAAAGAATCGGATATAAAACCATGGTCGAGCTCGAGGTAGAAGGATATGAACTCGGCCGCGTCGGATTGGGCGCCATTGGGGTAGTAGACGATCCGCCAGTAGGAACCCCCCGCACTGACAGCGAAAGCGCGAGACCTGATGCCCTTGCCGGTGGGGACGTCCTTGGTGTGCGAATACCCCTCGATGTCGAGCAGGTGGTAGCCGGACGCCGTGCCGCCAATGATGGCCGAGCGCGAGGACTCAGTGACGGCGTCCAATCCAGGCGGCGGCGGCATGGTGACGAAGGTTTTGCGGCCTTCGGTACTCTTGCTCGATTGGGGATTGAGGATTGAGGATTTGGGGGAGCTTCAGGAAAGGCGGCGCGCTTCCGAGTGTGCAGGAAAAGGTGGAGAAAACGAAGGGTTTCTGGTGGCAAGCTGCGGAGCGGAGCAGAACGCGGCTGGGCCGCAGATCCAGCGGGGGCTCCTACGGCTTTGGCTTGTGGCCCAACATGCCCACCAACTTGGTCTTCTTCATCACCTTCTCTTCCCGCCGCCGCACCATTTTTTCCTCCTCTCAAAAAAAAAACCATTTCTCCTCCTTCCCACCGGCCTGATCGAGCCCACCAACCACCCCACCCCTCAACACCGCCTTCCTAATCCCGTTGGCATCCTCGCCCACCGTCGCCGGTCACCACCCCACCAACAGCTTGACCTGTAGTGCCGCCTCGCCTCCACTGCTGGCCAAGCCGCCGCCATCGCCGGTCCTCAGGCTCCACCGGCTCCTTCTCTTCTATGGCCCAATGCCATTAGAGCCCTCTCGATCCTGGTAACCCAACCCTAACCCTAAGACACTGCCTCCACCACCACTGCGCTAGACGGCGACGACCTCATCGTCGACCCTCCCCCTACCTCTGACCCTCCACGCGAGGTGTAGTGGCGTGCGACGACGGGCGAGCGAGCGAGCCAAGAGGAAGATCAACTGTGGAGAGAAAGGATCGATGGTTGAGGAGTTGGAAGTCATCTAGCTTGTGGACATCCGGAAGCTAGGTATGATATCTAGTCTAAGGGGCCTCGGCCATAGCAAGACAGATAAAGAGGATGGATTGGCCACATCCCACCTCGTCTTCCTCTTCTCCAGCCGCCACCACACCTATCACCTTCTTCCACCACCCTAACTGGCGGCTCCACCACCGTCATTTCAACCCCGTTCTTCCTAATCCCGTGGGTTTCCTCGCCCTCGCCACCGGTCGCCGGCCCCACGGCCATGCCCGCGTCGCCTCGTCTCCATAGCCGACCACCACCATTGGGCTCGCTGGTGGCGACCTCGCTATCGGTCGTTCCCCCACCTCCTAACCCACGTAGGCGAACGAGTGTGGCGGTAGTGAGCGAGAAAGGATGAAGGAGAAGAAAGAAGAGAGGAAGGGGAGGCAGATTTGACGACTATGGAGTTGAAAGCCTTCTAGCTTTCGGTAGGTTTTCCTCCAGGCCATACCAATAGTCCTGAAACATGATGCATTCATTAGGGCCTTATGCTTGGCCCAGTGAGATGACCTCGCTTGCAACCTAGCAACTCAATTGAGCAAGTATAGATGGTCATATGGGCCGAATGGGCAGCCCTAGGCATGGCACTAAAAAGTATGACCCTAGCCTAGACTAGCCGTAGGGCCGTGAAAGGAAATCAGTGCTCGTATTAGCCTAAGAGAAGGAAGGGAGAATTAAGAAACTTAGAACTTTATCCTATGGTTTCCATTATTTTGCTCAAACCGTAAAGTACTCCCTCTGTTTTTTACATGTCGTATTAGGTTTGTCCAAAATCAAAACTTGGCCAAAACATTGACAAGTTAATAGAAAAATAATAGCATTCACAATACAAAATTTGTTTCATTGAATATAATTTGATAATACATATGTTGAGTAGTATATTTGTTGCTATATTTTTCTACAAACTTAGTCGAAGTTACACAAGTTTGACTTAGGACAAACCTAACGAGACATGTATCAGAAGAAGCAAAACAAACTAGCCCGCTTGAGCCTAGCTCCCTCCAGTAGGAGCCCAACCTGGCCCTAGCCCGCTCTCTCGTTTTCGATGTGGCCTCCGCTCTCCCAGCTCGGCGGACTCCGTGCCTACTCGCCCGCACACGGCGTGGCTGCGGCGTCCTGGCCTGGCCTTCGCAC
This sequence comes from Alloteropsis semialata, assembly GCA_004135705.1. NCBI lineage: Eukaryota > Viridiplantae > Streptophyta > Magnoliopsida > Poales > Poaceae > Alloteropsis > Alloteropsis semialata. The sequence goes on from CM014278.1 coordinate 36,501,134, forward strand.
CCGCACGCCCACGCATGGTGGCGACGGGCACCCTGGCCCGGCCTCCGCACCCGATCGCCTGTTGGCGCCCGCTTGCCCGTGCATATGGCCTGATCTTAGCCTGAGTGCGCCGTGGCCGCGGCGCTCCACCGCCCTCTGCGCCCCCTCCTGCGAAGAGAAGAAGAGAGAGAAAGAGAGAGAGAGAGAGCAAGTCACAATTGAGAAGATAAAAGAGAGCGAAAGAGAAGGAGAGTGTGAGGAGAGGATAAAAGATAAGGGAGGAAGAGAGGAGAAAATAAGATAGAGAGAGGTGTGGTTGGGGAGTTGGGGGTGATGCCAAATAGTACCGGCTAGCGGTGCATCCGGTGGTAAAGACAAATATTTAGTATTTGGTGATGTCTCCAAGGCTCCAAAACCCACCTGTACTAATTGTCCGCCTTTAGTACGAGGTAGAGCCCCCACTCGGTACTGCTGTTGTGTCCGGTACTAACGTAGGGTATTAGTACTGGACTATTTTTGTTAGTACTAATGTTATTTTTGACCCTATTAGACTGATGACAGTTTCCCAGTAGTGGTATGTCCTTTACTAATACTCTATTTGCATTTGCTTTGCTATCACCCATTGCCAATTCAGATCGCTTGTTTGTCTATTATGCCTCTAGCATGGCTGAGCTCCACCCAATTCCAGTCTATTAGAAAGAATATACGAAAGCAAATGAAATGGAAGTGCCTCTTGACAGTCTGCACCGACTAAATTCACCTGTTTGCTACAAAAAAACAAATTCACCGGTAGGTTTCAGACTCATGAAAAACGAAAAAGGAAAGTTAAATCTCTAATTAAGAAACATTTGCTCAAAAAAAGCATCAGATTTACTGGTAATTTGGATCTTCTTCTATTCAATTTTCCCCTTCTTGTACACTAGATTAGAATTTGCCTTCACATCTCATAACAAGCTCATTGTGGTGAAATCTGTATCAAGAAATCTGTATCTGGAAGCTAGTCTGTCTGCAACAAAACACAAAACATCTACGAGAAATTGAATTTCCCTGATCAACTGTCAATGACCCTAAAGATTATCTCCTTAATTGAAGATAGAAGGGCAGCTTCGCGATAGATGCTCAAAGCCTTCGGATGCTGCCACAGCAGCCAGAGCCCCCGGCGTCTTAAGGAACTGAAAGCAAGCATCCTTCAGCCCCGGGCACCGGTGCTGCTCGGCCAACGCCAGGATGGTCGCCGCCGTGCCCGTGTCGATGTGCTCGCGCAGCCTCGCCTCGCAGATCAGCTTCAGCCTCTCCATGCCGTACCTGTCCGCCGCGACGAGCAGGCGCTGGCAGATCACAGTCGCAGTCGAGTCCTCCTCCGGCCGGCTCATCTCCGGCAACGCGTCGGTGTACACGAACTCGAGCAGGGCCCTGAATACCTCGGGTTCCATGTCCTGTACCTCCACGACGGCCGCGGGATCGCCTTCCTTCTTCACCGTGCCCAAGAGCTCCGCCTTGAAGACCGGCGACCGTGCCGCCAGGATGCACCGGTGCGCCTTGAACAGCTCGCCGGCGACTCGGAACGTCACGTCCGCTCCGTCTTCCGCCATGAGGAGGCCGCCGAGGTGCCGGCGCAGGTCCGACGGTGGCGGCGTCGCCACACCCACAACCGTGTCCTCCTCCGTGCGGGTCCCAATCCCAACGGAGATGTCGCACCTGATGGTGAAGCGGTCGTCGACGAGGTGCGGCGACTTCTCCAGCCACGCCCTCGTGATGAATTGGTGAGAGCCCCAGAGGGACCAATACTGTTAGCTTTAAGCTTGGCATGCTTGTAGGTGCTGTGTGTGTATGTGTTTGGCGTGTGTCGCCGGTGAGCCACGGGCAGCAGAGAGCTGCGCCCATGGTGGAGTTGTGTCGCGCCGGTGTGTCTGCGCGTTCGCGTTGGGTGTCCGGCTTGATCGGGCGTTCGGTTGTGGAGTAGTTGGGCGAGTGGGGTGCGTGGGCGCAGGTCATGCGGGAGGAGGCCGCCATGCCCGGAGAGCGAACGGCTCCCGGAACGTGGACGAGCGGGTCCTGCGGACCGAGCGCGACGGCCGCTGTGGAGGAGAGCTCCCCGGTCTATAAAGTAGCCCCTAGGATCCCATTGTACTTCGCCGGTTCCATTTCATTGAGAAGAAGGCCAAGATACAGGAGCATGTTTGGCTCCGCGGCGTTCCTCGCCATTGCTACTGTTTATCTTCCTCCTCGGGTTCCCTGTGTGTGAGCGCTAGAGAGAGCAAGGCAAGGTGCTAGCAGGTGGGAACGCGTGTTCCTGGGAGGGTGTATCCAACAAGTGGTATCAAGAGCTAGGTGTCGGAGGCGTGCTGGTGGTGGCCGGCACGAGGCGGCGGCGTTCATGGCGGCGGCTGGTGCAAGCCGGAGTTCGCCGGCGGCTGCGATGCAATGAAGCTCCCGGCCGTGTGTCGGCCTGTGGAGGTGCTCCGGGCCGTGCGTCGGCTTGTGGAGGTGCATGTTGCTGCAGCTGTCTTGGGAGGAGGCCGCGACGTGGCGCGGCGGTCAGCAGCGAGGAGCGCGCACCCGGCGGCGTGATGGCGATGCGGCAAGGTTGCCGGGCCGTGTGTCGGCCTGTGCATGGTCGCCAGTGGCGGTGCTGCGGCGAGGTTGCCGGGCCGTGCGTCGGTCTGTGCATGGTCGCCGACGGAAGGAAAAAGCTCGGCGTTCGTCGCTGAGGAAGAAGATGATGGTCACGGCGTACGGGCGGAGGTGATGCGCGCGCTGCGTGGTTCGCGTCGAGCGTGGAGGCCGTAGCGGCGGCCGTGGCGACGACGACGATGGGAGCAGCGGCGTTAGCTCCGGCAACGGCAAGAGGCGTGGCAGTCGCGGAAAGAGGAGGAGTGCTCCTGGCGAAGGTCGACGACGAGCCGGCGTTGCTGTGAGGATTCACCATGTCAAGCTTAGGGGTTGATTGTTAGCTTTAAGCTTGGCATGCTTGTAGGTGCTGTGTGTGTATGTGTTTGGCGTGTGTCGCCGGTGAGCCACGGGCAGCAGAGAGCTGCGCCCATGGTGGAGTTGTGTCGCGCCGGTGTGTCTGCGCGTTCGCGTTGGGTGTCCGGCTTGATCGGGCGTTCGGTTGTGGAGTAGTTGGGCGAGTGGGGTGCGTGGGCACAGGTCATGCAGGAGGAGGCCGCCATGCCCGGAGAGCGAACGGCTCCCGGAAAGTGGACGAGCGGGTCCTGCGGACCGAGCGCGACGGCCGCTGTGGAGGAGAGCTCCCCGGTCTATAAAGTAGCCCCTAGGATCCCATTGTACTTCGCCGGTTCCATTTCATTGAGAAGAAGGCCAAGATACAGGAGCATGTTTGGCTCCGCGGCGTTCCTCGCCATTGCTACTGTTTATCTTTCTCCTCGGGTTCCCTGTGTGTGAGCGCTAGAGAGAGCAAGGCAAGGTGCTAGCAGGTGGAACGCGTGTTCCTGGGAGGGTGTATCCAACAAATACGGCAGGGGGGTGGCGGTTACCGTATACACCGGCACTGGTGGTGTTCCGGCCTGATCCAGTAGGCTGAACCTGACGCGCACATCGACGGCGGGCGCGCCGGTGAGGTATTCAAGCGAGAGGTAGACGGCTATGTAGTCGGCACTTTGTCGGAGGATGCCGTTGGGGTAATACGTGATGTGCCAAGAGCGACCTGCAGCCCTGAAGGAGCGAGATCTAATCCACCTGCCATTGGGTGCTAGCTCCTTGGTGTAAGAGTAGCCGTCGATGTGGAGCAGATGGTGCCCGGTCACCATCACCATGGACGACGCTGCAGCCGCGAGGAGGCGGAGTAGCCGGAGGAGATCGATGGGCGGTGGACGGGGACGTCACAAGGGAGATGTCGTTGATAATTATGCCGTTTTGCATTGGTCGGGAAGGTGTCCGAGTACAATAAAACCGTATGTATCGAGTGTTTGGTTCAGAGTTTGCTTTGGATTATGGAAAAAGTCTACCTAACCCCTGACCTATTGAATTATCAATAGAGACTTTTTCCATTGAATTATCATCTCAATGAAAGGTCCATGTTCTACGTTTACCTTCGTTCAATTTTTATATATGTTCCAGAAAGCACTTGAATAGTACCTCGTGTACGTTGGGTATTTAATGTAATATATGGTATAGTAAAAAAAATTGCCAACAAATATTTTTTATTCAGACCTGTCAAAACTTAATTATTTCGATCTTGAAGTGTTGGGGAGTAACATATGTACTATAAAACAAACGCTAACCTGTGTTGGGCTTATCCGTATTAGAAGTATCGACATATTGTAACCATCAGGGCCACTACCGGAATCTGGGCCTTTGCCGTGTGTCAGATGCACACGGCAAAGGCAGTTTTATCCACGGCAAAGCCTTTGCCGTGGGTAACTCACGGCGAAGCCCACACGGCAAAGCGGGGCCGGCAAAGAGTCCTTTGCCGAGTGCCATTCGTCGGGCACACGGCAAAGGTTCGCCGAGTGCCAATAAACCACTCGGCAAAGAGGGGATTTCCTGAGCACAAAAAATCCGAAAACAAATAGCAAAAAAATTTATTCAAATATGGGAAGGCACCCAACCACCCATTTTTCGCGGAAAATTCGCGCGCTACGCGGTCGGCGGGATTCGAACCCGCGACCTCTCTCTCGCGCGTGACCTCCTCTACCACTGCACCACACTCTCACCTGTGACTAGATACCATTCTGATTCCTACCGTATTATCCTCAACCGAGTGTAAATTGCTTGTTTGAGGCCCTAAATAATTTCAAATTAAAAACTTGTCAACTACAAAGTTTTATAACTTTTTGAAATCTACAAGTTTTATTTTAGTAGTTTCTCCATCCGAGGTCGTTTATAAAATTTGAATTTCAAATTTGAGAACATTCACACATAGTTTTTGTTGGCTATATGATTTCAAATGAAAAAGTTGTTAACTACAAAGTTTCATAACTTATTGTGATCTACAACTCTTATTTTGACTGTTTCTTCATCCGAGGTCGTTTGAAAAACTCAAATTTCAAATTTTATGAACTACAAACGTACTTTTCATTAGCAAAACAAATTCAAATTAAAAAATTTTAAACTACAATGTTGTATAACTTCTGAAGATCTACAACTTTCATATATGTCATTTGTTCATCCGACATAGTGACAGTAACATTATTCACAAATCTTATAGGTCTCACTTATAGTTTCAGGAAACTCTACGAGAGATATAGATTTTGTGAACAACGTTCATATGAATTTGTCGAATGAAGAAATGACCAAACTAAAAGTTGTACATCTTGAAAAGTTATATAACTTTGTAATTCAAAACTTTTTGATTTGAATTGATTTACTACTTCAAAATCAGCCAAGTGTATTTTGAATCCCATCTTTGCCGAGTGCAAAAAAAATACACTCGGCAAAGAAATCTTTGCCGAGTGTATTTTAAAAAACACTCGGCAAACATGATTTTTACCGTGTGCTGAGCCTTTGCCGTGTGCCTTTTGGCTGGCACACGGCAAAATGGTCCTTTGCCGTGTGCCCGTCCTTTGACTCAAGGCAAAGAGGCGAGCACACGGCAATGATGATTTTTCCGGTAGTGGGCGAAGCCAGGATTTAGACATAGGAGGGGCCAATGTCGACTACAATCACAGAACATACAGAAATATCGATGTTTTCAAATGTCATAGTTACAATTATTTCTTGTTCCACTTAAGCTGCTAATGGCACAACAATTAATATTCTGATTAGGGGCTGACAAATCAACCTGACCACTATATTGTATGTTTCTTGGATGGATTAGGAAGTGTTGACACTCTTAATTGGCTTGAGCTCTCTGCTAATTCTATTGAGAGGGCCCTATGTGTGACTTATCCATGCTAATTTGGAGTGGCCCTCTACAAATTACGAGAATGTTGGGGGGTGCCAGGCCCCCCTCCGCACCCCCCTGTCTTCGCCACTGGTAACCATATAGCTTGGGGAGTTCGGTTCTGTTGAGAATACATAGTTGTAGTGTATAGGATATGTTTGTTGTAACAATAGGATAGAGCTTAACCTTGCTTCACTACGGGAAACCCCTGCTTTGCGGAGTGCCTCGGGCACTCGGCAAAGCCCTTTTGGCCCATGGCAAACTCTTTGCCGTGGGCCGCCCACGGCGAAGCCTACTCAGCACAGGAGGCTACGACAAAGAGCTCTTTGTCGAGTGTTCTTTGTCGGACACTCGGTAAGGGGTTTGCTGAGTGCTAAAATGCACTCAGCAAAGTTTATTTCCTGCGAACCGAAAAAAATTGAAAGTTTGATGAATCTCAACAGAACTGAACCAATCTTGTAATCCACGTGAGGGGATTTTTCTCACCTATATTAAATAGGCAGCCGACGCACGGAAAATGAAGGTACGCCGTTCCAATGCACCCAATACTTCTGCACCTCTGAGTTTTCTTTCAATCCGTACCAGTGCAATTGGAGTCGACATGGATAGGTCCCCTAAGTTTTATCCACCGACATGGATATACCGCACCGGCTCATATACGAGTCATCACTGATAATAAGTATAGGTGGCAGTCCCAAACAAGAGTGTCGGCATGGATAGTCTCTTGTTATGAAGAGCAGGCATGGATACTTATTATCCATATTGGCTCATATATAAGAGCCAGCACCGATACTTTTCCCTTGTTTATTTCAGGAATTTATAGCATTTCATATGGATTTGTGATGGTTCAGCTCTTATTTCACCACTTGGAAAACTACTCAACCCCATTTGTAAACTGAAACACGCTATAAAGACAGACTTCTTGCAGAAGCCGCTTTGTTCTTATTGAGGGAGCTAGTGTTAAAGGACAGGAGAAGAGGAGAGGTTTTGATCCATCGAATCCATCCAATAGGAAAGCTAAATTTGTGGTGGATTCAGAGCCTCCCCTCTTTTGTTGGCCCCACATCTTGTATATTAGGCTTCATCTTATGGTTAAATAAAAAAGTTTTATATATGAAAATACCATTGAAGATTAAATACTTATGTGGTGTTATAAAAAGAGAGTAACTCTTGCAAAAGATAATCTTGTTAGAAGAAATTGGAATGGTAACAAACAATGTTGTTTCTTTAGTAAATCAGAAATCATTATCCAACATCATTTTTTAGTATATGTCAAATTCATATGGCGTATTGATGTTGTGCTGGAATTGCCCCAACATTGAATATTGAATTTTTTTTAACCAATAGGCTAAACAAGAGAACAAAACATTATATGAATTTATCAACAGAACCGGCCGCCATGTTTTGCTAGGAAATTTGGCTCACAAGAAATTATATTATTTTTTGATAAATTCAAACAAAAACATTGTTGCAGTTTTTGTTCAGGGAACATATATACTAGCTCTGATGCTCGGCATAGTTGCAGCGGAGTGTGACTACCAAAAGGAATTGCTCGTTCTAGACTGCAGGGTTCCCATCACTACGGGAAACAAGCGGTTTGCCGAGTGCCTGTCCCAGGCACTCGGCAAATCCTCTTATACACTCGGCAAATAGTATGCCGTGGGCCGCCCACGGCATAGCCCGCTCGGCAACACCTGAGACGGCAAACAGGTGGTTTGCCGAGTGCCATCTGTCGGGCACTCGGCAAACCCTTATGCCGAGTGCGCGCAGACACTCGGCAAAACCTTACACTCGGCAATAAAAAGTTCGTTGACGGCGTGGGTGAACGGTGACGGAGCAAGATTTGCCGAGTGTTGCACGACTGGCACTCGGCAAACCCAGGGAGTTTGCCGAGTGCTGCACGGCTGGCACTCAGCAAACCCAGGGAGTTTGCCGAGTGCCAGTGTAAAAACACTCGGCAAACCCAAGGAGTTTACCGAGTGCCAGTGTAAAAACACTCGGCAAAACCCTGTCCAAAGTGACATAATTGGTCACTTTGCCGAGTGCTATGGTAAAAGCACTCGGCAAAGTGACCAAACGTGGCCATTTTTAATTGTTCGGTCATGTATAATGTACCCCAATCACACATACATCACACATATATCACAATAAGCATCATCACAATTATCACAGGCAATTCATATAGTTCACAACCACATTAATATCATAAAGATGTCCAGTCAGAACCAAAGAAGTATCACAGCAATACAAGTATCACAACCATAGAAGTATCACAACCATACAAGTATCACAACCACAGAAGTACCACAGCCACAAATGAAAGTAAAATGATAAGTCATGTAGGTGGAGGTGTGTGCCATGGCTGCGACAAATCGGCGTCTGGATTGAGCTGGTTCGATGCCGCCGTTGGAATCTGCATAAAGGAGAATACATTGCATGGTTTAGACAAGTTTTATGTCAGAAACAAGTTATCGTCTAAAGTTTTCTAAGTTTTCTAAAGTTCTCTAAAGGTTTCTAAGTTCTCTAAAGTTCTCTAAAATGCTATAAAGTTCTGAAGTTCTCTAAACCATAAGATTGTCAAAAGCGACTCACAAGAATATTATGTATTATCGGCGGTGGAGGGAAAACCATCGGTGACGGTGCAGGCTGACCCATCCTCTGAGAAAGACTCTGCATGTACTCAAACATCTGTTGCATCCTCATCTGATCGGCCAGCCGTTCGGCCTCGTACCTCGCCTGATCGGCCTCTCGTTCGGCCATGTGCCTCACCTCCATGTCCTCCCGGCTCTTCCTCTCTTCTTCCAGCTGGGTCTACAATATATCATCCTAAAGTTACAATGCAAATCAAACGTATGTACAAATAAATGAACGACGAATAAAACAGAAATTACCTGGAGTGCCTCCACCCGGAAGTATGCAGTGTCCGGCCGTGGGCGTATGGCGGGGCTTGAGCTCGTGCTCCTTGCTCGAATCTGGTACAGAGTGGGAGTAGTGACCATGTCGAGTGTGGCGTTGCCGATATAGTACCGCCCATGCTTCTTGCCTCCTCCCACCCTCATGATGATTTCTCCATCAAGGGGCTGGGTGACCGGATCATACTCTGGCCCATGGACCTCCCTTGTCATCGATGTGTACGCATTGAGGCGACTATGGATGCTCGCATTGCTGTACGATGAGGGTGGGTCCTCCAGGTTGTAGTCGACATTGGATGTCGCCTTGCCCTTGTGGGCCATAGCATATGCCTTGAACTGGCCGCATGGCTGGCCCTCATGTGACTAGGTCTGCGAAAGAAACAACACTATGATTAGAAATTATGGAGAATTGAGTGTAAGGATAAAGAAATAAGTTCACGTACCCATCTAGCCCCGTACTCATCGAGGCTAAGGTTGCCTTGATGGTGTGATACACCAGGCATCATCAAACACCGCTCTCGGCAAGCGTTGTGCGTCTCTTCCCACTGGGGCGTCAACCACTGGTCCACCATGTATTCCTAGCACTGGATATGCTGGGCACACCACCACGGCAAGTGTTGTTCCGGGGCCAGCTTGATGTTTCTTGCATCAGCTTTCGAGACCTTCGTTTGAACAGACGAAGTGTAGTATGTTACCACTGACTGGACGCGCGCCTCGTAATGCATGTCCTTCACGAGTTTATAACATGCTTTGTGAGCCACAGCAGCCGCCCTTTGCTCATATCCCGGCTCGCATCTATAGAAATCCTGTATATAGACGTGATGTATGCAATTATTATTTAAAGAATGTCCAATGAATGCGATGTATTGAGCAATGTAGTGCGAGGAAGAAAGACTTACCCACAGCTCGCCCTTCACCCGCTCTGCCTTGTTCTGGAACAACCTGCCCTCTCGATCAGGTACATCGGGGAAGGCCATGTAGTGGTCCCAAGTGTAGGCCGGCTCTGTGCTGCCGGCATGCTGAACAAAGCCAGAGAAGTGTAGCCTGCACATAAGTCCAAGAATCCCATTGACAAGGCAGCTGTGAACACCTGGAGCGACAATCAACCAATTTCTGCCCAAGTGATTAAGATAAATTATTAGTTTATAATGTGATTATAAACATACCGAATGAAAATGTAGTGATAACATTTAAAGGTACTTACCGCTTCCCTATGGGGCGAATCATCGGTCGCCTCTCCAAAGGTATCGGCCGCTGAGGGAGATGCGAGGGACCTCACAACCAGACACTAGACGAAGTCGAGGAAGAGGAACCCCCTTTTGCCGCCTCCTGCTCCTCCTCCTGCTCCTGCTCCACCTACTCCTCCTGCTCCTGCTCCTCCAGCCCCTGCACCTGCCGCACCTGCCCCTCCTCCTCCTGCTCCACCCGCGCTGAAGGTAATACCTCCTCAGAGGAAGACGACAAAGCTACAGGGGATGGCTCTCGAGCCTGCTTCCCTCGACCCCTGCCTCCAGTCTTCTTCCCTTTCCATCGACCCCTGCCTCCACCCCTCCCTCTACCACTCCCGGACCCGTCACCTCGCCCTTCACCCGCTCTGCCTTGTTCTGGAACAACCTGCCCTCTCAATCAGGTACATCGGGGAAGGCCATGTAGTGGTCCCAAGTGTAGGCCGGCTCTGTGCTGCCGACATGCTGAACGAAGCCAGGGAAGTGTAGCCTGCACAAAAGTCTAAGAATCCCGTTGACAAGGCAGCTGTGAACACCTGGAGCGACAATCAACCAATTCCTGCCCAAGTGATTAAGATAAATTATTAGTTTGTCATGTGATTATAGACATACCGAATGAAAATGTAGTGATAACATCTAAAGGTACTTACCGCTTCCCTATGGGGCGAATCATCGGTCGCCTCTCTAAAGGTATCGGTCGCTGAGGGAGATGCGAGAGACCTCGCAACCAGACACTAGACGAAGTAGAGGAAGAGGAAACCCCTTCTGCCGCCTCCTCCTCCTCCTCCTCCTCCTGCTCCACCTACTCCTCCTCCTCCTGCTCCACCTGCTCCTCTAGCCCCTGCACCTGCCCCTCCTCCTCCTGCTCCACCCACGCTGAAGGTAATACCTCCTCAGAGGAAGACGACGAAGCTACAGGGGATGGCTCCCGAGCCTGCTTCCCTCGACCCCTGCCTCCAGTCTTCTTCCCTTTCCGTCGACCCCTGCCTCCACCCCTCCCTCTACCACTCCCGAACCCGTCACCTCCACCGGTCACGGCTTGGTAAAGCTCATGTACCGACTTCTTGAAACCGCCCAACATCTGCAATAAAAAAGAGTAAACCAATTAGCCCAGATAAACATAAAGTACTTAGAAATAGATGCAAAATAAATAAAACTGAATTATGAAATAATATGGTATTGCAAATAATAAATACAGATCTTACATGTATTAGAAATAATCATCGTTATCGGGATTTGCTGGATCATAAGTCTCATCATCACTATCACGCAAGTCAAAATTATCATGCCCGTGCTCTAGAGGAGGAATGTCCTCATCACTGTCATTGCCTAAATGTAATCGCTCTAGTAACTCTAAGTCCTTTGCATTATGAACCTCATCTCCAGCGTCCTCGTCCACAAGCATTTCATTGTCTACTTTCCATCCTGATCGCATTGGTTAAGTCAATCTCAAAACTCCCTTCTAGCCCATCTTCTTGGGTTTGGGTCTATGTTGTAATCTTCAATGTTTGGGACAGGCAGCTTACCGTGTGGCGATACCTTGTACACAACATCCCACCCCTTAAGATGCTCATCAGTTTGGCATGGGTATGAAAGATAATAAACTTGCGTGGCCTGTTGAGCCACAATATAGACATCGTCTTCTGGTAAGACGGTTGATTGTCGAATTTCTACTAGCCCAAGATTAGGTGTCCGTCTCACTACTTTGAGATCAAACCAATGGCATTTGAATATGACAGGATTAAGAGGTTTGCAACCATGAAACATGAGTTCGTATATTTCTTCAAATTTTGCCATAACACTCGACCCCATCAAGGCCTGGCATAAAAACACTGGAATTTGTGGTTCTTCGATTAGGCCGACTCTGCTCGTAGCGTGTTGTGTGAAAGCGATATCCATTCACGTCGTAACCAGAAAAAGACCTGACCTATAGGCACAGCCATCGGCAACCTGTCTCAACTCGGCGCCCATAGATGTCACACCCGGTTTTTGAGGAATAAAACCAAGTAAATCACATGTGCGCCAGGATCCGTTCACACACACATGATGACATCATTAGCAGTATCAAACCAATGTATATCGAAAACAAAAGAGAGTTAAGTAACATTATTACAAGCCACAAATAATATCCTTAACAATAATAAATGTCTCATCTAAGGACTGATAATAGATCCATCCACAGGCAGTCGACTGGCGGAACGCACACCTAGAACTCGTCAAACTCCTCGATGTAGTCTCCACAAGTATCACCCTCTGAGCCGCAGATAAACAAGTTTGAGTACACTTATGGTTGGTACTCAGCAAAGTGGAGTAATAAATAAATATGACGTGCAAGGCTTTAGTCAAGGATGGCAAAAGGCTATAGCATTAAGCAATTTTAGTTGGTCATGTTTTTAGTTAGCAAGCTTAACTAAGTATAAGTGTATACCAACCCAAATAAAGTATAGAAATAAATGCTCAACAAGTAACCATGATTTAATTCAACTTCAAGTTTAATTATCATGAGAGGATCCAAGCCGCTCTTAACCGTGAGCACGGCTGATATATCAGTTTTACACTCTGCAGAGGTTGTACACTTTACCCACACACAATGTATTCTCATATAGCCTGAGGTCATGAGTCTCTTCAACACTTCCTTAGGTGAGGGGCCAGAGAAACATTACATGATCTTTACAAAGAATTATTAACATGAAACAACCCGCTAAGGTTTCAAGCCATAGCAGAGCATAACCTTTTCTAATCGCCGAGTTTCTTACCAAAGCATACTCCCAAGAGATCCGGCTATACCCCATCTATGCTTCCCCTCTTGCCCTTTCGGTAAGATTATTACAAGTTAACTCTTCTAATTAATTAATCATGACCAGAGCCCGTTAGTTATGTGGTTGCACTGTTTTCTCGGGTTGTCACTCCATGTTCCAATTAAAATGATGATCTTGTTTATCGTCCAATGAGCATATCACATATTCATAAGTTCAGCATTAATGATCTCCATAACCCAAGTGTAGAGCAACTAAGCAAAGCTACCCAACAATACTTAAATACCCAGGTTATGCAAGGAATAAGGTAAACAAGACTAGGCACATCCCTAAAATAGGTTCCATCAATATTATAACCATGCATAACATAAAAGTAAATGTGATAATAGTATGATTATCCTTGGGATAAGCATGATCAAGGACACTTGCCTTCTGCGAAAGGCTCCTGCTGCTCAGAGTCTTCAAAGAACTGCTCCTGCTCCTCAAACTGCTCTCCTTCTAAACGCGTCACACGATCACATACAAGAAGCAATACAACAAAATAAGAAACAATACACCAAACATATGCAACAGAACAAAACAACAGAATAAAACTACTGTACACGTCCTAAGGATCACGTGAGCGCAAGAAACACCTAATTCGGAGCTAAAACGTGGAAGATATGGCTAAAACAAGCTAACAGGGGCTTAACTGCAATTACCAGAACTTCCTAAGGACTAGACAGGAAGATTCTAGGGGCATAAACATAAATACGTATAAAAACCTAAGGTCTACAGCGTAAAAAGGCAGGCTCGGACGGCGGCTACTAATATTTGAAAGCGCAGGGTTAAATCTGTAAGAAAACAGGACCTAGATGTAATTATTTTGAACTAAGTCTGGACGGCGGGTTAATTTCCAAAAACCTCAGGGGCTCTTAACTAAAAAGACCACAGCTGACCGGTAAGGCTCGGGTTGACTCAGATCTGAAGCCGTTGACGCGAGATCGGACGGCTCTGGTGCTACGGCATCTCCGGCGGCGGCGGGAAACAGGACGGCGGCGGCGCAAGACGGCGGCGACGGCAAACCTCGCCGGAGTAACACGGAACCGAGGCTACGGTGGTCCAAACTTGACGATTCTTGAACCTAGAGCAAGCTAAGGATACGGCGAACTCACCTAGGTGGATTTCGACGACGATTGCACGGCGAGGACGTCGAATCGGCGATGACGGCGGCTTCGGGCGGCGCTGTCAAACGACGTCGAGCAATTAGCCGCCAAAACCGAACCACAGATGGACAAAAGAGGTCTAGCAAGCTTCCTTACTCGCGTGCGGTTGTCGGGGTGGTGCTCTTGTTGAAGAAACGGCACCGGGGACGTGGAAACGCGGTGGCGGCGGATCTCCGAGCTTCGGTGGCGGCGGCGCGGCTGCGAAGCAAGGCACGAGCGCTAGGGTTGGTTGGGGTGCGCGCGGGGCTAGGCGGCGCAGCTTTATAGGGGCTTAGGCTCCGGGATTCGCGGGCAAGCGGTTGGGATGCGACGCGTCCAGGGCGGAGTCGGAGTCGGGCACGAGCTCGGAGTCGGGCTGGACTCGAAGGAGGACGACGCCGACACGCGGGGCCCTCGCGTCAGCGACACGGGCGGCGGGGCGACGAAGGCGTCCGCGGCTGGGGCGTCTCCGACGTCAGCGCGCGCGGAAACGGAAGAGGACAGCGGGCCGCGGCGGGAAAAATGGGCCGGGCCGACGGGGGTTAACCGGACCAAGGGAAAAGAACGGGGGCTAAAACCAGACTATTCGAGAGTTCATGGGGGTTTTCCGAACTAAAACTAAAAACTACAAAACTAAACAAAACAAATGCAAATCAATTTGAATTTAAATAAATTTAAATTCTCCTCAACTTGCAAACAGTACACAAAACTTATGCAGCAGCATGAATGCAACAAAAACTTTTTGGGATCTAATAATTAATTATTAAATTGAATAAAATCCTAATAAATTCCAATTAAATCCTAGAAATTTATTAAAGCCCTAAATAAATCCTAGAAAATTCAGAATTGGTTTCTACGATTTATTGTGATGAAAATTAGGGTGTTACAAACCTACCCCCCTTAAAGTGAATCTCGTCCTCGAGATTCGGATGAACTTGCGAAGAGATTGGGAAATTCTGCCATCAATTCATCCTCTCTCTCCCATGTAGCTTCATCCTCTCCATGATGACTCCATTGCACCTTGCACATCTTAATTACTTTATTTCTAGTGACTCTCTCAGCCCTCTCCAATATTCTAACTGGATACTCAGAATAAGACAAATCATCCTGCACACTCAGATCATCCAAAGACAACTGTT
>CM014278.1:36518050-36619707 GCA_004135705.1 Alloteropsis semialata
GCCGAGGGCACGACGACGGGCCGAGTGCCCGTGATCCGGCACTCAGCCTATCGCGGGTTTGCCGAGTTTCGGTTCAGGGTGCACTCGGCAAACTTTTTTTCCCTCTTCGTTGACTCCGTTACCCTATCGATGCCAAGTGCCCTACCCCTGGCTCTCGGCATCTGGCCTCTTTGCTGAGTGTCCTACCCATGGCACTCAGCAAACTCGGCCATGAGATCACTATATTTTCAAATTTGTTGCAATATAATTTGAAAAAACTGGTTTAATCCACTCTACAATGCATATCTCATGAATGAACCAACAAAAATCCATTATTTCAAGCAGTTATTCGTCAGAATGAATTTATATGCATTCAAATTCTATATGTGCAGAAAATAATTTAAAAATTATAAAACGGATCCAAAAAATTACCAAAACTTAACATGAAACAATTCATGTTGTTTCTTGCCTATAGAAAAAGATTTGAAGTCAAACTCCAATTGGACCGTTACTTTGACTCCAAATCTTGAAGATCCCTTCTTGACTCTACGATTCTTCTTCGGAGATGTTCCGGTTTATAAGCATCATACATGACGACTTGTGCAAAACCTTCCCTATTTTTTACCACAGCCTCCACGTATGATATCATAAGCTCTTGACAAATCTCATGATTTTCAGACTTTGTTTGTTTTTTCTAGAATTTTAAAACAATCCAGACACACGTAAATCAGCATGTTTCGTGAACAAGAAGTTCCAAATTTACTTTCATTACACGTACAAGGCCTCATAATGGACTCAATAACATGAATATCATTTTTCTACTAACTCTGTTCCTCAATTTGAATCACTTGCAGTTCAAATTTGACATAAGCCAAACAATTCATTAAATGAACTAAATTATCAGAATATAGCAAATAGACCGAAAAAATACCAAATTCAGACATGGAGCAACTCGTATTGTAAGTGGAGAAAAGAAAAAGTTTGACAAGTGTAGCATGAAATATTGATTGCTGGTTTGCCGAGTGTCAAGAAAAGCACTCAGCAAAAAGGGTGTATGCCGAGTGCCTAGGTAGAGCACTCGGCAAAATTGGGGTATGCCGAGTGCCTGACGGCGGGCACTCGGCAACTGTTCACGCCATCCCTCGACTGGCACACGGTCGTCCCTCGGCCAGTGCCAGGTGGGCAGTTTGCCGAGTGCCCTACTCTATGGCACTCGGCAAAAAGGGCGTATGCCGAGTGCGCCAGAGCGGCACTCGGCAAAGAGGGCATATGCCGAGTGTCTTCCTTCAGGCACTCGGCATATCCCCTTTTTGCCGAGTGCCATTTTTTTGCAAGTGTCGTGCTCCAGACACTCGGCATACACCATTTTTGCCGAGTGCCCGATGGAATGCACTCGGCAAACTCTCTGGCACTCGGCAAATATGGGATTTCCGGTAGTGCATATCGGCAACAATGCAATTCTTCGCCTCCCACGCATGGCATTTTATTCTTAGAATTGGACAGTGATCTTAAATGTTTCCTTCTGTCTGCCCTGGGTCTGCTCTTGAGGCACTAGCATATGCATGTAACAATTGTGGACTGATTTCTCTTCTTGAAGAGCGAGGTTAACTTCCTATCATTATCAAAAAAAAAATCGTAGGGGAAGAACCTCTCTGTCACCTGATGAAGATTCTTCTGCAAAATGGTTTCATGTAGTGTCTACTCTTAATTCGGTATTTCCTTTGCCATATGTGTTGATTGCTGACCATCTTGCTTGCTACTAATGCCATATTGGTTGAAGCTGTGTATATATGATTAGCATATGAAGTATATATGTGTTCTTTGACATTTCCTTGAGATGGCGAGGATCGTCATGATAGTGAGCAATCGCTGCAAGTAGAGCTGGTGTTTTTGGTTCAGATCACTTTGCTCTCTGCTGTGAAATTCAGATACGTGCATGTTGTGATTTTCAGACCAAGTTTCATGACAGACTAGCTAGTTTCTGTGTTGTGCTGTTCAGGACAAGTTTCATCACAGAACTTATTCAACATTACATGCAATTAGCTCCTAACTGCAGGTTGCTTCTGCTAGACCTAAGCCCTCAGAGAAACATGGCTACCTTTACATGAAAACTACAAGTTTCGATGAGATCTACAACTTTCTAGTTGAAATAACATTTAAATTGGAAGTTGTTTAGATGTCAAAATCACGGTTGTGCACTGTTCATATATATGCAACTGACACCGATGTCCAAATTAAAATGACCTTGGTGGCTCAACCGGCTAACTCTGTCCTCCATTACATGGCTTGCCATGCGATGTAAGCCTAATATAATCATTGATATTGAACATCAGGCTACAGGTGATCATAGGTGAAACCCGAGCTGGCAAGCTGTTAGCAGGACTGATTTGAAAGATCTAACGCCTTAATTTGTAGAATCTGTCATTGGAGAATCTAGCACCCTACAAAAAATATGGAAAAAGAATCAAATTAAATACAGTGAAGGCCCCTAACTGATGATCGACATGGAAAGTTTCTGGTGATCTAGCTAGGGCATTGCAACTGAAAGAACAGTCGCAATGCATATAGCTTTTTCCTTAATGTTTTGTTTGGTAACGAATAATCATGGAGTTAACTTTGTTAATACCAATGTTTTGGATATTTATACAGCAATTGCAGTTCATCCCTGATATGCCAATTTTTATAGAATACACCATATGCATTTTACAAAACCTCTTGGAAGTTTTTTGCAGTTAACTTTGTGTTTAGTATTCTTCTTGCATAAAACCTCCATAAATTCCAAGTTTAAAAAATGCATATGGTGTTTTCTATAAAAATTGGCATATCAGGGGAAATTTTTATGCATAAATCACAATATGCAATTTACATTTATATAGTTTTTTGCAGTTAACTTGCAAGTTTATAAATTCTTCATGCATAAAACCTCTTGGAAGTTTTTTGCAGTTAACTTTGTGTTTAATAATCTTCATGCATAAAACCTCTTGGAAGTTAATAATTTATGGTGGATTATTTGATTTCATTAAAAAACTTGCAATTTACATATATATAGTTTCATAACATGCATATTATTATTGGTAGTATAGATTTTATTTGAACATAGTTAACATTATTGAAGCATATATTCTTTTTGCCAAATACTTGGATCTCACATAAACACACGCAAAATCGTGTCTATAAAGACACGGACACACCATATTTGAGAGACTTGGCTGTCAGATCTTCAGATTGACATAATAAGTCACACAAGTGTCGTTTACCGATGAAAAACTAGCATCATTCTTGAAATAAATCACGGAAAAATATGAGCACCTATGCTGTGAATCGAGAAAGAACCCAGCTAGGCTGTGAGCTTCAACCACAAGTATGCATCGTGACAAATTATTGTAGTTTTCACCTGCATAAAAACTTTGGTTTCTAGGTATATACAAACTCCCATAATTTGGCAGAGCCTATGAGGCTATGACTAGGTATCCCAAAAGCTTCAAAATTTACCATTAAAAAAGAGCTTCGAAATTTGCCCTAGATATTACGGTAACTGATGACTTATTATTTATGTTTCTCCTACTGAACAGTCAATGAACCTAAAGATTAGATCCTTCATGATAGAGGGGGAGCTTCTTGCTAGATGCTCAAAGCCTTCGGTAGCTGCCACAGCAGTAAGAGCGCTGGGAGTCTCGAGGAACCGGAAGCAAGCTTCTTTCAGCCCAGGGCACCGGTGCTGCTCAGCCAACGTCAGGATGGTCGCCGCAGAGTCCACGTCGATGTGCTTGCGCAGCCTCTCCTCGCAGATCAGCTTCAGCCTCTCCATGTTGTACCTGTCCGCCGCGACGAGCAAATGCTGGCAGATCACAGCCTCTTCTTGCCGGCTCATCTCCGGCATCGTGTCCGTGTACACGAACTCGAGCAGGGCCCTGAAGATCTCGGCCTCCATGTCGTCTACATCCACGACGGCAGCGGCGGTGCCTTCCTTCATTGGGCCGAGGAGCTCCGCCTTCAAGACCGGCGACCGTGCCGCGAGGATGCACCTGTGCGCCTTGAACACCTCGCCGGCGACTCGGAACGTCACGTCGGCCTCCTCTTCAGAGGCGAGGAGGCCGCCGAGATGCTGCTGAAGGTCTGACGGTGGCACCGCGACGGCGTCGTTGAAGGTCTGGTTGTAGACGAAGACGTCGCACCTGATGGTGAAGCGATCGTCCTTGATGATGTACGCCGCCGAGGCGCCGACCACCGATCCAGCAACGCCCTCATGATGAATTCATCAAAGCCTTGGCGGCCATGGTCGGAGAATTGGCACAGGGGCGTGGTCCGGGTGAGCGGCAGCACGGGCTGCCCGTCCAGCCTGCTGAGCACGCTGAATTTGACGCGCGCCTTGACAGGCTCGGCCACAAGATCGTCGAGGACGAGGAAGACGGCAATGTGGTCGGTGCTCCCGGTGGCGATGCCGTTAGGGTAGTACGTGATGTGCCAGGAGTGGCCTGCGACCCTGATCCCTGAACGGGCGGGAGTCGATGCACTTGCCATGGGGCGCGAGCTCCTTGGTGTGCGTGTAGCCGTCGATGTGGAGCAGGTGCCATGGACGCGACGATGGATGAGGAGGAGCACGAGGCCGGCCGGTCGCTGTCGTCCACAGCGGTAGCCACGGGTGTCGTCGGCATGGTCGGCGCGGTCATCTGCACTGGGGAGGTGGGATCCCGGCCCGGAGGCTTCGGCCTTCAGGGGGTTTTGCAATTTTATTCAGCAAGGGCTCATCTGATCAGTATTAATAATAAGATGACCATGCAAGTTTAATTAGGTTAGAGTTTGTATCTGATTACATTAGCATCATCTGTATGCCCGCTATGAAGAACTCCAGCAGTCTTACGTTTGAGATGGCTCAGTCTGATTGTCTATCAGCAATTCAGCATATGCATTGGCCTAATAATATAGTCAGCATCGGAATGACAGAATCTATTACAATCTAGCAGGCGTGACGGAAGCTTTATATCAGACCCCATTGTTGCCTTGTTGGATACATAAAATCTCCATCGGAGGGCTCATGCATCAAATGGCTTCTGGAGTGCCTACGCACCTTTGTGCCACACCGTGCCATCCAGTCGGTTGATTCATCGACGTACCACACATGATCTGACTCAGAAAATTCAGCCATGGATCATCTCCTGCACAACCATGGAGCTAGCAGTGTGTTTGCACATGATCATTTGCTGTCATATAGAGGATACCAATATGTGTGTGTGTATATATATACTGCCCCTGATGAACCAATCACCACTATTGGGGCTAAGCATCTCCAGTAGTTCCCCAACAAATATTTTCCAATAACTACTGTCATATAGAGATAATGGGGATGCCTCAATATCTCTTTCATGATTATTGGGAGAGTTGACTTTGTAGTTATATCCAACAATTCTATTCAAATCCAACTACTATATTGGAAGACTCACAACTCTCCCTCTATTTAGAGAGTTTTTTTTGGGAATACTATTTAGAGGAAGTTAGGGTGAATTCATTGGTTCAACCCAATAATTATTACAAAAAATAAAAAAGATAAAGGGGATCTGCTAGAGAACTATTTTTCAATAACTCTTCCAATATGGTAGTTAGATTGAGGAATGAGGATCTGCTAGAGATGATCATCATCTCATTTATCCATTCTAAAAAGACAGGTTTTCCGTGTGCATGCTGTCAAATAAGCAGTTTCAACAGCCTAATGCTGAACTTCGATCTGGAGGCCATATTGTAAAGTAAAATAATATGTAACGCATAAGTGCAGCCCCATTTCACGCCTTTCAAAACAAACAGCTGCCATAACTTGTGACTGACAAGAATAAACAACTTTTGATCTTTGAGATAGTGAGTCTTGCCAAATTTGAAACTCAAAGTAAACAATACAAAATAAACAAGATGATAAACTTGGTGGAATCAGAAATCCTTTCATATAACATTTGCTAAAAAGGATTTTGCATAATTTTTTTTTGCATAACATTTGCTAGGGGACAATAAACCATTGTGTAGCAGCAAATAATATACTCCTCGAAGTCGGAACACATTGATAAGCGGGAAAGTATGCAAAAATTGTAGAGTTAAGTTCTGTTCTATATTCTAATTAAGATCTTACCACAAAATGCAATCCTACCAATCCATCAGCAATATTTGAGGGTATTGCTTTTAGGTCTACCACTTTTTTTTCGAGGGGGGGGGGGGGGGTGGTTCTCCCACTGTACCGGCCAGTTTCCAAGAGGCTGTATTGTAAATCAAAAATTATATAACACATAAGTACACCTCCATTCAGTTTCATGCCTTTTAAAACAATCAACTGCCACATCTTGTGAATGACAAGCATAAAAAACTTTCAATCTTTGAGATGATGAGTCATTTAAATTTGAAATTCAAAGTAAACAATAAAAAAAGAAACTGTATGATAGTTATTATGATTCTAGTAACTATAACAGCAGAACGCAAGTGACCTCAAAGCGACCAGATCTGCATCCATATATCTTAGGTACAAGCTCTCCACAAAGGATACAATAATGATGGCCAAACAAATACGAGCAAAAGCTGAGGAAACTGTATGGATTATTGGACAAGAACTTGGGAAGCTCCAAGACAATGTGCCGGTTTGCAAGTAAATTGGACAAGCATCACTTTGTCACAAGGGAATTGTTTCTCATTCATGCTTAGAAACTAGCTTATTTTCACATGTGAGGGCCTTGACAGCCGAATCAAGAGAACATGGTAATGGGCAGGAAACGGGGAATAGGGGAAACTGAGTACTCTTGTTGAATAGCCATCAGGCCAAAAAAAGGAGAAGAGTTGTGTCTTAGAGTAAAGATGAGGATGCAGAAAAATCCACACAGACTTGTCTTTCAGGCGCAGCCTGCCATGGATTTCCAAATGGTTAGGTTAGCGGTGTGTGGGTCTTCTTTTGGTTGAGCGGGTGAATGCCATAAACGGATTTATATGTCCCGGTTCCTAGGGCTAGGATATTCGCTATGTTGAGCCTACTTAGATTAGAACAAAATTTTTTGATCCTCTTTCGCCTATCATCTGGCCACGACTGCTGCATCTTGTATGCCTATTTTGCATCTAAGTCCCAATGGAATTGTTCTTGCGAACAACAAGTGCATATGTGCGATGGGTAATGGTACAATCAATGCCAATAACAAATTGCAGAATTGTAATGCTTGCAACTGCATCAATCATTCAAAAGGAGAACGACTCTCTTTAATATTGATCTGATCAGCATACATATATATGTCGAGATACAACAATGAATTGAAGCTAGCTTGAAAATATACCGATACAATAATAAGTCCTGTCTAGAATTAAAGTAGAACTCCTTACAACTACAGAAGTGTGTGTTCAACAATGAACACAAACTCCGAAGAAATGAAACCTTGACAACTAGGAAACAGAGAAAATACTGCAAATTTTAGGGTACATTTTGCCGCAATTCTTCCCCTATCACTTTCATAACTCTCACCGGGATATCATGACTAATGTTTAAGAAGATTAACCCGACATGTATGCATGTCCCGGAGCGGCATGTTCTTCTCGCAGATCAATGGGCAGCAAATTTGGACATCATTTCCTTGATGAGAGATGGGCAGCTCCTGGTGAGATGATCAAAGTCATCAGTTTCCATGACAGCGTTGAGTGCCCCAGGAGACATGAGGAACTGAAAGCAGGCCTCCTTGAGCCCATGGCAACGGTGCTGCTCAGCAAGCGCCAGGGTGGTCGCCGCCGTGCTGACGCTGATGTGCCTGCACAAAATGTCCTCGCAAATCAACTTCAGCCTCTCCATTCCGTACCTGTCTGCGGCCACGAGCAGGTGCTGAGCCATCAGGGCTTCTTCTTCGCGGTCGGCGCTTGGCTCCACAGACTCAGGCAGAAAGTCGGTGTAGATGAAGTAGAGCAGGTTCTTGAAGACATCAGCCCTCATATCGGATATCTCGACGCAGTGCGCCTCGGAGGTGGCCTCCTTCATGGCGCCGAACAGCTCGGCCTGGAACACTGGCGAGCGCACGGCGAGCACGTAGCGATGCGCGACGAATTCTTCCCCGTCCACCCGGAAGCGCACGTCGGCGCCCTGCTCGCTGAGCAGGAGCTGCGCGAAGTGGCGCGACAGGTCCGGCGGCGGCACCACGACGTAGGCAGGAGCGGAGGCGGCGGCCTCGGCGGCGAGCGACGCGGCGTCCTCGGCGCGGAACTCGGTGACGACGGTGACGTCGCAGCGGAGGCAGAAGTAGTCCTCCTTGAGGTACCTCGACTTCTCGAGCGCCTCCTTGCGGATGAAGTTGGCGAAGCCCCAGTGCGCGCCGGGGCCGATGAACTGGCTGGTCGTGCCCGCCTTGGTGTAGGACGGCGCCGGCTTGCCGGCGCGGTCGAGGAGGCTGATGGAGAACTGCGCGAGCACGGGGGCGACGGTGCCGGGGGCGACGCCGTCGAGGACGAGGAACAGGGAGATGAAGTCTGCCCGGTCCTCGCAGTCGCCGTTGGGGAGGTACGCGACGTGCCAGGAGTGGCCGCCGACGTAGAAGGAGCAGGACCGGAGGTGGACGCCGCTGTCGAGGGCCTTGGTGCGGGAGTAGCCGTCGATCTTGAGCACGTGCGAGCCGGTCTCGGTGGTGGCGACGATGGAGGAGGTGGACGACGCCGGGGTCGCAGACATTGTGGCTGGTTTGATCGAGCTAGGGGATTTGGATCGGAAGAGCTTCTGGGGAGGGTTTGGGCTCAAATTTTTTCTCTGCCAAGATCTAGATTGAACTCCGATTGCTTAACCAGCCGGCAAAGACTGGCCAGTAGCAACCGATATCCCTGGGATCATGGCAATTCTGGAATGGGACATTGGTGAGGAACACAGGGGGGGTTTTATAGTAGTGGAAGCTAAGGAGAGGGGTGGTAGAGGTGGGGGAAATTGGAGATAGACGGAGAGGACCAGTCAAAAAGAGGAAGCTTCGAGGCAGGTGTGAACTGTGCATACATCCATTCTAGGATTGGAAGGCTTTTAATAAGACACTAGAATGTGATATCTTTTCTCATTGTATCTTACCATCGAAAGATACTATATTTCGAGAGAGTATTGAATGTTCTAGTTTTTTCCAGTTGATATCTCAAGATTAATATGGGACAATCCTTCTTTTGATAAAATTGTGACTCATGCCAGGATCTGATGACCAGCACCAGTACAACTCAGATTTATGATGAGTAGTATCTAATAGGATCGATTGAGATATGAACTTGGTGGAAGCAGTAAATCTTTTCATACTAAAAAAGATTTGTGTGTTTGTTTCAAATCTAAATCTGTAGAAAACAGTAACTACTTTAGATATATTAAGATCTTGATATTTATGGCATGCATTGATCTATACTGTCCTTGTTGTTATATTGCTATTTTGGTAGTAATATGACAGGAATCAAAGTATCCATTATATTCAACAAGACAATAAGCTAGATGTTATTTACAAATAAAATACGCTCCAAATGACTAGGTAATTTACCTTTGTTGCTTGTCACCGCAATTTTGTGTACATTCGCTATTAGACATGGATTAATTAGTGTCCCTCCAGAAATTGTTAAGAAGGATGTTTGGTAAACATTTGCTAGGGGGCAGTAAAGTAGTAAACCGTGTCTAGTAAATAATATACTACATGAAAATATCGGAAGGTAACCAGGAAAGTATATGTACAGAATGTATAATTCAGTTGTGTCTTATATTCAAATTAAGATCTTACCATGCATGAAATGCAATCCTACAAATCCATCCCCAATGTAACACTGTGTTACTTTTACAGTATACCGTAAGAATTTCCAAGAGGTTCTTGGCTGGATTTAGATCTGAGAGACACTTTTTCTAAGCTTTGTACTTTAAAATAAATATGTAAGTCATTTATTATATAGATATCGTACTGCCCTGTAAAACGAGGATATCCTATCTCAAGGATGCTACAGATGGCTGCACTGGCTATTAATTGCAGGAGATGGAGCTAGGATATAGGCATGCATATAGCACATCTATCCTTGGGATATGGGGGCAGCTAATTCGCAGGCGCCTGGGCAATCTGAGATAGCAAAATAACAAAAGTGGAGTGGTCCTCACTAGTCCTCATCATCCATAGGATTTGTTTTAATTTTGTCTTTTCTAGAAAAAGTTGTTAAAACTTTTTTAGAAAAAAGGTAATTTAAAACCAATCTAAAAAAATGAATTTTCCTTGCAACCTTTCCACAAAATATTGTTAGGGAAAATAAATTCAATAAACTTATCCCAAAAATTTGAGAAAAGAATGTTTTTGAAAAGTTATACAACAAAATATTTTCCACGACAAGTTCTTCAAAATCACTTTTCACATAAGATTCTTTTTTCTTGAAAAGGGTGTCCTAGAAAGTTATGTAAGTACTTTTTTCCTCAAAATATAGAACAACATTTCCTAAAATTAATTGAATAGTTTACAAGATTTTTTAAACCAAAATAGAAAAAAGGAAAAAGAATTGGATCTCGCCTGGCAATGAAGGCCGAAGCTTGCTTGTCGCGTTGGAGCCGGAGAAAAATCGCCCTGTTGTAGCCGCTTGCCATGCTCGACGATCCCTGAAGTGATGCCCTCCTGACTTTTCTCGACCACGACGTGTCGCCGTGCATGTCCCACACCTGCACGGGCTCCAGTCTCCTCTTGCACCGCCTGCGAGCGATGCTGCTACATCATCGCGTGTTGGCGATGTGTGCAAGCTACCATCTTGTATCATGGCGCCGCCGCACCACTGTCTGACCTCTTGGGCTTCATCGACGGGCGGGGCTCCCCCCTCTCTCGCACCCCCCTCCGCCGGAAGCCGCCATCGAGATCCACTGGAACGAGCCAGATCTGAGCGGGGAGGCGGAAACAATAAAAGTAGGTAGTAGAGGTGTTGGCGATATGTGTGGGCTGCCGTCTTGTATCATGGCGCCGCCGCACATCCGTGCGTCCTCTTGGGCTTCATCGACGGGCGGGCTCCCCCCTCCTCCGCTCCTCAGAAGCCGCCATCGAGATCCACCAGAACGGGGCAGATCTGAGCGGGCAGGCAGAAGCAATAAAAGTAGATAGTAATGTTTCTGGCGATATGTGTGGGCTACCATCTTGAATCATGGCGCCGCCATGCGACCTTTTGGGCTTCATCGGGAGCGATTGTCAGGCTCCGCCTCCCTCCGTCGAAAGCCGCCACTGAGATCCACCAGAATTGGCTAGATCTGAGTGGGGAGGGGGAAGAAATAAAAATAGGTAATAAAGGTTGGAGAGGGAGTGAATGATAAAGTTAGAGATGGGAGATATATATAGGGAGAATCGATCACGCGGAGCGCTCCTTGGACTCTACACACTTGGTTACAGCTTGCATGCGAAGCTTCTAGGAAAGTGAGAGCGTAGTTCCATGTGGGCCCAAGATCACTTGCTAGGTGCTAGCGTGGCGAACTAGAACTCCATCGGGAAATTAAGATTCAAGAGGTCATGGAAGCTATGTGAATGCGGAGAAGATCCATTGGTCAACCACTACACATCAAAGGTCGATCAATTTTGAAAGTCAAGTTGAGGGTTGTCGGGTTTGGGCTCCGGCTAGTCCACCAGGGGGCTCCCCATGATGATAGATTCGTTTGGAGGGGAATTGCAAAACCATGATCTCGATGGTAGGACTCGGACACAGGGATTTATAGGTTCGGGCCACTATATAGCATAGTACCATACATCATGTGCTCTGGTTGGTGGATTGTATTGATGAGTTCGCAATAACATAGAGCTCTTGCAAGGGTTACAAAGCTCGGACTTGTAGAATGGATGAATGGTCACGTACCCTAGAGGTTGTCCCTTGGTGACCTTATATGGTTCGGTGCCTTGGGTTACAAGTTGGTCTGGGATCTATCTCTAACTAACATGTCATACAAGGAATCGAAGCCGAGTCGATTACAAGCATATCTCGAGATATCCGGCTAGAATCCAAGTAGAATAACGCATCCAGCAGTCCCACGCTGTTTTGCACCGTGTTCCTCATGCAAGTCCTGTTGCGCTGGCCTTCTAGAAGTCGACCAGCTCCCTGGGCCGTAGGTATACCCAGGGGTGTACCTCCGTCAAGACCTCGGGTAGTGCAGGGTTGAAGATCCAGTGTGCCAAACAAGCCAACTAGTTACGGCTGCTCTGGCCAAGTGCTTTTTCTTCAGCTAATAGATCAGAAATGTTGCAGTACTCTTTTGATTTGCAAAAGAAAAATGTGGTGTAGCCACCCCACTACGTGCAGCCCCCGAGCATCAAATAGGTTGAAGCAATCTATTCGAGGATCAGAAGAGTCTTGTATCTGAAATATGCGCCAGTATCAGAACAACACGTAGTCTTTCCTGAACGCACTCTGAGGTAGTAGCCCCCGAGCCTTGGAATAATTTAGGAAATCACTACAAGGGTTTTAAGGAAGTTCCTCAACAAAGACATGTGTTAGAAATCAAAACAACATGGAGTTGTCTCTAGACACACTCCCCGGGAGTAGCCCCGATCCTTGTACATTAAATGCAAGGCGTCAAACAAAGAGTTATCACCCCAAGTCACAACGAAATCAAGCCACTGAAGCATATGTAAAGGCTCAAGCGCCCAACCCCCGAGGATGGGAGCCAGCATAGCTGTAGAAGCACGCCCAAGTGATTTTGGCTTCTAGCCCCCGAGCAGATGGGCTAGCAGAGCTATGGAAGCACGCTGAGTGGTTTTGGCGTCCAACCTCGAAGCATAAGGGCTGGTAGAGCTATGGAGGCACGCTGAGTGGTTTTGGTGTCTAGCCCTTTAGCATAAGGGCTGGCAGAACTGTGGTAGCATGCCGAGTGGTTTTGGAATTCAGCCCGCAAGCATAAGGGCTGGCAGAGCTATGGAAGCGAGTGGTTGAAACATGGATGGTCCAAATACCCTAATTACAGTTATAGATTTGTTAAGCTTAAACGGTCAGTCAACTCAGGGGGTCAAACCGTGTGACAGAATCCGCGCGATTTCATTCCACATCTGTTAGGTCATTGCTATTAAAAGGTGAAGCGCCACTGAGTGTTAGGTCACTTGACCATTTCAAGCGCTATCACCGCTTTGCCTCTGCTGCTCTCACCAATCATTGCCGCCGCAATTGCAGTCGCGCTCGCACCTTCTCCCCCAACTTTAGCCATCGCGCATGCATCCGTATGGCCTCCTCCAGCTCAGTCGCCGTCACCACCGCTTCCGCCTCCGCCGCGTAGATCCCAGATCTTGAATCACAATGGGTGCCTTCTGTGATAATGGAGGTGCGTCTGCAGACGATGGTGGAGAAGGGCCTTCTCGTGCCAAAGGAGGTGCTGGGGTGGAAGGCCACCACCGGTGGGGCGTTTCCATCGGAGGACAAGACAGAGACCATCATGTTCGTGCCCTGGTTCGATCACGGACTCAGAATCCCAAGGGGCGCCTTCTTCAGGGGCCTACTCCACTTCTACAAGTTACAACTTGTTCATCTGACCCCGAATTCCATTGGAATCATTGCGCACTTCATCCATATTTGTGAGGCCTAGCTCGAGATTCCTCCTCACTTCAACTTGTTCCGATTTATATATCACTGCAAACCATACCCCAACAAGACCAAACCTAGAGTAGTCGCGGTGCCGGTTTTCAACTCCACCAGGGCTTGGGTTCCCTCTGGTTCGACTTCAAGCAAAACGACTTGAACAAGGGGTGGAGGGCTGAGTGGTTTATTATCGGTAACCATTGGCATGCATTGCCTTCGCGGACCAGTTTTCCTCCAGTGCATCGGCCCGAGTGGGATAACTAGCCAAATTTAATATGACACAAACATGAGTGCCAAACACTCGCATCATCATTAACATAATTGCAAATATTGTTCATTGACTTATTACAAATTCAGCAAGATAAAAGTGGAACAAACCTCCACAAGCATAGCTTTTACCAATGAATTGTCCATGTTTTGGCATGACTAATTTATTGGATTTTAACACTACCTTAAACCCGTCCTTGCACATAAGTGAACCACTCATTAGATTCTTGTTGATAGAAGGGACACGATGCACGTTCCTCGGCTGCACGATCTTTCCCGAAGTAAACTTCAGATCTACTGTGCCAACACCATGAACAGACTTCAGATCTACTGTGCCAACACCATGAACAGAAGCATGTGACTCATTCCCCATCAGGACGGAGGAACCCCGTTGTTCCTGGTAAGAAGAAAAGTATCAAAGCCACCAACTCTTAGTTTGAAACACTGAATGTACAGTAGGTAAATTACCATACCGATCTGTGGCACCGCCTAATATCACCAGTTGACATTTTTGGACTCAGATCCATTCTTCCCTTTGCGGTCTGCACGATTGGGACATCCCTTTGCCAAGTGTCCCAATTCACCGCAAGTGTAACAAGCAAGCTTAGGTTCGGGATTCTTCTTCTTAAAGGTAGTAGTTTTCATAGCCTTGTTGAACTTCATCTTGTTCTTGCCATGTGGATACTTTTTCTAAACCATGTTTGCTCTAGACTGACCCTCGCCTTCATTCTCACCACAGTCCATAGTCCGAGCCTCCTCCACAACATCAAAAGATGCTATCTTGTCTCTTATATTTTAGACTAGTGGCGAAATTCCTCCATGAGGAAAACAACTATGCAATAATGCAGCCCTGCAGTTCTTGCAAGGTGAGGGGGGCTGGATTTCGGCACACCATTCACGCAGGTGCCACGTGCCCGTGCCTTTCAGCCTGGCTCGGCAAGGGGCGCGAGCATGTGTGGTGTTTCCTTTATCTCCTCACACACATACCTTGGACGAGTGAGGACAAGCTTCCTATTTAAGTTAGCCATCCCACTCCTCCACTAGCAATGCGGGACTAAAGATATGTACCACTTCCTCATGCCCAGATGGGCCTTTGAGATTTATTAAGAATTTCCTGAATTTATGCATGGGCCAAGCCCAAAATTCTTTCAATTTTTTGGGGGTTGGATAACCTGTCTTGAAAGAGAGACTATATATTCTGCTACCAGCTTGTGGTCAACGTCCAATTTCCTTGCTTTTCTATGAGCATCTGCAACGCCATGATGTGTTGTTTCCAATTTCTTATCTGATTGTTGTCTAAGAATGAATCTTCTTTGAGCATAACACTGTACCTACAACTTCGTCCCAAAACATGTTCTCGCTTGGTGTCAAAAGCTTTTAGTAACATATTATCTGTCAACATTAGTTTTCAGTAAATATGCCATAGAGTGTCACCTCAAAATTAAATGAGTCAAAAGTTTATACTGTATCTTTTGAAGTAATATGTTGAGCTCATCATATTGCTTGCTAAATTTACAGGACGAGCATGACAGTATCAGAAAAACCAAAGGTGAAAACCAATCTCTGGAATGCAGTGGTTGCCAGTCTATATATAGCATTAACCCAATGTGTATGATTCCAGACCCTATTTTCATAAGACTACCTTCTAGCTGCACAATAAAAAAAACACCTTCTCCAAGTTTTGTAGGTATAAATACATATTTGAAAAAAAGAAGAAGAAGAGAATTTGTGCTAGCATGGAATTTACTACATATATAGTAGAAAAGAAGGGATGACATGTCTGCAGGTGATAAATGAGACGCTCCGTGTGAGCAACGTTGTCGACGGAGTATTCAGAAGAGCAAGCACTAATATTCATTTCAAAGGTACACTTTGGCACAAACTATCCTCATGTTTTCCTAAACCTCTCATTTTTTTAAGATTTATTCGTTCTAAGATGTATTTCTTCAATGAGATTGTATTATTCCAAAAGGCTTCGAAATCTTTGCTTCATTCTAGCTGTGCACCTTAGCAATGAACACTATGAGAACGCTCGCACCTTTCACCCTTGGAGATGGCAGGTAGTCACAAAACTTGTTACCTATTGTCATTTGAATGGGAAGTATCTGCAGTCGGGGTTGCAGATATAACGTGTTTAATTAATAGTATTACTTTGCAGAGCAAGATAAAAGTTGAGGATGTGCCAGTATCCAACTTGTTTAGTCCCTTTGGTGGTGCCCTCAGCCCTCGTCAGTGCCAGGCGTTCCTACGGGTGCACGAGCATGCGCGCAGACATGCTGTGGCCAACCGGGTGGAAGCATCGAGGAGGAGGTCTCCGATTGGATTCTGCCTGCAGTGGCGATCTTGTTGCAATGAGCTGTGAAGCACTTGCCCTTGAGAAGTTGAAATGCTCCGACCACTCCAGGTCCTTCCTCATGACGAATTTTTCATAGCCCAACTTCTCTTGTGGTGAATTTGGTCAGAGTCATACATGAAGCATATGCACATGTACCCACTTACGAATAAACGACTCATGACTATATGCTTCACTTCGGATTGGACCTCGTCTGTGCAGGCAGTTGAGGCAAAATGTAGGCCAAGCAGGTGCGGACGAAACGCATCTGGAAACTCATATCCTCATGGCTGTCCATTGTACAAATAGACCCAGTAAATTGGGAACATTCCACGGGCGTGCTGGAGTGGTGGCTCTCCCAGTCTTCGATGGCCGCAACACCAAAAAAGAAAAAAAAAAAGCAGGATGAACGGTGCTGCTGCTGGTGAGCTGGGAAATATGAAGGAGAGGAACCGGCGTACTTTCCAGAGGAAGGAGATGTCTGCTCTTGTGCTGTTTCAGCAGATAAAGGAGGAGTCGAGAGCCTGGACTTTGGTCGGGGCCAAGGTTTTGATCGGCCATGCCCCCGATTTGTGATTTTTTTTTTGGCTTTGTTGTTTTGTTCGCTTCTTTTTTTTTTTTTTTTGAAACCTGTAAATAGCCGTTCTGTGCTTCTTTCGTTAAAAAAATGACTATATGCATGCTACTGGGGATATTTTGGAGCTGAAACAGTTGGGTTTAGTAGAGGACTACTATGGTGCTGAATTTGAAGCTTTCCAGTACTAGGTCTGCATGCTGGTATGGTGATCTGTTCTTCATTACTGTTCAAGAGGGGTCTCAAAGCAGATATTGGTGCTGCAGTTCAAGCTCAAATCCCTGACACAATGGAGAAAGGCAATCATGCTAGCAAAATTCAGTAGCAGATCATGGCAAGTTCAGACATAACAAGGCTGCTGGCCACAGCAAACTTAAAACTCAGACCAGTGGGAAGAACGATCAGAACAGAGTGGCACTGAGGCCTTGTTTAGTTCCTACAAGTTTTTGCAATTCAACCAAAAGTAACGCATTAGAAAACGTGCCTCCCCTCTCTGCAACATGCTTCCTAATGCACTTTTCTACAGAAAATTCAACAAACTTCCACGAACTAAACAAGGCCTGAGTTCTAATTTCAGCAGAGAAAGGCAAATCAGAGTTTGAACATAGACAGAGTTTCAGCGTTATCGACCACATTTGTTTATTAAAAAAAAATCATGTTGCTATAAATGTGATTTAAACAAATTTTGGTATCCATTTCTGGTGATGACAGGTTAATGTCTTTTTCCCTGAAAAATACAGGTTACTGTATATGGTGACCCTGGCAGCTTGCATACTAAATACAGCCACCATGGAATTTCTCAAAATCCTCTCCGTCAGCTTTAGTACAACAACTGAACGGATGATTATATCTGCAGAAAAATCCATGTTCTCAACCAATTTTAGGTACTGCTAGTACTTGTTTCTGCAGCAATCACAGAAATTGTGAAGCTCAGCAGAGCGCTTGCCCAGTGACAATGCATTCATGCATCTAGACGTCCTACAAAAGAACACATGCAACAACCAGCAAGGACAAGGATTCATCAGGTCAGCAAATATGGTTCTGCTGTATGTGTATGGAATCACAGGTTCGCATCTAATGACTTCATACACCAAGAACCAAACAGAGCAGAGGCACAGAGGCGCATCTCAGCTTGATGACAACGGTGATGCCAAAAGATTTGCTGTGTGCTAATGTTGCATAGTACTGAAACATGCTTCTGCAGCTAGCGGTCTACAACTACTGAAAGCTGACTTTCTTCTTCCATATTAGTGGAGAGTGAGCTTGGTCATGAGCTCTTCCAGCACAGTGGGGCAGCTACTTGCCAGAAATGATTGAAGCCATCGGTTGCCATGACCGCATTCAGACCGGTGGACTTGAGGAACTCGAAGCATTTCTCCTTGAGCCCCTGACAGTTGTGCTGCTCAGCCAGCACGAGGGTGTTCACCACCGAGCTTGTGTCAATGCACCCGCACAGCTTGTCTTCACACAGGGTCTTCAGCCTCTGGAGGTTAAACCGGTCGGCCGCTTCAAGCAGATGCTGCGACATGGCGGCCTCTTCATTCTTGTTCACCTCCGGCAACGTATCGGTGTACATGAACAGCAGCACAGCCTTGAACACCCGCGATTCCATGTCCTCGATGTCTATGACACAGTCGCTGGTACCTTCCTTCATGGAACCAAGGAGCTCTGCCTTGAAGACCGGCGACCGCGCCGCCAGCACGCACCTGTGAGCATCGAAACTCACCCCGCCGGCCTGGAGCGTGACGTCCGAAGCCTCCCCGCTCAAGAGCAGTTCCCCAAGATGGCGGTGCAGGTCGGACGGCGGCACCTCCACGAAGGGAGAAGCCTTCACCGCGCGGAACCTGTCGAGGACGACGACCTCGCACTGGAGCGTGAAGCTGTCGGCCGTGAGGAGCCCACGGCTCGGGCGCTCCAGGTCCACCTTCTTGATGAACTTGTAGAACCACCACCCTCCGGCGAGCTTATGCACGGGGCTCTTGCGCACGGTGTTCTGCACCGGCTGGCCGGTTTGGTTGAGCAGGGAAAGGGTGAACTGCGCCTTGACGGCCCCGGCGGCGGCGGCGGCGGCGGCGACGGCGCCGTCGAGGACGAGCTGCAGGGAGACGTAGCCGCGGGCGCGGCGCTTGAGCAGGCCGCCGCAGCCGTTGGGGAAGTAGTTGATGTACCAACTGTAGCCGGCCGCCAGGAAATTGGAGGACTTGATGTGGGCGCCGCGGGGCACGGCGGTGGTGAGGGAGTAGCTGTCGATCTTGAGCTGGTGCTTCCCGGTGGCCGCGGCGGCGGTGATGGAGGAACGGGAGGAAGGTTGCTGCGGCACGCCGGTGCTGCCGACGGATGAGGCCGAGAGCGACATTGCGAGCCTGCAATCGAATCAGGGGAGCGCAAAATCTGAGCTTCTTTCTTTTTCACCTCTCAGCAATCTCATCGGCGTAAGAACAAGGCAACGAATTGGAGACGAGATCACAAGAATCAGTGGCAGAGTTGCAAGGGTAGGGAGCAAAAGAATCAGAGAATTCACCATTCTTTGAGCGACATTCGGCACATATAGCGGCGATGCTCTGCAAGAACCGAAACCGACGAGGAAACGGAAATCTCGCTGCTTGCGGGGGCATCTGGTTGTTCTCTACTTACAGGCTTACGGCAGAGACGAGGCGGCCGGTCGGTGGGCGACGGGCTGGTGCGGCCGGCGTGCTCTTCCTCCTCCCCGGACGCCGCCGCCTGATCGATCAGTGCTGCTCCTCGCGAAGTCGAAGAGGTTTTGCGCTGAAGGCGGAGTGGGGAACAGGGAGGCGGCGGAGGGGAAAGGGGGAGACGTGACCGCTGGATTTGATGGGTTTGGCTCCTTTCTTAGAAAAAGTTCTTGTGGGCCGGGGTTCTGGTATGGGCCTTCGTAAAGGTTCTTCTGGGCTGGTTCATCCAGATGGGCCTTACTAGCCTGTGCGCCTACACGGAAATGAGCCTGGTGTCGGTGTTCATCAGTTCATGAGAATTATTATTGGTTTGGTTCTGTTGGATTTGGATACATTCATGCATTGATCATTGATGCATGTGGTTCGGTTTGCCGATGGCCTTCCGATGAGCATTGCAATTGCAAGGCGGCAATCAGATGAGCAATCGCTGTCACTCTTCAATCACTGAAGAAGCTTTGCATGTAGAAGAAGGGATTCTCTGACCAGAACCATCAACCATCCCGTGCACACTGTTGATGGACTGTGCAGTGTCGCTGTGTCCCCCCGTCTCGACTGAACTCGAATGGATCTGACTGAAAGCTTAGCATCCAAAACGTTTTTAGGGAATGGCACACGTATTATCTGGACTTGAATAAACAGACGCCATGGGGGTTTTTTTCACAATCCCACTACACATTAATTGTTGAACCCAGTTGATTTCACTTCTTGTATATGCCAATCCAAGTCGCTATTTCATGGATCTTTTTTCCAGAAATTCATTTCAAAACCAAGCAGAGACGAACCATAACGCAAATCGTGTTTAGGGAGATACATGTAATAAACCGTACAGGACATGCTTTATATTTTCTATAGATGGATACATGCTGCGATGCGCCCCTGATGATGGTGCCCTAATTAAATCTGTTGCCCTTTCATGCTACTAACAGGGTCTCAGAAAGTATAATCACCTCAATTGCGCGACAAAACAGACTGACTGAATCCAAAACTTGTTAAGCAGTGGCAGCTCAAACTTTCCAAGGAACCTCGTACGCATCATTTTCATGCGTGCAATAGATAAACGTTTCCTTCATTTAGTTTAACACATGTCCTGTTTATTCCATGTTTTAATCTATACCATATACTTACTTAAGATGACACACTGCATAAACTGGTAACAGAACATCTTGTGATGACCAAATACAAGGAACCATTGACACACGGTGTCTACAAAGGTAGCTGACACATAACCAAGATGAAGAGCTGCAGCTGGAGCATGCCATGACCTTGTTAGGATTTCATAGAGAATTATTCAAAAAAAAAAGATTTCATAGAGACCCATATGGGAACAGAACGTACATTGGGTCAACAATGAGTCAAAATATCCAAAATCTGACTCGATGTCATAAATTCAAAGTCACCTTTACAAATTGGCTCATATCAACCTATATTATCAACATACAGAAAAGGGTATGCAATCTGCATAGATTTTCAAAAACACTGACCAGAGCAGCTTTGTACCACCTCAGCCAAAAACAGAACTTCGCACCTCTATGCAAGTATGCAATAATTTGTCTAAGTTTATCATATATCAGCACATAAACTAGTGCCTGGGTGTCAAATTCAAGCAATTCCAATCACAAGTATTAGAGATTATCATGTTCAAATAGGCATCAAGATATTTTAACTCTTCTACATTGCAGTCATGCCAGTTAGCCAAGAACTCTTAACTCACAACATAACCCTTATCTTTAACTGTACCCTCTCCACATAAAACGTTTTACTACTGTACAATAAGAAACTAGTAAATAAACATCCCAAGATGTTTCCACATTACCTAACTACACCTTAATTTACCAACCCATGAGCCAATGTACACCACAAAAGGCAAATTAAAAAATAACAAAATTGATTAAATCAACATGTTGAATCGATTGAACACAGCCTCCTGCATGTCACTTCATGTAATTATTTTCATGAGAAAGAATTTTCCCAGTCAATTTAGTACAACAGTATGCAGTAATGACAAAAGCGGCAATGGAAACAATACCTAGACAGTTGGATGCTCATATTAAATTACCTCAATCTTATTCTTGGAAATATTTAAATGCTACCCTGACTTCATTTAGTTTATATACATCTTCTTGGATTGACTCATACCATGTGCCTATCTAACGTATACTAAATAAGCTGATTGCAGGATATCTTGCGATGATCAGCTATAAGAGAGAAAAAATGACATGTTTAGACCTAGGTCAACAAAACCTAAGCTGGAGTAGTGCTGAACAGCAAGCAGTAGTTGGAGCAGAGAGCGTGTGGTGAAGAATCAAGTCAAAATCGATTTGTTCAGTCAGGAGTTCATGACCTTCTCAAGTTGGCATATGGCAATCTACATGACCAATATACAGAAACAATTGCATGTTCGTCCTTCAAAAGCATGGACCTTGAATAATCATATACGGCTATGCAACAATTTGCAAGAGCACAGTAAGGATATATCAAATATGACCAGGGGCCAGAAGAGTCAAAGCATTTACCTGTATATGATCGACATTTTCAGTGAAGGCATGCATTGAGAAAGTTAAAGTCTATTTTATTGCACTCTAACCAGAGAATGATGGTCAATGTTTCATAATTATCTTATCCTACACAAATTGTTTACCAATAACGATTAGCCTTTATCACTGGATATGCCCTTGTCTTTAATCATAATACCCTTAATAACCTGCACGAAACATTTTGCTGACCACAAACACATCCACAGACACTGAGATGAGTATCAAACTATCAATAGGGCATTGCAGAAACTAAATCAAATGCTCAGCATATACAAGATTAAAAAAATGAAGGATTGCAACGAATTTTCAGGTCAATTTGGAGGCTTATCCCAATTGCTGGTTACTTTAGCATGCATG
Organism: Alloteropsis semialata; assembly: GCA_004135705.1. Lineage (NCBI taxonomy): Eukaryota > Viridiplantae > Streptophyta > Magnoliopsida > Poales > Poaceae > Alloteropsis > Alloteropsis semialata. Next base: position 36,540,305 of record CM014278.1, read on the forward strand.
TTAATCAAATTATTTATCAAATCTATCCAAAAATGACATAACAACATAACAAAAAAGGCATAGATTTGTGGATACTAGAACTAGTATTTGATAATTTTCATTTCAAATGAAAATGCAGCTTTGAAATATGAAGCCCCATGCTCTATTCATTCCATGTCTCTAATTCAGCAGTGACAACTGAAACTTTTGAAGGAACCAAGGACACATCATTCTGTTACCCTGAATTGGTTTAATGTATGTCTTTTTTAATATAGGATTTAAACTATACCACGTACATACTTAGGCATCATATTGCAGTAAGCTGATTACAGGACATCTGGTCACACAAGATGTCTTGTAATCAGTTTACTGCAATATGACATCTTAAGTATGTACATGTAAAGTTTAAATCAATTGACACATGGTGTTTAGAAAGAGGCCAAATAAAAACAATCTAAAGAGCTCTAGCTGGAGAAGAAAATATGTGGTGATTAATTGACCCAAAATCTGACAATCTTATCCCAAGTTATAAATTAATGACATATCGAAACTGCCTCATGAAAATCTACATTATATCAACATACTCGAACAAGTACGTGTTAATTCTTCAAACACATGAATAGCTTTGTACCGCTATGCAATAATTGTTCTATGGAAAAATGGCAAATCAGCACATAAATAAATCCCAGAATTATCGAAGCAATTCCATTCACAAGCATATATGAGATTGCCACTTTCAATGATGGCATCAAGAAATTGTTAATCTTCTATATAAGCAGTCATACCAGCAAGTGAAGAACTTCTTCACTGAATAGTACCCAACTCTTTACTTGTACCCTATCTGAACCTGGATGATACATTATAGTGAATAAAAACTCATCCAACCTGCTAACAAAACAATGAAAATCAATAGAAAATCGCAAAATTATGGTGATGGAAGGCATCATCACTCACCATAGCAGACTTCCAGGTTAATTTCAAGGCAAAGAAATGAACTAACTGCCGGTGACATTAGCATGCATATGTTCCTAGCATCATAGTTAAATGCTATCCACAAGTGATGCCATGACCAAAACAAAATAAGGCAAACAATGCCGCATCATCCTTTTGTGGACATGACTACACAAATAACTACTAGAATAAATATTAGATAGCAAACCCACTAATTAGTCTTTCTGGATACTTGCAATTGACATTCCTGATCCACCTCATGTCCGTGTCTTTCATTTGCTCATCCAGTTCAACGCTCAGCAAGCTTGGACATCAGCTCAAACAAAGCAGCAGGAGCGCTTTTTGTCAGATGCTGGAATCCATCGGTTGCCATGACCTTGTCCAGCATTTTTGGAGACTTGAGAAACTCAAAGCACGCCTCCTTAAGCCCTTGACAGCGGTGCTGCTCGGCCAGCGCCAGTGTGGTCGCCGCTGTGCTCACGGCAATGTGCTGACATAGCCTATCTTCGCAGATAAGCTTGAGCCTCTGCAAGTCATACCTGTCTGCAGCTTCTAGCAAATGCTGTGCCATTGTGGCCTCATCTTGCCCTTTCGTCTCTGGCAGAGAGTCGGTGTAAATGAAGTGCAGCAAGCTCTGGAACACATCAGCCACCATATCTTCAATCCGTATGCAGCTTTCTGCGGTGCTGCCTTCTTTCATCGGGCCAAAAAGCAGCGCATCGAAGACCGGCGACCGTGCGGCGAGCACACACCGGTGCACAGCAAATGTTTCACCACCGACAAGAAACATCACATCAGCACCCTTTCCGCTTTGGAGGAGACCATGGAAGTGCTGCGGCCAGTCAGCCGGCGGTACCACCACGAAGGGGGCAGTCGGAACTACGGCGTCCTCCGTGCTGAGCTCTTTCGCTACGAGAATGTCGCACCTGACCGTGAAGCAGTCGTCCTGTAGACGATCCGATTTTTCCAGATTCTCCCTCTTGATGAATTTGTTGTAGCCCCACGAACCATTATTGGTGGTGCTGTTGGCGACGAACTTGCAAACGGTGGAATTGGCGATGTAGGATGGTGTTTGATTCTCCACCTGGTCCATGAAGCTCAATCCGAACTGCGCTGCGACGGGGTCGGCGACGGGATCCTTGAGGACAAGGAAGAGAGAGATGTACTCGGCAGCCTCCGGGCGGTGGCCGTTGGGGAAGTACTTGATAGCCCAGGTGTGCCCGGCGATGCGAAAGGGGCGGGACAAGATGTGCTTTCCGTTGGGTAGGGAGGACTTGGTGCGCGAGTAGCCCTCGATTCTGAGCACGTGGTAGCCGCTCGCGGCTCCGGCGACGATGGCGGACGCGGAGACCGATTGGCGCCAGTCGTCTCTAGCGATGGGCCCGGAGCGCGGGGTGGCGGAAGCCATAGTTGGGGGCGGAAGAGGAGCGATGCGCCCGAGATGGGGTGGCGCCGCGGGGGCAGAGGGATACGATGCGGTGGGGTTGGTGCCTTGGTGGCGGCCGGCGGAAGGGAAGGGGACAGGACGGCGGCGGGGGAGGGGCTTGGGGGGTTTTTCGACTTTTGGCGTTTCAGGGTTGAATAGGGCGTTTGCTCCAGACTCGAGAGTTAGGTCCCAATTTTCTTAAAAAAAAAGGACCAAAATACTCTTAAAATACTATTTCTAATTTCATTTTATCACGGTAAACTACATACTCCTAATATAATTTGTCTTTTGTTTATATACATATGTGCTATCTTAATTTCAAATTTTGCAAGCTGGTAACACACGTTACAACGCATGTTTTAAGTAGTCCAGTGGTTTGCGTCAACTTACTCCCTCCGTCCCAAAAAGAATGCAACTCTCGCATCCCGAAGAGTCAAATGATTTCTAAGTTTGACTAGATTTATATAAAATAATACTAACATTTATAGTACAAAATAAGTATCATTAGATTGATCATGGAATATATTTTTATACTAAATCTATTTAAAAGTATAAATGTTAGTAATTTTTTGTATAAACTTGGTCAAATTTGAAATGGTTTGACTTCTCAAGAAGCGAGAGTTGCATTCTTTTTGGGATGGAGGGAGTAAATCTTAATGCATTATGGTTTCAGTTTGCTGTGTTGGATGTTCATTTTTGGTTTTTGTTAGAATGATGGTTAAACATGCTTGATTAAAATGCATTTTTATCATTCATATCATCACTGCTACACAAACCACCTTTGGTTCGGTATCTTTAGTCCCGGCCAAATTTAGGCCAACGCCCAAGGCGAGGAGAGAACATTTAGGGCATGTTTGGATAGCAGACGCAGTCTGCCGAACGTAGCACGCTTGAACTGCGGCATAGAAATCGCATTTGGTTGTCGCCGCGGGTCAGGCGCGCCAAAACAAGTGCAGCAACATTCTAGTTCATTTTTTATGCCGCTGCTCGCCTAAAGCGCGGCGAACGATTCGACCGCCGCGAGTTCGACGCAACCGTAGTGCGGCTCGGCGTTTTTCGGTAGTATCCAAACAGACCCTTACTCCCGGTTGGTGAGGTGGCGCGCCCTTTAATCTCGGGCGGTGGCTCGAGCCGGGACTAAAGGGCACAACATTTAGTCCCGGTTGGAGTTACCCACCGACACTAAAGGGCTCGCGAAAAAAAATAGCGCCTGCTCTTCCTCTCTTCTTTATCTCTCTCCATCCTCCACTCATTCTTCTCCAGACTTCTCTTCTTCTCCAACATCTCTCTCCCTCTTTCTTCCTTTATCTATCTCCTAATGCGGCGCAGAGGCCGGCGTCCGCGGGCGGCCCCCGTGGCTGGAGGCCGGGCCAACGGTGGCCCCGATGCGCCCCCTGTTCAGCGGCGGCGTCCCCGGTCGGGAGCTCCTACTGGGAGCAGCGGTGGCCCGGTGGGGACTGCTGACGAGGAGGCCGGGAGCGGCGGCGAGAAGGCTGGGAGCGGGAGTGGCGAGCGAGAAGGGCGAAAGCGGCAGCTGGATGCATATCCTCCGTGCCACGCCGGCGAGCTGGAATGGTGAATTTTTTTTTCTTTTCTTTCTTTTCTGAAGTGGAGATGCCTGAGATTGATGATTGATGGATTATATCTAGCTTGTGATTGTGATCATTTTGTGATGGTTTTTTACTGATTTATGTGAGGTATTGATTTTGTATGAATCGATTTACTTGTGATTGAAACCGGTTGGTAAATGGGCACACACAGAGATTGATTTCGTGCAGATTGATTTATTGGTGGTGTTGATTTGTGGATTTTTGCTGGTCTAGATGCGGATACACGAGAGATTGATTTGGGGATGAGGATAGGGACGGGAACGAGCACAGATGGAGGACGATGGGCAGCTGGAGATTTTTTATTTTTATTTGTCAGTCTAAGGATCATTTTAGTCCTGAGTAAATATCTGGGGCCTTTAGTCCCAGTGCCATAATACCGGTTGGAAAACCGAGACTAAAACCCGTTCCCAACCAGGACTATGGCAGTTTTTGTAATAGTGCATATATGGTTAAGATGTGATTGTTTCTGCATCGTAGTTGGTTGATGAGTATTCTATAGAGTTGATGACTTCATTTTTGTTTGGTTTACGGTATGGATCCCAAATTGAGGGATATTTCCCTGCCTTGTTTAGTCACACAGGACCAAATGCTTTGTTTTTTGGTCCTCGTCCCAACCTAACTCACGCCGTCAACTATGAGGTCTTCGAGAGCAACTCTATCGGATCCTCTAAATAACACTCTATCTCAGTTCTAGAGGGTCAAGTAAAAAAACGCACTTCAACAGACTCCATTTTATGGAGGCCTTCATATTCCCCACTCCACCCTCCATTCCTGGGTCTCCATGGAGAAATCCATCCATGGGGCCTATTGTTGAAGTTATATCCATTTTTGTGGCCCTTAAAAAATAGAGAAACCCCATTTGGCCTTTTATGGGCTGTGGTTTGAGGGCCATTGTTGGAGTTACTCAGTTGTTTAGCTAACTAACTATAAAGAGCACTATGGTATGATTTGGCATTTAATTTATTGGAAGATGGTACATTTGCACTAATATGGCACAACTTTTCAACTAAAACTGTACTTTTCTTCTATGACGAACTTCTTCAAAGGCAACGACTAAAGCAGTGAGAACCAATGCTCGCCTTAGACTATCTCCAACAATGAGAACCTAAACATGACACCCATTTCATAGTTTGGGTCACGCACAACAAAAGGGTCACACACCCAAAACTTGCCTTCTCCAACAGCGAATGCAAATGCAGAGACCCAACTCCGCCGAGCGCCGCTCGCCTCCCTGCATGCAACCCATCGGCAGCAACCATGGACCCGCCGCACCGGCCTCTCGTCGCGGTCTCCTACGGGCCTCCAATGCCTTCTTTAGCTCTTCACCCACATTGTCCGGCGCGGGCGCAGCCGCCTTGCCCCCCTTCTCAGGCGCCGGTTCCCTCACGACGCCCTGGGGCCTGTTAGGCTTCGTGGGAAAAAGCGTGGTAGGACTTCGGCGGCGGCGGCGCAATCGCCTCCAGCCTGCCCTCACCTCTGGCAGCCACCACGGGCATGCCACTGCTGCTCTGGATCTTGGCGCGGAGGTCCTTCATGGCGTGACGCAGCAGCATGTTGTCCACGTTCAGCGACTCCAGTCGCTGCCTGACCAGAGAGACCGTCGCCGCCTTGTCGTCTCCCAACGCGTCTGTGGCCGCCGGGCGCCATGGGGAGTGGGGCTCCTCTTGCTAGAAAATAGGCCCATGGAGAGGCCCATTTATGGAATACCAAAGCAAGAGAGTATGACATAGAGTTGTCTCATACTGCTGGTTTGAGTTGGCGCAAGCCAACATAAATACGAGAGCTCTCTCACTAGTTTGAACACAAGGAGAGAATGGAGCTTGGGTTACACACGCGTATTCGCATTCTTTTCACGTAAACAAATGCGTGACTTGTGACTTGCGACCCAGCGAGCAGCCAAGCCAGGTTTGTGTAAACCTTTTGCCATATGCATAACTTTTTGACAATGGTCATTAGAGAGGATAAGTACGCAGTCAATGCCTTAAACCTGAATTAAGTGGACACTTACTACTACCAGTTAATAGGGCATCATTATAGATGAAAGGGTCAGCAGTGGGCTGCCATTTTCTCTATAAGAGGACCTGGAGAGGTCCAGGTCAAAGACACACGAAAATCCCCAGGATTTCCTTCTCAGATTTCTCTCTGGTTCTGGGAAAAGTGTGCTATGGTGCTAAGCTACCGGATCTCGCCGACTCTTCTTCTTGGCAAGCACCGAGGAGGAGAGGAGCGTATCTCCGAGCCTTTGCCTTCGTGAAGCCTATACGGGGGGCGACAATAAGATTTCTAGGCAGCACAACTACACGTCTGCTCGAAGCTGATCGACTTCGTTCCACAGCTATCTCTACATCGAATCTACATGAGGACATAGTGTTATTCTGTAAGTCCATAGATGGGTGATCGTGCAACAATGTGTTTGATTATGTTTGTTACATTTCTGCTGGCAATGTTTTATGATGTTTCTGGTGTTCTCGTTGTTTAGATGTATGCATGTTCATTTGTTTTACATAGCAGTAGCATTTTCTTACGAAATAAATCTCAAATTAAAGTCTGATAGAATAACTCGCATATTTCCAACAATCCAGAAACCTTATGTATATGTTTATTCTAATTCAAAAATGGCTAGTGCTTTGGATGCAATAAAACTTGAGAGATTTTCTGGTGGTAACTTTCGTAGATGACAGACTAGAGTCAAATTTTGGCTCATGTCTATGGGACTGTGGTGGGTGATCCACCCAGTGATGCCATTCACGGGTGAACAAGAGACCACTTTTTCCAGTGCAAGTGATATTGTACATGGATGCATCCTGACTTTGTTGTCATATCAGCTCTACGTTGTTTATATGAATTACACAACCCCCACAGAGTTGTGGGATGCACTTGAGCGCAAATTTGTGGTCTTTGAAGGTGGTCGCTGACTCTATTCCTGTGAGCACTACTATGAATACAGCATTGATGCTGCCTAGTCGATAGTTGCACAGATACATGAGATGCAGTTGCTGGTTGGGGAGATCACCAGTTTGGGTTGTCCTTTGTCGGACAGGTTTGCGACCGCGGGTATTGCCAAACTCCCTATATCTTGGAGGGATTTTGCCACTAGCCTGAAACATAAAAGAGAAGATATCTTTATTGAGGATCTCATAGTAGCCCTTGACGTGGAATAAAAGGCAAGGGCAAAGGATGCTCCTGGCACATCTGCTCAGGATGCAAGTGCAAACATCATAGTGACCAAGCCCAAAACAAGGGCAACATGAAGTATGGTGGTAAGGCTAAGAAAACCACTAACTTTAAGAAAAAATATGAGAAAGTAGACAAAATCAGAGCATGTTATGTGTGTGGCAAAGAAGGGCATCTTTCAAAGAATTGTCGCTCCTGCAAAGACAGGGATGAAGAAAAGCCAAACAAGAAGGTGAATGTCACCATTGGTAATGGCAATGAGGCTCATTCATCTAGGTATGGTGAAATACCAACTGTATTCTCAGTATTGCAATCTAATGGTTGGTGGTTTGATACTAGAGCGAATATACATGTATACTCTGACATGTCTCTATTTTCTTCTTATCAGGGAGCGTGGATCTCCTCCATGTTGATGGGGAACAGGATAAGCTGCGCCTGTTCTTGGCGTTTGTATGGTCGAACTAAAGTTGTCTTCAGGGAAGATTGTCTATTTGAGGAATGTGCAGCATACTCCGTCAATAAAAATGAATCTCATTAGTGGATCCTTATTATGTCGAGATGTGTATAAGTTAGTGCTTGAGTCCAATAAAGTTGTAATTTCTAAATTTGGGAACTTTGTTGGTAAAGGCAATGACAGCGGAGGCTTATTAAGTTAGTGCTTGAGTCCAATAAAGTTGTAATTTCTAAATTCGGGAACTTTGTTGGTAGAGGCAATGACAGCGGAGGCTTGTTCTGTCTAAATATTGTTGAGTCAAATTATCATTTAAATGTTGCATCCATGAATAAAATTTGTGAGTCCATTGTGTGGCACTCTCATTTCTATCATATTAATTTTGACACCATTGCTAGAATGTCCATATTAGAGTTAATTCCAAATGCTAAAGTAGTCAAAGATCAAAATGCCAATCTTATGTTCAAGCGAAACAACCTCGAAAACCTTTTAAGAGTTTAGAGGAAAAGAGAGATTTGGCACCATTAGATCTTATTCATTTAGATCTATGTGAAATGAATGGATTGTTGACTAGAGGGGGCAAGAGATATTTCATGACTTTGATAGATGATGCTATTCATTATTGATATGTTTGCTTGCTAAAAACAAAAGATAAAGCTTTTCAATACTTTAAGATATTTAAGGCCGAGGTTGAGAACCAACTTGAGAGAAAGATCAAGTGTCTGCATGATGATCATGGAGGAGAATATATCTCCAATGAGTTCTCTCAATTCTGTACTGAGTCTGGTATAATCCATGAGGCTACAACACCATATTCACCTCAATCAAATGGGGTGGCTGAGAGGAAAAATCGAACACTTACAGATTTGGTGAATACCATGTTAGAGAGTGTTGGTATGTCCTATGAATGGTGGGGAGAAATTATTTTGGCTGCGACATTTGTCCTAAATAGAGTTGTGACAAAAAAACAAAGATGACACACCTTATGAGGGATGGAAGGGACGAAAGCCTAATGTCAATTTTCTGCGCACGTGGGGTTGTTTGGCGAAAGTCAATAAACCAGCGCCGAAAAAGAGAAAGCTTGTACCCGAAATAGGGGATTGTGCTTTTTTGGGTTATGCTCGGAACAATACGGCTAACAGATTCTTGGTAGTAAAATCAAATTCTCCTAATGTGAGCATAAATACAATCATAGAGTCACGAGATGCTTCTTTCTTTGAGGATGTGTATCCTATGAGAATAACAGGTGGTGATAAAAATCAAGTTTATACTCCACCTAAACCAAATAGTGAACCGACTAAATCTGACGAAGATGATGATACAGTCAATGAGACTCAACGCAGAAGTAAGAGACAAAAGATAGCAAAATCTTTTGGTAATGACTTTATTGTCTATCTTGTGGATGATATGCCAAAAATACTTCTAGAGGCTTATGCATCTTCTGATGCAGAGTGTTGGAAAGAGATAATCCGTAGTGAGATGGACTCCATCATGTCCAATGGGACTTGGGAGATCACTGAATGTCCAGGTGGGTGCAAACCAGTTGGATGCAAGTGGATCTTAAAAAGAAGTTGAGGCCCGACGGTACAATTGAAAAGTACGAGGCAAGACTTGTGGCCAAGGGTTATACCCAAAAAGAGGGAAAAGATTTCTTTGATACTTACTCCCTGTTGCCCGAATTACTAACATAAGAGTTTGCGTTGGCTACGTCCTATGGTTTACATGTCCATCAAATGGATGTGAAAACAGCTTTCCTTTATGGAGATTTGGAGGAAGAAATATACATGGAGCAACCAGATGGCTTTGTAATTCCTAGTGAGAATAATAAAGTGTGCAAATTAATAAAATCATTATATGGCCAAAAGCAAGCACCTAAACAATGGCACGAAAAATTTGACACCACTTTGAGATCTATGGGGTTCCGCATGAACAAGGCAGATAAGTGTGTGGACTACCATTATGGTGGGGTTGAAGGAGTTATATTGTGTTTGTATGTCGATGACATACTCATATTTAAGACAAGAACTGCCGTGATTGATGAGATCAAGACTTTTCTATCTCATTGTTTTGATATGAAAGATCTGGGACCAACAGATGTCATTCTGAATATTAAGTTGATAAAATCTGAGAATGGGATTACGTTGAACCAATCCCACTATACAGAGAAGATCCTTAGCCGTTTTGGCTTTAAAGACGGTAAAGTCTCTCTAACTCCATATGATGCGAGTGTGGAACTTCGAAAATTTGAAGGACAGGGAAGAGATCAACTGAGATATTCTCAAATAATTGGATCTCTTATGTATTTAGCTGCCGCCATGAGACTTGACATCTCCTATGGTGTGAGCAAATTGAGTCATTTTACAATAAATCTAGGAGAAGATCATTGGAAAGCACTAGAGAGAGTGTTGCGATATTTGAAAGGCACCACAGCTCTTGGAATTCACAACTCGGGATACCCACAAGTGTTAGAGGGGTATAGTGATTCCAATTGGACCTCAAATGCGGATGAGATCAAAGCTACTAGTGGCTATTTATTCACTCTAGCGGGTGCTGCAGTTACGTGGAGGTCCTGCAAACAAACAATCTTGACAAAGTATATGGCTGAAGCAGAACCTGTAGCACTTGAGACGGCCACTAATGAGGCTGAATGGGTAAGAGAGATACTGATGGACTTGCCTTTGCTTGAGAAGCCGATACCACCCATTCTAATGTATTGCGATAACCAATCAATGCTAGCTCAAGTTATGAATACAAAGGATAATTGCAAGTCCAACAACCATATTAAGCGAAGGCTTAAAACTGTCAGAAAAATGAAGAACACCGGAGTAATAGTTGTGAGCTATGTGCAAACTGAAAAGAATCTGGTAGACCCTTTTACAAAGGGATTACCACGGAACACGATTTTTGTAATGTCTAGGACATGGATATGAGACCTATTTGAATATGTTGCATCACAATGATAATCTATCCTATTTGATCGAAGATCCCGTGAAGGAGGCAATAGGAAGAACAAATTGATGATGTAACTCAAATAATTCATTTACATAATAAAATGTGCCCATGTCCAAATGACAAATAAAGTACTCTTTACTGCATGGAAGGTTGGCATGAACCCTTAATGCCATTGAAAAAGATATCAGCCTGTAGTCGGGATGAAAATAGTAGGGATATTTTCCGTCCGTCCGTCCGACCGAGTGGGTTTAGATACTAAATGAATAGTCCGATATTTGGATTCGGAGAATCAATATCCGATTGGTAAATGAATCCGGATACCCAAAATTGGATACTTCTTATAGATATGTAACATATATCGATATCTGTTCTATATCCGACATATTTTATACTATCCGTAGTTTGAATCCGATCTGAGAAAAAAATAAATATTTATATTTATGTTCGTATTCGTGCTTATCCGTTCGTATCCGATCCGTTTTCATCCCTAGCCTGCAGGATATTCTTGAAGGAAAACACCTACGTGAGCCTAACTGTAGGTTGCAGTTCTTGAGACAGGGCGCTTTCATCGAAAAATCACTAGAAGATACGGGAGCAGACCATTAAAGCTCCGTTTAGGTGAGGTTACTTTGGCAATCTAGTATCAGCTATGACTTCGAGTGAAGTCTGACTGCACTAAAGCTGAGAATTCAAGGCCTAATCAATTCTTCAGCCACAGAAAGATGAATCTTGTTGCTCTAGGTATAAGTTCAACCTGTACGGGATTCATATTAAAACACTAGTATATTAACAGTATTATGGCACATTGATCCTTTGTCATTCTCCTTCTTCTTACTTTGGCATTGGTGGAGGATTGCTGGAAAATAGACCCATAGAGAGGCCCATTTATGGAATCCCAAAGCAATAGTGCATGGCATAGAGTTGTTCCATACTACTGGTTTGAGTTGGTGCAAACCAACTTAAATACGAGAGCTCTCTCACTAGTCTGAACACAGGAAGAGAATCGGGCTTGGGTTACACACGCGCGCACGCACATATTTGTCTTCTTTTCGCATAAACAAACGCGTGACTTGTGACTTGCGATGCAGAGAGCAGCCAAGCCAGGTTTGTGTAAACCTTTTGCCATCTGTGTATTAACTTTTGACAATGGTCATTAGAAAGGATAAGCAGTCAATGCCTTAATCCCAAACTAAGTGGACAATTACTACTATTGGTTAATGGGGCGTCATTATAGATGAATCAGTTAGCAGTGGGCTGCCATTTTCTCTATAAGAGGACCTGGAGACATCCAGGTCAAAGACACGAAAATCCCCATGATTTCTTTCTTGATTTCCTCTCTGGTTCTGGGAAAAGTGTGTTGTGTGCGCGCTGAGCTACCGGATCTTGCCGACTCTTCTTCTTGGCGTGCACTGAGGAGGAGAGGAGCGATATCCCCAAGCCCTTGCCGTCATGAAGCTTGCACGAGGGGCGACAACAAGGTTTCTAGGTAGCGCAACTGTGCGACCGTTCGTAGTTGATCGACTTCGTTTCGCAACTGTCTCTACATCGAATCTATACGAGGACATAGCACTATTCTGTAAGTCCGTAGATGGGTGATAGTGCAGCAATGTATTTGATTATGTTTGTTACATATTTGTTGGCTATGTTTATGATGTTTCTAGTGTTCTTGTTGTTTAGATGTATGTCTGTTTTTATTTGTTTTACATAGCAGTGGCATTTTTTTATGAAATAAACCTCGAATTAAAATCTAGTAGAATAACTCACATATTTCCAACAAAATAAATCTTGAATTAAAATCTGGTAGAATAACTTGCATATTTTTAACACCTCTCTGCCGCCCTTCCTGCTGTCCGCGTCGGCTGTGCGCGGGGACTGCTCGATGGAGAGCTTGCTCATGGCCAAGAGTGGCATCTTGCTGACGGGGGCGCGTGTGCCCTTGTGACCGCCACCGCCATCGGCGAGCAGCTCCGACGGCACGCGCAGACCCCAGTTGAACTGCAGGCTCGCCCTGCCCCACAGCTGAAGCGCGCTTCGCTTCGTCAGCTACATCCCAGACAGCAGCACGCCGACCCCGCTCTTGGTCGACGGCACCAGAGGTTTGGGTCGTGGAGAGAGACGACGCTTATTTGGGTTCTCTCTTCTTCTACGCAAAATAACTACTCCGTTTGCCTACTCTGTTGGAGGGTTTTTTTTCCTTGTGAAGGATGCATTTTGGGTTTGGGCAGCGTTATGCATAGGCTGTTGGAGACAGTCTTAGAGCATCTCTAAGAGACTAGCTAAATGGCTTGCCAAACCAAAATTTGGCTACTCAACATTAAAATAGCTCTTCAACAGACTAACCATCTAACTCGAAAAGCCATCCGGCTCTCCAAATTGGCTCCCTCGCTAGCCAAATTTGGCTAGCCAGTTCGGCTAGTCAAACTGGCTTGCCAAGTGTGGGATGACGCGTGAGACCCACGCGTCAGTGTGGAGAGGGAGAGTTAGAGAGTGGAAAATGAAGAGTTTGTTGGAGTGAGATGCTCAATATAGAGTGAAATTTTTATGGAGAAGCAAATAGATAGTCAAATAGAGAGTCCAAAATAGAGAGTGTTTTGGAGATGCTCTTAGCTCTTGTAATATGAGGCCTTCTGGGTAGTGTCCTTTTCGTAGAGGAAGAAGACCGCTTCCCTCTTCATCACGTGCCACTGTGCCAGCGAATTAAGTAGTTGTTTCTGGTCGTTTGTTAATATTGATCTGAGCCACTTCCAAAAAGAGGATGGTGCCGAGTTGCTCTGGTCAGCCAACCCTCTTCGAGAGCAGGACGTGCGAAACAGAACCACGGTTCTGACCTGCATCTGTGGAGTTTAAGGAAATGTTGTTCAGAGTTCAGACATGAAGTTGAAACCGACATTCAGATTTCGAGATGATAGCCTTCTCTGGTCTTATAGATGTAGTAATCAGTCAGATAAAGGAGAGATCATCATTGTAATGATCTCTGTCCTATTAGTATAGTTTAGTCTTGCTAATCATCCATCAGTGTGCTTTTTTTTAAGAAATATATATGGCAGGAGAGTTTATACACAACACAGGTAAAATTGAGAGTTCAAATACTCCACATTCTACATTGCCCTAGCCCCCAAGCTCAACAGTAAGTGCAAGCTCACTAAGGAGCACAGCCACCACCCAGTGAAGCTACCTCTCAAATTTCCGCAAAAGCTCTTCTCCTTGCTCAATGTCTTCTTCTCTTGGAAAATTGGATACCTGGAGCTCGGTCATCGTTTGGTTTTGGAAAATTCTCCCGTTGCCCTCTTTCCGAAGGTTCCACATTACATATTATATAGATACATGCACGTCCTTCAATTCTTTTCTCCGGCAACGACTTCTTATAAAGCCTACTAGCGGGTTGCAACGAAACGTTGTAATTGCTAATTATCCAGTGTTTTGGCAATAAAATGTCAGGTAACCCAGCTAGGGATGCAAGGCGGGTCGTCCGCGAACCCACAAATAGATCATTTTTGGGTGCGTTAACGTGTTCACGGACATGATTTTGTCTCCGTGGAAAGCAAATGTATTGGGCCATTGAAACCTCTTTGGATATGGAATGCATCCAAATGTAGTGGTAAAGCCCTGGGGGAAAAGGACAGCAGGCCGGGTTTATTGATCCCAAACGAGCCCTCAGTGACTCCCTTGATCGAATGGAGATCCTCTCGATCCGGTCTCCGGAAGAGGGCCACATCGTCCGTCACCGGAGAAACTTGATGAATACGTTTTCCTGCAAAAACTCTAGTTTGATTAGTATATTGGATCCACAGGATTTCGCACACAGTTAAATTCCACTGTAGACTGTTTTACCTGGTCCATCCATACCTGAAATGGAGTGGACGAACTCATGCTCAGTATTACACAATAAAGAGCACAGGTACATAATTACAGAACCTGGAACATGGATGTTCCAATTTAAATAGAGTAATTTAAATATCTGTCAGCGTCACAGAATAGAAGATTCGATGCTAACAGCAGCAGCATGGATAAAAAATTGCTCACAATCAGGATCCCTTCTGCAAAGCATAAACAAGAAATGCAGGCTGCTTCCAAAAAAAAAATAAAAAAATTGAAGGCTGCAATCAGAAGTGCAATTATTCACCAGCCGGGTAACTGATACCCAAGTCTTTGTCATCATGCAGCCAAAAAGAGCATAAATAAAACCATTTAATTGAAACAACATGCCATTAGTTGTAAGCCAGACAACAGATTGATACCTGAAGCTTTTCCAGGCCACAATAATGCTTCTACATGTGCTCCTCAACATCTGACTAAAAGCATCCCTTGAATTTTACGAAAAAAAATCTCCCTTGCATCTTATAGAAAAAAATATCCTTCCCTTGCACACCATGCTAGATTGCATTGTATTTCAGTCAAATGCTCAAAGGAGATCATCAATGTAACTGTTCAACATCTTGATCAAACTTAAATGAACATGGCAGAGAGGTGCCCTTTAGACACAGTTTCAAGTACCCAACGCTTTGAGGAAATAGTACTGATGATGTCATGGTGGGATTGAAGTATCATCGTCATCGCGGGAAGGTTCAGGAAGGGCAAGTCGTTGGCACCAAGGAGTAGTTCTATTAGGAGATAAGTTTGCTTAGAGATAGAGTTAGTTTGATTTGGTTTGTTAGAGATTTGGGTTTGTTAGCGTGAAGGGATAAGATTGTTCCCAGGCCGGCGTCATATAAGCCGAGACCTGGAGGTAGTTTTGGTAGCTAAGATTGTAACCTCATATCTCGACCGTGCCCTGCCTTCTCGGCGCGCCGTGAGCTTCAACCATTGCTCCTGCGCGCCGGCGAGGTCCTGGGCCACGGCCGACTACTTCCTTTGAGTACAAACTTCGCCGTATCCCTCCTTCCAACTCCCTTCCATCCACGTACGCCCGTGACAACTTGGTATCAGGAGTCTCTGGTTCCGATCCCATGTCTGAATCCGTCGTCGACGAGCAGGTGACGCTGGAGACGACGGTGGACACCATGCTCACGACGCTCACCGACCTCGCCGCCTCGGTCGCCAATCTGACTTCGCAGGTGGCCACGCTCAAGCCCCTGCTTCCGCTCGTCCAGCAACTCCACGGCCTGCCGGACAAGGTCACCAAACTCCAGGCCGCGGCGTTTGAAGGGTCTAACCAGGTGTCGGCCCTGAACTTGGCGGTCTCCTGCCTGGAGGCGGCTCAGCGCGGCGACAAGGCGCCCATCCAAGAACCCCTCGACGACGGCAGTACGGCGGAGGGCAGGCAGCCCAAGAGCGTCTCCAAGCCGGACGCAGGGCCGCCGCTGTTCCGCGAGACGCCCCCACTCCGCCATACGGCGTTCCAGGAGGACGACGACGACCCCCGCTTCCACCCTCGCGCCCGCATCGAATTTCCGCAGTTCGACGGCAAGGAGGACCCTCTCACATGGCTCAATCGCGCCGAGACCTTCTTCCGGTGCCAGAACACGCCAGAGCGTCGCCGCGTGATGTTTGCTGCCCTGCATCTGACAGGGACAGCACAGCTCTGGTATTACCGCCTGGAACTGACGGCGGGCACCCCGTCGTGGCGGCGTTTCGCCCAACTCGTCCAGCAGCGCTTCGGGCCGCCCATGACGGACGGGCCGGTCGGCGAGATCATGCTGCTTCGACGGTCCGGCTCGGTCGAGGAGTACACTGAAAAGTTCCTCGCGCTGGCCTGCCGTGACGCGGACCTTACCGAGCTGCAGCTGGTTCAGATGTTCACGGCTGGCCTGGTGAACCCGCTCAAGACCGACGTCGCACTCCGCCGGCCGACGACACTGGACGACGCCATCATGCTCGCCCGCGCTTACGAGCAGCGCCTGGAGCTGTCGCCGTCCGACCCGGGCCACGGGCGCAGCACCCGCACCTGGGGTCGCGCTGCCACCAGTGCGCCCGCTCCCGCGTCCATGGTCCAATCCCCACCACCACAACCCGATGGATCGGCGTCATCCACAGCTCGTGGTTCGGGCAAGTTGACGTCGCTCGCGTCGTCCCTTCCACGCCGCCGCCTCTCGCCGGCCGAGATGGCACAACGCCGTGCCGACGGACTGTGCTACAACTGCGACGAGAAGTTCGTCGCCGGCCATCGCTGCAAGAAGCTCTTCATCATCGAGGTCTTCACCGACGCGGAGGACGACGCGGAGCTCGCGGCGCTCGACACCAGCCTGGAGGCACCGGGCATCTCGCTCCACCCGCTCACCGGCGTGCGCGTCAAGGGGATCCAGACCATGAAGGTGTTCGTCTCGGTGGGCGACTTCGTCGCGGTAGCCCTCCTCGACTCCGGCTCGTCCCACAACTTCATCGACTCCACGGTGGCGCGGAGGGCTGGCATTCAGCTCCAGCCGTGCAGCGGCCTCTCGGTGGCCGTCGCCAACGGCGACCGCGTCACTGCCACCGGGAAAGCCATGGGCCAGACAGTGCTCATCGGGGGGGAGGCGTTCGACCTCGACCTGTACGCCATTCCCCTGGGTGAGTACGACATGTTCCTGGGGGTCCAGTGGCTCGGCACTTTGGGCCCCATCCTCAGGGATTTCGCCTGGCACGCCATGTGCTTCACGCGCGCGGGCAAACGCGTCTTGTGGCGCGGCGCGGACACCACCCCGGCGGCACTGACGGGTCACGGTGGCGAACTCCTCGACGCACTCCTGGAGGAGTTTGCAGCACTCTTCGCTGAGCCTCAGGGACTCCCACCGCGGCGCCATCTCTGCCACCGTATCCGCCTCAAGCCCGGCACAGGAGAAATCGCGGTCCGTCCCTATCGCTACGCCCACACACAGAAAGACAAGCTCGAGCGCCAGTGCGACGAGATGCTGCGTCTGGGCATCATCCGTCCCAGCTGCTCAGCCTTTTCATCGCCGACCCTGCTCATCCGCAAGCGCGACGGATCATGGTGCTTCTGCGTCGACTATCGGGCGCTCAACGCCGCCACGATCAAGGACAAGTTTCCCATCCCCGTGGTGGAGGAGCTGCTGGATGAATTGCGCGGCGCCAAGTTCTTCACCAAGCTCGACATGCGTTCCGGGTACCACCAAGTCTTGATGCATCTCGACGACGTGGAGAAGACCGCGTTCCGCACTCACCAAGGCCTGTTCGAGTTCTTGGTGATGCCCTTCGGCCTCACCAACGCGCCGGCGACATTCCAGGCCATGATGAACGACATCTTGCTCCCCTTCCTGCGTCGGTTCGTGCTTGTATTTTTTGACGATATATTGATCTACAGCTCCTCGTGGTCGGATCATCTCCGCCACGTCCGCACGGTGTTTCGCACGCTGCAGGATCATCAGCTCTTCCTCAAGCGCTCCAAGTGCGAGTTCGGGTGCTCCTCGGTGGCTTACTTGGGCCACGTGATCTCGGAACACGGCGTGGCCATGGACAAGCAGAAGGTCGACGCCGTGCTGTCATGGCCAGTCCCGTCCTCGGCTCGCGCGGTGCGGGGTTTCCTGGGCCTGGCGGGCTACTACCGCCGCTTCATCCGCGACTTCGGCACGATCGCCGCCCCGCTCATCGCCCTGCTCAGGAAGGAGGGGTTCAGGTGGAACCCTGAGGCGGCGCGGGCGTTCCGGGCACTTCAGTGCGCCCTGACCGAGGCGCCGGTACTGCAGCTACCGGCGTTCGATCGGGATTTCATCGTCGAGTGTGACGCATCCGGGTCGGGCTTTGGCGCCGTTCTTCATCAGGGCGGCGGTCCGGTCGCGTTCTTCAGCAAGCCCATCGCGCCCCGTCACGCCAAGCTCGCAGCTTATGAACGCGAGCTCATCGGACTGGTCCAGGCTGTGCGCCATTGGCGACCCTATCTATGGGGCCGTCGCTTCATCGTCCGCACAGATCACCGGAGTCTACGCTTCTTGCTGGATCAGCGTCTGACAACAATCCCGCAGCACCATTGGGCCAGCAAGTTGTTAGGCTTCGATTTCGTAGTGGAGTACAAGCCAGGGGCGCTGAACGTGGTCGCGGATGCTCTGTCCAGACGGGACGAACACGAGGGCGCGGTGATGGCCATCTCGTCGCCAACATTCGCCATCTTTGACGACATCCGCCAGGAGATCAACGCCGACGCCACGCTCTCGCAACTCCGGGACGCCATCCGGGGTGGAATCAAGCCACTCCAGTGGTCCGTGGCAGATGGGCTGATTCTGTTCAAGGGGCGGATTTTCGTCACGAGGACCTCGCCTCTCCTTCCGGTCATCCTGGAGCAGG
Source organism: Alloteropsis semialata (assembly GCA_004135705.1). Taxonomy (NCBI): domain Eukaryota; kingdom Viridiplantae; phylum Streptophyta; class Magnoliopsida; order Poales; family Poaceae; genus Alloteropsis; species Alloteropsis semialata. Next base: position 36,559,062 of record CM014278.1, read on the forward strand.
TTCATGGCACCGGGCATGAGGGCGTCCACAAATCTCTGCACCGCCTGCGTGCTGATTTTCATGTTCCCAATGACAAGAAGGTCGTGCTGGAATTCGTCCGGGCTTGTCAGGTATGTCAGCGCAACAAGAGTGAACATCTCTCCCCGGGCGGTCTTCTGCAGCCGCTGCCCGTTCCCAGCACGGTGTGGTCCGATGTTGCCATGGATTTCGTCGAGGCGTTGCCCAGGGTGCACGGCAAGTCCGTGATATTGACTGTCGTTGATCGCTTCTCGAAGGTGGCTCACTTCATTGCTTTGGCCCACCCGTATTCAGCAACGACGGTGGCGCGTGCTTTCTTTGGTGAGATCGTCCGCCTGCACGGCGTCCCGGCGACCATCGTCAGTGACCGGGATCTGGTATTCACCAGTTCATTCTGGCGGGAGCTCTTTCGTTTGGCGGGCGTCAAGCTCCAGTTCACCACGGCATTTCACCCACAGTCGGATGGGCAGTCTGAGGCGACTAATAAGATCATCGCGATGTATCTGAGGTGTCTCACGGGGGATCGTCCGCGCAATTGGCTGGAGTGGCTTCCGTGGGCAGAATTTTGCTATAATTCGTCTTACCAGCAATCTTTGCAGACGTCGCCGTTCGAGGTGGTATATGGCCGGCAGCCTCCGACCATCCGTTCTTATGCTCACGGAGATGCGCGGTTGCCGGCAGTGGAACGCGCTTTGCAGGAGCGCGACGAGTTTTTGGCAGAAGTTCGTGATCGGCTGGAGCAGGCTCAACAGCACTATAAGGCTGTCTATGATCGTCGTCATCGTCAAGTGGAGTTTCTTCCCGGTCAGTGGGTTTGGCTTCGGCTGCTGCACAGGCCCGTGGCGTCCCTCAATGTGAGTGGTCGTGGGAAGCTCGGTCCTAAATTCTTCGGGCCTTATCAGGTGCTTTGATCGGGTTGGTGAGGTGGCCTACAAGCTTGCTCTCCCTGTTGGTTCTCGTATTCACGATGTGTTTCATGTGGGGCTGCTCAAGCCATTTCATGGATCGCCACCAGAAAGCATTCCTGCACTACCGCCGCTGCACTATGGTCGCGTTCTGGTGGAACCTGAAAGAGTACTACGGGGTCGCTTGGCCAGAGGACGACGGGAGCTCTTGGTGCAGTGGAAGGGCTCGCCGGCAACAGAGACGTCCTGGGTTGAACTTGAAGAATTTCAGCGCCTCTTTCCCAAGTTCCAGCTCGAGGACGAGCTGCTTGTCCAGGGGGGGAGAGATGTCATGGTGGGATTGAAGTATCATCGTCGTCGCGGGAAGGTTCAGGAAGGGCAAGTCGTTGGCACCAAGGAGTAGTTCTATTAGGAGATAAGTTTGCTTAGAGATAGAGTTAGTTTGATTTGGTTTGTTAGAGATTTGGGTTTGTTAGCGTGAAGGGATAAGATTGTTCCCAGGCCGGCGTCATATAAGCCGAGACCTGGAGGTAGTTTTGGTAGCTAAGATTGTAACCTCATATCTCGACCGTGCCCTGCCTTCTCGGCGCGCCGTGAGCTTCAACCATTGCTCCTGCGCACCGGCGAGGTCCTGGGCCACGGCCGACTACTTCCTTTGAGTACAACCTTCGCCGTATCCCTCCTTCCAACTCCCTTCCATCCACGTACGCCCGTGACAGATGATAAGAACACAGCAAACAAATTTATATTACAGATCTTATAAAAATGGTGATACATAACATGTTTATCAGAAAGACTAATGAACACATTATATTACCTCAATTTCATGTCTGCAACAATAGATAAATAGTAGCCTAATTCGATCTGATCTATTTCTTTTTAATCCGAGGTTTAAACTATATGACCTTATTTGAAACACCATACTGCAATAAGGATTGCAGGACCCTACATGTGACTGCAAAACACAAGAACACATGGCATTTAAAGAGGCCAACAAAGTTTTTTTTTGAACGAACAACACTCGACGAGTGCGTTTCTATTAATATAGCAGAAAAAAATACAAGATTATGGCCCTGGGAGGCCATAACCAGGCAAACAAAAAGAAAGAGAAAAAACACAAAACCGGCGGGTTGGATTGGGACATCAACGCGCGCCGACACAACTCAACTCAGGCCGGTCGGATTAGGACATCGACACGAGCCGTACAAACTTCTCCACAGGACACATCTACACTCAACTCAAGCCGGTCGGATTGGGACATCGACACGGGCCTCAACCACAACTCTGCCCCGTCAGACGCGGTACCCACCAACATTCACGCCCATGTAATCGTCGAAACAAACAAACAGGAACCAGCGTCGATCAGGAACCGACGGAAGCAGACTGCACCGCACCAAGAAGGCCACCGCCATGCGGGACTCTCCGCCGCAGTGCCGCTGCAACACCAAACTCCACCTGACGGGGTGAAACCACCGAATCCGACCTCACGCAGACACAACGCGCGGGGGCCTCGCCACATCCGCCGTTGGACTCCACCTCGCTCTCGCGGGGGCCTCGCCACGCCCGCCTCAGCACTCCTCATCACAGATCCGTTTCTTAAGTCGCCGTCATGGTGGTGAGCGAAGTTGCCCCGCCTCTCTGGATCTCGATCAAACCGCTAAGTCGCCGCCGCATGTCGACCTCACCTCCTTGCTTCACCCACGCACACGGCCTCCGCTGCCATGCCAACAAACCGAAGAAGTCGCTTGCGCCATCTTTCGACGATGTACCACACCGGATAGCCCAGCCAAGCTGAACAACCCGCCGCAGTCCGCTGCAAGCCAAGCCGTCCCACGATGCCGATGCCGCAAGCGCCGTCATCTGACGCAGTCCCACGCCGCACTGACAGTTGCCAAGCAACGCCAGCCGCCGCGGAACGCTGCAAGCAGCCACAACCGACAACCATGCAACAGCCTTCGACCGCCACCATAGCCACGAACACCTCCACGCGGGTTCAACAACACCCATCAAGCTTGCCAGGCGGCGAGACCACCACCACCGGCTGCAGCCACCCAAGACCAATGAACCAGAAATGCCAAGACATGAGATGGTTCTCAAGAGATGACGCCTCCAAGGAGGGTACGACGCCAATAGCGCCGCCGTCACTCGTCCAGAAACTGGATAGGGTTTTCACCCAGTGAAACCACATGCAGCAGGGTTGAAGCTCCAACATGACGCCCTCAGCAGGGAAAACGACGCCCAAAGGCGCCGCCGTCATCTCCGCTAGCAAGAAGCCGGCGAGAGCTTACGCCCGGAGTATCTTCACCCCACACTGCATGCTCATACCTCGGCACTCCCAGACCATAGCCAAGGCAGCCCATCCGGGGCAGCACCGCACCGCCCCACCACTCACCCAGCCGCATCTCCCCCCTCTCCGCCCAGCCGCCGCTTCTCCGCCTCCGCTGCCCACGTGCCTCCATGCGCCGCACACCCCGGCCACCCCATCGCCGCCCTCCGCGACGCCTGCACCGCAAGGATGGCCTGACGCAACCAGCCACGCCACCATGGCGCCGTAGGCTCGCCACCGACCACCCTCGGCCGCGCCACCACGGCGCTGCCAAGCTGCGCAGGGCCACATCCTCGAGTGACAAGCAACAGGGCAGCCAGGTGCACGCACCAGAGCCGGGAGCAGAGGAACCCGTCCGGGGCGCAGCCACCACGCCCGGCCACCTTCCCGGCAGCCACCACGCCCTGGCCTGGACTACAAGCACCCACACTGGGCCGCCGACCATGCCCAACCAGCCTCCAGACCGCTGCGGGAGGGGGGGGAGGGCACCACCACCGCCGGCACCACCCCCCCACCGGGGCCGCCGCCGTCGCAGCAGATCCGGCCCCGGGGGCAGCGGATCCGTTCCTGGGGGCGACAGATCCGGCCGCCGCCGGGCCATCGCCACGCCGTCTCACCGGTCGCCGCGGAGCTCCACCTCGCGCCTACACCCATGCCCAAACTGCCACACCGGGCGTGCAGCAANGACGTGCTGCCCGCCACCCCCGCTCGGGGACGGAGAAGCCCGTCGCGGCCCGTCGTGGCCTCGCCGCCGCCGTCCTGGGGGGCCGCACGGACTTCCGGCAGCCCCCTCCGGCAGCGGCGAGGGGAGTGGAGGGGATGGGGTGGGGCGGCGGCTAGGGTTCCGGCCGCCTCCCGAGTCGCCCGAGCGGGGGGCGACGCGGGGGCTGACCAGCTCAAAGTTGCAAGTTTTTAAGAGGCCAACAAAGTGAGAAACCATGCCAAAGTAGCTAGTGAAGTAGAAAATATGTGGCAAACGATCATTCATTACTCGTGAATTTCATAACCTTATTAAGTTGGCTCATGCCAATCTACAATATCGACATCCTCAAACATGTACAGAAGATTCACACACACACACACACACTGACTAACTTTGTACTGGTATGCAATTATTTGATAAGAGAAAAGAAAATTAGTGGTATATCAGAACAGGAAGTGCCAAGATTGACAAAGCAATTAAATTTGCAAAACTGTTAATTTTAGATGGAGGCATGAAGCAATTTTACATCTTGCCAGCGAATGTAGTGAACTCTTCATCACTGAATATTACGCATAGTTATATACCATAAGTCCTACATGGATCTGCATGAGACATTATACTGAACAAAAAATGCATCCATGCTGATAACAATGCAGTGATTGCCAAAAGAACCTTGCATAATTCCAATGGTAGCAGTCATCATATAGAAAAACAAATAAATGACTAATAAGGTCCATGTCAATTTAGAGCCTCGGAAGTGAAGGACTGAACTAAATTATATGCTGATCATATTAGCATGCATGTTACTTGCATCATGGTTATAAAAAGCTACCCACAAAGGATGCGACAAACCCAAACAATACAAGGCACAGGTACCTCGCAAGCCGCATCCTTTTGTGGATATATTACACAGATCCACTACTAGTAGTATTAGATAGCAAACCCGATAATAAGTCTTTTTGGATGATTATGTGCTCTCCAGCTATCAATGTTCGGCAAGCTTGGACATCAACTCAAACAAGGCAGAAGGGTAGCTTTTCGCCGGATGCTGGAATCCATCAGTTCCCATAACCACATTCAGGGCCTCTTTGGAACATAGGATAGGAAAAACAAAGGGTTAGGAAAAATGTAGGAATTGAGGTGTTGTGTTTCTCCAATCCTATGGGAATAGGAAACATAGGAAAAGTGATAAGAAGTCCTTTGGTAGCACCACAGGAATCGTGAAGGAATTGTATACATCCATTTTGAATTTAAAGAACTAGCCGTTGAGCATTCAACGCAACAAGCTAGCCGTTGCAAGTGCTTATATATGCGAACCTCCCAAGCTTTCCTTTTCATTGCAGTACGCAGACAAGGAAGAGCTAATCAAAAGCCACGAGATTACAAGGAGTTGTTCAATCTTCGACATGCACAGCTCAGAAACCATATTGAGAGGGCAATCAGAATATTAAAAATGAGATTTACTGAGGACTGGCTCGCACTACCCAGTTAATAAACAAGTTGACATATCTGTTGCTTGTTGTGTTCTACACAACTTCATACGCCTACACAATGGAGATATGTTGTGGCCAAATAATTCTAATGTGGAGATTGATCCAGACGAGATTGTTGATGTGCCAGATGGAGACCACAATTACAATGGTGATATACAAGCATTCAATAACTCTAGAGAAGCTGGAAATCAAAAGCGAGATGACATAGCAAGACGGATGTGGGCTCATTACATAGCGCGCAGGACTTAATATATTGTATTTCAGTAATATGATAGTCATGGTCACGTATGACCATTGTACTTCTAATTAGTGACTCTCATATTCTACATATTCAAGTAGCTGGTCCAGTAGGACCCTTGTACTCGTAATTAGTGAGGTTCCTATTCTACATATTCAAGTACCTACTTTACCAAAATATAGTCAAACTAGCTAGGACCATGCTGCTGCCATCTAGTTCACAAAAGCATCTGGCAGCTAGTTCACAAAAGCACCTGCCATCTAGCTCACAAAAGGACCTCTACTCCTGAAGGTTCATGTGTTGGCGTCCGATCTCCCTTTGAATCCAAGCCAACCGTAATGCATCACTAGAAAATGACAAGAAAACTTCCCTGTTCTCCTTAGTCTTGAAGATATCGGCTGCCACCAATATGTCACTCATTTGTAGACCATATAGACCTTCAAGGACGGTGATGCACTTGTTGATGCTGTATGGATCTTCCAATTTCTTCTCCTCAATAGCAGCAAATCGATCTATTTCTTCCTTCTTCAGTTTTAGGTACCTCTCGTGAAATCCATCATGAGGGCTAGCAGATTTGATCTTTTGTTTCTTTCCACGTCGATATTCAGGAACATCTGTAGGTATCTGTGTGGAGCTCGGTGGGACTTGTGTGCCATTGACAGGAGTAGATGGACGCTGTGAAAATTCTAAATTGACCTCCTCAACCTCTTCATCAAAAGGAAACTGCAAACTGGATTCACATGGAGCATTCAGTGTAGGAGAAGATGACTGGTATGTGTCAGCCACATGAGCTGCTTGCATAGAGGGAACGGATGCATCCTTTGCTTTGATTGCATAGTGGTCCATGCCATGGCGTGTTCTCCCTTCAGCATGACGGCCTGCACAATGTGAAGTAAAAGGATAATATGATTAACGTAGTTCAAAATAAAGAGATAAAATGGTGATACAGAAACTATATAAACCTCACCATCATAGAGTGGAGATAGAGCATCAAAATATGGGAACGACCTATCTTGCCAATGGAGGGCGTCCTTGCTGTTCTTCCGAGCAGCAAAAGAGGGCCAAACACTTGCTGGTGCATCCACCATCATTCTATCTTTATTCCATCCGAAACCACTTTCAGCCAGCAAATCTTTAACACTACGATAATCTTTCTTCAAATCTTGCTCCTTCTGTTTGACTTGGTTCAGAGAAAAAGATGTACCAAACTTTGTATTAAGGCGAGAAACAATGTTTGTCCATGCCTCCTTACTCCAAGCATTCTGGGTGCGAAAGCCTGGAGCATCATGTTCTTTCAAGAGATAAATTAGGAACAACTTCATCTGATGAGTCCATCTAGCTCTCTTTGAGGTGGTTGTCCCTAAATTTGCTGCATTTGGAACAATTTACAATTTCAGTTTCGTCAGCAAAAGGCAAGTAAAACTATGATACAATGTACATGTCCAACTAAAATAATAAGGGCCATTACCTGTTTCTTGACTAGGCTCTATAGTCCCATGCTCAATGTCAATATCAGCAAGCCCTTGCGATTGGGGGTGATGTTGTCGTCGATCTGACAAACTGCATTGATCAACCATATTCATCTGGACGGAACCTCTGCCAGGCATCACTTCCCTGACAAAGCAATATAATCTGCCTTAGAGAGGTGCTACATGTATCTGACTATTGGTAAAAAAATGTAGTGAAAAAATACTGCGAAATTCATCAAACAAGGATAGAACGCGGATCCATCTGATGATTGGTCTTATTAAAGAAAACATGAGCCCACATTACTGATTCAATCGACAGAAATCAGCATGCTGGAGCAATGGGGAAAACTCTCTATTCTCAGATGGGGAAAATATCTCGAATGCCAAATCTATATGAGGAAAAACTTTCCAAATCTCTTGGCTAGGGAATAATCGAATTGGTTAGAAGGTGGGAAAAAAATCTATTCTCAGATTGGGGGAAATCGAATCGATTCGCGGATTTGGAAAATTGATTCGCATATGGGAGATGGGGAAATCGATTTGAGGGGAGGGGATATTGATTACCTGGAAGGTGGGAAAGCCCACAAATCGACCTGCACGTCGTATGTATTTGCTGCTCGATGTTGCTGGGATGGCTTCGCGTAGGCGGCAATGGGGAAGAGGGGCTACGCAGCTCTGTTTTACTTTTGTACTGGAGGTCTCACCTTGAGGCCTATCCGTTCTTTTCTCTGGAAGATGCGCGAAGGACACCACGCGGACACGAGCGAGCGACTCACCGGAGCGCTTTCTTTTCCCGCCAGGAAATTTTCCAAGAGGTCGGACCTCTTGCTTATTTTCCCGTGAAACATAGCTGTAGGAATAGAATCCTCTGGAATATTTCCTTTCTCTTCCCTGTGAACCAAAGGACAATATAGGAAAAGATCCTTAGGAAATAGAATCCTACAAAAATCCTTTGCCAACCCTGCATTCCAAAGGGGCCCTCAGTGTTTTCGAAGACTTGAGGAACTCAAAGCACGCCTCCGTAAGCCCTTGGCAGCGGTGCTGCTCAGCTAACGCCAGCGAAGTCGCCACTGTGCTCACATCGATGTACCAGCACAACAAATATATATGTTTTCCTGCAAAAACTACAGTTTGATTGGACCCATAGGATTTCACACAAAATTATATTCCACTGTGGACTCTTTTACCTGGTCAATCCATACCTGAACGCTCAGTATTACACTATAAAGAGCACACGTACATAATTACGGAACCTGGAACATGTTCCGATTTAAATGCCTGTCGGTGGCACAAAATAGCAGATTCAGTGCTAACAGCATCCATTAAAAACTCATACCTCTCATAATAATCTAATGAAATGGCCAAACCATGAAACAGGCGCAGCAGCAGGGACCAGGGAGAGCCTCTCAATTTGCTCAAAATCAAAAACCCCTTCGGCAAAGCATAAACAAGAAATGCAGGCTGATTCCCACAAAAAAATGAAGATTGCAAACAGAAGTGTAACTATTCACCAGTCGCGGAACTAATGCCCAAGCTTTCATCATCACGCGGACAAAAATAGCATACACCATTTAGTTGAAACAACATGCCATTAGTCGTAAACCAGACAACAGATTGATGCCTGAAGCTTTTCCAGAGCACAATAATGCTTCTATACGTACTCCTGAACATCTGACTAAAAGCATCCCTTGCATCTTATAAAAGAAAAGTATCCCTTGCATACCATGCTAGCCGTGTATTTCAGTCGAATGCTCAAAGGAGATCAATAGTGTAACTGTTCAACATCTTGATCAAACTTAAATGAATATGGCAAATAGCTTCCCTTTAGATACAGTTTCAAGTACCCAAATCTTTGAGGAAATAGTACTGATGATAAGAATAACACAGCAACCAAATTCATACTGCAGGTCTTATAAACATGGCGATACACAACATGTTTATTAGAAAGACTGATGAATACATTGCTAAAGTTTCATGTCTGCAACAATAGCTAAGGCCCCGTTTGGATCCCACAGCTAAAGTTTAGCTGTCAGGGATCCAAACGGGGCCAGCTAAAACACAGCTAAACTTTAGCTGGAGGTTAAAAGGTGCACTATTCCTTTAGCTGGTTGCCCAGCTAAAACCAGCTAAAACATGTTTAAAGACAAGATTGCCCCTTCTAAAATTAATGCAGCCACCATCCTTTATTTTTTATTATTTTTATGAGGGGTAGCATGGTCTATTGTCTTCAAATAGTTGAAGGATCCAAACACCCCCAGCTAAAGTTTAGTTAGCTCATCTTTAGCTAGCTAAAGTTTAGCTCTTCAAATAGTAGCCTGATTCGATCTAAGCTATTTCTTTTTAATCTAGAGTACTACGACTTTATTTGAAACACCATAGAGCAAAAAAGGATTGCAGGACCCTACATGTAACTTCAAAACACAAGAGCAATAACACATGGCATTTAAAGAGTCTAACGAAGTGGCAAACCATGCTGAAGTAGAAAATATGTGGTGAAACCTTGAGTCAAAATAAATTATCTGATTCTCTGTAAATCTGATCCTACCGATCATTCATTACTCGTGAATTTCATATAGCCTTATTAAGTTGGCTGATGCCAATCTACAACATCGACATCCTCAAACAAGTACAAAAAGTACTCGTATGCAATTATTTGATAGAGAAATTAATGGTATACCAGAACAAGTGCCAAGATTGCCAAAGCAATTTCATTTGCAAGACTGTCAATCTTAGATGGAGGCATGAAGCAATTTTACATCTCGCCACCAGATGTAGTGAACTCTACATCACTGAATATTATACCCATAGTTACATACCCTAAACCCTACCAGAATCTGCATGAGACATTATACTGAACAAAAATGCATCCATGCTGATAACAATGCAGTGCTGCCAACAGAACCTTGCAAAATTCTAGTGCTAGTAGGCATCCTATAGGAAAACAAATAAATGATTGTAATGTACTTCCTTATCAATTTAGACCATCAGAAGTGAAGTGCTAAACTAAATTACGTGCTGATCATATTAGCATGCATGTTACTTGCATCATTGTTATATAAAGCTACCCACAAAGGATGTGACAAACCCAAACAATACAAGGCACAGGTACCTCGCAAATCGCATCCTTTTGTGGATATATTACACAGAACCACTAGTACTAGTATTAGATAGCAAACCCGATAATAAGTCTTTTTGGATGATCATGTGCTCTCCAGACTCCAGCTATCAATGTTCGGCAAGCTTGGACATCAACTCAAACAAGGCAGAAGGGCAGCTTTTCGCTAGATGCTGGAATCCATCAGTTCCCATAACCACATTCAGTGTTTTCGAAGACTTGAGGAACTCATGAGCACGCCTCCTTAAGCCCTTGGCAGCGGTGCTGCTCAGCCAGCGCCAGCGAAGTCGCCACTTTGCTCACATCGATGTATCGGCACAGCCTGTCCTCGCAAATCAGCTTGAGCCGTTCCATGCCATACCTATCTGCGGCTTCTAGCAAATGTTGCGCCATCGTGGCGCCAGGCTCCTTATCCTGCCCTTCTGTCTCTGGCAGCGAGTCAGTGTAGATGAAATGCAGCAAGCACTGGAACACCTGAGGTACCATGTCATCAATCCGAATGCAGTTCTCTGTGGCGGTGCCTTCTTTCATGGGGCCAAAGAGCAGTGCATCGAAGACCGGCGACCGTGCGGCGAGCACACACCGGTGCGCCGCGAACGTCTCGCCGCCGACAAGAAACCTCACATCGGCGCCCTTTCCGCCTAGGAGGAGCGCGCCGAACTGCTGCGACGAGTCCGGCGGCGGCACCATAACGAAGGAAGCGGCGGGGACCTTGGTGGCCTCCGCGTGGGGTTCACCGATGACGATTATGTCGCACCTGACCGTGAAGCAGTCGTCCCCGACTGCTCAAGCTCCGCCCTGTTGACGAATTTGCCACGGCCCCAGCTGCCGTGACTGTCAAACCTGTCCACTTTTAGGGTGCGGACGTAAGACGGCTTGTGCTTCTCCACCTCATCGATGAAACTGAACACCAGCTGCACCATCAAGGGGCTAGCGACGGCTTCCTTGAGGTCTAGGTAGATGGAGATGTGGTCGGCTTCTTCCGGGAGGCCGCCGTTGGGGTAGTACCTGATAGACCAGTTGTGCCCTGCGGCGTGGAAAGGGAGGGACTCGACGAGCTTGCCGTTGGGGGTGGTGGACTTGATGCGCGAGTAGCCCTCGATCCTGAGCACGTGGTAGCCGCTCGCGTCGCCGGCGACGATGGCGGAGGTGGAGCCGTCGGCGGCGGTAGAAGAGGAGGGCGGCATAGTAGGAACCATGGTCGAGATAGCAGTGTGCTGAAGGTGGGGTGCCGCGGCGGGGGATCGACGCGGTGTGGTCGGGTCTCGGGTCGGTGGGGGAGGAGGGCGGCGCGGCGGCGGCGAGGGTTTCGGGGGGTTTCCGCCTTTCGGCTTTCCAGCCGTGCGCGAGTTGTGGTGCTGGGCCGGTGTTTTGTGCGCGGTAGGATGGCTCGGCCCAACCGTGGCTGGACAGCTCGAAACCGAATTGCTGGGGTTTGGAATTTTGGCCGTGTTTAGATGGCGGTGAAAAATTTTTCACCCAGCATTAAATGCAGAGAATCTCACATGCATGGAGTACTAAATGAAGTCTATTTGTAAAACCTTTTTACAGATGAGTGCAACTTTGCGCGACGAATCTAATGAGTATAATTAATCCATTATTTGCTACAGTAATACTACAGTAACCATCCTCTAATCGTGTGGTCAAAGGCCTCATTAGATTCTTCTCCGAAATTTACCTAGGGCGTGGAGGTAGTTTTGTAAACTGCCTTTATTTAATACCCGAATTAATGGTCAAAGTTGCATTTAATACTTCAAAAAATTTTCCAACCTCCAACTAAACACAGCCTTTGAAACTTTGAAACTTCACTGTTCATCAAAGAGAATCTTAAATACATGGAGTATTAAATGTGTATTAATAACAAAACCTATTCCATAACCCCTCGGTAACTTTGCGAGACGAATCTAATGAGCCTAATTTAGGCCATGATTAGACAACGTCGTGCTACAGTAAACAATCTCTAATGACGGATTAATTAGGCTTAATAGATTCGTCTCGCGATTTCCCATCCATCCGTGTATTTAGTTTTATAATTAGATCATATTTAGTCCTCCTAATCTTCGATTTAGAATTGAAAACTTTCTTTCGCAAACTTACTTTCCAATCTAAACAGGCCCTAAGTTGGAACCTATAAGAGCATTATCTTACCAAAACATCATGTCCTATGTAGTCTCTCTTTCTTACCTATACCTCCTTTTGTGTTTTTGGTAACCAGTGATGCAGCAGATTTCCAAAACCACTTTAATGGATAGGGGATTGAGATGAATCTCCTCTATTTGAGTAAGAAGGAGGTGTGTTTTGGTAATCACCAAAAATATTTTGGTACTGGAGATTGGATTGATAATCTGCTGAAGCATCTCCATTACCAAAAGGACTATTTTTTGGGATAGAAGAGAGGAATAAGTAATCTGCTGGAGATGCTCTAATCTAGTAGAAGAATGCGACATCTAAGAGCAACTCCAAAAGCCTCTTGTAAAATGGATAGGATCGCTACCTATAGAAAAGATCCCGTCAAAACCGTATCCAACAGAGTCTCTATCTTCCTCTCTATTTTTTCTCCCTCGGTATCCCGACAGCCTCGCTCTGCATATATGCCGAGCTCGCGCGGCTCACCATCCTTTGGCCGGTGTTTTTTTCCTCGATCTCCTTCTGCATATCGCGCATCGGACGGAACAGAAAAGGAGGAAAAAGATCGGCGTTTTTGTTGACGGATATCGGAGGAAAAAAAATCACCGGCCTGAATATGGATAATCCCGTTTTGGAGATTCTGTTGGTTTACCCCCACCGTTTAAGAGGTTATCTAATTTTTTTAAGTCCTTGTTAAACTCTAAATATAGCTAGGATTATACATAGACTCTTAGAGTTGCTCTAATACCTGCAAACCCAACTGCTATCACCGACCATCATCGCCGCATAGGAACTTGTACACCCATGTCTCCAAAGTGTTGTCACTAAAACCAGAAAGGAAATCCCGCAGGCCCTCTTTTTCAGGATGCGCCAAGTAAACACCAATACTTATCTTATCATCAGTAGTAATGGGCAATGCCTCTATTTTCTTCCACAAAGTAGCATGAGCACCACCAGGCTATGGAGCTAAAGGTGGAAGGGGTGGAGGAGGCCCAGCATGGGCCTGGACTATAGCCTTCATAGTTATGCTAGTTTCTTCAGGGGCATTTGCAAAACGACTCCTTGACTTTGGTGGCTTCCTACTACGGGACTTGCCTCTTGGACGTTTCTTACCAGCCTGGGGTGTGCTAGAAGAGCTATCTTCTCCACTAGCTGCACAATGAGTACTTTTTTATGAACTTTAGGTGTTGGCAGTGGCAGCGTGTCTGAATCATCACCACCAGTATCAACAGGCTGTGCATAGCAAGATGTGTCATTCTTCCATCCAGAATCACTACTATCTGAATTACTGCCATCATCCAAGCATTTTTCTTGGTCAGCGGCAAGAGAACCATTAGCACTACTGCCAAGGAAAAGCTCTTCCATCTCATAATAGAATTTGATGGCCTTGGCAAGCAAGCGCCTTGCTCTATCATGCATGTAAACACATGACAAGAGTTAAATATAGGATAGTTTTTTTAAGGATAAGATAGGTGTTAAATACATGGCAAGAGATAATCAGATTAACATGACAAGATTAAAAGAAAATAATGTGAACGTACACTGAGTTGTGCTTTTTCAGACTCAGATATTGTTAGCTTGTATTTAACAGAATCAAATACATTTCCACTGTTGCTTAAAGCTTTCGCAATTATCCCCCAACGCTCTTTGTAGTCCCTGTAGTATCGATCAACTTGGGCAACTGTTACACCCATGGCAAACTCTTTGTTTAAGGCATCAGCACACTTCATATGGTGTGCTTTTTTAAATACAAAGCGTGTATGCTGGTTTTTCTTGTATTCAATGTACCAGTCTAGCATGAACTTGGTGTGCTCTTCATCCCAATTGATGATTTTCTCACGTGGAGGTCCATCAACATTTGTCTTTCCCTTTCCCTTACCCATTCCTTCCTAGTTAGGATATGCACAAGGAAAATTAGAGAATCATGTAATCAGCGTGGGAAAAACCTTATGATCAGCATAGGTGTAAATGAACAACAAATGGAAAATAAATGAACAAATAAGTATCTCAATTAATGGTTCAACATAAACTTCATTACACATGGTAAGGAGTAGTACATGGCCACTACAAGCCACTCTCAGTGTTCATATCCTAAGTAGCCTGATTACCTTTCTAAACTAGATTCACCTACCTTATCCCTCTACATACTACGTGCTATCTGATGTCTTTTAAGTACCCACGCCCTCCTCTCAGCACGTATGTCACGGTAGGTCCTACAACTCCTTGGTAGAGCCTTGTACCTGGTAGCATCATCACAGAAATACATCACCATCCTCTAGTATCCAATTGTGAAGGGCACAACATGCAAGCACAATCTTCACTTGAATTTTCAAAGGGAAATTTGGTTGAGTTTTGAGGATGTTAAATCGATTCTTTAGGGTATCAAAAGCTCGCTCAACTGTTGTTCTAAGTGAAGAGTGGCGGTGATTGAATAATTCCTTGTAATCTTGTGGTTCTCTAGCACCTTTATATTCTTTAAGATGATAACGGAAACCACGGTATGGAGGTAATATACTCGGCCTTGCTGCATATCCAGCATCAGCTAGGAAGAATTTTCCTACAGCATAAACATGCCTATACAACTAGTGCCAAATTAACATGTTGTTTATTTATTAATAATGTGTAGACTGCCTATCTTCTGGTATTTTTAGGCCACTGGGACGACTTAGAGCATCTTGAAGCACATGAGGATCATGAGCTGATCCCTCCCATCCAGCAAGAACATAGATGAATCGCAAGTCAAAATCAACGGCTGCAAGGACATTTTGAGTAGGAACGGACTTTCTACCCCTAAATCTGTCTTGCATATGTACAGGGACAAATGCTGGTACATGAGTACCATCCAAAGCTCCTATGCGTCCCTAAGACAAGATAAGTGATTTTAATTAGACTAACACGAGCATGCACCTATATTTGAAGGATCTAGCTGAAGGAGTTTCATAATTGTACCTCAAAGTAAGGGTGGAACTGACGGACCAAGATCCATGGGAGTCCTCATGGGCTGTAGGCCTATTAGGAGATTGGGCCGGCAACTCTGACAGATACAAGGAAGAGGCGTACAGATTAAAGAAACTAGTCGGCTACTAGGAAACAACCCGGCCTACTCATGTTAGGACTCTATGTTTAGTATCCGACTAGGAGTTTGTATTTCTTGTCTTGTAGACCCTGTCTTCCGAGTATATAAGGTGAAGCAGGGACCCCTTGTAGAATCATAACCATCAATACGAAGCAATCCACTATACAGGACGTAGGGTATTATGCTCTCTCTCGAGGCGGCCTGAACCTGTCTAAATCTTCTCGTGTTCACCATCATGCTTCTGGTTCCGGCGGGGCCCTTACGAACAACTCGACTACTTAGGGACCCCCCTATAGTAGGCTAGCCGGTATAAAAAAAACTGACTAGAACCTTCCAGGGTTACTTGTGATCTTTGGATGTGTTTCAATGGTTCTGATGTATATGAGTTCTTTGGCAAGCAACCCAAGTGCATCTAGGACAACAGTGAAGTACCTACTAAGTATCTCACCCGATCGAATAAACTCAAAACAAACTGATCGATTAGACCAGTTTTGACCTACCATATGCATGAACATCGCAAGTTGTTCTTCCACTGTGACATGCAATGTGTCCACCAAAAGTCCACGTAATCGAAGATTTCCACAAAGCCTATGGAAAACTGATTTTCGCATGCGCAGCTCAGCAATACAATGGGCCTCAGTTCCATTATACAAACAGTCTAGCCGAGTTTGTCGTGAAATATCTCGGTTCAATGTAGGGGCATATGTAACACCTTTTCGCTCCCTCTTTCGCATATTAATCAAATATGAGTAACTCGCTAGACACAAAGCAAGAGTAGCAAGCAACCTTCTCCTAGAGGTAGTACTGGTAGTAATAAGTAATGCAATAATCTAAGTAGACCTGCTTCCTTTGGTCCATCTATTAATAGCAAATGTTACGCAAAAAAATAAATCAACTTTTATCCACAAAGAAACTAAACAAAATAGGGAAAGCATTTTGTGCATCTATTCCAAGCAACGAGCAGCAGAGATTGTCCCCATAGCAAAAATTGTGAAGGCCAAAAAAATGGTGCACTTACGAACAATTTTAGCGGACACAATAGCAAACACAAAGATGAAAATAAGAGTTTCTGAGGTGACACTACTACAGCTGGAGCATCACAGGCGGTTCGGTTGCCCACATCACAGCCGGTTTTGAAAAGTGGTGCTGATTAAGTGGCGCTGATAATCCCTTTTTCGCAGTCGGTTTTTAACCGGCTGTGAAAATCGGTTTTCACAGCCGGTTTATGTAACGAACCGGCTGTGAAAATCGGTTTTACAGTTGGTTTTTGTCCTCCAAAATCCGAAATGTCAGCAGGTTTCATAGTCGGATTTTATAGAAAACTGGCTGTGATAATAAAGAATCAGAGCCGGTTTTTTGATAAAAAATCGGCTGTGAAAATGAGCAATCACAACCGGTTTTTTCACAACAAAACTGGCTGTGATTCTTTATTATCACAACCGGTTTTTTGTCAAAAAAGGCTGTGATTGTGCATTTTCACAGCCGGTTTATGGTGGCAAACAACCGGCTGTGTTGCCTCTTTTTACAGCCGATTTTTGTGCATTTTCACAGCCGGTTTATGGTGGCAAAAAACCGGCTGTGTTGCCTCTTTTTACAACCGGCTGTAATAACAATTTTCTATTGAAAAAATAATAAATATATAATCTGCAACAAGCACAATATTGCAATATATTTCACAACACAAATAACACATATATCCAGTCCATACAGTCTCACATTGTTCATACATTGACATCATCTCAAAGTCCATCCATAAAACCATACATATATCAAAGTCAATACATAAAACCATACATATATCGAAGTCCATACATAAAACCATACATATCGAAGTCCATACATCTAGTCCTAAATCACACAAAACTCACCACCTGGTCTCACAACATGGTCTAAAATAAATCCGCATAGTTGTTCCTGTAGTGCCCAAATCTCACTAAGAAGCAACTCAGAAGTGGCAAGACTACAATTCTGCACACAACACCATAATAGCAATGTAGTTAGTGACAAAATATGAATGAATAACAACAGAATCAAAAAATGAATATGACAATATGAATATAATTAGTTTGAGTGTGACAATAGCAATTTAGTTAATTTCACAATATGAAAACTAAGACAATCATTGCAGACCTGATCTGATTGTTCTTCAAAGGCATCGTTAGTTGCGTAGAGCATATAATGCATCATATAGAAGCCGCATAGATTGTTTCCAGGCGGCTGCCTAAGGATCCATTTCTTTTCAATGATATCAAAATCTTTCTTGAATGGCCTATAAATAATGCCCCCTTTTTTCTTGTACTTGGCAAAAGCACTACATACATTACGAAGAATTGGTAACATTAGATGGTAGATTATCTAAAATACATATCCACATTGAAAAGAAGAAAATGGTTGTCTTGACTTACGTGTTGAGGAGGTTGATGAGAGGTTGGATGTACTCACGCTTCCTCCGTTTCAAGTCATAAACCTTAATAGTGCTATGTTCAAGGCATATGTCGATGAGAACATGGTGAAATCTGCATTTAGGATAAAACTAAATAAATCATTTCTAAGATTGACTAAAGAAAGTACTGATTTAAAGACACTTACGTGCAATTGTATGAAAGAAGTATGCGCTTCTTGTCCTGCATCTTGAGCAAGCATTCACCAAGTAGGTTAAGCAGTGAGGCTTTTTAATCTCTACCTCATTAATAGCTTGAGGGTCTAACAATCCTACGTCTGTCGTGCCTTCTTCTTTCAACTTGTGTGCCACCATGCTACAAAATGAGAAACTTTTTAGACAACATTTATTCATGGAATAAGTTGTAGGAAAAAGATAGTTTAGACACTTACAGAGAAAATAAACTCATGATTGAACAATCTAGGGCATTCGGCTAGTACAACTCATATAGCGATTCGAAATAAACCCAGAGTATGACCTCTTTTGACTTGGACGCTGGCTTATGAAAATGTTCTTCCTTGTATCTCGCCCCAAATGCCTCACCACTCTGACCTTTGTACCAATCATGCAAATTCCGCATTCGCGTGGGTAAATGAGGTATTTGCCAGGGATCCACAAGATCCCCGCCCGGTTGGAATGGCCATATAGGCGGCGGAGGTGTAAGCTTACCATCCTCTTCCAACTGCATAAGGTCTTCCTGTGTGAGGTTGTTTTCTGCTAAAAACTCTTCCCTTGCCTTCTTATTTT
Source organism: Alloteropsis semialata (assembly GCA_004135705.1). Lineage (NCBI taxonomy): Eukaryota > Viridiplantae > Streptophyta > Magnoliopsida > Poales > Poaceae > Alloteropsis > Alloteropsis semialata. The sequence goes on from CM014278.1 coordinate 36,577,719, forward strand.
CCAGAAAGTTTTGCTCGCTTTATTTCCTGTTGGTTTGTTTACATATAGTGCGCCCGAAGTCTGATGGAGGCTTCCAGTATTCCCTGTCTGTGGAACCATTCCTAATTTGTAGAAGTGAAGTACCACCTCAAGGGGTACTGGCGTTTGTTCCTTATCTAGCATTAGCGATGTTATACTCCCGTTCACCTGCTTTTTTCTAGTGCCTTGGTTAGATTTGGTTGGCCCTTGCTCTTGCCCACCTGGTGTATTAGCATACACTGGATTCTTAGAACATAACGTAGCAGACTGCATGTTCTTTTCCCTTGGGCTCGGTGGCGAGGTACGATCCCTTGAAGGATGAGTCGTGCTCACCCTTGAACATCGGCCCTAAGAAACACGTTTTTTGGGCCTAGGGCTTGCTAATCGACTTTCAAATCTTTCTGGCTGTGGGAGTGCATCATTGTCAAGAACAGGTGATAATGGATGTTCATCCGACTCACAGTCTGATTCTTCAGACTCGTCGTCAAATGAGATATAGCGCTTACGCCAAGCCACGAAGCAACCAATGTTGTCCCTAATTTTCTTCTTATCATCCTGCCCGGGGATATCTAGCTCCACTCTACGGAACCTTTTCTTAACAATGGCATGAATGGTGACTTTGACGTATCCATCCGGCAATGGACGGCAATGCAATTGAACCCCTTCGCCGGTAGGCCATGCCTGCCCAACCGCAACCTTGGTCTTCCAGAATTTGTCCTGGATGTATAGCATGCATTGTCTTGGTTCTGTGATCGCATCCACTGGGAAAGACATGGCTGCATCGTCCGCAGGAAGCCTGACACTTTCGTAACTACTACGGTGCACGACAGAGCTAGTGTGAATCGCACCGCCTTGTTCCGGAAGCAAACCTTGGTGGCGAGCCTGCTCGTTGAATTCCTTCCGAAGCTTTTGGGTTACTTGTTGAGTTACTTGTTCAGTTACTTGCTGGCGGACTTGTTCGGTGACATCTTGAGCAACTTCCTGGCGAATGGCTTGTATCATAGAATTCCATTGGGACTCTCATGCTGCCTTGCTCCTTGTATGGCTTCTGTAGGTGCTTACATCATCTACGAAGGCAAGGCCCCAGGGAACAACTCTGGTGCCTCTTGTGCGTCCAAGGTGCTCTTTGTTTCCTAGAGCACGTGTAAGCACGTCATCCTCTCTATTCGGAATAAAGAGTCCTGTCTAGTTTCCAACGAGTCTTTTCCTTTACCCTTTGCAGCCATCATTGTTCCAAGTGTGCTCTCTGTAACATTCTTTGTTAGGTGCATCCCGTCAAGTGCATGACGAACAATGAGAAACTTCCAATTAGGAAGCCTCCAGAACAAAGACTTCTTTTTGAACAGAGAATCAGTCGGTGCAGGTACACTTCCGGCCCCCTTTCCAAGGACAACTCTTAGTTTGCTAACCATCTTGAATATCTGCTCTCCATTCCGGTATGTCGGAGGTGATCGGTCATCCCTTATGCCATCAAAGGATTTCTTGTTGCGGCGATATGGGTGGTTAATTGGAAGGAACCTTCGATGACCCATGTAGACCATCTTCCTGCTATTGCTAAGCCATCTTGCATCTGTCTTTTCCATGCAAACCACACATCCCTTCTATCTTTTCGTAACTTGACCAGACAGGCAACCAAGGCCAGGTAGGTCGGTGATAGTTACAAATAGCAGTGCTCTCAATTTGAAGTGTTCTCGCTTGTACTCGTCCCACACCTTCACCTTTTGTCCACAATGCCATGAGATCGTCCACCAATGGTTCTAGATACACATCTATATCATTGCCAGGTTGCTTGGGTCCTTGGATCAATAAAGGCATCATGATGTACATCCGCTTCATACACAACCAAGGTGGAAGGTTGTATATGCATAGAGTCACTGGCCAAGTGCTGTGTTTGCTGCTAACCATGTTGAAAGGACACATCCCGTCCGTGCTCAGCCCGAACCTTACATTCCTAATCTCGTTCCTTAATTTTCTCTTGTATTTAAAATCAAGAGCCCTCCACTGTGAACCATCTGCTGGGTGCCTGAGTTTCCCATCTCTAAGACGATCTTCGGCATGCCACCGCATAAGCTTTGCTGTCTTTGCATTCGCGAACAACCGCTTCAACCGGGGAATTATTGGGAAATACCAAACGACCTTCGCGGGCGGCCTCATGTTTCGTTTGCAATCCATTGCAAGTGCTGATGCACACTTGTATCTTGAAGCATTGCAAACTGGGCACTCATCCAAGTCTTCGTATCTGCCACGGTACAAGATGCAATCATTGGGGCACGCATGGATTTTTTGAACTTCGAGACCCAATGGACAGATCATCTGCTTCATCTCGTATATGTTCTTAGGCAATTCATTCGGGTTTGGAAGCATCGTCTGCAAAACTTCTAGCAAATCATTGAAACCTTTGTCCGAGAACCCATTACTTGACTTCATCTCCAATAGCCTGAGGTCCGCTTCCAATTTAGATATGGTACACCCTTCATACAATGGTGTCTTGGCATCCTTTCTCATCTTCTCCAACTTTTTCAGATTTTTGTCATCAAGGAATTCCGGCTCCCCATCATGTATCATTCTGTCTAGGCCATCCAACACAGCATCTGAAGCTAAATCTCATGCATGGTTGCATCGACAGTTTCCTGCTCTGTTTTCTTCTCTGTTTCCTACTCTGTTTCATGCACCGTTTCCTGCACCGTTTCCTGCTTTATTTCCTGCACAGTTTCCCGCACTGTTTGAGCTTTTCATTTCCGCACGGTTGTAGAGGCTCCATCAGTGTCATTCTGACCACTCTCCCCATGCTTATTCCAAATCATATAATCTGGCTTGAAACCCCTAGTTAGCAAATGACATCGGATCTGCTCGATGTTTGTGAACTGCTTCTGATTCATGCAATCAACGCATGGGCATGAAACATATGCCCCCTTCCCTTGGATGACTGATGATAAATGCCTTGGCAACATCTATAAAAGACTGAACTCCTTTGACAAAATTATCACATCTACCCAAAGAATCATACATCCATCCTCTATCTATCTGTGAATTAGAATAGAACAATTTTTTTAATTCAGTTAAAGGGCCTTAAAAAGTTTCATGAATGTGGCCTTGAACAACTGTGAGCAAAGTCGTTTAAACAATTATTGGCCCCTAAACAAATAGCTAGTTTAGTTAAATACACTAATCTAGTACTTCAGGCTATACCCATAATTTCGAATTTATGAAACGTAACAAAAAATGCTTGCAAAATTAAGTATGGATAGATACTAACCTTGAAACAAGCGATTAATGTTCAATCTTTAGAATTCAGCACCATGCATGTAAGCCAATTCGACAAATTGATCTAAAATGGAAAAGAGCGTCTTCCATTCAAATTCAACTCAAATTTGATAAAATCTAACCGAGGAAATAAATCAACCATCAAACATAGGGCGTACATACCCATCAAATAACCACTCTGGACTTGTGCAACCTTCAAAACTCGATCTCCTTCATGAATCAATAGGTGAGAAATACCTCTATAATCAAAGAGCAATCACTTATTCATTCTCATCCCTAGTTTGCCAAAATCTAGCCAATCAAATTAACAACCTACAATAATTATGTGCACATACCAACCTTTAACCATGGTGGAGGTGTGAAACCATCCAAATTCGGCCTCCTACACGAAAAATTTGGTGAGAAATGACCTCTAAATTGATGAACACCCTCTCTATAAAATTCATCCAAAAATTGAAAATCTACCCACAAATGCATTGGTGGAAATGAGGTATAGCTAGAGACCAACCTTTTCCTAAGTTGGAGAGGTATATCCTTCAAAAATGGAGTCTCTTTGAGCAAAATTCGAAAAAGTGGCCATAACAATGGTGAAAATGGTGTTTGTATCGGGTTAGGGAAGAAGGAGGGGAGGGGAGGCAGCAGCATATATGGTTGCGCTATTTTCACAGCCGGTTTTTTATAAAAACCGGCTATGATAATGTCATTCCAGCACCGGCTATGAAAATCGGCTCTGAAAAAGCGTTATCACAGCCGGTTCCTATAAAAAATCAACTGTGAATTGTATCTGAAAATTCAGCTTTTGTCAGACTGAAAACCAGCTGCGAAAGTGTACTTTCACAGTTGGTTTTTTAGCCGGATCGGCTGTAAAAATCGAGACCTTATCACAGCCGGTTCCTCTAAAAAACCGTCTATGAAAGTCCTTTTTCACGGCCGGTATCTGCTTTCTAGTGTTAGGCAAAAAAATAAACCGACTGTGATACCATTTTTTGTGCTATTTTTTAAAACCGGCTGTGAAAATGCTGACTTCAAAAATGGTTTCTGTAGTAGTGTGATGGCCATATGGATTATTAGAGGGGGTGAGGGATTCATGGAAGCTTAGAAACATGAGCAGCACTTACCATGAGGTTCTGGAGATCTATCCCCTTCGTGAAGCCATGAATACACCTCAATAGAAGAGCTCAACACCAGCCATGCTTCGTGATAAGGGAGGACACAGATCCGAAGGAGATTGATTGACTGAGATCAAAAGGATTGGTTTGGATGGAGAAGAAGATGGTCCTCTAGTAGGATCAGGTGAAATTTTGGAGGGCCAGCAGGGGGAGAGAGGGGAGATGTGGAAGCTGAAAAGAACGGGAAGGGGAGAGAACCTGGCCGAAGAGATAAAAGGCAGAGGGCAGAGGGCAGCGGGATTTTTGCGCGCCATTTTTTTTACCGTCGTAGGAAAATTTCGTGCCACTAGCAGCGCGTGCTTTTTCGGCGTGCTCGCTTCTGCCGAAGCCGCGGCGAGAACAAATTGAACGCCCAACCTTTGGCGAGATACACTACGGCGAAGTGCTTGGCAGCCGCCAGAGTGTTTGTGGCACGCCAAAGTCTGGCTATTAACCAAATGATGGCCAAACATGGTGTGGCATGCCAAACTTGCGGTGCGGCGAGTTTCGGCTACCAACCAAACGCACGTTTGGATAGTATATGTTGGAATAGGAAAGAGTATATTGCATCCGGAATACAATAACTTGTCAAGTGGGTGCAAATTGGTACGAGAATTTGTTGTTTGATCAATCTGATACAGTCGTGCGTATACGGCCCAAATCATGCCACTTCGTGTATTTATCCACGGTGGATTGTGAGGTGGCAGGATGGGTTGTTGAAGAGGAATGTCGGCTTGACTTGGATTGGCTCAGCTCGATCGAATCCTTCCTGACATGCATTGTATTCTCGCTCAGCTCGCTCCCAATGGAAGTCGCCAATATGCCTAAAAAATCGGATCACAGATATGAGAATGTTTTGAGGATGTAAGAAACAACAAAAAACGCACGGTGCGGCCACTCGACGACATTGATCATCGGAGTCGACAGTGATGGAGCCTCATCGTCAACAACCCAACACGGATCCTCTAGAATATAGTAAGTTGCCCTCCGATGCCTTGGTTCTAATCTATTATGTTCTTGTGCTTTGTTCTCATGGCTCCGATGTCTTTGATTACGGAATCGCGATGTGGTTCCCTTATGCCGGCAAAAACTTTGCCCTGAACAAGTGGAACACTCCACCACGACCTTCTTCCTTGCCATACCCCTTTGTTTCTCTAAACAAACAGTCCACCGTAGACAAATACACGATGTGGCGGGATTTGGACCATATACGCACCAAGGAGTCAAGTTCCTGTATTAGATTGATCAAATTAAAAGTTCTCGGACCAATTTGCACCCACTTGACTAGTTGTTGTATTCCGGATGCAATTTACTCAATAGGAAAGGCATATGAGTTTGGGTTGCGAGGGGTGGATATTGGACAGTGAAATGGACATAATTTCTCATTCCCATGTTTGGCAATTACGTTGTTAGATTCCCTCAAAAAATTATATGGTTAGAGAAATAACTAAAACACTTTTTTTGGTATATGGAATTTGCATAGTGGGTATTTTAGTCATTTCTTGTATCATAACTCAATTCTACCCACATAACCCACCCCTATGGTGGGACAGAAAGAATGGAATATATGTCAAACTCGTATCCCTATCCCAATCTAACATCTTTTCCCTTACCTATAATCTAAACAAAGGAAAAACTCTAGTCTTACATCATTTCCCTTTCCCACCCCTCGTAACCCAATCACCAACTTGTCCTGGATTATACTCGTTTGCAAGGACCACGAACATCTCAGTTCAATCTGGCAGAATGGAGCCATCCTTGAACATCTATTTCCTTTGCCTCTATCTGATGAAGCCTACCTCCAACTGCTCGATCCGGCACAAAGCTTGGAGTCTATACTTTGGTCTCATGAACATGACATTTGGACATACATCTGGGGCTTTTTTTCTTCAACTAAAGCCTGCCGTCATATTATGGGCCACCAGGTGGTGCACCCTCTCTTCAAGTGGCTTTGGAAGGCTAATTGTCTTTTTTTGTGAAAGTGGAAGGCTAATTGTCGGCATAAGCACAAGGTATTCTTTTGGCTCTTACTTCAAGATAGGTTAAGTACAAGAAATCTCTTGCGCCATCGCAACATGGAACTGCCAGTATATGATATAGATGGCCATATGGGTGGCCCGGCCCTGGCACTAAACGACCCGACCCGAATCGGCCCGACCCTAATAGGCACGACGCCCTATTCGGGCCGGGACGGGTTGGCATTGCGCGCCGACTACTCGGCCCAGGCATGGCCCTAGAGCCATTCCATAGTGCCAGGCCAGCACTATCGGCCCATAGTGCTCGGGCCGGCCTGAGCACTATCCTGCTCCAGCGGCAGTCGACGGTCGCGGCACGGCTCCTGGCCGGGCGAGGCCCCTGGTGGTGGCGCTCCGCACGGTTCCCGGCCAGGGACCATGGCGGCGGCGGCGGTCGACGCAGATCCNTCACGACGGGGAGGGGCGGTGGCCTGCGCCCTCACGACTTGCGGCGGAGAGGGGGGCGGCAAGCGCCCTGTGCGGCAGGGGGACAGCGGCGTGAGCTCCCATGGTGACAGCACTCGCGGGCCAGGAACCGCGGAAGGGATGGGAGGAGGGGCGGCCGAGGGGAGTGGGGAGGGGGCAGAATGGGAAGGGAGTGAAGAAAATTAGAGTTAGGAATGGTTATATATATGTATGAGTATTGGTGGGCCAAAATTTTAACGGGCCACTGTCGTGCCGGCCCAAAATCATGTCGGGATGGTGGCCCAGGCCCGGCCCTACACATCGGGCCGGGCCAGCACTAGCACTATGCGCATCAGGTCAGGTCGGGCTAGGGTCGTGCTTTTTAGGGCCGTGCTTCGGGCCGTCCATTTGGCCCGGCCCATATGGCCATCTATAGTATATGATTGTGTGCTCTGCCACGCGGCAACGGAGAAAACTCTACAACATCTTTTTTTTGAGTGTCCCTTTGCTTTGGATTGCTGGAACATAATTGATTTGCATATGCCTGCCCTAGCAGCCTTTGATTGCCCGGTCGCACTCAAAGCCCAGCTAAACGTACCTTTTTTCATGGACATTATTATCATACTTAATCAGTGCATTTGGATGGCGCGCAATGATCTCATTTTCAAAGGACAACAGCCCACGACTGGTACTAGTAGAGCTCTCTTCAAACACGAAATGATCTCATCTTCAAAAGACAATAGCCCATGACTGGTACCAGTAGAGCTCTCTTCAAACACTAATTTGCTCGGGTTATCCTCATAGCAAAGGTGCAACACAAAGAATCCATGTCTTTATGGCTAGATTTGATCTTGTAATTTTTCTCATTTTCTTTATTTCTTTCTTCTTTCTTAATTTTGTGGTTTATACCTTTTGTACCTTTTCTTCTTATTTAATATATAATTAGGAGGCAACTCCTCCTGTTTCATTAAAAAAAATTGCCAAACATCACCGAGTATGCATTGTCGGCCAACAAAGAAACCTGACAAACAAATTTCTTTTTGAAAACTCCAGTTTGATTGGATCAACGGCATGTGTTATGCGTAAAAACTCAAAAAAAGCAATGGGCTACCTACTCCTGAATGGCGTGGCAACGGCCGTGCTAAAGCTCTAGCGAATATGGCAAATCTGCGTTCGTCCTCCTCAAGGCAAGCTACAAGGTACTTCAACACATTTTCATGTACCCATGTGGCTTCTGAAAGGGAAAATTAGTTCTATAGCATCAAAGATCATTGCTTCCGGAAAAAACCATTGAGAGATCGCTGTAACGTAAAATACCACTAAAAGTTACAATAAGTTCCAGAAAATACACCATTCAGTTAGTTTTTGCAGTCAGAAGATGTTTTCCTCTCCGTGGTACAAAGTGAACGGTCGATTTTACCCTTGTCTTCTTCCTTTTTCTCCACTCTCTCCTATTACAACAGCACCATCGGGCCATGTTGATTTCATCGCCAGATGGCCTGACCCGATATGGCTCCAGCTAGGGTGGTAGCACTGCAGGTCGTTATTGTGGTCTGGTAGGGCCTCCCTGTGCAGGTGCAAGGATCCTCCAGTAAAATGCGCTGCTTGTTCTGCTGCTGCTCGTGAGCAAGGAAAGGAGCAAATAAAGCACGTGGATGCCATGGTGGACGAATCGAGGAGAAGGGAGCTGTTGCCTTGGTGGTTCCCAAATGGATAAAAGAGTTGCTGTGAATCGGCTCAGGCTACAAGCTACTTCATTTTGTGTTGCTGCAAGATCGATGGACAGATATGTGGCAAACTGCTGCTGGTTGATGTGCAGCTAGCTGACTAGCTCGGCTAATGGAGAGGAAAGGAGATGATCAGCTGCTGCTTGGGGAGAGTGAAGGAAGAAGATGAGGGTAAAATCGACAATTCACTTTTAATATTAGAGAGGAAGACACCCTTTTAACTGGAATGGTATTTTTCGGATCAGATTGTAACTTTCAGTAGTATTTTACGTAACGACGATCTTTCAATGATATTTTCCGGAAGCAGTGATCTTTCAATGCCAGAGAACTAATTTTCCCCTTTTAAAATCCATTCCACCTTGGTCTGTCTTAACTAGTCTACCGCACCAAAATAGAGAATGACTTTATCCCAGAAATAAAAGTGCACACTACATCCACAGCCCAGAATTAATATCTTCCTATTTTAATCCCGTCCAGCGTGATGATACAAAGCTAAACAGCATCCATTTCAAACTCATACCTCATATCACAATCTAACAGGATCTTCAAACCATAAAATTAGAAAGGGCAACAGGAAAAGAGCCTAGAGGCGTTTAATCAAAATCGGAACCCTACTCAAAGTGCAAAGCCCCAACAAAAAATGCGGACTTCCAAACAGAAGTGCAATTGCTCACCACTCCACATCTTGGACCATAAGCACGCGCTTTCCAGGATTTATATTTGGAGAGCACACATGGCCAAGTCTTCATCATCATGCTAACAAACAGAGAGCATAAACCGTTCAGTTGCAACAGCAAACAATGCCATTACTTGTAATTTGTAAACTAGCTGACAGGTTAAAGAAGCTTTACCTGTATGAAGCTTCTCCACATGCTCTTCATCATCTGGCCAGAAACATTCCATTCACATGATACCTAGGTATAAACACTACTGGCCCAATAAAAAGAAGAACGACTATGTAACTATGTCCACCTTGATCAAACTCAAACAAATCTTACAGAAAGCTTGATGTTCTCATATAATTAATTTCAAGAACCCAAAGCTTTCGGTCCACAAATTAATAGACACCATGAGATGTTAGGAACAGCATATTAACCACCTCCAAATGTTTGAAGCGCCAATTTATTATGGTCATCGTCTCTTCTATATGCTGCTCTATATATGTAATTGTTTCATAAGATAAGGTCTCCAGACCATTTCATTTTGGAACCAAGCACTGATGAGTGATGACAAAACACATCATGAGGTAGATATTATAAATATAAACAATATAGAACATGTTTTTTTTTGGTTAAAGACGGACTGATGGATGCTCACATTACATTACCTTTCTTCAATGCTACCCTAGATTAGATTTATTTATTTTTTAATAGGATTCATTCAATATCCTGTATCCTTAATTAAGACACCACACTACAATAAGCTCCTTACAGGAAACTTGCGTTGGCCAAATATACACAAGAACAAACAGCACATGATACTAGAACACAGGCCAGCAAAACAATCTGAAGAGATTGCATGGTGAAGAATTGAACCAAAATATGTGTTGTGAATAACTGAATGAAAATATAAAAACTGATTTCACACTTTCACAGATTAATCATGATTCACGAATTTAATGACCTTCTTAAAAGTTGGCTAATGCCACTCTACCCTATAAGCATTTAAATCTGGCACAAACATATTTTTCAAAACACATGGGTCTCAAATAAATTTGTCTACTCCCTCCCTCACTTTTATATACAACTGACATTGATAGTTCAATTTTGGACTAAGAAACATCATATAAAAGGAAGGAAGGAGTAAATTTTAATTATTTGCTTGAGAAAAGTAATAATGTATCATCACATAATCAAGTTCCATAATTGTTGACAAAATTCTACCGTTCCCATGTGCATGTTGCCACTTTTAAGTAAAGACATGCATGAAACAGATTTTAAGAGTTTCCAGCAAGTGAAGCCAAAACTTACAAATAACAAAACCATGAAAACCGCCACTGATGAGGGCTTATATGCTGTAGTGCTTCTTCAGCGAATCTTACCTTGTCTACACTTGTGCCCTATCTGAACCTGCACCAAACATATACCAGAAAAAAAAAACACATCCAAAGCGAACATTGCAAAAGTACAGTGCTGGAATTAAGGCATCATATGGAAGAGCAACAGATTAACAACAACAAACTTCCAGTTCAATTTGAGTTCCGGCATAAGAGTTGAAAGGTACTCGCAAAGGACACGACGAACAAACAAAACAAGCAAGGCACAGATACATCACAACATTCTGTGCATGATTACACACATACAACTACTAGAACAAGTATGAGATAGCAAACCACTCATTAGTCTTTCTGGATATATATACTCGCAATTGTAGTTTCTGGGTCTACTGAAATCCCACCCCATGTCTTCCATTTGCTCTTCAATCTTCATGATATCAACGGGCAGCAAGCTTGGACATCAACTCAAGCAAAGCAGAAGGGCAGCTTTCCACCAGATGTTGGAACGCATCGGTTTCCATGACCTCATTCAGCCTTCTGCAGGACTTGAGGAACTCATAGCATGACTCCTTAAGCCCTTGGCACTGGTGCTGCTCAGCCAACACCAGCGTGGTCGCCACGCTGCTCACGTTAATGTGCCTACACAGCTTGTCCTCACAAATCAGCTTCAGCCTCTGCAAGTCATACCTGTCCGCTGCTTCCAGCATATGCTGCGCCATCGCCACAGCTGCACCCTCATCTTGCCCCTCCATCTCCAGAGGCGAGTCCGTGTATATAAAGTGCAGAAGACTCTTGAACACCTGAGGTTCCATATCATCAACCCTTATGAAGTCCTCTGTGGCAGTGCCCTCTCTCATGGCGCCAAAGAGCTGTGCCTTGAAGACCCGCGACCTCGCCGCGAGCAGGCACCGGTGTGCCGAGAACGTCTTGCGACCCACAAGGAACCGCACATCAGCACCCTGCCCGCTGAGGAGAAGGGCACGGAAGTCCTCCAGACAATCGGATGGCGGCACCAGGACGGAGGGAGTGGTGCCCTCCGTGCGGATCTTGCCACCGACGATGATGTCGCACCTGATAGTGAAGCAATCGTCCTTGAGCTGCCTCGACAGCTCAAGATGCTCGCACTTGATGAAGTCATTACGGCCCCAAGAACCGCGGCTCTTGAACTTGCTAAGCGGGATGCTGCTGACGAAGGACGGCGTTTGCTGATCCACCTGATCGATCAGGCTAAACCAGAACTGCGCCGTCAAGGAGCGGGCGACGGGGTCCTTGAGGACGAGGTACAGGGAGATGGAGTCGGCGGTGCCCGAGTCGACACCGTTGGGGTAGTACTTGATAGTCCAGGTGTGGCCGGCGATGCGGAAGGGGCTGGACTCGATGTGCTTGCCGTTGGGGATGGCGGACTTGAGGCGCGAGTAGCCCTCGATCCTGAGCAGGTGGTAGCCACTCGCGGCGCCGGCGATGATGGCCGAGGAGGAGCCCTGGGGAGGGCCGGTTGCGACGATGGGCGAGGAGGAGCGCTGGGGGGAGACGATGGGCGAGGAGGAGCGCTGGGGGACGACGATGGCCGAGGAGGAGCGCTGGGGGGCGCCGCCGGTGGTGGCGGCGGCCGAGGATGATGTCCAGGGCGAGCGGGCGGGCATTGCCGAGGGCCAGGGGTAGACCCAGGTCCCATAGGCGGCGGAGGCTAACCCGGGGAACGCCGTAGCGGCCCGCAGTCTTTGGGTGGAGCGGACCATTCCTCCAGCTGAGCCGTCGCGGCGAGGCATAGTTGCGGAGCACGGAGGCGCGATGGGTGTGGCCGGCGGCGGCGCCTGCGCGGAGGGTTCTGGGGATTAGTGTGCGCAGTGGGGGGTGGGGCTGCGTCACCTAGGGTTAGGGGGGTGTTTGGCTATATAGGGCAGGCCCTCGCAAAATGAGAAGTTCATTCTCTCACGCAATGACGCAAGCCACACCTAACCTAACAGCTCATCGGTGGAGTTTTGCAGGCGGTTAGTTTGAACATGGTGCCGACGGCGTGCTCCTCAGGGATCAACGGCTGTAGGACGTGGAAGAAAAGCTCCCCATGTGAAGTAAAATGTTCTGGCCTGGTGATGGGGACAATGGCGGGGCCGCAATGTCGTCTTATTAGGGTAACCACGTGTTTGATCAGATTTTGTACAAATTCATCAAGTATATGCACATTAATATGGTTCACATATGTGCCGTCTTGCAGAGAAGAAAAGATTTATAATTTATATCACTACTGCAAAAAAACAATGTTTAATCAGATTGCAAAAGATTTCTATTTCGATGCACCAAAGATTATGCATAATTCCAGGAAATGCACTTATAAACATCCAAAAATAAGTACCACAATATCTACAAAAGCATATCCACCTCTAGGTCGATGCAACAACAAGAGTGAAATTTTGCGAAGGAGACAATGGGGACAATGGCGGGGGCCGCAATGTCATCCTATTAGGGTAGCCACACTCGACGGAGGAGAGTCGGATGGGGAGTGTCCGACAAAGGAGAAGATTTGAATGCTAAGCGATAGACAAATGGAGGAGAGTCGTGTAAGAAGCAACGAGGCAGTGCAAATATGGGTTATTCCAAGGGAGGCGGGTGGAGAGTGTGAGCACATGTGGCGACAAAAGAAAATAACGAATGGAGCAGTGGCGGAACCAGCGAATATTTCAAGGGGGGGCCGCAGATCAAAGTTGACATGTATAGATTAGAGAATATAGGTATTTGGCATCAAATTTTCATGGTTTATGCATATGTACAACAAGGAACCGTATCCCAATTTTATGTTTCACAAAAACGATACACTTTATAAAAGGGTTAACAAAAACAAATCTGGGTACAAAGGAAAAAAAACAAACTGAGAAAAGAAAATAAAGGGAAACTAAACGAAAGAAAACTCAAGCTAAAACTAAAACCAAGGGAGTTATGTTCCAGTCCTCCATCGTAGAGATTAAATGAGGCTGAGCTCTAGGCATAACCAAAGAAAATTCATTCAAGAACCTTTTCATTTTTGGTTTAGCCGAAAGGTCAAAGCCATAATTCTTATCATAGCTACACACAATTGTACATTAATATTCTAGTAGTCTAGTCATAAATTTTATCATACCTACACACGATTGTACATTCTAGTAGTCTACTCATCCATCCTATCCTTGCTTGACCGAAGAAAAATATAATAGAATGGGAAAAGGCTAGGTTAGGACAACACAGCTTACTATAGTTTACTCATCCATCCTATCCTTGCTTACTATTCAATTATTTTTCTGGTCCTTGCGAAATACATTTGTCAATAAATTACTAATGTGCTATCTATTACTATCTAAATTGTTGAGCTTTGCCTTTGATTGGTGGGAACAATCGTGGTCTGTTTAGTTGGTTGTTGGCCTTGGGGTGTTCAGTTGTTGACCTTGGGCTCACTCACTGCTTTGCCTGCGGTAGTGTGACACAGGAAGCAGCTTGGCTCTCTGATCAGTACAAATCAGAGGGGATGGTTCGAACCGATTGAACGAGTTGGTCATATTATGTGCCCACGTCTCTCTTTATTTCATGAAAGGAAAAATTTTTTACTCTCTTTAATTTATCTCCCTTATACCCAACAAACTCTTGGTATTCAGGCTCTCAAAAACCGAAACTTAACCATGCATATTATCCCATTAACAATGTGTGTGTCCATTTAACATGTTTTTGTGTGAAAATGGTTTGAGCTCCAGGAGTAGGTGCCCATGTGTCTAACTAAATAAAAGTGTTGGTTCATCTTTACAAACAACTCTGCATTAAAATCATATGAGCTGTCAAATAAAAAAAAAGTATCAAGTTCCCCACAATTATATCACTACTGCAAAAACAATGTTTAATCAGATTACAAAAGATTTCTATTTGGATGCACCAAAGATGCATAATTCCATTGGACACAACAAAGAAAATGCAATTATATATACAACATCCAAAAATAAGTACCACAATATCTACAAAAGCATATCCATCTCTAGGTCGATGCAACAAGAGTGAAATTTTGCCATATATGTTGGAGCAACCAAATCTACTTCTACAACATTTAGAAAAAAAAATGTTTGCGACATAAAAAATGCCACAGCAATAATTATTCAAGTAATATGTTCGATAAAAACAACAACATCTAAGATGGGATACTCCAAGAATGGAATTTTTTTAAGAGAACTCCAACAATGAAAAATTACCTTTTGCAACATTGTTATAAGCTCGGAGCAGAGGGGATTGCAAGCTAGATAACCTCTCGTTGAGGGATGACATGCTCAGATCTGTACATAAAAGACGAAGCGGAAGTATGACTTCATTAGATTATGTAAGCCTATAGATTCTTAGATATGCAGGCCTATCCTATTAAGAATTCCTACACTACTACAAAAACAAACTGTAAGAACGCCTCCTTTTTGCAACAGGGGCGGTTCGGAGGCGGACCGTTCTTACAGCGACGGAACAGCCCCAGGAGCTGACCAGCCGCCCCTACAGAATTAACAGTAGGGGCGGCTGGAGTTACGAACCGCCCTTACTGTTGTATAGATTAGTAGGGGCGGTTCGTGTCTGAGCCGCCCCTACTGAAAATATAGTAAGGGCGGCTGGAATATAAGCCGCCCCTACTGTTATAGCTGTAGGGGCGGCTCAATTAGAAACCGCCCCTAATGTGGTCTGTACCAAAAACAACACAGCCCTCTCTTCTTCCTCCTCGGGTTCACTCACTCCAACTCGCAAAAAAAGGTTGGGAGGCCTTGGGCTCCTCCCAAAAATTGCTCTACTAAGGGGGGAGGTTTTGAGCTCAAATACTTTGGTGGAGAGCTTGTAGAAGGTAAGAAAATGCTATTCCATGCCTTTAATTATTAAAGTTTTAATGGTTGGTTAGTGAGCAAACTAAGGCCCTAATTTTGGAGGTACTAGGGTAGATTTGTTAGTGGATCGGATTACACCCTTCTATTAGTCTACATTGCATGATTTTAGTGGACTAGAAAAGCTAGTTGTAGCTAGGGTTCATGGTTGCTTAGGATGAACACGTGTATTTTTTCTTTTTAATTCGTGGCGCAAATTTGTAACTAGTTTATCTCTCTCCTCGAAACTCCAAATGTTATGATTTTTGTTTCGTAAATTTTGTAAAATCATTATCTATTAGTGTATCCATACTAATTGCTATAAATTTTTCTATATTAATGACTATTTATTTGTAGCTGTTTAAGGTTTGTCATGTATATGTATTTTTTCTTTTTAATTCGTGGCGCAAATTTGCAACAAGTTTATCTTCCTCCTCGAAACTCCAACTGCTATGATTTTTGTTGCGTAAATTTTGTAAAATCATTATCTATTAGTGCATCCATACTAATTGCTTTAAATTCTTTATATATTAATGACTCTTTATTTGTATCTATTTAGGGTTTGCCATTTGTATGTATTTAGTTATCCGATTGATGGTTTCTTTAATGTACTTTCTTTTAATTGTTGTCCTGAAGGATATGGAGCACAGGAATTCTTGGATGTATGGCGAGTTAAGGTGGAAGCAAAGTTACCGTGACGAGGTGGATAAATTCATTGAAGCCGCTGAGAAGCATGCAGAGACGTTGACAGAAAATAATGATATAATAGTATGTCCGTGTTTTGATTGCAAGAACATACTGGCATGGAGAGACGTAGAGGTCATCAGAGAACATTTGGTTACGCGAGGATTTGTTAAGGACTACACAGTCTGGATTCATCATGGTGAAAATAAAGTTTATGATGATGACATGGAAAATCTGATAGGAGACGACCCCGACACCCAAAAGCTCCTCTCCCAGTATTCAGAACAGCTTGAAGTAAGAATGAACCGCGGATGTCACAATGAATTTGAAGGTGATGATGATTGGGATAGTAACGGCACAGGTGGTGATGACGGTTGCACTGGTAAGGACACAGGTGGTAATGTTGACGTTGGAGCACGTGTCGGGGATGAAGATGATGGTGATTATTTGGAGGAAATGCTTCGGGCCATTGGACCAGAAATAATCCAAAAGAGCGTGAATGGTCTTGAAAATCTAGAGAGGGTAACAAAAGCATCGAAGGAGACTGTCTATGGTGTTGCGAATGGTTGTCCGACACACTGGACATTGCTACGTTTTGTGCTTGAACTACTCATCCTCAAGGCTAAATACGGTTGGTCGGACTGCAGTTTCAATGATCTGCTGGGCCTCCTGTCATGGTTGCTACCAAAGCCAAACTCAGTTCCTGCCAACACGTACCAGGCAAAGAAGGTTGTAAGTCCGTTGACAATGAGTGTTGAAAAAAATCCATGTATGCCCGAACCACTGTATCCTCTTTCGCGGCGACATATTCAAGGATCTAGATAAATGTCCTAGGTGCGGGGCCAGTCGGTACAAGAACAACGATCAGTACTTAGGGAATGAAGCCTCCATAGGGAACAAGAGGAAGAAGGGTGGAAAAAAGGCGGTACAACATTCTCAGGTGCAAGAGGACAGTCCATTAGGCATTGATTCAAAGAAGAGAAAAATTTCCGCCTTGGTAATGTGGCACCTACCAGTGAAGGACCGCTTGAGGCGTATCTTCCTAAACCCCAAAGAAGCCCAACTCATGACATGGTGGGATGATACGCGCCAGATAGATGATGATAGGATTGCACACCTGGCCGATGGTACTCAGTGGCAAAGCTTTGATAAGAAGCACAGAGAATTCAGCGAGGACCCAAGGAATGTACGGTTTGGATTGAGCACTGATGGAATGAATCCCTTCAATGAGAGGACGAGTGACCATAGCACTTGGCCTGTGCTCTTGACCATGTACAACATCCCAACGTACCTGTGTCAGAAGAGGAAGTACCTCTTTCTTACTTGTCTCATTTCTGGTCCTAAACAACCGGGCATTGACATAGACGTGTTTATTGAGCCTGTGATGCAAGAAATGACAGAATTCTGGAAGGGGGTGCCGATGTATGATGCCTTCCGAAAGGAGGACTTTATATGTCGAGCCATAATCATTGTTACTACCAATGATTATCCCGCGTTGTTTGCCTTGAACGGACAGATCAAAGGGAAGACTGCATGCATAACCTGCTTGGACGTTACTTCATATGTGTATCTGGATGCATCGAAAAAGATAGTTTATATGAGGCACCGACGCTTCTTACAGCAAACTCACAAGTACCACAGCGTAAGGTTCAAACATTATTACGACAACACTCTAGAGACTGAACCCCCTCCAGAGAGACGCAGGAATGGAGAATATGTATACAAAATGGTGAAAAACATAAAAATCGTCTATGGAAAGAAGAATCCAGATGGGACGATCAGAGATAGAAGTAAACCTCCTATCGAAGGCGTACCTTTTAAGAAACAATCCATCTTCTTTCAGTACTTGCCTTATTGGCCAGACTTGGAGGTTCCCCATGCCATTGATGATATGCACTTGAAGAAGAATGTCTTCGAGAGTCTCGCGGCTACATTCATGGACACGCCCAAGACAAAGGATGGTCTGAAATCACGGAAAGACATGGTGCAGCTAAAAGTGAAGCCCGAGCTTCACCCGGTAAAAGGGGCAGATGGAAAATGCACTCTGCCCGCGGCTTGCTTCAACTTCACCGTAGAAGAGAGGAGGGCTATATGCAATTACCTAAGGGGGGTCAAAGTCCCTACTGGGTTTTCGGCAAACGTCAAGAAGCTAGTGTCCATGAAGGACCTGTCAATAACACACTTGAAGGCCCATGATTGTCATGTAATGTTGACAGTGTTCCTACCTATTGTTATCAGGGCTATAAAGCCAGAATTCTTGAAAATGGCTATCACCCGTATGTGCTACTTCTTTTCAAAGATCTCGCAGAAGGTGATTAGCAAGAAAGAGCTGAAGTCACTACATGATTTCGTGGTGGAGACCCAAAACCAGCTAGAGATGTGTATGCCTCCCGCGTTCTTTGATATCATGCCACATCTCATGATTCATATGGTTCATCAGATAGAGGCACTGGGACCTTGCTACTTGTATGAAATGTGGTCCTACGAGCGGTTCATGTCTGTCCTAAGTCGATACATGCATAATCGATATTACCCAGAGGGCTCCATGATAGAGGGGTACACTACTGAAGAAGTCGTAGAGTGCTGTCAAGAGTATCTAAAAGTACAGAGAGCGATTGGTAAGCCTGAGTCTCCTCACAAGGGTAGGTTGGCTGGGAAAGGCACCAGGGGAAAAAAGTGTTCATTGATGAAGATTACAATGAAGTGAGTCGGGCGCATTACAGTGTCTTAGCGACTACAAAAGTGATGCGACGGTACATTGATGAACACATGGCTATCATAGAGGAGGAGAGAAATGGCCGCTCAAATGAGTGGGTCATGAAACAACACAAGCAACGATTGACTGCATGGTTGAAGGACCAAAACATACCGACTGGACCAACCAAAGATGATATTACCGTCCATAGGTTAGCACTTGGGCCATCGAGACAAGTGACATCTTGGCAAGCTTACGAAATCAATGGGTACACATTCTATACCCATGCAAAGGATAAGACAAGTGTGAACCAAAACAGCGGGGTTCGAACTGAAGCAATAAACCAAAAGGGGCGAACAATCAATTACTTTGGCATCATTGAAGATATATGGGAACTTGACTATGGAGCGGATATACAAGTGGCCCTGTTTCGTTGCCGCTGGATCAAACAACACGAACTGAATGAGATCGGGTGGACGATGGTTGACCTCGAAAATGTAGGCTACCGAGATGACCCTTGGGTGGTCGCTTCAGATGTGGCACAAGTTTTCTATTTACCTGACCCAGTGTCTAACCTTCCACCAAAGAAGAGGACAAAGCACGTGGTTGTCTCTGGAAAACAGCACATTATCGGAGTTGATGGCGTGGACGATCCTGATGAGTATAATCACTATGCTGAAATGCAGCTATACACAGACTTTACGAAGAAGATCGAAGATGTGGAAAAGAAGCTGCCCAAAGACATATTGCCATGGGAAAGGAAAGGGGTCAAGGGGAGAGTTGTTAGGGATGAATAGCTAGTTGTTGAACGTGATGTGTTCGAGAGACTACCTTTATGTATGTGAGACTATACCTTATGTATGTGTCAGACTTCATTTATGTATGTGATTTCATTTATGTGTGAGACTTCATTTATGTATGTGATTTCATTTATGTATGTGATTCCATTAAAGGCTCCATATACCCTTGTGAAGCAAGTGCACTCCAACTTTGTTGAAATGGCTTGAGATTTTTGTGGCAGTCATTTATAGCCAAAATATGATCCCACACCAGCCCCCACATTTTCCAAGGGTAACAGGCCTCCAAGACTTCACTTGATCAAAGACTAAACCCAAGCTCAAGCTAGATGCACACTAAGTGGATGAACTAGCTCAAACTCTCACAAGATCTTCACTATTTGCTCAAGTGGCTCCTTGCAACTCTCAAGGGGTGTATCAGGTGGTAAGAGGTCCAAAGAGCAGCCATGGAATCGACCAAGGGGTTATATATAGGCTAGACACAAAGAACTAGCCGTTACTCAACAACTCCCCTGAAAACCGTGAGCGGCGTATGATACGCCGTGCACAAAAGTGACTCGGCGTATAATATGGCGTCCACTTTTCCAACGGTCGAAACACATTTATGAACGACGTATGATACGTCGGTACACAAAGTACAAACGGCGTATCATACGGCGTGCATAAACTCCAACGGTCATATGCCACATGTTAACTGCTGACTCAGCCGAAACATATACGCCGCCACCGGCGTATAATGCGTCGATCGCTTTCCTCGAAACCCTATTGACATGCTCACTGAGTAACTCGTACGCCGATACTACGCCGTGAGCGGCGTATAGTACTGCGTCATTGGTACACTTGAACATCTTCCTGCCGTAGTACGCCGTATGATCCGCCCCGTGTACACACAGTACCGGCGTGTCATACGCCACAGCCTTCCTTCGGGTTCCTTCACGCGCCGTAGCCTTCTTGCATTGTACGCCGTTGGCGGCGTATCATACGCCGTGCGCTGAATGTTGAAAACTCGTCCAATTCAAGTCCTTTGAGTTTTGGCTTGGCTTCAAACTTGATCTAGGATATATTTGGGATGTTTTGGGCTAGGTTTTGGTATGTGTGCATCTAACTCAAGCATAAGCCTAGTTTTGATCAAGCTACTAACTTAGAAACCCCCCTTAATAGTACGGTCTATCTAGAAAACTAGAAAACCTAACTAAACAAGCATTACTTAAGCAAACCACTCACAAGGTATATAGACATGTCAAAACACAAGCACGCTCAAGATCCAAATAACATGTCCATACACAGAAAACACATAAAGAAGCAACACACTCCCTCCCAAGCTCCCCCTATCTCTAACCCTCCTATCTATCTCCCCCTTTGGCATCTAAGCACCAAAAGGAGGTCCTCAAGGGTCCTGCGCTGGAGGCGTAGAGGCTGGAGGAGTCTCCGCACGACGAGGCACTGTCGTGTACTGGTCGTTGTCGATGTCCTCGTTGGTGTCGGAGTCGGAAGCAGTGCCGGCGGTCTCGGACTCGGCTGGAAGTGAAGCAGAAGCTGTCGGGAGTCCGGACGAAGTCGAAGCAAGGGGGTCCTCTGCAGCCATCAACTCCTGCTCGATCTGTGCGGTCACCGACTGAAGTGTAGAGTCGGGTGTCTCGAAAGAAGGAGCAGTGACCGGCTGGACTGGAGTGGTCGAAACTGGGAGTGTCGGCTGAGGTGACGACTCAAAGAGAAGAAGCCCTGAACTGACTGGAGCGTGCTGGTGAGCAACTGAGAACAGGCTCGGGCTCTGGGGAACCTCCTGCTGCTGCTGCTGCGGCTGCTGCTGCACTGGCTCTGGGGAGAGGACTGGACGAGGGAACGGCCCGGTCTGGATCAGCGGCGAGATCGGAAAGGTAGCAATAGGAGTCACCTGATACCCGCCAACTGAAGCTGGTAGAGGAGTAGAGGCCGTCACCGGGGGTCTAAGATCGGGCACCACTGGAGCTGGAAGTCCTGCGTGGTCGTACAAGGTGCCGATCGTCCCGTGCAGCCAGGTGAACATCAGAGCTGAGGTGTGCTGATGCTGCTGAAGGGCTAGAGCGGTGGCCTGCTGCTGCTGTAGCATCATGTTCATCATCTCCGTCTGCCGGGACACCTGACGAGCGAGCTCGTTCTGGAGAGCTAGCTGCTCCCTCCGGAACGACTCCTGCTGCTGGACCTGCTGACGCCTCAACTCTGCCTGGGACGCCGCTAGTGACTGAAGAATAGATGTGAGCTCTGTCGGCTGGGTCACTGCGGCCTCTGAGACAACCGGAGGCGGTGGAGGTGGTGGCGCTGAAGGTCCTGCCTCGGCGTCGTGAGCAAGAGGAGGAGGCGAGAGCGGCGGAAGCTCGAAGTCGCTGTCCTCAGAGCTGTCACTGGAGACCATGAAGTACTGAGGTAACTGAGCCTCTGCCTGAGCTAAGGTACTGTCCTCCTCTGCTGCCTCTGCTCGCTGCTCTGGAGCCATCTGCTCTATAGCCTGCCTCATAGCCCTACGGCCCCGGCGTCTGTCATCCGGCTTCGCCGGACCGTAGGTGGCGTAGCGAGAAGGTGTCGACTCGTAGAGCTCTCTGAAGCGGGGTGGTCGATAGGTCGAGAAGATCCGAGAGAGAATGTGACCGTAGACCATCCGGCGTCCAGCTGGCAACCCGTCAGAGATGACGTCCTGAATTTCACAAATCAGGAAGTCGGCGATGTCGAACCGGGTCTTTGTGAGCAACGCTGCCAGGAGCCACTGCTGAACCGACGAGACTGCCTCTCCGTAGCCTGACCTCGGAAGGAGTGAGACTCGAGTAGTGCGGAGAAGGGCGTAGGCCAACTGAGTCAAGGCATCTGGGACTCGAGGGGCGCCAGGGATCAGCGGGGGGTCAAAGAGTATCGCGACCTGCTCGTCTGTAGGAAAGACACCCCCAAGCTGGCTGCAGCGGGGAGGAGTGGCACCAGGGTGAGCCTGCTCGTGAATCCGGTACTCGGACTGCTGCAACCCGTAGAACTCCCTGAGCTGCTGTGCCGTCAGTCTGTGCTTCTCCCCCTCAAACATGAAGATCATGTACTCACGATCCGGGGAGATCCACACAGTGGAGTAGAAGACTCGGATCCACTCCTCAATGTAGCCATTGTGGCTCAGCAAATCTATCAGTCCTGGCTGTGCCTCAAAGAATGGCCTGACGTCCTCCCCAGCTGCCTCCCAGATACGATCCACGTCGATCCGACAGTGCTCAAACGGACTGATGCGCCTCTTGTGATATGACAGGTAGAAACTGTGCTGAATATAAGTCCAGAAGCGCTGATCAACCCCGGGCTCTCTGACAGGAACAAACCAATCAATGTCCTGAGATAGACGCATCCTCTTGATGTGGCCGGCTCTGACGTTGGTGAGATCCACCAAACGAAACTGAGCGACCTCTGGGTGCTCTCCTGGCTGAGGGTCCCTCCTGTGCACCTCTGCTAGCTCCTCAAGCTGGGGACTCTGCCCTCGACGGCCGCGCTGGGTACCGCCACCTCGAGTCCGAGGACCCTGGCGAGTGGCGGTGCTCGGAGTAGTACGAGCGCGGCCGGAGCGTCGAAGCTGGGGCTCCTCTGTCTGCTCTGTCTCTGTCTCTGCTGTCCCTGAACCTGCTCCCCCAGCCTGTGCTCCCCCTGCCTCCCCCTGACTCGGACTGCCTCCGATCCGGAGAGGACGCTGTTGGTGGGTATCTGGGACTGCCAGGACTCTCTCAAGCTCGCGCTGCTCGCGAGTCTTCTTCTTCTTGGTCTTTTGGGGTGCAATCTCCTTTCCCTTTCTCTTCGTCATCTGTTGATAAAGATTGGAATGAGCGACAAGAGTATGGAAGAAAGATATGAGCCTAAGCAAGAACTCTAGAAGGATATGACAAGATTTGGCATAGATTGACCATATGAAAAACTTCGCTAAGCAAATTAGGATGCACTAAGCATTGGCCACAGTCTACTTAGCAAAAAGAAGTGCATATGGTGCTAGGCATGAATTTGGCAGAGATTTGATCACTGAAACATAGATATGTCATTGATGAACTCGAGATCATGAAGTTTAGGCACTAGAGATAGATCAAGACACCAAGTAATTGCTCATGAATTTGTGAGAATTTGAACTCTAAGGCACACAAATTGCATGGCATGATTTGAAAAGAACCCTAGATGAAATTGGATTGGGGCACATTCATGAAATTTCATATGAATTTGGAAGGAATTGAACTCAGAGTCACAAATTCATGACAGCGATTCTCACCACGGCGAGTTTATGCACGCCGTAAGTACACCCTTGATTGGATTTGAAAAGGGGGAAACCGATTCTCACCACGGCGAGTTCGGACAGGGGCTTGGGCGCGCGGAGAAGGAGACCAGAGGAACGAGGCGCGCTTCTTCTTCTCGAGCTCCTTCACGCGCCGTAGCCTTAGGGCACGGGCGCGGCGCTTAGGGCACGGGCGCGCGGGACCTAGGGAGGGCGCGGGCTGATAAGGGCCGGTGGGCGGTCTGCGCGGCGGCGGGGCGGCGCGGGGAGACCGGCGGCGGCGGGCTGGCGGCGCGCGGGGTCGGGAGCGGCGGGAGGCAGCGGGCGGTTGGTCAAAAGTGAACGCGATTAGGTCAAACAGCGAACGCATATATAGGACAGGTGGGGCCCGGCGAATATTCCACCGCCGTATGAAACGCCATGCACAAAAGTGACTCGGCGTATAATACGGCGTCCACTTTTCCAACGGTCGAAACACTTTTCCAACGGCTACTTATGAACGGTGTATGATCCGCCGGTACACAAGTACACATGGCGTATAATGCGGCGATCGCTTTCCTCGAAACCATCTTGACATGCTCACTGAGTAACTGGTACGCCGATACTACGCCGTGAGTGGCGTATAGTACGGTGTCCTTGGTACACTTGAACATCTTCCTGCCGTATTACGCCGTATGATCCGCCCCGTGTACACACAGTACCGGCGTATCATACGCCATAGCCTTCCTTCGGGTTCCTTCACGCGCCGTAGCCTTCTTTCATTGTACGCCGTTGGTGGCGTATCATACGCCGTGCGCTCAATGTTGAAAACTCGTCCAATTCAAGCCCTTTGAGTTTTGGCTTGGCTTCAAACTTGATCTAGGATATATTTGGGATGTTTTGGGCTAGGTTTTGGTATGTGTGCATCTAACTCAAGCATAAGCCTAGCTTTGATCAAGCTACTAACTTAGAAACCCCCTTAATAGTACGGTCTATCTAGAAAACTAGAAAACCTAACTAAACCAAGTGTCTTTCATCTCCTTGTGACTTAAACCTTCATGAGATATCCGATTTGCGTCCAATTGAGGGGCCTCCTTCCATACTCTCCATGCGACTTAAACAAATATAGAATAAAACCTTCATAGCACATGTTAGTCACATAGATGGTATTGTCATTTATCATCAAAACTCGCCATCTAAGACTACAACTTGGACCCCACAATCCCTAAGAACCCTAGTGTAGAGACATGGTTCAATTAAAGGCTCCATATACCCTTGTGAAGCAAGTGCACTCCAACTTTGTTGAAATGGCTTGAGATTTTTGTGGCAGTCATTTATAGCCAAAATATGATCCCACACCAGCCCCCACATTTTCCGGACAATTATTTGCATTATTATAATTTTTTCCATGGTGCGCGAGACAAAATATGGGGCGTTATACATGGAAAACACTTGGGTTATGGTGGTAGCTTCAATGAAGGCTCCACATGTATATTTTTATATTTACATAAGTTTTTTATCATTTTGTACCTCAAAAACACTTAATAATGTTGATTTAATAATTTTATTACAAATAAACCAAAAAACAATAGTAGGGGCGGCTGTATCAGAAACCGCCCGTACTATTTATTCTGTGGCCCTCTGGTATATAAGGCAGCCGCGCGTCGAGCGCGAAATTTGGCTAAGTCTTGGCGCGTTTTCTCCCTCGCGACGCCGTCAGGCTGCCGAAATTTCCCCCCGGCCGCGCGCCTCCACCGTAGCTGCGCGCCACATGTGCAAAATTAATTGATGCGCATATGTATACTCATGAATGTAATTTTTCATGGAAAAAACAAATGAAATTAATGGAGAAACTTGTGCCAAAACCTCACGGACTGAATCGAATTCCTTGGTGCCTAACTGAGTGATCTTTATAAGATGCGCTAATTGAAGAACGACAGCGGCAACATCGATTCATTGAGAACCCTAGATGGGCTTAGAGGTATATCAAATCGATTGCATGGAGGGAACAACGTATCTACTGGACACAGTTTTCTCCAGAAAGCCAGGAAACACTACAAGGTGTAGATGCGGCCGATACGCACCTGATACCGTTTTCGTCAACAAGTTCGGCTTCCCAGACTTTGACCCCATTTCGTAGTTCCATGGGTTTTCCATCGTCGGCCTTGGAAGGAGATGACATGGATGGACTCTCGCGCTAGGGCAGAGAAGAAACGTCCTCCCCCTCCGGCCTCCTCCTTCCCTTCGTCGTCGCCTTCCCGAAGGCCTGAATTCGTAACAATGGTCGTCGGATAGCTGCCGCGCGTGGTTTAGGGGGCCGTGGGGATGAGGCCACGAAATTTGTAGGGTTAATCTGGCGCGATGTGAAATTTTTTTGGCAGAAAACGTGCTGAGTTTTCCATCCTGCTGCGCACGCAGTGGGTCCCACCTGTCGAATGGCACCGTCCCAATTTGTATTTTTAGCCCATCCAAGGCCCATCACAGCCCAATTCGTCAAAATATGAATGCTTTGACTCGTCAATTCAACATAGGAACATATGAAAAGGGTACCACGAAAGTGCCATTGCAACTTCACTAAACACTACATTAGTTGTCCATCAGGCACAAGCAAAAGGGGTAATATTGTCTTTTCATATCAATACTATGCTGTTACTCCAAATGCTAAAAATGCAGATAAAATGGGACGGAGGGAGTAAGAAACCAAGCCTAACTAAGACACCAAGTCTTCATGCAAACCAAGAGTCCAAGACCATTTGTTATAGAGACAAGTGAGTCATGGGATACTAGAATATAAAATTGCATTGTGGAAGATAGTTTCTTGACAAATGAGGAAACCCTACAACCACATTCATGGACAAAATTTAAAAAAGTTGTATTGATTGGATGTAAAAATAGAGGAAAACAAAAAATTAGAGGAAAAAAGGTGCGGACTCCAGAATCGATCTTGGAACCTCATATATTATAGCCATATAAAGAATTACAATTACCGTTCAGCAACTAGTTGTTATTTGTTCTTGCTTTTGAAACTTTTTTATACCAATTGTATTGATTTTGGATATTTTTTTATACCAATTGTATTGATGTGGATAGTGGGGAGCCAGACGGTTCGCTTCCAGAGGAGCCAGACGGTTCGCTTCCCCCCGGCCAGACGGTTCGCTTCCCCCCGCCTTGGCCTCCCGCTTCAAGAGTAGTGGGGAGCCAGACGGTTCGCTTCCAGACGGTTGGCATTTTCATCACCCAGTCCAACACACAGACCGGCGGCAAAGGCGAGCGGGGAGAGCGGCGGCGAGCAGGGAGAGTAGGCCAAGAAGAGTGGTGGCGGCATGGCATCGTCGAGTGACCTGTCGTCGATGAAGCGGGGAAGGGAGGAGGACGACGACGACAGCCGTCGGAAGAAGGCTAAGGAGGAGCAGGAGGCCAAGGCGGCGGAGAAGCGGGAGGCCAAGGCGGCGGAGATCGTCGCCGACAACATCTGGAGCGGCAACATGCTCCGCGAAGCGTTCACGAAGCTTCGCGGTGTGGCCACTGCGTTCGGCATCAAGGCACCAGATTATCCGAAGAACTCGACCGTCAAGGATTTCGCCTTCAGGATCTATGGTTTGGCTGAAGAGCTTGAGAAGCTCCCCATGGTCAAGGATGCCAGCGGCGACGACGACGACGACGGCGGCGAAGGCGATGGCGCCGGCGGCGACGATGACGACGGAACCAGCGGTGGGACTCCTGGGGCGACTACGGCTTAGTTTGTTCCTCTGTAATAATGTGTGTCAAGAACTGCTTAATTTGTGTTTGTTGAACTGCTAGTTTGTTCATCAGTTTGTTGAACTCTGTTTGTTGGCGATGGTCAACTCGTCGCGTTTACTATTAGTTATCAGTCACTCGCTCATGGGCCCCACCATTATTGGACCCACGCGTCATAGAGGTGAGGTCAACCTTGTGGTACCACATGCCCTCGATGAAACCTTTGGGCATGCTGATCACGGCCCAACACACAATTATATACCCAGATATTTATATCTTTTTATTTTCTTTTAATGGTTCAAATATATTTAAATTCTAAGACATCAAAAACGACTTCAAATGAGAAAGTTGTCAATACAATAGTTTTACAAATTATCGAGATCTACAACTTTTATTTTGGTCATTTCCACATACGAGTTAGCTTTGAATATTTAATTTTCAGATTTCAACATTTGAGAAATTCACAAATTTATTTGGGGTAATAAATGATTTCAAATGAAAAGTCATGAATACCAAAGTTGTAGAACTCATCAACATCTACAAACTTTATTTAAGTCATTGATCCGTTTGACAAAGTTTGAAAAATCCAAATTTTGAATTACAAAAATTGACAACTACAAGCAAGATTTTTGAACACAAAATGATGTCAAATGAAAAAGTGATGAATACCAAAGTTTCATAACTCATCAAGATCTACAATATTTATTTAGGTCATTTTGTCATTTTCAAAAGATGTAGTATACGTTGGGCATTAATCCTAGATTCACCTAGATAGCTTAAGAAACAATGTTAGAGACTTGTCAAATTTGTACTTCATGTTATTACCACTTTTGAAAATGACAAAAAGACCTAAATAAAGTTTGTAGATCTTGATGAGTTGTGAAACTTTGGTATTCATCACTTTTCCATTTGACATCATTTTGTGTATAAAAAATATTGATTGTAGTTGTCATTTATTTATATTGTTTGAACTGACTAACACGAGAAAATTTTTCAAAATATTAGCCTTAATAAGTTTTGTAAATTGATAGAGCATGATTTTAGGAATTTTTAGGGAAAAATGATCTAATTTGAAATTCATATGAGGGAGAAAGACTAGTTACAAGGTTCATGCAGAGATTAAAAAGAAAAATTTTGCTTGTTCTTCAAGAACTCAAGAGCACATCTGAATCTGGGCGCCGACAGGTGGGACCCACCGAGACGACATGGAGGCAAGCGCGCGGCTCATGTAGTCCCGCTGCTCAAATCCCGCACCATCTTTGATACTTGCCATGGCGTTAAGGTCTATAAGAGCCTTGTCCATTTGAGCACAAATGTATTTTATGGCTCCTTCCAAGCGGCATTCGACTAGCACAGTCCACACCTCACCTGACAAATCGGATTCTCTACACGTGCACATAAATATTAATACGGCAGCATGGAAAAATTCAGATGTAGTACTAATAATGGTAGATACTATGTGAAAACAAATATGTAGTGGTCAAATAGCACAATGCCTATTCAGCTCAGTAATTTTTACAACAACAACAATTAGTTTCTATTACAATTATTAATATAGAGATAGATCTGCATGAGCACATAATTATGAACACGTATTTATGATTAAGGAAAGGAAGAAACAATGGACGGGTGTTGAAAATAACAAAATTAATTGATGCGCATATGTATACTCATGAATGTAATTTTTCATGGAAAAAACAAATGAAATTAATGGAGAAACTTGTGCCAAAACCTCACGGACTGAATCGAATTCCTTGATCCTTGGTGCCTAACTGAGTGATCTCTATTCACTCAAGTGGCTCCTTGCAACTCTCAAGGGGTGTATCAGGTGGTAAGGGGTCCAAAGAGCAGCCACGGAATCGACCAAGGGGTTATATATAGGCTAGACACAAAGAACTAGCCGTAACTCAACAACTCCCCTGAAAACCGCGAGCGGCGTATGATACGTCGTGCGCAAAAGTCACCCGGCGTATAACACGGCGTCCACTTTTCAAACGGTCGAACCACTTTTCCAGCGGCTACTTATGAACGACGTATGTTCCGCCGGTACACAAAGTACCTACGACGTTTCATACGGCGCTGCTTTTCCTCGAAATCCTCTTGACATGCTCACTGCGTAACACGTACGACGATACTACGTCGCCGACGGCGTATAATACGGCGACCTGGGTTTTGCAACCCAAACTTGAACAGCTTCATGCCACATAACGCCGTATGATATGCCCTGTGTATGCACAGTACCGTCGTACCATACGGCGTTGCCTTCCTTCGGGATACTGCAAGCGCCGTAGCCTTCGGTAATTATACGCCGTGGCCGGCGTTTCATACGCCGTTCACTGAGAATGCAAACCTCGTCCAATTCAAGTGCTTTGAGTTTTTGCTTGGCTTCAAACTTGCATGCAAAAGTTTGCACATGTTTGGCAAAAAAATTAGCAGCCAAAGTCAACAATGAAATTGCTAAGTGCACACAAACATATTGCAACCCATCATACATAACTTATTCGTTTGCAACAAAAGTAATGTTCATTGTACACAAATGTTCATCAAACAAATATGCCGGCACAACACACACAGTCTCAAGATTCCGAGGGCAAACTTCATGTCGCAACAACAAATATTAACGACGATACAAACGCTTTGATGGCACAACGCATGGCACATACGACATAAAGCACAGGTATCTCAACGACGCCTACCGGCCAACAAACATGCATATGCAATTTCATCGCGGACAGCATTCATGTTTACATCGTCTTCAACTTCATCGGCCTCACGCGTGTTCTCCTCATCATTCTCGTCTTCTTCGACCAGTGTCATTCCTCCAAATGCCCCAGCCACAGCAAAGTCCACATCGTCATCATCATTTTCCAAAATAAAATTATGAAGCCCACAACATGCAAGAATAATTTCTGCTTGTGTACGCTCAGGATAGCTAGGGATGGCCAACAGCATTCTCCACTTCATCTTCAGGACCCCGAATGACTGCTCTATGACCGACCTAAGTGAAGAATGTGCTTTGTTAAATACCTCATGTATACCAGAAGGTCGTGGTCCCTGTCTCCGTGCGGCTTGATGGTACTTGACCCCCCTGTATGGTGATAGATACCCCGGCCTGTTGGGGTACCCCGCATCCACCAGATAAAACTTTCCTGCATTGACATTGGCAAACACTTAAGCGTGTGCAGCTAAGAGATTCGAATGATCAAGTAACCTTCCCAAGTTCAAGCAGCAGCACAAAAAAGGAACCAAGCAGCAGCACAAAAAATTATCCCCCTGTATGGTGATATAAATTTATCATATGTATTGCAATCATTCACAGACCGTACCTGGGGGGGGATGGGGGAAATTTGGGCCATATTTGAGAATGGCTTCTTGCAGCACTGTCCAATCATGTGCTGATCCAGGAATGCCCGAAGCAACAAATGTGAAGCGACGATCAAAGTCACATATGCATAGTACATTCTGCGTTTTCTCGTTACTCCTATTAATATATTGGCCAGCCTTACTGAAAGGTACGACAACTTTGACATGGGTTCCATCTATTGCCCCTATTGCATTGTTGAAGGCTGGAGCAGACATATGATTTGCTACCTTGTGGTGCACCGAACTGAAAGTGGGATCCTTCGGGCAAATTATGTCTTTGGCTAGCTTAGTGACACAAGATAATACCTCGTGGAATTTGTGGCTAACAGTCGCCATGGACCTCTCAAACCTATTCTCAGCCTGCCTAACAGGTTGTGGGGGTCCAACCATGTAAAGGAACATGCCTAAAGCCTCTCTAGATGACATCTTCCTAGTAGACTTCAACCCATAGCCGCTAACCAACCGCTCATGTAGCGACTCAAACACATGTGGCTGCATCCGGAACATGTTGTAGCAAGAAGTTGAATTTGTCAATGTCCTTTCTACCCACTGAAGTCCAGTCTCAACTGGCACTCTATATGGTTGTTTGTACAAATAAATGTCATGGTACGCACCTAAAAGTATGGCCTTCTTCAGCAGTTTCCGCCGCATCCTGTGAGTCTCCATGAAAATCTTAATGCCCTGGAAAACTGGATTATCTTTGCCATACAAGTCCTCTAGCTCCTTGTACCGCTCATCTTCTGCCTCATCACTTGAGGTACCATCACTCAGTGAACTCGTGTCTCCTTCCCAATTCAGGCCGTCCCAATCGGAGCCTGAGTTCGCCTGGTCGCCTTCCTCTTCTTGCCCGGCCGAACCCGTTCCCATGTTATGTGCATTGCCACCTCCACTGGCAGCCTGAGTAGCAAAGGCAAACATCTTAGTTAGTACATGTATTACATAACAATGAAATAAATATGGCATCATATGTAATTGAATTCAAGTAAACAAGAATACAACAATGAATTACAGAACAATGAATTCAAATCAAACAACTTAGGTAGTTCATGTTTTACAGAACAATGAATTCAAGTAAACAAGACAGACAACGACTCCATCAACCTACACACGATTACATAAATAGATCGTTGGCATACAAACTTGCTACGGCACTGCACTACATGACTAATTCCTACGGCGTCGCTCGCACGCTCTCGCGATCCAACTCCTTCTAGCCTCACGGGTTTTCAGGAACAGGAACGCGTCTCTGGATTGCTCGTCCTTGAACTTCTCCTCCGAAAGAAAGAAGTACTCCTCGCTCGCCTCGTCGATCCCACAATCAACAGTCAACTGCAAGCACTGACGATATTGCTCACGTTGCTCCTGGTGAGTCTGATGCTGCTTCTCTGAAAGGTGTGAGAGCCTTTGTAGCTTTTTCGTCATCTGAGCTAAGCTTGCTAAAAAGTGAGGACAGGAACGATTTTGTTTTTTTGGCCCGACTGCTGCTTGGTGTGGACAAAGGTGGTTGTTCCTTCTTGCAAACGCTGGCAGCACTCGATTTGATTTCCCCACTGCTTCCCCTCTTTCGGCTACCTGAGGTTGGTTGCGATGTGTTTTGGGGGGCGGGGGTGTCCTCACAATCCCGTGCGGTGGCTGATCCAAGCATGGCCCCAAAGTCGATGGCCACGTCGTTGAACATGTCGGGCAGCAGCCGTGTCCAACTGGGCTCCTCGTACTTGAGCCGCTCAACCTCCTTTAGCTTCTGTTCATGTAACATCGACAGGAATTAGCACCCATGTCATATGTAGTACCATACAATAACGACATACGGAATGGAAGTAGTGGTAACCGCATGCTTACACCAATGAAGCGATCCCAAATATATGGGCGGGCCTTGTAGCCGCCCCCTGCTCGGCCACCCCCTGTGCTGCTTTGCAATACGGTCAGACATGAGTAGATGATTTTTAGCTGCCGATACCTGCTCTTCAGCTGTGTCTTGTCATGTTTCCAGCCCGTTCTTTCTTCGAAACGCTGAACCAAATTCCTCCACCCTAAAGGAGTCATTCTACCCTGCGAACAGTTGCCTTGCTGCTTTTGTTCCACCCATAGTTCACATAACGTTTCCGTTCGAGAATCGTTCCAGTGGGCTCTACGGTTCGCGTGCTACGTAACCATATAAAGAAGGGAGGACTAATCAGCCATACTGCATACGGGGGGATTACAACAACATAACAGTTTATGATACTCCTATGCAAGTAACAATGGTACATTCAACATTTGAATTTAATTAGAGGGGGTCCGGTTGTCGTACCAAGGACACTAGGGCGTCGTCATCATCAGAATCATTTGTGTCGACGTTACTTGACAGCACTTGAACGGGGGAAGGGGCCAGCCGGCTACTGCTCTCATGGCGGCTTTGGCTTCGTGTCATCCGATGTGAAGGAGCTGAGGAAGCACATATATCATCGTCCATTGCCACCGAAGGCCATGTGGGGGGGGCAGGGTGGCATGTCACCACGGGCTAGTCGGCTACTGCTCGCACCGTAACCCCCTGCACGTATGCAACGAACGAAAGAAGTTAGCAAATATTAACCATGGGACAGGAAATTGTTCTCTACATTTAACTGTCACGATTACTATCCAAGAACAATTGCAGAATGTGGAGAATCTTATGTAAGTCAATTACTATTTATAAAGTCAAAAAGCATAACAGAATCTGTTACTAGCATCATCAGAAGAAAGCACAAACAACTGATTTTAACTGAAAAAATGCAAGTAACTGTTTAATTACAAGGCTGCAAATCCAATTCTGCTTAAACTACCAGCTGTAAGTTGTGCAAAGTGATGGCAGGCACTCACCGTAAGCGCTAGGAACAGGATGCATCGGCATGTGCGGGACGGATGCAGAGGGCCCAGCTTGCCAAGGCGCCGTGGAGGAGGTGGAATGCCGTGGTGGTTGTGCAGCGAACTGTGGGCCGGCAATAGGTGTGCATTGGTACAACCCAAGCGCCGCCGCAGACATGGCTCCGAATGGACCCGGTTGTGTTGGCGGAGCGCCGAAGTACCCGGAGTAGGGATTGGCCGGCGCATTGGGGCCGCCGCTGCCCGCAGCTGCGCTACTGGAGGCAGGGCCGTAATTGTTGACGTCGAAAGCGGGGAACCCATGTGGCGGCGGTGGCATGGCTCCGGCTGCCGGTGCTTGGCTCGGCCCACTGAAGGAGGGGTAGTAGCCGGCCGTGAACCAGGGGTCCGGCGGGGGGTAGTTGCCGCGGCCGTCATCCCCTCCACCGGGCATGGCAGCACGCTGGGAAGGGTTGCGAACAGTGGGACGGTAGGAGGAATGGATGGTGTCGGGCGGATGAGGTTCAAGGCCGGAGGGGCGCAGCCAGCTGGGGGGAGCACAAGGAGGCCAAGGTAACCGGAGGGGAGCCTGCAACGAGACGGCAGGCCGAGGCAAAGGTCTTGACAGTGGAAACAGGGAAGGGGAGGGCGGCCACTGACATGGGTTGGACGGGCCGACGCCGGATCCAGCTAAATGGAGTCCCGCGCCGTGCTGCTGTGGACGGAAGGTGGCCGGCGGGCACACCGGAGGAAGGCAGGCGGCGGGGGTTGCGGCGGAGGGGGGGCCGTTTCCCGGCGCGGCGGAGGTGGGGCCGAACACGGCCCGGCGGGCACACCCGGCGTAGGGGGGGCCGAACACGGCCCGGCGGCGGCGGCGGCGGAATGCGGCGGCGCGTGTAGGGGCGGCGGCGCGTGGGGGAGAAGCCGGATGCGGCTTGCAGGGGGGACGCGGGCGCATCTTTGCGCTGGCACAGGCAGCCGGGGGCACATGTATATGGTGGTAGCTTCAATGAAGGCTCCACATGTATATTTTTATATTTACATAAGTTTTTTTATCATTTTGTACCTCAAAAACACTTAATAATGTTGATTTAATAATTTTATTTCAAATAAACCAAAAAACAATAGTAGGGGCGGCTGTATCAGAAACTGCCCTTACTATTTATTCTGTAAGGGCGGTTTATATCACCAGCCGCCCCTACTGTGGCCCTCTGGTATATAAGGCAGCCGCGCGTCGAGGGCGAAAATTGGCTAAGTCCTGGGCGCGTTTTCTCCCTCGCGACGCCGTCAGGCTGCCGAAATTTCCCCCCGGCCGCGCGCCTCCACCGTAGCTGCGCGCCGCCGTCGCCGTAGCTGCCCCCCTCGCCCTCTAGCGCGGTCGTCGAGCCCGCGGGGAGATCCGTTTCATCCCCGTCTTCCTCGACGCCTCGCCGGACCCGTCTAGACGCCGGTGGCCGCCTCGCCGGAACCCTAACTCCGCCGCGACGCCGCCGCCTCTGCGCGCCGTCGTCGCCTTGAGCTCGCCGCGGTTAGGGTTTGAGGCACCATCTCCCTGGCCCCATCTCCGACACCTCCTTCCTCCGCCCGTCGCCCCTCCACGCCGGCCGCTCCTCGTCGCGCGCGCGCCCCTCTAGACACCGACGGCCGGGAGCTCGCCCCTCTGGACAGCGAGGGCCGGGAGCGCGCCGCCGTCGACTTGAGCTCGCCCGGATTTGCCGTCGCCTTGAGGTCGAGCTCACCCGGATCCGCTGAGGCCCTCGAGCTCCACCGCCTCCTTCCCCACCTCCGTCCTCCGGCCACCACGCCGGAGCTCCGCCGCGGCTACGTTCCCCTACTCATTCGTCCCCGGCTCTTCTTCCTCCAGGAGGTCTGTGATGCTCTACTGCTCTAGTTCATGATGCTCTGTGATGCTTTACCACTGGTGAATTTTGGATGAAAACTGCTGCCAATGATGTTCTGTGAGTGTTCTTTTGAC
This sequence comes from Alloteropsis semialata, assembly GCA_004135705.1. Taxonomy (NCBI): domain Eukaryota; kingdom Viridiplantae; phylum Streptophyta; class Magnoliopsida; order Poales; family Poaceae; genus Alloteropsis; species Alloteropsis semialata. Next base: position 36,613,445 of record CM014278.1, read on the forward strand.
TGAGCAATGCCACTGCCAATGAAGGTTTTGAGGAATTAATTTCCAATTTTTAACTGAGCACTATGATGCCACTGCCTATGATGCTCTGTGATGCTGCCTGTGATGCCACTGCCACTGCCACTGCCTATGATGCTCTGTGATGCTGCCTGTGATACTTTTGGAAAAAAGATTGTTTTTTGACTGAGCAATGCCACTGCCAATGAAGGTTTTGAGGAATGTCTTTCCAATTTTTTTCTTTGCACTATGATGCCACTGCCTATAATTTTTTTGACAAGTATAATTTTTTACTTTGCACTATGATGCCACTGCCTATGATGTCCCATAATCAAATTGTATGTATTTTTAAAACTATATACCAACTGGATATTAAAAATGTGTCATCTCGGTACCTAAACGTTATTTGGGTCTCAAATCAGTCCATTACGGGTTCAACTAGCTGATTAGCGGCCGCATGGCCAACACAGCTGCACTGTGTCAAATATTAAGTACTAGGGCCTGTTTAGTTGCTCAACTTTGGGTGCAGAATTTGTGTCAACCAACAAGTGCTGTAGGCTGGAATTTGTGTCAACCAACAAATGCCTTTGGGCAATCTGTTCTCTTAGTCGAGTGAGAGAAACTAGGAACACTTAGGCATTGTGTAATGTTACCGATGACTTTGATGTAAACATGACTCTGGCTATGCCTCTGGATATCATTGCTCTGTGTGAAACACTTGTGCAATATGTGAAACAATTATTGTTCAGAGTTATGCATTTTTCTCTATCAGCATTTTTTGTCTATTCTCTCTGTCAGCGTTTTGTTAAAATAATCCTATGATTATTTTGATCTCTAGAACTCCAGTCCTTTTATATGTTGCAGTCCATGAGTGGTTGCAGTGCTATTTTACTGTAGGGAAAATGTTAGCATATCAGAAATTTGACAAATTATATCCCCAATCTGGCAGTGCTATTTTAGTTTCTGAATGTGAACTAGTTGATGTTGTGATCTACCTGATACCTGAATTGTGGAACTGAAGCCATGTTACTGACTTTTTACTCATTTGTGAACTTGTGCTGAGGCAGTGGCATGTGCAATGATGTGAACTTTTTATTCACTTGTGAACTTGTGCTGAGGCAGTGGCATGTGCTATGATGTGAATCTTTTTATGCTGAGGCAGCGGCGATGATGATGAGATGCCCCATATATACTTGAGTGGCTAAACTAGGACGGCTTGTATACCATATATACAAGCAACCAGTTTAGACGCGATTTGATAAGAATTGGGCACTTCTGAGCCAAATATTTAAAGGATATATGACATATGACATTTTGAGAACAATTGGGGAAAATTTGAAGGCCGATGATGCAATCTTTTAATGGAGGTGGCTGCCTTTGTAGAATAGTAGTAGTAGAGAGTTGTTTCTCAAGGCAGTCATGAAACCATGGCTGACGTCCATTCCTAGCAACTTCCTAATAAGCTGATGGCTAGGAAGGACGTCTACCATGGTTCCATGCCTGTCTTGATCATGGTTCTTGTTTCTAGTTGCATTGGCAGCCACCAATGACCTATATTGATGATTACCCATATGTTAATCAATAGCTGAGGCCAATGATGTTTTTTTTGCCTACTTTTATAGCAATATCTTTTTTTTGCTCGATGATACAAAAGGGTGTAGTGAGACAACAGCACAGCCAAGTAGGAGCAATCCTGACAGTCTATGATCCATGATCACCAAAGAGTGCCTGATGGCTATTTATAGCAGGAGCCCGCTAATTTGAGAGCAACCGACAACTTGGTTTTCTAGGTATTGCTTTTTTATTACAGATATATATATATATATATATATATATATATATATATATATATATATATATATATATATATATATATATACCTTTGGTGAGTCGAAAGCGTGTAGGAGACCTCCTGGTGTATCTAAAATACCCTTTGTTTCTTCTGTTAGTACAAATCGCAAAATGTCACCGACAAGAAAAGGTGCAACCCCAAGCCCTGAGCACGGGAAAACCTTTGAAGAGGGAGAACCACATGTCATGAGTCAGGAAGAGTTAGCCAAAGATATAGAAGGGTTGCTTAGTCAGAATTTGTTCGAAGATGAAGTAGAAGAGGGAAGACCAGGAGAAAAAGATGGTGATGACGACGACGACGAAGATGATGATGATGATGACGATGACGATGATGATGATGGGGGATATGTATCTCCCGATGATCCTCACCCATTTTTACCGAGGCATAGGCCAACGGAAGATGAGCTGGACAAGGATTTCGACCCTAATGACGAGGTAGAGACTAAGCCTTATGTAAGGAATGTTTGGTAACACTTTTATCGTGTTACAATAACTAACACTTTGGCCTCTTGTGTATATAGGCCACTCCTGAAACTCCTCCTCGTCCGAAAAGACAATGCCGACGTTCGCGACGTCTTGACGGAGAAGATACACCACAGGAACAAAGAGCAGAGGCAGCCGCCACAGAGTTGGACGTTGCCGCCTCTGCACCACAACCTCAGGCCACAAACTCGGAGCCAAAGCCAAAGAAGAAAAGGGGGGGTTAGAAAACCAAACCAATATCCTGAGCACAAGATATATGTGATAACAGAGGTGGGGCCACAAGGGGACATCCGTCAGCCAACTGAAGTAAGATCAAAATTTCGTAATGCAGTAGGCGCCCTTGTAAGAGATAAGGTGAACCCAGTTGTCAAATCATGGAAAACAGTATCAAAGGACACAAAAGTAAACCTGTGGGAGAAGTTAAAGAAAAATTTCATCTTTCCAGCCGATAACCAGGCAGCAGCGGAACGTGAAGCGTACAAGATGATGGGGGAGGCATTCCGACGATGGAAGTCGGATCTCAACACGAACTATATCCAAAAGGGCCTCACTCCCTTCCAGAAATATGGAAATATAACCATTGGTCAATGGGAGGTCCTTGTGGCTCAAAAGACCTCAGATGAAGCAAAGCGCACCAGTGCCCTTAACACCGAGATAGCGAAGAGGAACCAACACCGCCCTCGTCTAGGCCCCGGTGGCTACTTTGCCAAGGAAGGGGTTTTCCAGAAGATGGATGAACAGGCCACCGCAGCCGGGCTTAAGGTGGAAAAATTGAATAAACGGTCAAGGAATTGGGTATTTGCAAGGAGTACCGAAAAGTCCGGTGCCAGCCTTAAGTTTGATAACCCCGAGACCGAACAGGTAGTATCATCGATGTTGAAATACGCTGAAGACAAGGAGCAGGGCTCATTCAAACCGTCCAGAGAGAGGGACGAGCTTAGCCTAGCCTTGGGAACCGCCGAGCACGCAGGCCGCACCAGGGGGCTAGGAAAAAGGACAACCTGGAAGTATGGGTTCGAAGAGGACAGACCAATGTACAAGAAACATGGTAGGGACCGAGCGTCCGATCTTGAAAAGACAGTGAATGCTCTGGTAGCTAAGGCTCTCGAGGAGCGAATACTGTCTACGGAGCTGCGGAGGATAGTGGAGCCGCCAGGGCAACTTGCAGTACTCGGGAGCCCTCCGGAGGTCCCTAGCAGCCAAGGTTCCACTTCAGGAACAACCCCGGTCGATCGCATACGAGAACCAACTACCTGCAACTTGTTGGTTGTGATGGGAAGAACCGGGAGCTATACGCCAGAGGTCGCAAAGGGTGTGGCACATCCTCCTGGTGGCTTATGGCACAATCAAAAGGTCCATCCAGACTACACTAGGGTCGAGGTGCATAGCGTGGATCCCAAGTATGTGGATTACATGATAGACTACCCAACTTCCGAGGGAGTGAACCAACTTGGAGATACAGTGGGGCAGTTCATCCTCTGGCACAAAAGGGACATCGTGTTGACTGGTTATTCACCACCTCCGCCAGATCAACGTCTGGCCTCAGTTCTTGAACTTCAGGATGGAGAAGTGTCACCGACCCGAGGCGGCAATGTGCTTGAGGAAGGAGAGATGCCACACTCTTCTCCGCATGTGGCTGATGAGGCACAAACTTCTTCACCTCGCAAGGAGCCAATGCCTTGTGAAGAAGAAGTGCCTCCGAAAGAACTGCCTTGTGATGGCCAAGTGCCTCTTGATGACCAAGTGCCTCCGGGGCGACTACCTCCGGAGGAACTGCCTCGTGATGACCAAGTGCCTTCGGGGGAACTGCCTCGTGATGAACAAGGGCGTACAGGAGAAGTTGTTGCAGAAGAGGATATTTGGGAGGAGACAGAGCTTAGAAAAAAGTATCCAGTCAAAATAAGGCCATGCTATAGGGATGTTAAAGGCGCCAAGTCGACGACTCTGTGGTACTCCCATGAACAGTTCAGGCCTGAGAACCAAGTCAAAGAAGTACCAGCGGCGGTTGGGACGAGTAATCGCCGACCGGCAAAGAAGTATCCAAATGTTGACAATGTCAAATGGACAAAGAAAGTCCCCAAAGAATATCAAAGAGGCTGCTCCTTCCTACCAAACGCTATCATTCAAGACCTACCACTTGGAATGAAAAAGTTCCATGATTGGTACTTGCATGCTACAGCGCATAAAGGGATCGATTTCATATCAGCAACCTATCCTCCCGGTACATTCGGAGGCTTCGCGGGGACTATTGGTTGTGGCTTCAACGACATCCAGACAATGTATCACCTTGGATCTATGGACGCGAATCTAGTTGACATGTGGTGCCTGTAAGCCCTTTTCCCTCTTCATATTGTATGATTGCAATATTTCGATATTGTTGCAACTAATGCAAGCCGTGATTCGCAGGTACCAAGCTCACCTTGCAAAACAACTTCCAAGTGTGAAAGTTGGGTACATAGATCCTCAAGTAATATCACAGTCCCTGTTTATATATCCCAAGGGATGGGCACTGGATGGCAAAGAGTTAGCAGATGGAAAGACCACTCAGGAAAAAGAGAAAATCCGGCAGAAGGCACTCAGGGAGGCGGCCATTGGTGTTGTGGCGACCATAGCCATGTGTTTCAAAAATCTCCAACATAACAAAACAATATGGCTACCATACCACTTTGGGTAAGTTCAACTATATACATAGTTTTTTATAATACATATTATATGGAAATGAACTAATCGGTTTTCTATGATTGAATTCATGCAGTAACCATTGGATTGCTATAGCCGTTGATCTCAGTCACAGCATGGCGTGGGTCTGTGACTCAGCCGACTTCGACGTGGCGACATACAAAGACTTCATAGCGATTCTTAAGACGTATATCATACTATCCTGTTATATATTTATACATAACCTTCTAACCTCCACCTTTTGATACTAACAAGCTGCTTTTGCGAAATCGTTTCGAACAGGGCGTTCAGGCACTACGTTAAGGAACATAAAGGGATACACCATCCAGAGAGGAAGGATGTCCTTTGTGTCAAAACAAAAGTTTGTGTAAGTATGACCTACTATAATACTGCATTACGAAAATGCTGTTATATGAATTTGCTAATAACACATGTATATGTGATACACACAGTGTCCCAAGCAGAGGCCCGGAAGCGTACATTGTGGATATTATGTGTGTAGTCTGATTAGTAACACCAATATCTACCGGAGACACCCAGCCGATGTAAATGCTCAGCCCTCTATCTAAATGCACTCTCTCTCTCTAAATTTGCTCACAAACTTCATATGCTCACTATCTTTTTATATATATATATATGCTCATTTTGTAGTTTCCAGAAGAGGCAGGTACAGGTAGGCATAGGGACCCTGTTGAAGATGACAAGCTCTTGGAAATCGTCGGCGATCTTTGTAATTTCATATTGGATGAAATTATAAGCAGCAGAGGCGCATTCCATGACCATGCATCCGAGTTGGCGAGAAATCCAAAGTTTCAACATCTTCGTGAGTGGGAAAGGCTAGGCTTGGGAAGGTGAACTTTGAGGAATTGTGAATTATTGAACTTGTGACTTTGTGTAATATTGAACTTTGAGACCTTGTGATTATATGTATGTGAATGATCATGTGAATTATTGGACTTTGAATTATATATATGTATGTGAATTATTGGACTTTGAGTTATGTGAATTATATATATTCTGTGGATTATATTATATATTTCTGATTTACTTTTTTTTTGGCTGGGAACTGAGATTAGGGGCGGGTAAATAACCAGCCTCCCCTACAGATAACATTGCAGGGACGGCTATGTCTCCCGCCGCCCTTAATGTTTATGAGCAGCAAGGGCGGCTGGAAATGCGACCGCCTTTAATGTTTATTCGCAGTAAGGACGGTTTTAACTAAAACCGTCCTTATTGATTTATCAGTAAGGGCGGAA
>CM014278.1:36620707-36666060 GCA_004135705.1 Alloteropsis semialata
GGATTTTCTTGTGGGGCAAGACCTCCCCACCCTATAAATATAAAGGGCCACGTCCGATTGAGGGGTTATCCAATCGAACAAATACAAATTACTTTACTTTTTATCCCTTCCAAACCCTAACTTTTCCAACCCCTCCTGCTGTTCGTGCTTCGTCTCTACGGCGTTNACTCGGGGGGCAAGGATCTTCGCAAAAACCGTTTCAGCCTACTGCACAGGCCAAACCGGTAAAACCGGTTTCTGAAACCAACAAAACCGGTTTGGGGCACCAACACACCCAGCCCAAACCGGTAAAACTGGTTTCTGAAACCAACAAAACCAGTTTTGGGCAGCACCATCACAAAGTGCTTAAAACTGGGCGTCTCGAGGTTGGAACTTCGAAACTGAAATTGGAGAAGCATCAGGAGGTATATACAAAGAAGAAATCAACTCATGATGAGCTATTGTCCAAGTATGTGAATCAAAAGGCCGTTACTAGTGATCGGCCAGTAAAAAAGAGAACATGGTCACCTATGCATCAAGGGAGACATACTTCATTTCAGAAGGGAGCTGCCAAGCAGCAGGGTGATTTTGTCACGTTGCATCCTCTTCAAAGCTCACATCAAGACATGTCATGGATTCCTCCAATTTCTTCTAATTTTTCATATTCGGCATGTGATTTTAACAATATGTGGTGGCCATACTATCCTATGTTGTATTCGCCTTTATATAGGATGTGATGCATTTAATAAGCCAGTTTATGACGAGGTGTTGCATTCTACACATGACCGTTTGACATCTTTTCAATCAGGTCAGGGCCAGCAGAGCAAATCCAGTGGCACCGGATTGCCAAACCGGTTTCACCGGTTTTCCCAAGAGGAACGTATAGCTCCTCCAAAACAGATCTATCGTGTCAAGAAGAAAGGAGTGGAGGTGCAAAGAATGGATGATGGCATGGAAAGGACTACTGATAATAATGTCACACAGGTTGAGGGCATTGATATGATTTCAAAGGACGACGGTAAAAGACCAATTGTAATTGACAATAAGGTTGAAACGTCAGTCCAAGAAAATATTGCTGCTGTTCATGGTAAGAACAATGAGATTGATAATGATACTTCTAAATATTTCTTGCCAAGATGGTGTCCTCCAGGTTTAACTCGTACACAAAAGAGGAAATTGCAGCGACTTCGATTTCAGGAGAACAAGGAGAAGGAATTGGAGAAATAGAAGAATGAAAATTTGAACAAGGATAGACCAATAATTCCTCAGAAGGAGTGGAAGATCAAGACTGGTATTTGCTCAGCAGCAAAACCGGTGGAACCGGATTCAAAACCGGTAGCACCTTTTTCCACGGCAACAAAGGTGGATTTGGTTGACACGGTACAGGTTTCTCTAATTCCTGATATGATTGCTCCTGATTCAATTCATTATGATAAAAAATTGTCATCGGATTCCCAGATTAAGGACGATGAACAATTTTTGAATTATGAGTCATCCTCAGATCATATGGACATTAATCTTGATGGGGTGCACTTGCCTTCGGAGGAGGGGATGGCTTATTTTAATTTCGGGCCACAAGAAGCTATTTTTCAGAAGCCCAGGGATAATGATGATCATCTGAAAGCTCTATACATGAAAGGTCATATCAAAGGGAGGCCAATTTCTCGTATGCTGGTTGACAGTGGAGCAGTTATTAATTTAATGCCTTATACTTTATTCAAGAAATTGGGATGTTCAGATGATGAATTGATCTAGACTGATATGGTTTTAAGTGGTGTGGGAGGAGATGATCCTATAAGCGCTAAAGGAATTGTTTCTATGGATCTCACCATTGGAAGCAAGACATTGGTTGCTGCGTTCTTCGTCGTTGAGACCCAAGGTAAATTTAGTTTGATTTTGGGACGTGATTGGATACATGCAAACCAGTATGTACCTTCTAGCTTGCATCAAATTTTGATACAATGGATAGGCGATAGGCTAGAAATTGTGCATGGTGATGCATCGGCTTACGTTGCAGCTGATGGTTCTACTAAAAATGTGCATGATAATTTTAAGTGCTTGACAGGTGTAAACGTCTCACATTGTGGGTTTATAAGGTCCACACGAGATGGTTTTATTCTTTGTCATAGTAAAGCCGATTGAAGGTCGGTTAGATCACTTTTGCATAAATTGAACGAATATAAGTATAGAGTGGTTGCAGCAAAGAATTAGACACTATCGGACATATGAAAACGATATGTGTAAATTTGTTAAGCAAGATTTTGCAAGAGATGGCCGATATTTTGTGATATTGCCCTTAGAGTAAAAAAGGCCGATGGATTATGTGTTAAACATCGCCCTAGTGTTGTTTTTGTGCTTTCATGTTTTCTACTATGCAAGCTTTACCAGAAAATAGAGGGGCATATGTTGACGATCAAAATTGGCACGATGGAGGTTTGCTTGCAATCTGGGCAAACCGGTGAAACCGGTAGAACCAGATTGTGTAACATTATCAAATTAGCATTTTTATTGTACCATTGCGTAGCTTGCATCAAGACGATCGAAATGCATATATAGAAAGTCCGATTCAGAGTTCGGACGAGAGAGTTATGGCTCTGGGAAGATCTTCACCTGGACAAAACCGATGAAACCGGTTTTGGAAATAGGTAAAACCGGTTTTGGTGACTATAGCTGATCTGGCAACACAAACCGGTGGAACCGGTTTTGGACAGAGTCCTGGTAGATTTGGAGATCCGTGCGAAATATGACTTGTAAAAGGATTTCCTTGCGGGGCAAGACCTCCCCGCCCTATAAATATAAAGGGCCACGACCGATTGAGGGGTTATCCAATCGATAAATATAAGTACCTTTACTTTTTATCCTTTTCAAACCTTAACTTTTCCAACCCCTCCTGCTGTTCGTGCTTCGTCTATACGGCTTTTGACGGCGTTCTGAGTGGCCTGCCGACCTCAGAACAACCCTAGGTGCGCCAGCCCTGACGGGGTCCCTCCCGGGCCGGCGTTCGTAGGTTGACGCAGCAAACCCTAGAAAACCGATTTCACCGGTTTACAAAACCGGTTTTACTGGTTTTACCGGTTTTGACTGGGTGCGCTGCAGGTGATCGATCTGTTGCAGATCCGCGTGAGCTAGCGCGATTTTCGGTGTGTTGGCCAGAAAAAGCGTCAACACATTGCTACATTTTTCCTATTCATGTATTTCAAGAATCCTTGGTTCCAAAAGAAGCCCTTAACTATAATCAGAACCCTGTTGCAAAGCACAAACAAGAAATGAAGACTGCAAACAGCAGTAGTGCGAAGTCAAAATTTCGGGCCATGTGAAATTTCCAGGATTCGCATTTGGGGAACAGATGGCTAGCTAAGTCTTTGTCAAATGCCAGCAAACAAAGCATAAACCGTTCAGAACTTCAGATACAACATACTAGTAGTTGTAAGTTATACAGCAGATCAATGCTTGAAGCTCTCCATATGCTAGTCAGCATCTGGCCAAAAGAGCATTCCTTGCAGACACCGCCCATAAGTTGAGGCATGTAATCACAATTCTCAAAAGAGGCCAACATACTACGTCCCATCTTAATAAAACTACGCTAGAAAGCTTTCAGAAAATGGCACTGATAGAGTGACAGCAAGCAAGTAAATACTCGCCATGAGATACTAGAAACAACATATAACTCTGCATAATAATTCAAGCCAAATGGTCATTATATCTTGCATATGCCCATTGTTTCTAAGCATTTTCCAGGCCATTTCAGTTCAGAACCAAGCACTTATGATAAAACAACACAGCAAATGCATCATGATGCATATAAACATAAAAATACATAAGATGCTTATGTTATTATAGATTATTACCTTAGTTTCACACTTGTTTGAACAAATTTATTTACTTCTGATCTAGGATTCATACTATATCAGGTAATTATTTAGTTGTTCAAGAAACAACACTACAGTATATATCATTAAAGGAAATCTTGTGATGACCAAATAGATGAAAAAACATCACATAATTAGACACAGGCTAATAAAATCATGCTGAAGAGGGATGCCTAGAGAAGAAATTGTGTGGTGAGGAATTGAAAAAAAACGATTCCACAGATCAGTCATTATTCATGTGAATTTATGACCTAAATTAAAGTGGTTTCATGTCAATCCACTATATGTATGACCTTCTAAATTTGGCTCATGCCAATCTACACTCAAGTACAAACATATTTTTCAACAATCGAAAAAAATTCTAAATTACCCCCTCAACTATGGTCAAAAGTCTAGTTAACCCCCTAAACTATACTTTGGTTTAATTTACCCCCTCAACTTTGCTGATTGGTCTAGTTTACCCCTTAGTAAGATTTGTCTTTTTTGTTTCTCCACACACAAATAGAATTTTAAGTTCAAATTTTGTGGGCGGACAGACAACATCGTATACTATGTTAAAAAAATATCATATAATTTTTTGTACATAATATTTATATAGTTTATGACTAATAATTAGTTGTACTAGTCTATTAAAATAATACTAAAAAAACTCATAATATATTTTTCTAACATAATTTATGATTTTGGCTATCATACCACAAAATTTAAACTTAAAACTCTATTTGTATGTGGAGTTATAAAAAAAGACAAATTCTATTAAGGGGTAAGTTGAGTCAATTGACATAGTTTAGGGGGTTATTTAAACCAAAAAAATAGTTTAGAGGGTTATCTAGACCTTGACTATAGTTGAGGGGGTTAGACTTTTTCCTCGAGAATCTGAGTATCGAATAACTTTTTACGCTGCAATCTTGTATGATTCAAAAAATTAATGATATATCAGTGCATCAACAAGTTCCATAATTGGCAAAGAAATTCTTCCATTCACATGTGTTATAACTTTAAATAGAGGTGTGAAAAAAAAAAATAGTACCACCATCAAGTGAAGTGAAATCTTAAGAATAATAAAATCATAAGATGATTGTGAGGGATTTTGCTTTAGTGCTTCTTCACTGAATATCACCCTTGTCTATACTTGTGCCCTACCTTAACCTAAATAATGAAACATTATACGAATACAAAATGCATGGATCCAAGCTGGTAACAATATAATAAAAGTCAATAGAACATTATGAAATTATATGATAAAATGCATCATATAGAAGAATAATAAATTACCATAATGAACTTCCAAGTTTATTTGAAGTGTTTTACTGAACTTTTCTGGTCACATTAGCATGAATGTTCCTGGAATCATCATATAGTTAAAAGATACTAAAAAATGATGCGGCAACCAAACAAAACAAGGCAAAGGTACATCACATCATTTATTAGATATATGAATACGAACATATAGAAGAAGTTAAGAACTAGTATTGATGGCAAACCAACTAATTAGTCTTTCTGGGTAATTACAATAGACATGTCGTTCCTGGTCTACTGAAACTCCATGATCATACTATGCATTTGCTCTTGTAGAATTCAACGCTCAGCAAGCTTGGACATCAAATCAAAAGAAGCAGAACGAGCTTAATTTTCATCAGATGCTGGAATCCATTCGTTTCCATGACTTTATCCAGAGTTTTTGAAGACTTGAGAAACTCAAAATCCTTGGTAGCCACGATGCTCAGCCAATGCCAGTGTGGTTGCCGCCATGCTCACATCAATCTAGCGGCATAGATATAGCTGCCCTCATATAGCAGCTTAAGCCTCTGCACGGCATACCCGTCCGCAGCTTCTAGCAAACGCTGCACCTCCATGGCACCCGCCTCGTTCAGTGGTAGTCGCTTTGTGCTCCCCTCGTGACTAAGTCTAACATAAGCAGGGGCGAATCTAGACGAGATGGACGCCGGGGTCGGCTCCATTAGTACACTGGAGTCAGCATAGAGATGAACAGCATTTTGCAAAGGAATTTTCAAAGTGTATCGTGGTCGGCTGGCCCCGATAAAAGCCCCTACATCCGCCAAGCCCATGGCTTTTTTTTCCTTTGCCTGCTTTGAGGGTCTATAGGATCTCATATAGACGACCATAGGAATCAGTTTATATAATAAATCTCTATAAGATCAGAACGCCCTCAATTTTTGTTCTGACTGGATAAGAAGGCCACCTCCTCTGGACTCGTGGGTCTCATTTGACAATCAACACAATAAACCCATGGAAGTCATCACCAAAGATCATATAATTTAAAGTAAAAATAAAAAAATCAAATTCAATAAAACTAATTACAACCTAAGAAAAGAAAAATCAAGAATATAATAAAACTAGTGTGTCTACAGGCTTTGTACTCTGTACACATGTGCACAGAAAAATATTCCAACGTGTTCATGGTTTTCAAATTATGTATGTTATAAGTTGGAAACCCGCGTCCCTAGGAGTTTTTGCATCAATGAATTCATGGTTGTACTAAACAACCTTTGAGAAAAAGTAATCCTCACTCATTCTGTTGAATGTCTTTTATCCTTAGGAGGCCTTCCTGCAAAGCAAGTTTTTTTTTTTGAAAAAAAAACTCTATCTATACTGGTGTAGGCCTATATTTATTGGTTTCAATAAGATTTCTTTTAAGTGTTCTTTCTATCTCCTACTATACAGAAATAATAAATTTATTAATGACCTGAAAAAACAAGAAATAACCCATTGAAATTATAAAGTATCCCCTTTAATGTCAAATGATATCCACGAAGTAAGAAAAATTAATTAATATCCAAAAAAGAGCAAAGGGAAGAGATACTAGTTTGCATATTGAACGTGGAGATACCGGATGCAAGCTATATTTAATTTACTTTTATTTTGGCTCTAAGTTACAGGGGTTTCAAATTAAAAAACTTTCTTTTTTGTGTTTGATGATAGTCTAAAATAAACAAATGTATAGTACTGACCATTTGTAGGTTGCCATCTCCGCGCTCAGCTAGTGGAGGAGAATGAGAGTCGGAGAGGTAGAGACATGATGACAAGTTGCGACTTGACCACTTTAAATTCGCTCAATCTACACCTCACTCTATTCCCTTTCATTTTAACCTAGGAAATCATCCCACTATATATACATATATTGATATACCTACTAAACTATAGATCAACATTTTGGGAAAAAATTCGGGTGAATTTTGGTACACCCTTGTGATGACTGCCCGTGCTTGTGGATGTCACTATCATGAATCATCCTATCGGATCGGCCAATGCAATGACGGCATATCACGTGTGTTGTTCTCTCCTTCGGGATACCAATTTAGAGTTATGCCTCCTTTTTTGGAGTTTGCTGGGAGAGAAGACAATTAGTATTTGAAGTTCAAGGGTTCACCACTCATGGTAATTGGGCAAGCTTTTTGGTCACTTGCCAATGTTCCATGATGACTGAATGCCACTTTAGGACTAGTGTCTGGTCACCAAAGCTGAGTCTTGGCATATATATGTGTGTGTAAGTCTTGGGGGATCTTCCGATCCATTGCGCATCAAGCGGCATTGTTCTGAAGTGCAGGGTGGTTTGACAGACTTGGTGTAAAGCTTATTTGGGCCTACTTGGAACTAAGGAATAGAAAATAGAGGAACGGGAAAAAAACATATATAGGAATAGCTAGGATGGGCATGTAGTAGGAAAACAGAGGAAAATGCAGGAAAATGATTAAAGAGGTGTTTGGAACATATGAATTTGGATCACAGGAATTAGAAAACATCCAAGTGAAAATATATTAGGGCTTAATGAAAGAGTAGTTAACAACAATTTTTGTTCTTTTAACCATGTTACATGTGGAGCTTTTGGTTCACTGTACATCATTTGGACATTTGCTCAATTCTAACCATTACTACTACAGAGAACTGTGCCAACGGTATTACGCATCCAAGACTAAAAGTCCCCATACGCATCCAAGACTAAAAGTCCCCATCTTTACTCCCGGTTCTTAACACCAATCAGCTAACAAAAAAAAACAAAAAATCTTGTCGTGCCTGCTAGCGCCGCTGCCACATCCCCACCACCTCGACCTCAACCACATGCCACCTCCTCTAGCTCCAACTCCACCTTGACCACCACCTCCTCGAGCTCCAGCTCCACCTCGACCTTGACCTCCACGCCCTCCCCCGCTTCGCGTCGCCTCGGTCTCCGTCGACTGCCCATGCCCAGGACTGCTAGCACTTCCCTGCAAAAAAGAAAAAAAATGGCAATGGAAAAAAAATCGATGCACATGCAATCCACAAAATTGTAGCCTGGCAACGACACCCTGCACTCACCTGGATCTCGTCACTACCCGCATGGCCGATGGATCTGAAGTCCGAAACGGAATATACAGTCAGCAACAGAGCGCTAATAAGGTGGCAGGACGAGGGTTACCAAAGTGGTTCCCAATCTTGCGCCCTTCCATAAGAACATCGACGCGCATTCGTTTGTCAATAGCTTTATCCGCCCAAGCAGTCAACTCCAAAGCTGTGAGCTGATTCGACGCGCATTCGTTTGTCAATAGCTTTATCCGCCCAAGCAGTCAACTCCAAAGCTGTGAGCTGATAAAACCCGGGGTCTAGACTGACACCACCTTGACCAGAACGATTCAGTGTCTTCATTTTCGCCTCCCACCCAGTTCGTCAGGTTGGCCAAATGAATTGATCATGTGCAAGGAAGTTCGAAAAAGCTACACGGGAGACGTCCAGTGACTCCGTCCATCACTTGGATATATTCTCCATCTGGCCTCAAGAAAAGAAGAGGACCTCATTGACCTCAAGAAATCCCCATGAAGAAAGTTTCTTATAAAACTACAGTTTGATTGAAGCAACGAAATGTGGCCCGTCAATCCACCGGACCGTGGATCCATCCACACTGGAAATAGAATGGCACATGTATAATTACAGGATCCACAATATGTTCCAATTTAAATACCGCCAGCATCACAAAATAGCAGATTCAGGACTAACATCTGTTTCAATCTCAAACCACTTTTCAGAATTTTTCAGAATCTACGGAAATTGCTAAGCCATGAAAACAGCAGCAGGAAGAGCCTACAGATTTGATCTTAATCACAACCCCTACTGCAAAGCACAATCAAGAAATGCAGGCTTCAGAACAGAAGTGCAATTACTCACCAGTTGGGGAACAGTTGCCTAGTCTTCATCATTATGCCGACAAACAGAGCATAAACTGTTCAGTTGCAACAGCATACCATTAGTTGTAGCCCAGACAACAGATATATGCCTGAAGCTTTTTCAGCACACCAAGCTTCTGGATGTACTCCTCAGCATCTGACTAAAGGTATCCCTTGCACACCATGCCATAAAGACAATGTATAGAGTAGAACGCTCAAAAGAGGTCAACCATGTAACTGTGATCCATCTTGATCAAACTTAAAATGAATCCTTTTAGATCTAATTTCACGTACCTAAAGATAACAGGAAAAGGCACTAATAGTGCACAAATAAATAGACACCCTGATGAGATGTCCCACATATAGCAAAGGTACATAAAAAAAAGAAACAACAAAATATTAACAAACTCCACGTAGAATTGAATCCAACTGACCATCATCTTTTGTATATGCCCCTCCATGTAATTGTTTTATAAGAGAATTTCCCATACCATTTCCAAGTGCTGATGATAAGAATAATACAGGAAAGAAATTCATATGGAAGATATTACGATGAAAAATACAAGGCATGTTTATCTTCACTACAAAAGAACTGATGGATATTTCATACTGCTCCGGCTTTTGTGCCCCCAATAGTTAAAATTACCCTGATTCAAATTTCGATCTAATGTATTTCTTTCTAATCTAGCAGTTAAACCATGAATATATTTATTCAAAACACCGTACTGTTGCAGGACATAACACACGATGCCATAGCCCATAATACAAGATCAATCAATACCACAGAGTATTTAAAGAGGTCAACAAAACCATGCTGAAGAAGAAAATATATGGTGAAAATTTGAGTCAAAATCTGAAAAGCTGACCTGTGACTCTTGAATTTCATGACCAAGTAGCGCATGCCAGTCTACATTATCAACATACTCGAAAAAGTACAAGAAGATTTTTTCCTAATGCATGGACCTCAATAACTTCATACAGATGTGCAATTATATCTGCGCATAAACAAGTGCCAGGATTGCTGAAGAAAATTCCATTCACAGGTATATGATTGTAACTTTTAAATGGCCACATGGACCAATTTTACCTCTTACCAGGATTGCAATTGTACCTTACCTGAATCTGCATGAAACATTACACTGAACAAAAATTAACCGACTCCACATAATTTAACCCAACTGACCATCATCTCTGCTATACACCCATCAATTTAATTGTTTCATACGAGAGAATTTTCCATATCATTTCGGTTCAAAACCGAGTAGTGATGAGAACAATAGAATAGGAAACAAATAAATATGGATGATAGTATAATGATGGAAGGGTCTATCTTTGCTACAGAAGAAATGATGGATGTTCATACATCGTTTTCGTGCTTCCAATAGTTAAAGTTACCCTGATTCAATCATGCATTTCTTTTTAATATAGCAGTTAAACTATAACATATACTTATTGAAAACACCATATTGTTGCAGGAGACATCACATGATTGCCAAAATATAAGAACCATAGCACAGGGTGTTTATAGAGACCAACAAAATCTTGCTGAAGGAGAAAATATGTGGTGAAAAGTTGAGTCAAAATCTGAAAACCTGACCCATGGATCATTAGTGTCCCGTGAATTTCATTGCCAAGGTAGCTCATACCAAGTACAAACATATTTTTCTAAAGCATGGACCTTTAATAACTTTGTACTGATGTGCAATTATATCTGCACATAAGCAAGTGCCAGGTTTGCCGAGGCAAATTTACAAGTATATGTAAATGGACATAATGACCAATTCTACCTCTTACCAGCAAGTGGAAGTTTACGATTGAGCATCACCCTGCTAGATACTTTTACCCTACAATGGCTCTACCTGAATCGGCATGAAACATTGCACTGAGCAAAATAGATCGAGTTGCTAACAATATAATGACTATCACAGAACCTTGCAAAATTCAATTGCTAGCAGGTATCGTATAGAAAATTAATAAACAACAACAATGACCTTCCAAGTCAAGTTATAGGCTCCAAAGTGAAGTACTAAACTAACTGCATGAAGGTCACATTAGCATTCTTTTACTTGCATCATGGTTATAAAAGCCATCCACAAATGACTCGACGACCAAAGAAAACAAGGCACACAAAACAAGGCACAGGTACATGGATATATGACTACACATGTACCTTCTAGAATTAGCCCTTGATAGCAAACCCAACTTTTGTATATCAATGGGGAAACCCAATTCCAATAATTCATCTTTTTGGATACTAGCAATTGTAACTCCTGGTCTACAGAAATCCCATGACCATGTCTTCTATTTGTTCTTCAAGATATCATCGGGCAGCAAGCTTGGACATCAACTCAAACAAGGCTGAAGGACAGCTTTTGACCAGATGCTGGAAGCCATCGGTTTCCATGACTGTATCCAGCGTTCCCGGATACTTGAGAAACTCGTAGCATGCCTCCTTGAGTCCTTGGCAGCGGTGCTGGTCAGCCAACGCCAGCGTGGTCGCCACCGTGTTCACGTCGATGTGCCGGCACAGCCTGTCCTCACAGATCACCTTCAACCTCTGCATGTCATACCTGTCAGCGGCTTCTAGCAAATGCTGCGCCATTGCGGGGCTGGCAGCCTCCTCTTCCCCATCTGTCTCTGGCAGCGTGTCGGTGTATATGAAATGCAGCAGTGTCTTGAACACCTGCGGCATCATATCATCAATCTGTATGTGCTCCTGTGTGGCAGTGCCTTCTCTCATCGCGCCGAAGAGCTGTGCGTTGAACACAGGCGACCGCGCCGAGAGCACGCACCGGTGCGCGGCAAACGCCTGGCCCCCGACAAGAAACCGCACATCGGCGCCCTGCTCGCTCAGCAGGAGGGTGCCGAAGTGCTGCGGCCAGTCCGACGGCGGCACCACGATGGAGGGAGTGGCCGCTGTGTCCTTGGCGTGTGGCTTGCCGATGACGATTATGTCGCACCTGACCGTGAAGCAGTCGTCCCTGAGGCGCCCCGACTGCTCCAGCTCCGCCCTCTTGACGAATCTATAATGGCCCCAGCTGCCTTGACTGAAGATATTTTTCACCTCAATGCTGCGAATGTATGACGGCTTCTGCCTTTCCACCTGATCGATGAAGCTAAACAGCAGCTGCACCATCAAGTCGTTGGCGACGGGATCCTTTAGGAGAAGGAAGATGGAGATGTAGTCGGTGTTCTCCGATCGATTGCCGTTGGGGTAGAACTGGATGGCCCAGTTGTGCCCAGCGGCGCGGAAGGGGCGAGACTCGACGTGCTCGCCGTTAGGGACGGTGGACTTGATGCGCGAGTAGCCCTCGATCTTGAGCACATGGTAGCCGCTCCTGGTGCCGGAGACGATGGCGGAGGCGGAGCCCGCCCCGTCGCCGGCGAAGGAAGAGGGAGGCGGCAAAGTAGGAGCCATAGTAAGATAGAACAAGGTAGCGGCGTGCTTCAGGTAGAATTGGGTGGGGGCGGCGGGGGCGGGCACGGACGTGGTGGTGCGGGAGGGATTGGGGCCTGGGGGCGGCGGCGGACGTGGGAAA
Source organism: Alloteropsis semialata (assembly GCA_004135705.1). Lineage (NCBI taxonomy): Eukaryota > Viridiplantae > Streptophyta > Magnoliopsida > Poales > Poaceae > Alloteropsis > Alloteropsis semialata. The sequence continues at coordinate 36,633,254 of CM014278.1, forward strand.
AGGGCGGTGGCGGCGGCGGCGGCGGGAGGGTTTGGGGGCTTTATCTGTTGGTAAAATTGGCTCTGGACACTACTTAATTGTGGCTTTCACATGCCACAGATAAAATGTCTTTGTTGAAATATACCCTTCAAACATGTCAATATGCTGCTGGACACTACAAGCCTTATAATAGTATTTCTCACCCAAACATGTAAGAAACATAAGTTTTCTGGACAACAATACCCTTTCCCCTTCAAATTGTGGCTTTTGCCACAGGCCACTAATAAAACATGTCTTTGCTAAAACACACTCTTCAAACATGTCAATATGCTGCTGGACACTACAAGCCTTATAATAGTATTTCTCACCCAAACATGTAAGAAACATAAGTTTTCTGGACAACAATACCCTTTCCCCTTCAAATTGCTATTTTAGCAACATAACAAGAGGAAATTTCAACATCATAACAAGACATTTGACCATAGAAGAATATCACATGTTCAAAAGAGTATTTCACCCTTGAAGAATAGATCAGGTTCAAAGTATAGTAGCAGGTCCAGTAAAAGAAAAACATGTTCCAACTTCCAACCATATAAAGCTATCTAGTACGTACCAGATCCACATCACTAGACATAGTGTCAACACCAACATTACAAAAGCACAATAATTAATGGCCTATGCTTTCTTGGATCTGACAACTTTCAATTTCTTGGGTTTTCCCTTATTGTTCATAGCATCTGAAGATAGACCAAGACATTCGACGGGTTCTATATTGCCTTACAACAACCTCTTACGACTGCAAATGTACATAAGAGTTGTGTCAAATAAACAGAGATGACAAACATGAAGGCATAAAAATTAAAGGTGATGTACCTTATTGTGAGAGGGCTTGGTGTCGAAACAGAGCCGATGGCTCTAGTTGGTGTAGATGCTTCATATTCCAACAACCTCCTTGACATATTGCAAAGATGTAGAAACATGCCAAATTGGCATAATGCAGTTTTAACAAGGAAGACAATGGATGAAGAAATTGCAATACCTTCTTGTCACAGGGCTTGGAGTAGAAAAAGAGATGATTGCTCTAGATGTTGTAGCACCATAAAGAAATTATATTTGAGATGTGCGCAAGTTAAGGAAATTTTCATAAACTTTGAGTTGAAAGCTTACAATGGGTCAGCAATTGATGGTTGTTCTTGTGATGGTTCAGCAACACTTGATGGTTCAGCAACACTTTATGGCACTACTGTGACATTTATCTTCCCGCTCTTTCTCTTTGGTATTGGAGGGGCTGGTGCTGGTGCATCTGAATCATAAACATATTCATTGCATGTTTTTGCCATATGTCCAAGGTGAAAACATCTTCTGCATCTTGTGGTTCTCTTTTAAGTCCCCCCCTTCTGCAGCTGATTTGTACCATCTCTTCCTTGGTCTCCCTGCTGCCCTTTTTAGAAGTGGAGGCCACAACTTGAACCCAGGATTAACTTGAGGTCATTGTTTACTATCTATCATTGACTTCATAGACTTTTCATAGGCTTTCTTGAACTTTGCAACAAAATAGGTGTCATGACCATAGTATTCAATGTTAGCTCGAACTGAGGTTATAATACACAAGACATGTGTACATGGCAAACCCCTACAGGTGCACTTCCTCTCCTGAAGATCAACTATATGCCTCCAATGCACTAGATTTTTTGTAACACATTCAACTTCAATGGTCGGTCCTTTGCAATAAACGGTCCTTTGCAAGCCAATCAAGAACCATGTCCCTGACCCAATGGTTGGTTGCCATGTTGTTTTTCTCAACTGTTCCTGTACCTTGACAAGTGTGTGGATTAGTTATTTTCTTTATCTGTAGCAAAATATTAGTACAAATCAGTAAAAAAACACATTGATCATGAAAAAAATACAAATTAGTACAAAAATACACAAATCAGTACAAATCATCTGTACCTTCCAAGTTCTTCCATCCTGTAATTGCGAAGCATGTATCCACCACTTGCACCGTGAAGCTTTACAATACCCTCGATACCATATAGACTCAAAATAGGGAGCTGCAATTTCATCTTCACCCTTTATTGCATATTGCCTAATAGCCTTTTTAAAAGAATTGCCATCCCCAAGAGTTATACCAACTACTATCGTCGGCTTCTCTAAGTCAATTGCATGGATAAATGTTCCACACCCCAATGCGTCATCCACAACCAAGTCATCCTCCAAGTCAACACACTCTATATCATCCTCCAAGAAATCAGATTCAGAATCAGATGAATCAAAAGTAAAGGTTTGAAAGGATCCTCATCATCCAAACCAACATATTCTAAATCATCACCCACTGAAGCCACACATTCTAAATCATCCAGACGCATCGTGTTCCATGAGGACAACTGCGCATCCACGCCACACGGGCGGCGCTGCTGCCGAACCCGGGAACCTAGGGTTCGCGCCCACTGCCTGCAGGGCGACCACATCATCCCCGCGCTGGTGCCCTACCTACATGGCTGCGCTTCGCCGACCACCTCGTGCATCGCCTCGTCTGTCACGCTTGGCGCCCCTGTTGCCGCCTCATCTGTAGGGTGCCCCTGCCCTTCCCGTGGCTCATGCTCCTGCCGCCCTACCACAGGCAGGCCCGCCCCCGCCTCTGGCGCCGTGGAGCTCTGAGTCTTCTACGACATCCTCGGTAGGACCCGCGAACACCGGCGCCGGCGCGTGGAGGTGCTTGAGCTCGCGGTCCACCCCTACAAGACCCGCAAGCACCGGCACCGACGCGAGGAGGGGATCGTGCTTGCAGTCGGCCCGTCGGTGTGCTTCTACTGCGGTTTGCGTCCTCTGCGACACGTGGCCAGCGCTGGTCGTGCACGTTGTGTTGCTCGCGTGCGGGGAGGTCACAGCCTCACGGGCGAGAGAGGGGATGAGATAAGGCCAAGGAAGAAGACAAGAGCATTAATGACATATTTCGGACTCTGAACATAATGGCACAAATCCAAATAGACGAATTGTAATGGTATTTGTCCGAAGTCGGGAAGTTTCAATGGAATATATCCAATTAACCTAAAAAATATTATAGTGCAAAAAATATTGAACGTTGCAAACAATAAGTCTACATCGCTTGACTGAAATTGAACAAATAATGATATTAATCCAACAAATAATTAAGCACAGCGAACACAACATTTATAAAGGTGAAGAAAATATTATACACGTCGAACAAATTAGTCTACAACAAACAATAAAAATTGAAAGTAAAACCTAAATAAGAAAATGGAGTATAAAAGCAAGAAAGGAAAAGAAAAATAAAATAATAAAATAAAAATATAAAATAACGAAGAGTTGAATAAATAAAAGAAAAACAAAAATACATAATAAATTAATTAAGTGAAAGATGAAAAGGGAAAAGGATAAAAATATGCAAATAAAATGAAAAGAAAAAGGAATAAATAAATAAAAATAGAACCAAAATGAAACATAAAGTACAAGTACAAGATAAAAATTAAAATAATAGAAAAGCTCAATATCAAAATGAAATAAAAAAGAAATAAAAAAAGTCATACTCGATGAAACTTGATGAAACTACCTTTAGGGGTTAAAGAGTTTTATTTTATGCAAATGCATCTAATCATATGCCTCGTAATTAAATGCTATGGCTAACCTGTAAATCTGTGAAAGGAACTCTAATCATATGCCTCGTAATTAAATGCTATGGCTAACCTGTAAATCTGTGAAATGAAACTGAGCACTAGAACTTGTTTCATTTATCAGTTCAAATCTCTTTCGGTGATATAGCTCTCTTGGAAACTGCGAATGAAACTCCTCACTAAGAAGGACCATAGTTAGAGATAATTCAGCTAATTTTGTAGCTACTTATTCTTTCCGTCTCACAAAAAGTGTGTATCTAGAATTCAAATTTGTCCTAAAATAATTGTTCTTCTGGCCTTCCAATACAACTCTCTCTCTATCCTCCTTCATCCTCTGCATTTATGTCTAGCTCCTAAATGGGTACTTATTTTCGGACACATGGAGTAACTATTAGGTAGGAATCCAAACAAAGCTGGCCTCCTTCAATGGTGCCATATGTTCTAATCACCCAAAGGTGCAGTTTTGATCGATTGGTTTACAACAACAATCTTTTGCGCAAGTATTAGTCGTGAATATGTAGGATTAGACAACGAGTAAAGCCATCGACGAACTTGGCAATGTGTGTCATCTAGATCCTAAACTCCAAAATACACATATAGGTTGCTGCCCGTGGACCTGGCAAGTAGGGCACGCATGTCCCCCTCCTTCCCACCCACCAACATTCCCTCGCTTAACTCTCTCTTAATTCTCTTTGGCTTGGGGTGGTGTAGGTGTCCGCTGAGGGCATGCAATAGCCATAGTTATTAGGACCGGACCGGCGGTCCGGAGCCTCGGCCGGTCGTTCCATGTAAAAGATCGGGTGTCCGGTTTTTAGTAACCAGAGCAGACCGCGCGCGCAGAAGTGGGAGGAAAATGTGAACAGCTGGGAGAGGAGAGGTGGGAAAATAAGGCAAAACCAACAAATAATGCGAGTGCGAGGCTTCAATCTCAGCACCTCACCTTCGGAAGGGAAGATTCATACCACCAGACCATAGCTGTGTTTGTGGTCTGCTTATAGAATTAGTTGTATTTAAACCGGGTTAAACCAGCGGTTCGATCGGTTGAACCAAATGAACTGTGAACCGAGAGCTCAAGCGGTTCATCCTCCGGTCCGGTCCTAATAAATATGGCAATAGCTCGACCCATGGTGGTGTAGGTATCTATGGATATATTATTCTCTCTCTTTGGTTCAAGGAGGCGCGGGCATCGGTTGACAAGGGCATGCAATAGACCAGCCCATGGTGTTATGGATAACTGTCGGGTCTGCGGTGGTGCATATGCGGCGGCGCTGAGCGGGGAAGAGGCTCCTCATACAACATGTGATGGCTTCGGCTGTCGTGAGCGTTGCCGTTGACTTGCTCACCTCGGCCGCCGCAAGCTCTATAGCAAGGTCGTCGGAGGCGGGCAGAGCGTGGTGCGTGGCCAACGACTGGAGCTCAAGTTCGATTTAGGCCCTGTTTAGTTCGTCAATTTTTTTCATCGCTACAGTAAATTCGAATTTTGGATACTAATTAGAGTATTAAACGTGGATAACTGACAAAACCCATTCCATAACCCCGGGTGAAATTGTGAGACGAATCTATTAAGCCTAATTAGGCCATGATTAGACAATATCGTGCTACAGTAAACAATCTCTAATGACGGATTAATTAGGCTTAATAGATTCGCTCGCGATTTCCCGTCCATTCGTGTAATTAGTTTTATATTTAGATCATGTTTAGTCTTTCTAGTCTTCGGTTTAAAATTACTACAGTAAATTTCGCAAAGTTTTTCACCGAATCTAAACAGCCCCTTAGGGAACGCAGGGATTAGATGATGGGTGGAGAGGGAGGAGAGGAGATGGGGATGGCATGTGAGCCTCACTTGACATTTGCGCAGCCAGCAAGCCACACATGAAGATTAAATCCAAGTTATGGAGATATGGGATTCATATGAGTTGATCTCGATGAGTTTTTTTTTGAGTTTGGAAATTCCAGATGATACGCACCGCCAAGTTTATGGATCGATCATGCATTTTATTCTCCCGTGCATCGAGAAAATGAAAGAATGCAATTATACAAGCGTATTGTTCCAGGTAGATATCACATTTGTTTTATTCGGTTCCAAAGAATTTTTTTTTTCCCCTTCAGCTGCCTTTGCTTTTTAAAAAAATTACCCCCCCTCGGCAGTTCGCAAGTGGAGCGGCGGGTAGCCAAGCGGCACGCCCGTTGGGGTGTCCCACCGCACCGTCCCCGGACGCAACGGATTTCTATCAACTGCCGCTGCGAAAACGCCGTCTCGGGTCCGACGCCGTCCGTCGCCTCGTGCCGCCCTACCCTACCCTACTACTCGCCCATCCCCCACCCACCCCAACTCCCCTCCGCCGTTCCGGGCTCTCACTGCTCGCCCAACCCCAAAGCCCCCGCCTTTCCGCGGATTTCCTCTCCGGCGGCTGCAGCCGGATCCGGCTCCGGGTCTCGTGGATCGACGCGCCAGCCGCCTCACGTCCGCGACGGTGGTTTTCCCGGGAGTTCCCCGCGCCGGAAGTGGCGAGATTCGCCGGGTCAGATCCGGTCTTCCGCTTCGAAGAGCAGGTGGGTTGGACTTTGGAGATGTGTCTGTGTGTGTGGCTGATGGTCTTTTCGGTGGTGTTTTGGGGTTTTCGTTGCCTGACCTGGTTTGTGCCTGCGGATCGTGCTCGCGCGCAGTGTGTTCGCGGCCGGATCTGCATTGCCAAGGAGGGGATTCACGTGGGGGAGACGACGCCCCCCTTGCTGGCTCCGTTCTGCTTCTCGGCTGTAGATCTGGAAGGTATACACCCGAAATCCTTTTGTTTTGGTCTTGTTTTCCATTCTGTTTTGCGTCTTTGGATCCTTTTCTTGTTTGTTGCTCGGTCGTCAAAACCGTAGCTTTGCTTTCATATACCTTGCTCGGCTCGCTGCTGTTTACTTGATCTGAACCACAGTTAGATTTCTCATAAGCGTGTAGTGTAGTGTCAGAAATGGTAGTGCTTTACCATACGTACCTTGCTAGGCTTATGTTATTCATTTCTTATACTTTACGTATGTGTTTGAATGCCTTCTCAGTTCCCATATTTTAGAACTCTGAATCACAGTGGGATTTCATTGACCTCACATGCGTGATATGTTAGGAAGAGGGCTACACGGACCATTTATCATTTCTTTTTACTTTTTTTTCCTGCTGATAAAGGGTGTTATATTTGTTTAGCAGTGGCAGTATATATACTGACAATACAACTAAAAGTGCAATTTCTGATCCCCTGACACATTTGTTTTTTTTTCATTAGGACTCTGGTTGATCTGCTACTGCGAGCTGCATCAGGTGTATTGGAAAGTCGCATCCTCACCGAAACATCGTCACCGCAAGCCTAACTGGCCATGGAGGCTATTGTGGTTATCCCGGAGCAGCGCAACCACCATCACCGCCACCCTGGTGCCCGTAGCAAGATATCAGGACCACACTTCTCGTCACCACCTCCCTCTCGTGGCTTTCGCGGAATGAACTGCCGGTCTTTCCATTCTGTTGGCTTCGCGGGTGTTCTCCCTTCCCCACCACCCCCACCTGCCCGCACCTACTCATCCCCAGAGCCCAAGACACCCAAGCAGCAGCAGCCACGTCATGGTGGCAAGCGCAGCCGACCCATTTCTATAAGCCCCTCCACATCTCCACCCTCCCGCGAACTCTGGGCTGGCCCGGCGTTCTCCAACTCACCGCCTCCCAGTTCCCTTCCCATCCCCAAATTCTCCCTCCGCCAGAAGCGCAGCATCTCTCTTGAGCTGCCACCAGTTGAGCGCTCTGATGTAGAGGTCAAACCGCATGCTAAATCAGCTCCTTCATCCCCGGTTGGGGGATCAGGGTATGGATTCTTCAATGACAACAAAACTGCTAGTGCTATAGCAACGGAGAATCTGAGGAGGATTCTCCAGTTGGATATTGCAGATCATTGAATTCTGGGAGGATGGAAGGGTGGTTCCTGTGTACATATGTTATCTTCTACTGACAGCTTTTCTACCTGCATACTAGTGTACAGGGTCATAGATACCTGGTGGTTGTTAGATATGGTCATGATCATGGTGTAGTTCCTAGGTGAAGCATCTTCAGAAGGTTAGCCAGTTGAAAGTGAAACTGCCGTGTTGGGTGTTATGATAGTTATCACCTATATGTTTCCTTTGTTTGTTAGGTGTAGAATTTAATCCCTCTAGGACTGCATCATTTGCATCCATAGTACATGTTCTGAACTGACAGTGGCAACTCTGTCAAAGCAGCAGTCTCATCTCCTGCTGCAGTTGGTTCGTACACATGGGAGAATGGCAAACATTTGTAGGTACCTGCATTTCATGCATCTTGCATACTTATTATTTCCTTCTATCCTAGCAAACTGATTCCCACTCTAATTATCCTGGCTTCCTGGTGCTCTGCAAGGAACACCGTTATCTCCTTGCCAGCTCTTCTGGTTTTTTGTAAGGAAGAAGCTGGTTGGAAGATGCAAGAAGTCCCTTTTCCCTGTTCCTCCTGTTCCAGTACTAACTTCCCTAGCATTTCCCTTGTTGCATATACAGCATACCATATCCGCTGCATCTCCATATAGTGCATTACTGCATCTAGCATCAGTCCTTCCATTAGTTACATGCCCATTCATTCCCACTCCAAGTTCAAGATCCACTTTAGGAGTTCTGAATTTTCATCAAGTCTTGAGTGATCCTGAGAGAGTCAGACTCTGGAACCCTGCACTGCATACAACCCCTGATGAGGTAACTACATGCCTATGTTGCATTTCTCTCTATTGATTCCTCCGTTTGATACTGATATTTGACTTGTGTCTTGATGCAGGTTTGGTTGTGCTATGTTCTACCAGGTTCTGTCGACATAAGGCCCTAGTTCCTGCTAGTGCTGCATGCTTTTGGAGCCTTGTAGTTAGTGAAGCAGTATATGCTGGACCTAGACTATTAGTAGTACTAAGTTTGGTTGATTATCTTGTGTTGTGGTGTTATCAGCAGATGCTATTATGTTTTGTGTTAGTTTTATGTGATAATGTTTCTGTGACCTGGACTAGTTCACGATATTGGAACTAGAAACTCTGTTGCCCAGAGCCAAATTATATCAGGTTAACTACGATAAGTTATCGGCAGGTTTGTTGTGGAATGCCTTGGTTTTGCTGTTTTACTTGACGTCTTAACGGGGCTAGCGGTATGTTGCTGATGTGGTGTTTGATGCGTAGCTCTCAGATTGTACGAGTCACTATTGTGTTGATGCCTTTGGTCGTGGTGTCATCTCAGGGTACGTTGTCACTTGAGGTATTCTGATGCGTTGGTGTCTGCCCCGGCAGAAAGCAACCGGTGATCGGTCTGCGTGCCTGATGTTTGGCCCCGTTTGCGAAACTGTTTACAACTTTGATCACTAAAGGTATTAAATAAAGGTATTTTACAAAACTAACTTCAGAACCTTCTGCATTAGGAACCTGAAAAATCTAATGAGGCCTTTGACCGCATGATTAGAGATTGATCGTATGATTAGAGAATGGTTACTGTAGCCAATCATCGATTAATTAGGCTCGTTAGATGAGGTTTTGCAAATAGACTTTATTTAGTACTTCAAGAAAGATTCCCTCCGTGCTAGACTAGAGAAACAAACGGCCCCTTTATTCCTTGCCTCACCTGTGAAAAGAGAGTGCATCTGCATCCGTGCGCAAAGTACTCGTTTTCGTCAGGTAAAAGGTGGAACGGATCATTGCTGTAAAAACAGAACTCTCAACACTCTTGGCTGCAACTGGTTTGGGCGATTGCATGATTATACATGAAATTGAAGAACCTGACAGAATTCACCAACCAACAGAATGTGTTCATGAATGTGTAGGTATTGTTGGGAGGCCCAAATTATTGGTCAGTGATTACAGTCGGCTCATGGCGGTAAAAGTGATGACTGCCTTGCCATGTTACCGATCGAGTACTGCCACTGTTTCTTGGATCTGAAACTTTGATGCCACATCAGTACCAGGATGAGCCTTCATCATTGTATCCAACGAAGCATTCTGAGATGCCTTGTTCCAAACCCATTCAAAAAGAAAAGGAGAGGTGTTGGTTAAAAATTAACAAAACGATCTACACAAATTATGTGTGCTGCCTTTGCGACTGGTCAACGGCGAATAACTTAGGGACGTAGAGATTCAGGGGAAAAAAATACTTGCAAAACTTACACTCAAATTAAGGTATTTCTTTTCATTGTGACAGGAAAAGAATGGATCTGAAAGCTTTGAGGTTGTATAGGATCACGGACCCTAGAACAGAAATCACGTTACAAATTCATAGAAGCATTTTCAACCACCGGTCATCACAAAAGCATATGAGAATGAGACGATAAAAGACTCGGGTCATTTCGGGTTGGGTTTATAAATATATATAGACGTGGACATGACTCAGCCTCTTGGCTCCATGCTTCTGCTTGGCATATGAGGGAGAATCTTACAATCATCAGCACAACAATTCTGCAGTTGATCATCCATAGGAAGCAAATGATCAAGCATGCATCCTTCCCATGACCATGAGGCTAGTATGCCTTAAATGGCAGTACGGTGCCAGGTTATTCCACACCTGATCGTGTCCTAGTCAGCATCACATTTTATTATTTCTTCACCATTTCTGCTGATTTGGATCGAGCATCCCCCTTCCATGATCGCCGTTGGGGCCTTGCATGCTCAGCGCAGCGGGAACACAATTATGCTCAGTACAAGTGTGACGTGAAGATGCTAAGAATCTTCAACAGTTGATCCAAATCTGAAGTACATAGGTTTCTTCTTTTTTTTTTCTTTCTATGTATAAGGAATTCATCCACTGAAAAGGAGTAAATTCGGGATGGGTGTGATTTGATATCCGGTTGCTCTATCTAAACCTCTTTCCAGAGACAGATTTGCATATGGGTGAGAGAGCAGTTGAGTAGCTCTCACAAGACTCTGCTTTTCCCACAAGACTCTGCTCTCTCACGAGACTGCAGATTGAAAGCTGTAGCTGACTGAAGTTTGTGATCCAAAATGCTGCAACACTTTTTATTTGTGTTCATCTCATTCATGAGCACATGCGTACCAAATTCGGAAATGGAGCACAGTGATAAGGATAATCTCCACAAGGTATAAACTTAAGCCCCAGAACCAGATTTGATTTTGTTTCTTTATTTTGTGTTAAATAAAAAGGCTTTAAGCCCAAAGCCAGGATCAGAAATGACCCCTGATGAAGATCATCAGATGTGTACAGAGAATGCAGCATATGCTTGAACTTCAATGCAGAAAAAAAATAAATTCAATTCATGATATGAAGGGATCAATGGTACATTGTGAATGCGGTTCAAGTTGTACAGACATTCCTTGTACCAAAACTCGAACGTTCAAGAAGCCGCCTTCTTCTAGGCCTAAGAAGGCTTTCATCCGCTTGGGAGACCTCTCTGTAATGGAGATCTAGAGGACAACCAAGTCAATGGCACTGACTCGCAAACCAGCTAGTACAGTGCGACAAGATCAAACTACCAACCGGTCCTAGAACCTGCCATGGCCAAGGATCACCGGCGCGGCGCAGCGGAAGCAGCTTCAGTGCTTTTGCCGCGCGCCGCCATTGCTCCGGTCGTTCTTCGCTGGCCTCCTCGCTCGCTTACCTAGAGGCCAGAGCTCGCTGTCTGATCACGAGGCGGCGGAGGAGGCGGCGGCGGAGACGTCGCTGGAGCGGCGGCGCAGCATCTGGCGCATGCCGTCGGCGACGCGGAAGGCCGGGCCCTTCTTCCCGAACTTGGCGCAGAAGGACATGTGGTCCCTGACGGCGCCCTCCAGGTCGCCGCGCTTCTTGGCGGCCACCTCGTCCCGCACCGCCTCCGAGCACAGCCCGCACAGCCACCGCCCGCCAAAGCCCGCCTTCACGCCGGCGATGTACTCTCGCGTGCAGTCCTCCCGCAGGCCGCAGCACTCGCACTTGGCCGACTCGATCTCCATACCGCAGGAAGAGACTCAGAACTCCAGCAAGGAGAATGTGCAATGCTCTCTCTCTCTCTCTCTCTCTTCTTTCTCTCTCTGGCACAGCAACCTGAGAATGGTTTATATACAGGGGCGGCTGGGCATATGGAATTGTGTCGTCGATTATGGCTTGGAATTAGGCTCATGGAGCGTTAGTTGACCCTCTAACCAGAGGTCTATGGAGCCACACACACACTAGTACCAAGTCGCACCTCACCTAACCTAGCTTTGTCCTGGCCTCCAACTGCACCCACTGATTGAACCCCGGCGTCCCATACTGTGTGCTCGTGAAACAATTTCACCCTGTCCCATCCAGGGCATCTGAAAATTGCACAGTTTGCTCTGAAATTCCTGCGTTTCAGACAAGCTCTCGAGTACTGTATGTTGTTGTTGCTGCTACTGCTGCTTCATCATCAGTCTAAAGGCCTCCTTTTGTTTTCTTTTAAAACAGAAAAGAAAACAGGGCAGCCTGTTTGAATTCGAAATTTGAAGAGCTGGAGGAGCCTGTGGAAATCCAAGTGGGTTTAGCACTAAGCCGGCCGTGCTCATCATGGCGCCTGCATCTTTTACTGTTCTTGCTCTCGCCATGCCTCACAAAGCTTCAGCAAGAATCTTATATATTTGCTTGTCGTCGAGGACCCACCAGGACAAACGTTCCTTTTCCTGCACTTTTCTGCTTTCGGCTGCCTGAAATCCCTTTTCATTTCCTGAATCCAGCACCAGCACCAGCTAGCCACACCAATTCCTGTCACTGTCCAACTCACCACAAACCCAAATATTTTTTTTTAAATCTTTTCCTTAGCTCTGACAGTGTGTCTCAACTGAAACCCCATGAACGAATGACCTGTGAGCAACACTGAACATGGTCAATCTCCATATAAATTCTCTTCTGCATCAATCAACCAGCACACCTAGTTTGGAATTTGGATCCTCCTGCACGTCGCCTAGCCGATGACCAGGCAAGATCAGTTGAATAATAATCCTTCCCCGGAACTAACCTCTGCGCGACTCCCGACGCCTTTGGCCGGGCATAAACGCCGGATTCTGGTGCCATGCTCCCAACTGCTCCAGCTTCTAGCAGCCTGATAACCTTGTTAACAGTTCATAATCAGACAGGGACCAGCCCCAAGATTGTTTGCTAGTGCTCCGTGCATTAGCATTGATCCCCAGATTAAGTGCCGCACCGGGCCCTACCATCCGTGCCAAGTTCATAAATGTTTGGGGGCAGTTGCAGTTCCTCGCCATTGCAGGGAGGGCATGACAATCGACAAGCTTTAAAGTTTGCTGCTTGGAAGATGGATGGATGGATGGATGCTGGGCTTGTTTATTGGCCGCCTCAAAAGTTGGTTGCTGTCTGCTTGGATTTCTCGGTTCTTGCAGTTGCGGCTTGATGCGCATGCTATTCTTCCACGTCAGTTTGGGAGGTTTGGTTTTGTATTCTGATCAGCTGCACGGCGGCTAGGGTTGGTCAGATTAACTGGACTGATTGGATGGATTAGGGCACTGATTGGCTGTGCAATCATAATAACTATTACTCTATACTGCTTATAATAGTTTTTATTACCTTTAGTTTGGGCGTTGGGTTATGATTGCACAATGAAGAACAAACTGATCAACTGATCTGTATGTCCATATCTCTTCTTATTATATTTATATAATATATCTCTTTCGTCTGTTGCTAGATTTCGGCTGTCAGTAGCTATGTTAAACAAGAAGAACAAGTATCTTCGAAACTGGACAAGTTACAAGAAGAGAAAAAACTGAAAAATACTTGGAATGCCACTGTGTTCATCTTGCGATTATATGTGATGATGCTATGCAGTGTTGGTAGTAAGTTGGGCACCGTCTGGTCCCAGCTAGTGTAGTGTAGCTGACTGCCGAAGAGCTGGGAAGAGCAAATTGAAGCAGTGAGGTCAAAAAGGAAGAGGGAAATGTCTGCAAAAATTCGAGGCTCCTAGCTCCTTTGTTCCTGAAAGGCCCTGCTGAATGATTAACAATGCCTGGTTTATTCTCTGCTCATTATGAATTTGTCCTGAGATCATGAGCAACCACCCCAATTATTCCCCCCACTGCGAGTGTTCTCATTGTCATTGGCCCCACCACCATAAGAAGCTAGGGCAGGTTTCTAGCTTCCATTGATTCTGTCTGCTTCCTCCACCTCCACATGAACACCACATGCACTTGTCCTACATGCCAAGTATTTTAATCCCATAGCTTTCTACTCTTTCGACATGCATGTGGGTTTTTCTGACTCGTGTGCGACAAATTGGTAAATTTTCCAGTGACTATTAGTGAGCAACATACTTCTAGCTGTCATTTGGCAAAACATAGAGTTGAAACTGCGGTAGTGCTTAGCACTCTCAGATTTAATTTTGCAAGTGTAACTAGCGGGACGTTTTCTCAATCGGGGAAGGTTTTTGATCCATAGATAAAAGCTTTTTATATCGGGATGTTGTTTTATCTATATATAAATTAAAGAATGAAGGAAAGCTGACAAACTCACACCTTCATCGCATTCCCAACCCAAGTCCTTCTAAAAAAAAAACCTTATTTGTTCTCTCCGGGCAATATATTAATTCTGGATTACTAGTGAACACCAACACAATCTCAACATAGCCATGCTGAGTGTAGCCATTTAACCTGATTTTTCTTGTGCTCCAAAGAAAAGTAAGTCCATGCAAGTTCTTTATCACTTTATAAGGAATACATGTATTTATGAAGTACAATGTTCTTCATAAAAAGATCATCACAAAAACAAAATATATGTAGAAGTTGCAAAGCCCTTCTTCAGTGATCACACAATCATCTGAATGAACTCGTCATTAGGCCAACCGCAATGGAAAACTTTGCTTTTATCGTTTGCATTAGTGAATGGAACAACCCCCCTCCCTCTTTCCAATGCATAGTGCCATCTTGCTAACCATCTCATTTAATTGCAACACATAGGATTGGGGTTATTTAGATGAAATAAAACCCCTCGCCACGAACGATGTTGTAAAAGTGTTTTCAAGTCATTACTGATATTTTGACAAAGTTTTCAATAACCTGGAGTGTAGTGTCATTACTCACTACCGACATGTTTCGTTACATAGGATTTTTCCCAAATTGTATATCTTGGATTGAGCAAATATTTGGATTTGGTTCGTCTGCTGTATTGCTAATGGAGTCCTTGCAAAGCATTTCACTGCAGAAGAGGTGCTAGGTAGGGTGACTTTCTTTCCGACTCTCCCCACTCTTGTCTGTTTTGGCAGTTGATTCACTCCAATCTATCATCATTGATGTTGCTTTTTAGCTCGTAGTTAGGGAATCCTACCTACATCCTCTTGATGATCATTTTGATGGACATTTCCCTATGGTTCAGCTGAGCTGCCTGCAAGAGGCACAAAACCCCTTGATAGGAACTGAACATGAAATTGCTGTTATGAAACAGCCATTTAGTTGGGCAACAATAAATTTACATGTGTCAGTAACTAAAACCAAGGCTAAAAAGCTTTGTCATTTCTTACGTACTAAGCTTGTGTAGACCAAATCACCAGAAATATTTATGAAATTGAACGCATCTAGTCCACCAACTTGATCGCCTGCACTAGCTGCCACGATGAGAGCAGGTTCTGTGTGTCTGAACTCTTGTCTTCAGGATTTGTTAAACTGAACTCTAGTAACATGTTTAACTGCAAGTACATGTTTAGCTTCTTGTTTTAGGTAAACTTTACTCTTGTCTTCAGGAGTATGTCATTGGTTTTCCAAAGAAAATAACTTTCCTTAAAACCGGTTATGATGGTCAGTCTTCACACCAAGTGCATTGGCAAGATCCTGGATGGTTGTGCGCTCTTTCAAAGGCACAGCTTTGATGGCTTACATGTCTATTCCTATTCTTTTAGGTCCACAATATTTAACCATCTTATTTTTACACCTTCTATCCCATTCCCACCATAATCCTATCCGTTTGGCCACACACTCTGCACAACTCTGCAACATGCTTAGACATTCCACGTTTCAGTACAGGTGGAAGTTATCTGAATAGAACCTCCTCTTCCTTTTGTTCGAATCTGCAAAAAAAAACAGGTTTTTTTAATAATAGAAAACAGGTAAAATTTAAAACATGCTAAAGGCTAATTTCACTGTATCTGGTTCAACACCTTCTGATTTTACTATAGCATGCCAGACAACATCTGAAAGTTTTTGCATCAACTAACTTCTGAACTCACTGAATTTTTAGGCATCAAGTAACTTTATGAATTTTAGCATCAAGTTACTTTGTGAATTTTTAGGCACCAAATTACTTTGTGAAATTTTAGGCATCTGACTTCTGAATTTTCAAGTCAAATACTGAACTATATGAATTTTTGCATCAAGTAACATGCAAAAGAGTTATGATTTTTTTATGTCAACTAAAACATGCAAAAAAGTTCTGAACTTTCAGAAGGTTCAAGACTTCTGAAAGTCAACAAATTCTGAATTCTTTTAGCTGTCTGCAACTGAAAGTCGTGCTACAACTTCTGAAACTGAACCTTTTGCTGAACATGGAAAAGACTGAAACTGAACCTATCTCTGAACTGAAACTGAAAAATGAGCTACACCTTCTGTATCGAGTACGACAACTGGAAAATTGAGCTAAACTTTTTTTTTTGAGGGGTAAAAATTGAGCTAAACTGAAAACTGAACTCTGAACATGCCCATCAATTGACTATTCTGAAAACCCACAGCGGAGAAACAGATCACACAAACATTAAAGCAATGGGAGGCTCAAGGTTTAGGACAAAGGCATGTGCCGCCATTGCTGTTCTGCTCCTGCTACAACATGAATCGGGTCGAGAGGGAGTGAAGAGATGATCGGGGAAGCTCCTAGCATTCCTTCCTTACAATGGAGACATTTATAGGCAGGGCTGTTTGTCAATTTTCAGATTTGGTCGATGAGCGCGGGCAATTTTGATCGCAGATTTTCGATTTTAACAGACGAGGCCTTAAAATCAGGAGCCGCCAATGTATATTTGCATGCATGGAAGGACCCGTGCAAATGGCACAATCACAGAATTTTCGCTTCACATTACTCCTAATTCCTGCTACTGTAAATATATAAACCGATTGATATTATGATATCTATCTGGCTGAAGAAATCCAATCGATTTCATTCAAAGAACACACCTAGCCATGTCGCACATTTCCAATCTCCCGGCGCCGCCGCCGGCCGGCATGTACCAAGACGACGACCCGTTGGAGCCTCATCAGGCCACCCCGGCGGCGACCAACGGCAGCCTGGTCCTCAAGACGCAGCCCGAGTTCCCGGCGCTCGGGAGGGGCGCGTCCCGGGACAGGTTCGCGGTGCTCGTGGACGCCAAGGCGCCGGCCGACGTGGCGCGCGCGCCGCTCGACCTCGTCACCGTGCTCGACGTCAGCGGCAGCATGGAAGGCCCCAAGCTGGCTCTGCTCAAGCAGGCCATGTGCTTCGTCATCGACCAGCTGGGCCCCGACGACCGCCTCTCCGTGGTCCCCTTCTCGGGCTACGCGTGGCGCCTCACCCGCCTCGCGCGCATGTCGGCGGCGGGGAAGGCCGCCGCGAAGCAAGCCGTGGAGGCCATCGCTGCTCACTGGACGGGCACCAACATCGGCGAGGGCCTCCGCGTCGGCGCCCAGGTGCTGGCCGGCCGCCGACACAAGAACGCCGTCGCCAGCGTGATCATCCTGTCCGACGGGCAGGACACGACCAGCCGAACGGCGCCTGGGGCTACATGGACCTCGTGCCGCCTTCGTTCGTGCACCCGGGCACCCGCCCCGCGCCGATCCACACCTTCGGCTTCGGCGCCGACCACGACGCGGCCGCGATGCACACCGTCGCGGAGGCCACGGGCGGCGTCTTCTCCTTCGTGCACGACCACGCGGCGATCCAGGACTCGTTCGCGCGCTGCGTCGGCGGGCTCCTCTCGGTCGCCGTGCAGGGTGCGCGCATCGCCGTCACGTGCCTGCACCGCGGCGTGCGGGTGCAGGAGGTCGAGTCCGGCTCCTACGCCAGCAACGTGGACGCCGACGGCCGCGCCGCCTCCATCGACGTCGGCGAGATGTACGACGACGAAGGGAGGCGCTTCCTGGTGCATGTGTTCGTGCCCAGAGCCCGACCGACGGAGGAGATCACCCGCCTGCTCAAGGTGAGCTGCGCCTACAAAGACGCCGCCACGGGTCAGGCGGCCAATGTCGCCGCGCCCGCTGTGGCGATCCAGAGGCCGTTGGAGCTCACGTACATGCCTCCTCCATCCATCGAGGTCGAGCGGGAGCGCGTCCGCCTCGCGGCGGCCGAGGACATCGCCGCCGCGCGGGAGGCCGCTGACGGCGGGGAGCACGCCGGAGCAGCACGGATCCTGGACTCCAGGCTGAGGGAAGTGGAGCGATCGGCGCCGGGGGCGGCCGGCGACGACCCGGCGTGCGAGGCGCTCAAGGAGGAGCTGCGCGACCTCAGCGCCCGCGTCGGCGACCGGCGGGAGTACCAGCAGACGGGGCGCGCGTGCCTGCTGGCCGGCATGAGCTCGCACGCGCAGCAGCGCGCCTCGGGGGTGGAGCTGAAGTCGTCGGCAACCAAGATTATTGCAAGGGCGTACCTGACTCCAAAGATGGAGGAGATGGTGGAGATGTCTCGCGAGAGCAGCAGGAAGCGTGGCAACAGCCAGCAGCCAGACCGATCCAGGCAGGTTAAGCAGATTATAATTAAGGAAGATCTAAGTGAGAATTTCTAAGCCTAGATTATATAATCTAGCTTATGAGTCAAGGGCACTATGATAAAAAGTCATCATGGACCACCAAATAATCTGAAATAAGCTGCCCATGTGCAGCTTATTCGAGAATTATTTGGTGGTCATAGTAGTCTTTTACCATATTGCCCTTTACTCATAAGCTAGATTATATAATCTATTACCATATTGCCCTTTACTCATAAGCTAGATTATATAATCTACTACAATCAGAGTATCAGATCGGCTACACCCAGGTTCATTTGTGGATTTTGTTTGGGAACCATAACTGTTTAAAGCAGTGGCAACTAGTATGAATTATTTTGTCATTTCACAACATGATCGATGTTTCTTGCTGTGCGTTTTACAAATACTTTTTTTATAGGAATTACTATTATATTTGCAAATATTTTTTATAGGAATTACTATTATATTTGGTTGCATGCTTCAGTGGGCAGTGGAAATGTGGAATTACTAAGATTTTTTTATACGAATTACAAAGATTTTTCTATAGGAATTACAGATGGAGTTTAAGTTGTTGGAGTCCAGGGTTTAGGTTGGCACTAGAAAGCAGGCAGGCGCAGCCTTGCTACACCAAAATTGTCACTTGCATTTTCTACGGTCAGAGGCTCAGAGCAGCTTCTGTGAGTCTGAACCCTTGTGTTCAGCATTTGTGAAGCTGAACTCTAGTAGTACCTAACATGTTTAACTTCAGGGGACATCAACTTCTTGTTTTAACCAGCACAGGTAAAAATTATGCCATTGGTGTGCCGCCAAAAATAACTTTCCTTAAACCAGTTATAAAGTGTGCCCCTCTTCACACGGAGCACATTTTCAAGATCATCAATGGTTCTGCGTGCTCTCTCAAAGCCACGCATTTGCAAGATCCTCGATGGTTCTGCGTGCTCTCTATCAACGCCGTGTCTTTGATGGCCTCCATGTCTATTTTTATTATTTGGCGGCCACAATTTTTAACCAGCTTGTGTTTCACACACCTTCTACCCCCACCATAATCTTGTTCATTTCGCCACACACTCTGCACAACTCTAAGAGCCACACCAAATTTCTCTGCAACCTGGCTAGACAATCCTTGTTTCACCAAAGGTGGATTTTGTCTTCATGCAAGTCCAAATAAATGATGAAGTTTAAGTCGTCGGAATAGAATCTCCTCTTCTAATCGTTGAACCTTCAAAAGACAAGTCAAATTTAAAAAGCATGCAGAAGGCTGACTTTTCTGTAGCTAACCCGCCAACTTCTGAATTTACTGTTGCACATTCGACAACATCTGAAAGTTTAGGGATCATGTTACTTTCTGAATTTTTAAGCATCAAGTACTGTATTCTGAATTTTCAGGTCAAGTACTGAACTTTCTGAATTATTTGTATCAAGAACAAACAATTCTGAACTTTCTGAATTTTTGAGGCCACTAAAACATGCAAAAGTCTGAACTTTCAGCAGGGTGAAGACTGTAAGTCTACAGCTTCTGAATTTCTTGAGCTGTCTGCGACTGAAAACTGTGGTACCACTTCTGAGACTGAACCTATCCCGGAACATGCAAAAGACTCAAACTGAACCTATTGCTGAACTGAAACTGAAAAATTACCTACAACTTCTGTATCAAGTAGGACAATTGCAAAATTAGCTAAACTGAAAATTGGACCCATCAATAGCTGAAGCCGACGACAGAAAAATAGACTACACAAACCATTAAGAGAACAATATTCAATCTCGATCATTTGCAACATTTAAAAAAAACAAAGAGATGTTGATTACAGTATCAAGACTGACAGTAAGATTGCTTACCCTGATCCGCAGCTGCATTAGCTCCTACGCTTCCATGTCCCATGGGTCTAAACACTTCTTGAATGCTTGTATCATCTGAAAACCAAAGAGGGATGTTGAAGAAATTCTCTTTGAAAACAAAGAGAAGTGCAGGCACCACAAGGAATTCACTTAACTCACTTGCTCTGCTGGCCGGCAGCATTCTCATGTCCTCCTTCTGGAGCTGCCTGCCTCGTGTCGTAGAATTTTAAACAAGTTCAGAGCAGAGAGCAATCATAAATTGGCATCGGCATCTAGTTCATCTAATTCACCATTACCTCCATCTCCATCTTCCCACACCATGTCGAATTCCAGTTCCAGTTCACAGGCAGGACCATCCCAACTCCAAATCCATGGGATTGTTTAAGTCGAGATCGGGAAGCTCAACGTTTAGGTTGAAGGCATGTGCCGCCATTGCTGTTATGCTCCTTACACAACATGAACCGGGTCGAGATCAGAGAGTGGGAGATGAACAGAGGAGGTCCTGGCTTTCCTTGCTCCAATGGCGACATCTATAGGAAGCGCCGTGTTTGTCGACTTTCAGTTGTCACAGTTCTCGGTTTTAGCTGATGGATGGATGAAAGGGCAATAGAATTTGGCACGGTCATTCCATAACAAATTTCAGTGGAAACTGAAACTAGCAATAAAAACAATCAGCCCGCTGGCATTGTAAAAAAAATCTTATTATATTACAGGATGGAGGGAGTATATGTTAAAAAACACTTCTGTTTATCTATACAGTTATTACACCATGTCGTGTCCGGCCGGTTCTTTATACAGTACTCCATCCGTCCTGAAATAAAAGGTATTCTGGGTTTGTCCTAAGTCAAACTTTTAAAAGATTAACCAAGTTTATATAGCAAAATATTGACATTTAGTAAATCACAATGAGTCTATTGATATTCATTGGATGTCATAAATATTATTATTCTTTTCTAGAAAAATTGGTCAAAATTTATTTAGTTTGACTTAGCATAAAACTAGAATATCTTATATTTCACGAGGACGGAGAGAATACGTACGTGGTAGCCCAGTGGACTCGAGAAGCAGAAAGTCGTAGGGGATTGCAACCGGATTGTGATCCGAACAAACGGAGACGAAACCTTTACCATAAATGCAATCCCTGATTTCCTGCGTGCTTGGAATTTGGAAAGCACCCGTGCCAATAATCCCACAATTAACTCACCTGGCTGGGCTACACGTACTGTATTCTGTCTATATAACAAGCCGATTCTTCTTCGCATCTACTATATCGAAATCCATCCAAACCCTACACCCGCAGGCGATGACGGACACCAAGCCTTTCCCTCCCGCCGCGCCGCCGCCGTATGGCGTGTTCAACGACGACGAGCCCCTGGGCCCAAAGGCCATCCGGGCACCCAACGGCGGCCTGGTCCTCAAGACGCAGTGCGAGTTCCCGGCGCTTGGGAGGAGCGCGTCCCGGGACAGGTTCGCGGTGCTCGTGGACGCCACGGCGCCGGCCGACGTGGCCCGCGCGCCGCTCGACCTCGTCACCGTGCTCGACGTCAGCGGCAGCATGAAGGGCCCCAAGCTGGAGCTGCTCAAGCAGGCCATGTGCTTCGTCATCGACCAGCTCGGCCCCGACGACCGCCTCTCCGTCGTGTCCTTCTCTGCGGGCGTGGCGTCTCACCCGCCTGGCGCGCATGTCGGCCCCGGGGAAGGCCGCTGCGAAGGCCGTCGTGCAGGCCCTCGGTCCCCTCGGCGGCACCAACATCGGCGAGGGCCTCCGCGTGGGCGCCCAGGTGCTCGCGGGCCGCCTCCACAAGAACACCGTCGCCAGCATGATCCTCCTCTCCGACGGGCAGGACACGGTCCTCGCGCCGGCAACTACCCAGTCGAACGGTGCCAGGAGCTACATCAGCCTCGTGCCGCCTTCGTTCGCGAACGCCGCCTCCCGGCCCGCGCCGATCCACACGTTCGGCTTCGGCGCAGACCACGACGCGGCCGCGATGCACGCCTTCGCGGACGCCACGGCCGGCACCTTCTCCTTCATCCAGAACCAGGCGGCCATCCAGGACTCGTTCGCGCGCTGCGTCGGCGGGCTCCTGTCGGTCGCCGTGCAGGAGGCGCGCATCGCCGTCGCGTGCCTCCACCGCGGCGTGCGGATCCAGGAGGTCAAGTCCGGCTCCTACGCCAGCAACGTGGCCGCCGACGGCCGCGCCGCCTCCATCGACGTCGGCGAGCTGTACGACGCCGAGAGGAGGCGCTTCCTGGTGCTCGTGTACGTGCCGAAAGCGCGAGCGACGGAGGAGGTGACCCGCCTCGTCAAGGTGAGCTGCGACTACAAAGACGCCGCGACGGGTCAGGCGGCCCATGTCGCCGCACCTGCGGCGGTGATCCAGAGGCCGCTGGAGTTGACGGACATGCCTCCTCCGGCCATGGAGGTCGAGCGGGAGCGCGTCCGCCTCGCGGCGACGGAGGGCATCGCGGCCGCGCGCGTCGCTGCCGAGGGCGGGCAGCACGCCGGAGCCGCGGCGATCCTCAACTCCCGGCTGCAGGAAGTTGAGCGGTCGGCGCCGGGGGCGGCCGGCAACGACCCGACGTGTGAGGCGCTCAAGGAGGAGCTGCGCGACCTCAGCGCCCGCGTCGGCGACAGCCGGGAGTACCAGCAGACGGGGCGCGCGTGCCTGCTCGCCGGCATGAGCTCGCACGCGCAGCAGCGCGCCTCAGGGGTGGAGCTGCAGTCGTCGGCGAGCAAGACTGCCAGGGTGTACCTGACTCCCAAGATGGAGGAGATGGTGGAGATTTCGCGTGAGACCAGCAAGAAGCGTGGCAGCAGCCAGCAGGCAGACGGCACATCCAGGCAGGTTAGGCCGATCAAGTTCGAACTAAACTAGAATTTCTGAGCCAGCGACAGCGAGCTATTATGGCTATAATAAAATATAATGTGCCTTTCTAATTTTCTATGGCTACGATCAGACTACAATATATATTTGAGCATATGAAAAACAATGCAGGATGATTCGTGGATTTTTATTTGGCATGTTGGAATTGGGTCTAAATTTTATCATTTCACAGTATGATCTATGGTTGTTAAATGTTCTAACTAAATGGATTACTATGATATTTGGATGCATGCTTAATTGATGGTCAGTGGAATTTTACAGATGAGTTTGAGTTGTTTTGGAGTCCACTTTTAGGTAGGCATGCAGTGTTTTAGGAAGAAACCATAACCTGCAATATATCTTGGCGAATGGTGACAAAAAATTTTGCTTTTTATCTCTTGAACAGGAGAAAAATTTGTGACCTTTGATTAGCTTTGGTATTTGTGGCACCTTTTATCAGATTTGGCAGATTTTTTGTGTCAAAATTAAAATAAAGCCACTTGGAAATGGAACTGGCTGATTGTTAGGTAATGTGTAATTTGCATTATCTTGTTCACTGGGTGATCACCTTCTCATTCATGTCCCTCCTCTATCCTCGTTTAATTTGAACTAACAAGGCTGCACTTTTGATCTTCATGTTGTAACAATTTTTTTTGTTTATTTTGACTATTTCTTCCCATGCATCAACTTTAACAGGAATTTTAACTTAAAAATGAACGATTATGTGGTTATGTGAAGTTTATTATGTAAGAATAGTAGGACGAAATTTAAAGGTAATACATTCACACAGCATAATAATATTCATTTCAGCGGTTATAATGAAGCTATTCATGAGTTACGGCCAAATTGTGTAAACCTTGGCTTGCTAGTTTATAAGTCTGTCCAATATGTAATCATTGTATTTGTGCAGTTGTTGTCATGCATTTGATCCTACAACTCTATATATGTGATCCAAATTTCTTCTGTAGTGTTGAAGTTTGTTTTGTTATTTATTGATGTGTTATTGATATATATAGATAGATAGTTAGACATTGACAAAAAAATATTAATTTTTTCCACAACCATATTTTCATACAAGAACAACCAGATCAGTGGCTTCTTCTTGAAACAAAGCAGGAATTGCAGCATCTTTTTATTCTTTCTAATAAAGCAGCAGATTATCACTTGTTTTGTGAGACTGGGATTTCTTACTAAGTTTTCAGTCTTTTACTAAGATTATTGGGAAAGTGCAAAAGCAACTCTCTCAATAATCATAAAAGAGATATTAGGACATCATATTGACTAATTATTGAGAAATATTTATTATGGAACTGCTGGAGGCCCATTGAATTCGTAATTATGTTTACATGTCTCCCTCCTATGCGTTGGAGTAATAAAAGTTAAAGTGATAATGTGATATTTAACTATTTTGCTCTTATATCTTCATTTTGCTTGCATTGCAGCGATGTAGGTGGTACATTGCCCAACAAAATTCTAGGATTTGTCAGCGTTGTTTTGTTCTGGTGTAGTATGGTTACGAATACAGTGGTTGACTTCTTGTCAACAATATTTAGTTGTTTAATACATATACAAAAAAATGTGATGAAAACTTGCAATCGTTCTACATAGCCGCCAGATGTATTTCTGCTAACTGAAAGCACTGAAGGATTGAATGTGTTGTGCAATAATGGTAGCCTAGCAGTTGTCCTAACCCATTTTCCAGGGCATAATGTCATACATGTACGATTTTATAGCAGCCCTTTATAGTATTATTACAACATTAGCTCCTAGTTCATCCTTATGTCAGATAAAACTGGTGTATGAGATCACTTGATTGAGCAGATAACATTCTATAAGTGCAGGCGACCCATGCATATTAAGGTTTCTTCAAGTCATACATCTGTGCAATAGGCTTGGTTTCCAGTTTGTCATTGGTTTGCTATCACAGTTGTCGAGAAGATCATGCAAGAAACATGGAAACAAGCCAGTGGTTACTACTCACCCCGCGATTTTGTTGTATTTTGCGGACTTTCTGCATAATTTTTTGTCTTCCTAGAGTGGGAATGAGCAAGCCAGAACAAGAAAAGGCTTGGATTTATTGGGCCGAAATTAACAAGCCAGAACAAGAAAAGGTTTGAATTTATTGGGCCAAAAAGATATTCCATATTGGGCCGAGATGCACCACCCAAGTGGTTGCGGGTCCTGGATGTTCTTTTGCAGTTGAAGGGGAAATCAGCTAGCAGCGAACGAAATCTTTGGTCGGTAGCCCATAGGAATTTTCTGACCAAAGAAGACGGAACAGATCTTCCTGACGTTTATCATTAGGATTGGGCAGGATTAATTAGTTAGGAGTATTTATTCGATGTTTTTAATCTCCATGTCATTCAATACGACGATGATTGCCTAATAGGAGGCTGTAAACAAAATTGTTTAATTCGGTTTGTGTAAAAATCGTCTTATTACTTCTGATGTTATATAGATGCAGAGTAAAGCAAGCAGCTAGATGCACAAGGCCCTGCTTATATAGAGGAGTGAATAATAACACATCCATTTCCTTCACAAAAAGTCAATTATTTTCTTATCCACTCTGTATGTAGATCAGTTACTGTATCCATTGTCCAAAATATGGGAGCATATACGTCCTAATCACTTGGACAAATAAAGATCAAACATTCATCACTCCTGACCATATACATGAGTAGCATTTTTTTTTTGAATCAAGGATATCCCCATTTCCATTCAGAAGGGAAATACAGAGTTCAGTTTAGACCTAGATAGGAAAGCAAAAAACTTTGAAGTGAGCGGGGGATGCGATGCGATACAGCGACCTGAGTCAGGCCTGTATCTCACATCGACCTCGCAGAGCTAAGTTTAAGGCTAAAGAGACACCAAGTTCCTATTACATGATAGCTAAGAAGGCAACGCACAGGTTGCTGAAAAGGCAGAAGGACCCCGTTCACTACAGAAAAGACTAGCATCATCCAACTTCTCAACAGGGAGATAAGCTACATGAGTAGCTTATTAGCCTCTAAATCCACAAATTCTAATAATTGATTCAGATTATGCGGTGTTTGTGTTGTGCGATCATCGCACAAAGAAACTCTGATCGAAACAAGGTAACTAATCCGTCGCCATCAGTCTCTCGCTTTATGATAGAGATCGAACTAAGATTCAAGCTGTTGCATCGGCACCAACCTACTTTTCCTCATTATCTTGGAGTCTATTCATCTACGAGACCAACAAGGCAACAAGGATATGTACTAGTCCATTTCCAGGTAGCTGCTAGCATGCTGTCATCTTACTTCCTGGCAGGCTCCCATACTAGCTTGGTCACTCAATCAGATGTGTCTCAGTTGAATATCATGTGTTGTCCACTGCTAATTGATCGCTACTAATAAAGTACCTTGAAATTTGTCGCAAAAAAGTACCTGAAACGTCGCAATCGGATATGCTGGCTGAAATCAAGACATTCTAGATACCTGTCTATATATAGGGTGTTGTATCAGATAGCTATCCTTGGTGAACTTGCACATCTTTGTTCTGATGAAGGCCGGAGATGAATAATATAGCGTCAAATCTACAATTTAGCCACCACAACCAATGTGTTGTTATATATATGCATCCCCCCAAATTTAAAACTTTTAGTCAGCAATTTTTTTACATGATTTACCGGTTGCAACCACTTTATTTGTGCCAGCAGGAATCAGATGCCACCATAAAGTATCCATCCTCTTTGAGAGCAATGATAACATTTTTGCTAGCATAAGGATAGGGGTTTGTCAAATTGCCTCCAAAGGTTGGTCAGTGGGCTCAAAACCCGGCCCCTTTTCTTGGGTTATGCCTTCCAATCCAAGGCTCCTACCAAGTTCCTACTAATCCAAAGTCACTGCGTCTTGATCCACACACACTTTCCATGCTCAAGCATCAATTATTAGCACAGCTTTGATCTTTGTGCAGTCTTAGTTAACCACCGCCGGCACGGTACTTCTACTACAACCACTTGTTCCTTGTCACCGTGATATTAGACTAATCGCTGTTACTGCTCATAGGTTGCTTTTTTCAGATGATAACAAAAGCCAAACATGGGCTCGCTGTGCGACACGTGGCCCGCCGATAACTTTGTTTATCAGGCTGTCAAGAATGTAACTGTCCATCGAGGTGATAGGTTTGCATCCAGGCATTGAAAGAGAAGGAGAGGACACGATTATTGCCCATTCCGTTCTAGTTTTATCGTTTGAAAGATGCAGTATCTTTCTTTTTTCTCTCTGAACAGGTGGTGATCTTGAACTGCAAACCTCGCTTGTCAGTGACTTCTCATAACGATCTCTTGCCATTTGTACGCCTACAGCATTGGATGTCATAACTTTATCCCTGTGTAAAAGGAAAGCTTCCCTTGTTCTCTGAACTAACTTGTGAAAGGAAAAGTTGTGATGTGATTACTGGAGTGGAGAGACAAAGGAAAGAGAAGAATGTGGTTGCACATCCATCTGTACTGAACTGGAGTACTGTCCATCATCAAGTAGACAAGCACACGTATTAAGATGCTGACCACAAGATGGTGACCTCTAATCGGAGGATTAGAAACTTAGCACGCACATATTATTCCAAAGGATCGATGAAAACCTGATCATCGCAAAGAGAGTGACTTCCATTGAGAGCTAGAGCTTGGGATCAAAAGATGAAAGCCGCCTGACCACAAGGAGGGTGACCTCCAATGGGAGCTGATGCTTGCCAACAAAGATGAAAGCCTTCAAGAGGCATGCATGGAGTGATCATATCCCTCCAGGGCATCATTGCTCGTGAGATCAAAGGGAGTTAAGGCCCTGTCGTGTGGGTCATCCAGTGACTGTTTGGGCATGTGATTCGGGGGGTCACGATGTTTGCAGAAACATGGTAATAAGGTCGGTATAGTAACAGCCCCAGTTCATGCTGAGCTTTGTTGATTAGTTTGTCCATGTATGTCTGAAATGAACTAAGGGGCTAGGAGCTGAAAAAAGTAGCTTCTCCTCATTTTGTGAAGTGATTCTCCATCCTGATTTTGAGAATTTTTGCTAGAGAATCAAAGAGAATCACTTTCAGCCACAGAATCACTTCTATCGAAGAATCGGCTTCCATTGAGAATCAGATTCAGGTGGAGTTCTACCAAAGAGGCCCTTAATAAGGCCACTATAGCATGGGGGACCCCTACCGCATCTCTTTGATCTGAAGCTAGGCACTAGGTAGGTCATGCATGGTCAAAGTAGCCCTCCAAATTCTTCAGAGAGCAGAGTACCTACAAGGGCGCAAGAAGAGAAGGACCCATGCATATGCAAACGAATTTCTGATAAAAAGCTTCTTGTTTGGACCAGCATTTCAGGAGCCACTCCTTTTCTGATAGATATGGACCATCTGAAATTCTGAATCCCTCAAGAAGAGAAGAATTCTACTGATCCCTGGTCCATCCCGTCAGCAATCCAACTGCAGAACTAAAGGCAATTATTGAGGCCTTGTTTAGTTCGTGAAAGTTGGTCGAATTTCCTGCAGAAAAAGTGCATTGGGAAACATGTTGCAGAGAGGGGGACATGTTTTTCAATACGTTACTTTTAGTTGAATTACAGAAACTTGCTGGAACTAAATAAGGCCTGAGTCGAGTACTACTACTGGATGAACAGGGACGGCCATCTCCGATCCTCACCCAAGCAAGCAGATGGATTGACTTGAGTGCAGATATACTGCAGGTCCAGTTTTAAATTCCGGCCGGCCGGCCCGAGTTTTTTAAAGAGGTGCCGGGATACGACGAGGCAGGATACAGTTTGAATATTTGCGGCGTTGATTTGGTGCCCCTCGCACGTCCTTTTCTTTCGATGGCCAGGCTCCTTACGTGTCGATTGCCCATTGAGAAAGATATGTAGGTGTCCTCGCGCAGTGTCAACATCGTTAATTTCACAAGCGTAGGCAATGGGCAAATGCTAATTCTTTCTTCTTTCTAAAAAAGTGATTCAAGAAAAATCTGGTTGCGAAATCCAAAAATTAATTGTAGTGAGCAAATATATATTTCACTAGAGAATGCTTACTAAGAAACTAAGAATCATTTAATATGTAGCTAGAAGAGTTGTCGCTTAAATCATACAAATGTTTTCCTTGCCTTAAAGAAACCAAAATGCTGGTGATTTTATTTCTTGATATATTTATCTTTTCTCATAATTCCTCGTGAGTATAATCACATAGGCTTAGCTTGTGAAAAATACTAGGGCCCAAGCTAGCACTAATTATGCTTGGTACAAGCCATGCATAGGGTTTGTCCCCATTTTATGCAGCATCTGTCCCGTTTGTACGCAAATATGGTGCAGGAGGGAGGGATCGCAGCCTAGCCTACGAGAGTCATGACCATGAGAGCTTCAGGCCCATGCATGGATAGGCATGCTTGGCTGCTTGCGATCTCCACGACGAACACGCATGCATGCGTGGCCAATCAGAACCTGCATTCATGGCTCTGCATGCGGGAACTAGCCGTGGGACCCACTGGACAGCACCTCGTATTCGTTTGAATTAAGGCGATTATGGTGTGTATCCTTCTGCATATTCATGATATATGATCGGGTCAGTTAGTCCAGTATGTCACGGAGAGCAGATGGCAGCTCTTTTGACTTACTGATGACGATGACAAGCAGAAATGAACAAGGCACATTTTTTTTCTCGAATACGCAGGAGAGCTGCGCATCTTTGTATTAAGAAGAAGTTTTGAGTTTACACAGCGCGAGACAAAGCTCGCAGCCTTACCCAGGCTATATTACAGAGATGAACAGCTGACAGGAATAAAAAGCTACTACACTGAGCCTATTACTCACTAAACAAACAACCCAGCTTTGCTGCTCCGGCGACAATCCAATTGTGACCTTCCTGCTTGATCATCTGAAGGAGGATCATCGGTGGCGCCTCAGCATTCCTGAAGACCCGCGCATTGCGTTCTTTCCACAACTGCCAAGTAGTCAGGGCGAATAGGCTATCAAATCCTTTTCGCTTGGACTGATGGAGTTGTTTACGCAAGTGCATCCACCAGCATTGGAGATTCATGCCGGTCCGCGGAGTAGTGTCAGCGATTCCCAATGGGTGTAGGATCGCCCACCAAACCTGAACATAATAGGAGCAGTGAAACAGCATGTGTGCACAACTCTCATCAGCCTGATCACACAACCGACAAGTTTTATCCGCTTGAAGTCCATGTCTTAGTCTTCTGTCAGCAGTCCAGAGACGTCCATGGAAGACGAGCCAAAGGAAGAATTTCACCTTCAGTGGCATCCATGTTTTCCATAAGAGCTTTGCCCCCTGCAGCTTAATTGCGCCCTGATGCAGCGCCTGATATGCAGAGTGGGTGGAGTACTGTCCATCCGAGCTCCATCGCCAAACGAACTTGTCCGGGTTGTCCTGGAATTGAACTCTCTCGAGGCAGTCTGAGAGAGAGAAGTATTCTTGCAGGGCTTGCTCGGTCAGGGCACCAGTGATGTCATACTTCCATCTCTCTTGATTCAGGGCCTGCCTTACTGTGCGAGTTCTTCTAAAACGCCGGGGGACAAGCTGGAGGAGATGAGGGGCAATGTTTTGAATTGAGGTACCATCCATCCAGCAATCCTGCCAAAATAGGATTTTGTTCCCATCTCCAAGAACAGCCTTGACAGAAGCAGCGAAGAAGGCCTGAGTCTCACTGTCCACCTTGATTTCCATAGCAGACCAAGCACGCTCCTGATCTACCTTCTGAAGCCAGAGCCATCGTGCTTGCATGGCAATGCCAGCCATGGAGAGGTCAATAACACCCAGGCCTCCAAGTGTTGTCGGACGACAAACAGTAGGCCAGGCAACCGCACATTTTCCCCTGATGTCTGCATCACCTCCCGCCCAAAGGAACTTCCTGCAGATGCTCTCAATTTCTTGCACTGCCCAGGGCGGCAATCCATTGGCCATCAGCATATATATAGGTATTGCTGTTGCAATCGACTTGACCACAATTAAACGGCCACTTTTCTTCATCAATTGCCCCTGCCAAGGAACAAGCTTTGCTGCCACCTTCTCAATGACCGGTCTGATATGTGATTTGGGGATCTTTTTGGTGGAGAGAGGAAGTCCCAAGTACCGAATGGGGAAGTCCTTGATTGGACATGGCAGCTCATTCTGGAATTCGGCCACAGCTTCGTCGTCTCCAAAAATCGGCGTAATGGAGCATTTCTGAAGATTAGTGCAAAGTCCTGAAGCATGTCCAAAACTCTGCAACAGCCTGGCGATTGCATGCCCATCGCGCGATGTCGGAGAAGCAAACAAAATAACATCGTCAGCATAGAAGCTGCAGCAATGCCGAATTGCTTCATTTCCTGCTGCCTGTAGGATTCCGGCATTGACGGCCTTCATGAAGATCCGGTCCAGAACATCCATTGCGATGATCAACAACAATGGCGACAATGGGTCCCCCTGGCGAACCCCCCGTTGGTGCTGGATTGGCCTGCCAGGCACCCCATTCAGGAGAACTCTAGAAGAAGCAGTGGACAGCAACATGGATATCCAACGGCACCAAGTGTGCGAGAATCCCCTCGCATCGAGCACTTCCAACAGAAAGGACCACGAAAGCGTATCGAAAGCCTTGGAGATGTCCAGTTTAAGAAGCACTTTCGGTACCTTCCTTTTGCGAAGCAACGCGGCCGCTCGCTGCACGAACTTGTAGTTGTCCAATATGGATCGGCCTTTGATGAAGGCACTCTGGTTGGGTCCAACCAAATCGTCCATGAATGGCCGCAGGTGATTGGCAAGCACCTTGGAGATAAGCTTGGCGAAGCTGTGAACGAGCGAGATCGGCCGATAGTCTTTTGCCTCCTCCGGGTTGGGCGATTTCGGCAGTAGGACAATGAGGGAGTTGTTGATGCACTTGAAACTGCAGCGCGTTGAGGAGTAGAACGAGTTGATGGCCCACATAACGTCGCTGCGTATGATCGGCCAAGCGGTTTGGTAGAATCTACCAGTGAATCCATCCGGCCCCGGCGCTCTGTCGGCTGGCAGCTCCTTGATTACGGCCCAGATCTCCTCCTCTGTAAATGGTGCGTCAAGCGCAGTCAGATCAGAAGTTGGTATGTTGAGCGCGTCCATGTTGATTGTTGTCTCCCTTGGTACCTCCTTCCCCATTGCCTGAAGGAAGAATGAGTACAGCACCTCCTCCTTTTCTGCTTGCGTTGTTGCAATGCCATCATCGTGCTTCAAGGTGGTGATCTGTTTCTTTCTCTGATGGCCACGAGCTTTCAGATGAAAGTATCTAGTATTAGCGTCCCCCTCCTTGAGTTCGCGCACTCTGGAGCGCTGCCGAGCGATGGTGCGCTCCAGGGAAGCTAGACCAACGCACTGATGCTTCAAGTTTTTGCGTAGCTCAGTTTCAATGTCAGATAATTGGCGACGATCCATTTGTTGGTCTAGGCGCAGGATCACTTCACGAGCAAGAAGGAGCTGTGCTCTGATATTGCCAATATGTTTCGCCGACCAGCTCTGCAGTTCCTTCGCCACATTGCGCAAGAACTGATCAAGCCTCCAAAAAGGATCATGAACCGAGCTTGGGCAGTTCCAACCACGCGTAACAGCCTCGATGTATCCTTCGAAGTTCGGCCAGAAGCACTCGAAATGGAAGCGCGGCTTGGCCGTGTATGCGGCGTTTGTTTGCAACAGCAAGGGGCAGTGGTCAGAAGCATCTGACGACAGAGCCTGAAGGAAGCAATTGGGGAAGAGCTCCTCCCAATCCAACGAGACTAGTGCGCGATCAAGTTTTACCAGCGTGGGGTTCGAACGTTCATTGCTCCATGTGTACTTGCGGCCGTGCAGGTGAAGATCCTGCAATTCCAGTGTATCGACCGC
>CM014278.1:36667060-36699048 GCA_004135705.1 Alloteropsis semialata
TTCTGGCGCGTGGCAGCAAGACCATGTGGCCTCGTGTGATGCTGTGAGGCAAGCATTAGCCCAAATAGAAAGTCAAACTGGCCACGTTTTCCCGGACAGAATAGGATCAATGCCGCGAAGAAAAGATACTTCCACTCTCTTGGACCAACTGGCTATAAGAGGATAATGCCTCAATTGATTCCTCCAAACCCTAGAAGGGTGGGTAATATAGTAGCTGTACATGGGCCTCATAGATGGGCCTAACACATGGGCCATAAGGGCCACATATATACACCAACAATGACAATAGAGTTACTTCAACTGCTAGATCATTTACAGCGTGATACCTTAGCTCAGGGTAATCTCAATGAGCATACACCGTGAAACCATATACAGCCATGGTGTATTCTGCCATTCAAGGCTCAATGGACTATGGTGCCACTTGAGTAATCTAGTGCAACATACCATTTCTGTAGACAATAAGCTCGCTTTTATGGACTAGACCCCTGCTGTCTTCTTTTTTAAGATAGAGAACTTGGCTCAAGCAAAGGAATGTAACATTAACACCTTTGCACGGTGTAAAGGAAAAGTCTCAAGGTATAAAAGGACTCTTGGCAACGAAGTTACCTAAAATGCTAGATCATTCAAAGAGACATGTCCGGCCCTGGCTCATGGAAATCTCAATGTGCATGATGCACACCATGAAATCATACATAGCCGTGGTAATTAAAGCACCTTTGAGTGATCTGACTGCAATTATTAGCAATCTGCCATTGGAGGCTCGATGTGTTACTATACTACTTGATTAATCTGCATGACACCACTATGCAGTTAATTTTGTTCCCAATGGAACCTTCTTGGCTTGAAGACTCCGTGGAACCTTCTTTAAAAAGTATGTTTGCTGTTTGTTGGTTGTAACGGCGAGATGATTGTGAAAGAGTAATGACAAATTGAGTGACCTACTGAACTTGACACACATAGTTAATTATATCGACTGCATGAGTACATCTTAGGCTTCCTTTGTGCATAAAAAGCTCTACCAATCTGTAATCATGGTGAAACGTTAACAGGCTTTTGTTGAATTTAACTGTATATGATTCTAGGCAGTAAATTTGTGTTATGTACAACACCGAATCAGTTTTGCCGTATTTCTTATACTACTTTGTTGTCTTTTAAGTTTACCAGAACACTCTCCACCTGGCGGGACAGTGCTAAGGGTTGACCTGAATTCACAACAGTGAAAAGCTGCAAAGGGTTGTCCGTGCGGAACTGCGGATTCAGGAGCAGACGTGCACGTCAGGAAAAAAGTTTTTCGATGTTTGTGTGTGTAGATTATAGATGCATGGACGGGATTCTGTCTGTCCCAGAAATGACCAAAATGCATGCTTCCATTGCCCTACAGTCGATAGTATACCGTACCATGGGTTGCCGTGTATCATTCTATTGATCATTTGCCGTGTATCTGATTCTGGCTCTGGACATAACCTCTTTCCGAGGATCAGAATGGGTTAGTGTTTCATGAAAAATGAGGAGGAACAACGGAACGCCTCTCTTCTCTTGTGCTCTAAGCATGGCTTTGGTTTCCAGAGGCAAACAAACAGAAAGGAAGTGTCCGGCAACTCGTCGTGAATGTACTAGTGTTCAGAAATGTGATTTGAACCTCGTCCTTTTTGGCAGACCCTGCAGAGATGATGTTGCATGCATGTCAACTACAGCAAACAAGTACTAAGTAGGACTCTCCTGGCGACAGTGCCTGTTGCATGCTGCATGCTGTGGAAGGTGATGATCAAGTTGAGAACCACGCTCTGCCCGTCAGTTTCCCTTCCCAATCGTGCATCATGATGCGTGCTTGTGAGGCGATTGATGGTGCCTTGTCACGCCCAATAATAGGTTTTTGCATCAAGCTAATAAAGCACGCCGATGCATGGTGTGATGCTGTGGAAAGAGCGGCAGCTGCGTGTGGCATGAGCATATATGACGACCTGAGGCACACTCCCCAATCATTAGCCCACATTAGGCTGACACAATCAACCCCCCACAAGAGCATGCAAGATCTCTGCGCTTGCCACATCATTCGCCATGGATGGCACGCCGCTGCCCATGCCTAGGAGGAACTTGAGATTTCTTGCCATTGGCTTGGCTTGGCCCCAATGAAAAAAAAAGGAAACTAGAGCAAGAGCACTGCAATTCATTTAAGGGGGAATAAAATGCTGGTTCTTACAAGTCGATATTACATGAAACTAATTGAAAACTCCAATTACTCGAAAGGAGACTAACATGGTAAACTAGGGAAACTCCGGGGTTTCACACGCTTGCTTCGGGACCGCCATTTCCTCTTTGATGAAACAGACAATCTGCCGATGCAAAATTCAATGGTATGCTTTCGGCTAGTTTCTGTGCCATTGAGGACATGGAGGCCTAGCTTTAAGCGAGCGAGAGCATAGGTGCTATATGCCTAGGGCTAGCTAGCTAGCTAGCTAGGTCGACGAAGACATGGATGATATCCATCTGTCGAGATGGATGGATCGAGGGGCGGTGATGGCGAAAGGATCAAAGGGTCGTGTCGTCGTCCTCCTCGCTTTGCCACTTTGCTCCAGTCACTTCCATGCCCAAAGGAGAGGAGGATGGACACTACTGTCACCTGGACCATTTCGATCTCGGCCCCAATGCGATGCGATGCGATGCGATGCGATGCATGGGTGGTGATGCCGTGATGGCGATGTGCACGCCAACGCCACCGACCTCTCACGCTTTTCTCAACACGTACGTACTCTAGCGTGCCTGTCCTTATACGTCGCCCTAAAATTGGTGTTACTACACCAGGATTTAGGAACTTCGGCCCATTGTGTGTTGAAAGAAAGTGTTTCTGATCAGAACCACGAAAACAATAATAGTAGTTGATTATCTTTTGGTCAATACTACATCACATATGCTTAACAATCAAAGTGTGCGTTATAGATTTTCGCAAAAAAAAAAGAATATGTGCATTTGAGACCACGTCGATATACTAAAAAAAAGATTTAATTTAGAGGGGAAGAAACCATGACCCTTCTTTTATCACATTTCCTTCTTTTATCGGCTGTGTGCGTCCCATTTTATACCGAGGTTGAGAGTATTTCCAAGATTTTACATCAACTCGATGTAGTGTACTTGGAAATCTGTAAATTTTCCTTTGTCAAATATTAAATTTGCAATTGATAATGTAAGTGTAAAAATTTGTCTTCTTTTTTTGGAATTAAAAAAATGTCTTCCAAAAACAGAAATGTTGATTGTTGAATGAAGTGGGCTATAAAATTTGGAACTTCGATGGGAAGAAGGTGAGAGACCGGTATGGCGGTATGTAGAGGGTCTCTAGTACGTACGGCAGTACCATACGCTCGTCTGTCTGTGCCGCCACCAATATATATTCGCACTTCTTTTCAGGCATCTTTATTTATCTTAGAGCTAGAACGACGTAGCAAACAGTGTGTTCCTCGTGGAAAGACGTTCGCAGTTTGCAAGGCTGACGCTTTTGCTCCAGCGTCTCAGATGTGATGGTCTCGATTTCTGTTGATCTCTCTTCCTCCCATCAAATCCAACTGTCCAAAACAAAGATCCCAAAGGGTGTGCATGCATGACAAGAGAGATAAAGATGCACCCTTCAGTATTGCATTGCTTCAATCCGATTCTCGTGGCAATCAGCATAGATTCTTGTGACTTTGTGACGGTGCCTCTGCTCTTCATTTCTGCACAGTGTTCATCGGGAAACCAATGCTCTGCTAAGTAGTTTGAAGGCAGCAAACAATTGAGTTTAGAACAATACGCTCTCAGCCTCTACAGTCGAACATATAATCTGAAACCTCAGGATGCAAAAGCAAGAGTAGCGGCTCCATGATAGGTTGGGGGCAAAATCGGAGAGAGGAAAAATTAATTCACAGGGCCTCTGCACTGCACGTTTCTGAAGGGTTAAGGCTGCAATGCCACCGGTAGCCTTTTCCATTAGTTCACTGATCACGCATTGCCCCTGCAACTGTCAACGCATGATGGCCATGCATGGCTTACACACTGACCTTTTCCTCCATGCAGGGAAACGAAATGATTCGAGGACATTGCAGGCATTCATGACCATTTCTTTTCCTGCTTTCAGAACACAAGCAAAAAATAAAATAAAAACTAGCTAGTATTGAATAAAGCGAATACGGCCGAAGTATACAGATGTAGAGAGGAAGAGGGGAAAACAAATATTTTCAAATTCACCTGGCCTTCAAATTGAAGGGCTGGTGCTATGCTATCTATCTGCTCATCATCATTTGAGCATTTCTCTCAGACTTTTTTTCTTTTTCTTTCTCTAATAGCCATTGAAGCATCTATCAACTTCCAACTACTTGCAATATCTAAACTGATTAACACTAGATTGAGTCCTGCAAAAGAGACCGACCATCCAGTGGCTCAAGATTTCTCATTCACCACAGAGACACCTTTTTTACATGGACTGGGTATGTACCTTGTTTGGATAGGTAAAACCTTGATGGCAACCTCAACTTTCAGAAAATTGTAATGCTGAAGTTCGAGGTTTGCTTTTCTCAACTCAAGGTAACATCCTTATGTAACCATGGAAAGCGAATGCAGTGCACCGATCAATCAGTAGAAGAAACTTAGTCCAGATTACTCCTCCTCTGTCTCTCAACTCTGTCCTCAATTGTTGGTAAAGATAACTGGCATAGCAATGAGCCGATAATAACTAGAGGCGGTTCAGTTCAAAAAAGGTATCTAGCTCATGCTGTGAGTACCATTGTCCATGTCAAAAGAAATTGAGGTCAGTATATCCATAAGGATTGATGTCAGTATACCCATATGAGTATGGCAGTAATTCTTCTATGTCCAACCGGGAGCTCCAAGAACTCATCTTCTGAATTCGGCTATGATTGATAGATTCCACTTCTGCACTGAACATACTGTAGACAGGTCTGTGGTCCGAGAAGCGAGACTCTCCTCTAACATACGAGAGTTGGCTAAGGCCCCTCCCGTACCACAAAATGCGGTCACACCTACATTCAAGGATTACAGAATTTTCATGACTGTACAAAACATAACAAAATGCTGGCAGATTTTACTGTAATTACATACCATGCTGGAGTTCGCTTCTTCTCCTTCTGGCTCATGTCGTCTCCTGCGTATTTGTCAGAATTGTTGGAGTATTTGTAGGTTGGTGGGAAGTATATCCTCCCCTCATTCCAGCCGGGAAATACACGGCCGCCTCTTTGCTCACTCCTCAGCTGAAAGCACAAAAGTTTCACACTCTCATCAGAATTGTACTTAACCTTTTATTTTGTCGAACTATTGACGCCTCGTAACATCACTGGAGCAAAAGAATGACAAGATATAAAGCATGGGTTGCCAATGTCACAAGAAATCTACTACTGGAAAGAATTTTGCTACCTTTTTCTGTTACTCGTGATCAGAAGATATGAATGGAAGTACATTTGTGTCTACAAAGTTGTAGCTAAGCTCTCACCTGATCTTTTTCCAGCAATGCTTTCCAGTTACGCATCTCCACAAGCGCCTTCACTGATCGATAGGAAAGTGCAATGCGATAATTGAGATCACCGAGCCAGATTATCCGACTAAGAGAAAATGCCCAGACAAGGGATAACATCAGTACATTACACAAGATATACAATTGAATGTTGGTAATGACTGCTGATGCACTCAGAATAAGGTGTCTGCTTACTCATGCTCCAAGATAGTTTCCGGTGATCTCTCATACTGCCCATAAACCCTCGGGAACCTGCTCTTCCTTAAAATCTCCATTACATCGGAGTTCCTGCGGTGCTCGTCGCCTTCTTTCTGACCTGATGTCAGATGACTGCAGACGAAGCAAAAGCTTGTTTGGTGCAATAACATGCTAATAGAAATTGAACCCTGAAAAACATACCAAAACTCTCTCACTGAATCCAGAACCAAATCAACTCTCTTTCACTGATTGCACGTGTAAGTTGCATAGTTGTGAATTAAGCGGAATAGAGAACTCACCTTATTGCCAAGATAGCCCATTAATCCCCTCCCAACACAGGATACCTTCAGATTTCTTATGTCATTCTTCATCTCTTTCCGCGCCCAAATCATCAGGAACAATCCAACCATCTGCTTGCTTGCTACCAGGCAGTACCTAATCATAAAAAAATAACAAATAAAAATCAACTGAACTTTATGAAAACAACATACATTGTTCGTAATTTTAATAAAATAGATACTTTTCCAGATAATACGAAAGAGAATTTCATTTTCCAGTTATGAAGGTGACATGATCGAGCGACGAAATGGATGGTACCTAGCAGGGCCACGAGCTGATCCATTATATTCTTCCATGGGCGGAACATTGCCGTATCCGTGCGACATCGGAGAGAACACCGTGCTGGGCGACCCGGCGCCGCCGTCGTCCTCGTCGTCAGACTGGCCGCCGCCCC
This sequence comes from Alloteropsis semialata, assembly GCA_004135705.1. Lineage (NCBI taxonomy): Eukaryota > Viridiplantae > Streptophyta > Magnoliopsida > Poales > Poaceae > Alloteropsis > Alloteropsis semialata. The sequence goes on from CM014278.1 coordinate 36,673,486, forward strand.
ACCGGCAGTTGGCCTCGTAGTCGCTGGGCCTGCTGCCGTACATGACGCGGTCGTTGACGCTGTACCGCCGCTCGAGCCTGGCCGGGCCGGGGCCGGCGAGGATGTCGCCGTCCGCCCGCAGGCTGCGGCTGAGGCCGGACTGGAACGACCGCCGGTGGAAAAAGGACGGGTCGTTCTGCCTCGACCGCTCGAAGTCCGCGTCCATCTCCGCCACCAGGTACGGCGCCGGCGACGGCGTCTGCAGGTTCCCGCTGCCGCCAACGCCGCCGCCGCTTCCCGACAGGCTGTTCAGAGTCCGCCTGACCAGCGACACCCACTTCCTCGCCGGGCCGTTGTCCTCGGCGCCGAGCACGTTCCCGGCGTTCAGCGGGACGATTTCTTGGAACCTGCATGCCGCACCGCAATCAGCCGCCGGCCGATCAATGAGGATAAACAACGGCGGCTGACGCAACGCGAGAAAAGGTTGAAGGCGGCGAATCAATCCCGGGGCTTACCCGAGGACGTAGATGTCGGCCGGCGGCGAGGTACGGAGCCAGTCGTCGAGGCTGAGGGAGGCCGGCGGCGCGCGGCCACCTACGTTCCATGTAGCAGCGAAGATCCTACCCTCGCGGCACAAGAGGAGGAGGATGTCACGCTCACGGACGGAATTCGATCGATCTAGTTCGTGGATGGACTCACGCTCACCTGTAGTCCCGCATGACGGTGGCCTCGGCGGCGTCGAGGTCGATCTTACTGCGCCGCGACCGCTCGTGACTCCTCCTAGAGGCCCTCTCTGGATCGAGAGTTCCATGGCGTTGGGCAATGCGAGTCAGGAACCAGAGTGTGGGGGTTCAATTTCAATCGGAAGCAGAAATGAATTCCTCACCTGTCCTGCTCTTCTTGGCGCCGCAGGAGTTCCTCCTGGTGTAGCCGCCGTCCATCCAATCGTCATCCGCTCCACCTGCAACAAGAACAAATATCCAATCAATTTGAAAAAATAAAGAAGAGAGAATAATTGCCTCGACAATGCTCGATTACAAAAACAGAGAAAGATTAAAAGAAGAGAAAAAACGAGGTACTGAAAAGTCGAGCCCTTTGACAGTTTGACTAGCCGCGGCAGCTGGCTGCTGCAGGACGGATGAGGAGGAGAACAGGACAAGGGGCAGGAGCAACAGTGGACGGAAGGAACAAAAGAGTGATCTTCCCAGTGGCAGACAGAGGTAGGAGAGATGGAAGCAATGGAAGCCAGTGGTGGGCCCCACAAGAACAAACACAGAGACACTCAGAGAGAGAGGCCAAGCAGAGCAATGCAACTGTGCAAGCAAGCAGGGTTGCAGCTATGGACGGACTCACCTGACCTCGCAGCCCCAGCCGCCACAGCATCGGCGTGGAAGTCATGGGACTTGCCCCTGATGTTGAACCACTTCCGCACCAGGCTCTTGGACCACGACAGCTGCAAAATGGATTGGAGGAAGAAGAAGGAGAAGAAGGTCAGGTTACACAAGGTTCAGAGAATTGCGGGGATTTTTTGAGATTGGGTGGGGGCAGTACTGCACCTTGCTCATCTTGCTGTTGCCGCAGCCGCCGCCGCCATCCCTCATTGTTCCCCTTCCTCAGTGAGAGCGCACACACTCATGCAGGCAGGCCAGGCGAAGGCGAAGGCGAAGGCGATGGCGATGGCGACGGCGACGGCTCTCTCTCCCCCGCTCTTGCCCTGTCTCTTCTTGTCAAATGCAGGGCATGGGCAGGCCAGGTGAGGCTAAGGTAGAGAGAGACAAGCAGGGCACTGTTTGTCTTTCCGTGCACAGAGATGGCGATGTGATGGAAAAGAGAGTTGCGGGAGGAGAAGACGGGGTCAGGTTGGCTCAGGCTGACGATGGCCGGCGGCGGATGGAGCCGGAGCTGGAGCTGGTCAGCTGGAATGGCTGTGGCCTCCGTCCGAAGCAAAGGGAGAAAGGAGGGAGGCGGCGCCCGGCCAAATGGGGGCGTAGTACTGATGCTACTCGTGATGTCGCCTACTTCTAGGAGGTAAAGAGAGGCCTACTAGGCATTTGCAGAGACTGACAGAGCAGCAAGAGCAACCAAAGCTAGAGAGAGACACACACACAGAGTGTCAGTCAGTTAGTCAGTGTGTCCATCTCTCTCTCATCCCCCTCCCGTTCGAAAGTTTAAGCGTCTAAACACCTGATTAGCTAGCCGGCAAACTGCTCGTTCAGGAACAGGCGCTGATCAGCTGCTCAGGTGGTGATCACGGGACAGCCCACGGTCAATGCCGCAGTCAAAACCTGAAACGGCCGCGCGGTTAATTCCGTTTCGCCGGATTTGCCAAGTGAGTGAGTAGAGCAGCTGTTGGATTGCCGGAACCGGTGGTTAAATGAGGACAATGGCCACCTCAATCCAGTGGCTCCTTGGAGTCTGGATGGAGGGAGCGGAGTTCTATGCGTAAGCGCGAACTGATTTGTGCAAAAATAAATTCTTGTGGATCTGCCATGACCCAAATGGACCTTCAAGTATGTTAGACCGTTCGCGAAGCTTCTGTAAAATTTTGCAAAAGTTTCGCACTGTAAAACGTGTCCTCTATCTCGTGACACGCTTCCCAATGCAACTTTTGCAACTACTTTCGCGAACTAAACAAGGCTTTAAACGAGCTCCGTGTAGATTGAGAGCTTGTTGGGTAGTAGATTTAAACTAAAGCTCCATTTTCGTTGGTAAACCCTCTAGATTAGAAAGAATGCACATTTGTCCGTAGGTAAAACATCAATTTTTTCGATGGGAAGGAGTAGTTTTATGAGGAGTGGGAGAGGGGCCATGGCATTCCTAAGCTGGAAGTTTGAACATCGAATGGTGATTATTTGATATATGAAATTTTGAACAAGTGGTTGTTTTGGAGCCATTACAACCTTATAAGATGTCAATATGTCATGTTAACAAGAACTCGGTAGAGAAGGACCATGAATCCTTGTAGAAAGTTTATATGGATATATAAGTTGGACACTTATGTGATATGGCAACATAACGTCATGTTGACTGACTCGCGTGATATGTAACATGTCATGTTGACTAAGCAGTAAGGGCACTGCTACAGTAACTCTTTTATGCACAAGCGACCAAACCAACTCTATAGAAACAAGAAATCAAGGAGGTAGACAAGCGAGTCATCTACTGTCCACTAACCGAAAGAAAACACGACATGGTGACGTTATGGTAATAAACGGACACCACTCCTAACATGACTTCCTCGTGGACAAATCTTGACTACCAGTCTACAGAAAAACATACTCTTCAATTTAGTTCCTATACGTGCCCCATCATGTGCAAAATAGTTACATATCTGAATGCTTCATCTTGTGTTTCTTTGGGATCAAATTGCTTTTTTTGTCCCATACGAACAATAATTTTACACATAACCACTTTAGGCGAAGCTACAATCCAAGACTCAAGTCAAGGGTGATGTGTTTAATGCCCTTTGGGAAAAATAAAACATGTACTTTATCATCCATTTCAAATTCCTATACAAGATACCATTTGAAGAATATATTTTCTCATACCAAACGCTTTCTCAATCCACCTCGCACTACATTGAAAGGATGGCATAGCTCACCAAAACAAAATACCATAAAACTCATCCTTCCAAAACAAAATGTATCTCTTAGTATTATTCCTAATGATTATTGGATTGGTAGAGTTAAACTATAAGTCATATCCTTCTAGAAGAAAATTATAGTTCTTTAAATTTAAAATATGGCTTTACATCTGTTTTCTTAGCCAATCCCCCCCCCCCTCAATCGAAAGTTTGATTACCTATCGTTAGATAGATGAGTTTGTGAATACAAAGAAACAAATAAAATTAAATATTTTCTTATCCTATGTACATGGGCATAAACCTCAAACAAATTAGACAAATAGAGAAAGTATTATCGTACAAGACTAGTGGCATGATTAAATTGTCAAGAAATAATTTCATAAACTAGTTTAATAAACCAAGCAATCGAAGTGAAACATATAAACTAACATTGTGTCATATGGAAAAGATATTACATTGTAAACGATAAAAAAAGTGCAAGAACTTTAAAAATGAATATAAACCTATCATTTTCTTATGATAGGTTTATATTAAATATCACAAAATATTATAATGTGCCATACGATAAATAGATAAATTAAAAAGAATGGTTTGTAATAATTGTATGATGATATGTCCACATATTTTGTTATTTTTTAAATATTCTATTATATTTATGTAGTTATGGTAAAACTTCTAGCGATCATGAGATATGTTTTATACTAATAAAAATAATTCTATTCAAAAGATTTTATGCAAGCTACAGTTAAAATCTATAGTGGATTATTTATCACTATTTAAAGAAACAAAACACACGGATGGATAATTACTCAATAATTGAGGTCAGAGTTTACTCACCAAATCTTTAATTTATTCAAATGACTGTTATCTATTTAGATTTTATTTTATCAGAAACACAAGTGAAGTGGTTATGATTGTTGTCTATTGTTTATTTCAAAAATATATATGAATTCTTATAGCATAGAAATAAGGTATAACTACTCGGAAAACCAAGAGGCTAAAGGAAGTGTCCAATTTAAAGAGAATATGTGCCTCCTTCTTTTGCATACATCTCAACATCTGTTGGATAAATATAAAGTTATCATGGATGCTTCATTTTTCTCCTTCTTATTGAGATCAATATCCCTCGATTATACTATGTGGCTCAATCCTGATCTAGTCTATCGAATGTAATTATTGTCCTTTGATAATTGCAAATAATTTGCTATAGTTGAACTTGCATTGATATCATTATTAGATAAATAATTCATTAAATATGAAACAAGCTTATTTCTTTTTTTTATCCACACATGTTTGGAAAGGTCCGAACAGTTATTTTCTTGAATATGTAACTATTAAGCCACTTTTTTAGACAAAAATAGCAATATATCAATTTCATCGTAGGGGTTTTAGGTTCTACACAGAATTGAGGTCCTCTTTCTATTTACTAACCCTAGGTTAGGCCCAAAGCCATGTGAAATTTATATAAATCATTGGTCTTTATTACGCCCTGTTTCTTTGGTTAACAAACTCTTCTTCAACTCACCAACCAACATGTGTGGAAGATCCATAAGAAGCAATATCTATCTTATTTTTCTCAAGCATGTGATACTTTCTAGTTATGTTTTGTAAGAAGATTTTTTCCTGGCGTATCTTCATCTTTGACCATAATGTCTACAAAACTAATTAATTTTAAACAGAAAAGTCACAGTCATTTGAAGTCAAAGTTAAAATGTTCTGCTTAAAACAAACTCTAGTGTAGCTATTATTTAGGACAGAGATATTATATAATTTAACCTGGAATTTGTAGGTGCGGCAGAACTAGAAACCAGTTGTAGTGCTGCTGAATGTACACCTCACTGATGGAACCTACGACCGTGGTGGCATTATATTAGACTATATTTGTGCATAAAAGAAATTGCATGAACCAGTTACATATCTAAATGCTTCATCTTGTGTTTCTTGGGATCAAGTTGCTTTTCTTGTCCCATACGACCAATACCTTTCCACATAACCACTTTAGGTGTTGCTACAAGCCAAGACTCAAGTCAAGGGTGATGTATTTAATGCCCTTTGGGAAAAATAAAACATATACTTTATCATCCATCTCAAATTTCATTCACAAGCAACCATTTTAAGAACTTGCATCGTACCAAACGCTTTCTTGGTCATCTCGCACTACACTGAAAGGATGGTATAACTCCATAAAACAAAATACTTTTTTGATTCAGAGGTATGTTCACTATTACTGATACGTTCCCATCCTTTTCTATCAAACTCATCTTCCAAAACAAAATGTATTTCTCTTGGTATTTTCCCTATTGATTATTGGATTGGTAGAGTTAAACTATAATTCATATCCTTCTATAAGAGTAGAATACATTTTTTAAAAACTTATAGTTCTTTCATTTAAAACATGGTGAAGGCGCCGTGAAACCCTAAGAGGGGGTGAATTAGGTGCCCTAAAAGCTAAGGTTCTAAGGACATATAAAAACCTATTCCAATTTCTATGTAGACTAGGTTTTTCTATGTGTTTCTATCTCTAGCATAGAAGAGTTTTGCACCCTAGGTTCGAATCCTATCAATTACACAAGGAAATTCTAGGACAGGTAAACGCAGAATGTAAAGGGCACAATGTTAATGCGAAAGTGTAAAGGGTAGTGAACGCAAACTCTCGGCATGGCGTTTTTTTCGAGGTATTGGGAAGTTAGCTAACTTCCCTCTAATCCTCGGAAGACCCTTCTTTGGTAATATCCCTTCACTAGGGCAAAACTCTATGGTGGGCAACTCCCGTGATAGTCAACGAGATTACCCACAACACGAGTAGGTCTCCACTTGGCCTCTCGTCGGCGACCTCCGCCATCAACTTGGTAGAGCTTTGACAAACCGCAAAGAGCCTCTCCTCCCTTGCACAAATATCGGCGGCCTCTCCACAAAACTTTGTCGGAGGGTCTCGCTAGACTACAAGCCACAGATGTACAACACTTGGTGTGCAAGCACTGATAGCAAAGAGGTGTGCAAAACTCACTAAACTCTAGACTAATGCCTAAAGTGAAGCGCTAAGCGACCTAAACTATCACAAATTAAATCCTAAGCCTTGTTGTTGATTGCTTAATCTTCTATTAAGCACTTTGGTATATAGAGCACTTGAATTGGTGAACTTCAACACCCACTAGCTTCCTTAAACTCTAACAACACTCAAATGGTCAGGTGGAGAGGTATTTATACCTCAAAGCAGCCAACTAGCCATTAGCTAGCCGTTACACATTTTCTGTGCACCACCGATTGTTGCGGTGTCCAAAAGGGTGCACCATCGCAACAATCCATGCCCCACAGTACAGGTAGCCATTGGGTTTTCTGACAGTGGGTCCATGGCGACCACCGACTGCTGTGTTGCCCTATCCATGATGATCACCATGATATTCTTTCATTCCAGAGCCGATCTTCAACATTTTTTCTTGGCACCGATTGTTGAGGAGCATTGCTTTGTGTAGGACTGCAATAATCAGTCATTCCAGAGACGCCTTCCTTCTTCTTGACCTCTACCGACTGTTGCAGTGGGTCTTTAGGCCAACACGGCAACAATCGGTGCTCCCACGTCTTTTGCCCAAGTCAGCACCTACAATGGGCATCGATTGTTGCGGGTCAAAACGTAGATGCATACCGACTTCTTGTTTTGCTTCATTTTTTCGTGTGTTCTCCTTGGGGCTTCTCAAAGCCGTCACTTGAATACCATGGTCTGGATTCTGTGACTTGGATACCATGGTTTAGATTTTGTGATTCAGATATTATGGTTTGAATTCCATTTTTGGGAACTAAAATACCTTACAATAGATACTCAATAAACATTTTCGTCCCAATGCCTATGTTATCATTTAGTCACCAAAAGATCCATGGCCTATTACCAGTGGCGAAGCTAGACTAAATTGGAGGGTGGTGCAGTCGCTTTGTAGCTCTATGAATTTGAGATATATACATGGTGAAAAAATATTTCTAATCACTAGTTTTGATTTTTTAGGTGGTGCATCTGCACCACCTAAAATGTACCTAGCTTCGCCACTGCCTATTACTAAGTCTATTTTCCTAACATAGTTTTTATATCTGTACAAATCTATCTTAGGTGAAATATTTTGAATATCGAATGACATTTATTGATATATGGAATTTAGAACAAGTAGTTATTGAAAGTGTGCATCTAGGCCCCCATGTGGGTTTTGGTGAGTTTAATGACAAAACGATTAAAGGACTAAGTTGTTTGCTTGAGGTGATGAGCAGGGGATTATTCTTATGATTCCTTGTGATAAATATGCTCATCAAAATATATGGTTATTCATTGATGCAAGCAAGCAAGTGTGTGATTAGATTGTGCCTATTGCAAAGGATTACAAGTTATTGGTGTTTATATTGGAGACATGGTTTATTGTATGACATATGGTCTCTAACTCTATGCAGAATTTGTTATCAAAATAGTGAAGCTAACCGGGCTCAGCCAGGTCTCACCCAGGTCAGTCAGGTGGAATTAATTTCAGGACAGAGAAACTAATCCAGCTCAGCCAGGTCCAACCCAGGTGTCAAGTCAAAACAAGCAAGGATGAAACAAAGACTTGGGGACATGCTATGCGGATCTCCAAGACCATGTGATGACTTGTTTGACAAAATAAATGACATGCATAATTGGACATTGCAAGACTCCATATGTATATGATAAAAGTACATGAGCTTATGTGTTACATAATGGTCTTGATGTTGGAAGCTTGCAACTCATGGGATATTCTTTATCAATCAAGAACAAGCATTTGAAGAGTCTTTCAAATGAAAATTCACTATTGATGGCAAAGCAAAGCTAAACTAAATGAGGCAAGAGTAAGTGGTGAAGAAATAAAATGAGATGACTAGAACGAGGGACTAAACAAGCTTTGGTTAAGCGACGGTTTATGACCATGTGCGTTTTGCTAAGCTGAAGTGACTAGTATCGGGGGGGTTTCGAAGTATCATATCCAAACTTTATCAAGGGAATCAATGCAATGCATATATCTATCATGGTTGATAAAGGAAGTGACTGAAGGATTAAAGTGTACCCAATCATAAGCAATGGAAAATCCTAAGTCACTAGCTCAAGGTTGATTTGGTCAGTTGATAAACAATGTTGAAAGCCCTCAAGTGGAGAATATTCAAGTATTGGCATGATCTTCAACATGCAAGCTCAAGTGGTTGAATTTTAATTTATTTATATTTCTTGAGTATAGTTATATCGTACTATCAAGAGAGATACAATATTGGTTGAATGACATTCACTGAAGGTGCTCAAGTTAAACCCATGAGAGTCTAACCTAGAGAAACTAACTTAGTGGGGGTTTCTGGCCAAAACCGGTCTGAGAGGTTTTTGGAACAGGTCTGACCGGTTTCTGGCCTCTGAGTATCTAACGTCTAGTTGTGTTTGAAAACTGGCCGGTCTAACTAGTGTGGCAAACCCGTCTGGCCGGTTTTGTTTGGTAGAAAAACGATTAGTTTTGTGAGTGTTGGTATTTATATCCAAGAGCTCCTCTTTGAGGGGTTGCTGGTTCTATGCATTCTTAACACCCTCTAGAGGCTAGCCGAGCTCTCCCCAACCTCTATTTGTGAGATTTGAGTTCATAGTTTGATTTCTTTGAGTTGCGTTGATAGAGTGACTTGTGTGTGAGCATTGGTGAGCAAACCAAAGCTTTGAGCACTTGTGGTGACGTCGAGCAACTCGTGAAGCATTTGTTACTCTTGGAGCTTTGCTCCTAGACAGCTAGGCGTCGCCGTGGAGCACACGATCTTGTTGTGGTTGTGCCCCGACGTTTGTATTACCCATCCCCTTGGTGAGGAACATAGTAAATAAACTCAATCCTCCTTGGTGGTTGATTGGGTGAGGAAAGGGCTAGGTGACAGTCCGGCTCTTCATGAGCACCTCAACGGAGACTAGGATTCACCACCTGTGTGGAAAGTGAATCTGAACTTCGGAAAATAAATCTTTGTGTGCTTGTCTCTATTTCCTTACATTTGTCAATTCTATAAAATTACTTGTGTTTCCGTTTCGATCTACTTTTGTGTATTTATGCAGTGTGCAGGACTTCATATATATACTAGGAATCATCTGTTGAAGCATCACACCAAAAGTGGTTTGTGCTATAATTCTTAGAGGGGCTTGTCTCAACTCATTGACTGTCTGTGTGAGCAAACCAGTCTAATCGATTCTGCTGCTGACAGTAGTTTAAGTTTTTATAATTTGCAGTTTTGCCTATTCACTCCCCCACCTCTAGGCGACATCAAGGTCTTTTCAGTTATTTTGGGCCATTACTAATTTAAGACATCAATACGTCATGCTAACAAGAACTCACTGCAGAAGGACCAAGCATCCTGCAGAAGAAGATTTGCATGGATATTAGCTAGACACTTACTTGATATGGCAACACGTCATATGTAGCATGCCATGTTGACTAAACAGTAGGTGCACGGTAACTCTTTATGCACAAGCGACCAAAATAGCTCTATAGAAACAAGAAACCAAAAAAAGTAGACAAGCCACTAACCGAAAGAAAACACGACATGACGATGTTATGGTAATAAACGGACACCACTCCTAGCTAGCTAGCATGACTGACAAATATTGATTGCCACTCTATCAAAAAAAATACTCTTTGGTTTAGTTCCTTTTGATGCTCCATTACGTGTAAATTGTTACGTGTCTGTATGGTCCATCTTGTGTTACTTGGGATCAAGTTGTTTTTCTTGTCCCATACGAACAATAATTTTCCACATAACTCCTTTAGGTGAAGCTACAAGCCAAGACTCAAGTCAAGGGAGATGAGTTTAATGCCCGTTGGGAAAATAAAGCATATACTTTTTCATTCATTTCAATTTTCATTTATAAGCAACCATTTGAAAAGCTTGCATATATTTTGTCGTACCAAACGCTTTCTCAATCCACCTCGCACTACACTGAAAGGATGGTACAGCTCCCTAAAAAAATAGCATAAAATGATTTGTAAATATTAGTGCCACATTCCCATGTACTGGTATCAAACTCATCCTTGCAAAACAAAATGTATATCTTGATCTTTTTCCTAATGATTATTGGATTGGTAGAGTTAAATTATAATTCATATCCTTCTATAAGAGTACAATACATTTAAAAAATATAGTTCTTTCAATTTAAAACATGGCTTTATATCTGTCCAAATCTATATATTAGGTGCAATATTTTATTTAAATTTTGTTGCCAATGTCCCCCTCCCCCCACCCACAATCGAAAGTTTAATTACCTATTATTTGATAGATGAGTTTGTAAATACAAAGAAGCAAACTACATGCAAAAAAAACATTAATTATTTCCTTATCATATGTACATGGACATAAACTTGAAACAAAATAATACAAATGGAGAAAGTATTATCACACAAGGCTAGTGTCGTGATTAAACTGTCAATGAACAATCTCATAAACTAAGCCGAGCAATCAAACTGAAACATATAAAAAGAACTAGCATTGTGTCACATGAAAAGATATCATATTGTGTACGATAAAATATGTGCAAGAACTTTAATAATATATTAATATATATACCAACATCATTTATTTATGACAAGTTTATATTAAATATCACTAAATATACAATTTCTATACAATAAATTGATAAATTTAAAATATTTATTTTTAATAATTATATGACAATATATATATATTCAATCACACCATATTTCTCCACATATTTTGATATTTTTTGATATTATATTATATTTATGTAGTTGTGATAAAACTTCTAATGATTCTGAGATAATTTTTCTAGCTAACAAAAAATAATACTCAAAATATTTTATGTGAAACTACAATTAAAACTTAATGGTGAATCATTTATCACTATTTAGGGAAAAAATACACTGATGGAGAATTAGTTAATAATCTATGTCATAATTTATTCACCAAATATTTAATTCATTCATATGATCTTTACATATCAGAAACACAAGTGAAAAGGTTAAAATAATTCTCTACATTTTGTTTCAAAACATTTCTGAATGTTTATAAAACATAAATAAGGTATAACTATTCTAAACCAAATAACGTATGCTAATATATAGACATCTTAACTAATAGTGATGTATACATATGTATATCCTATTTATCTTATTTTCTACCTCGTCTATCAAATGTAATTATTTTACTTTGATAACTGAAAATAAATTGCTAGAGCTGAATTTGCATTGATATCATTATTAGATAAATAATTCATTTAATATGAAACAAGCTTATTCTTTTTTTTATCTTCACATGTTTGGAAGGCTTGGACATGTAACTATTACGACACTTCTTTTAGACAAAATAGCAATATAAAAATTTCATCATATGGATTTTAGGTTCTACACACAGTTGAGGTCCTCTTTCTATTTACCAACCCTAGGGTTAAGCATAAAGGCATGTGAAATTTATATAAATCATTGATCTTTATTACACCCTCTTTATTTGGTTAACAAACTCTTCTTCAATTCACCAACCAACACATGTGGAAAATCCATTGGAAGCTATATCTATCTTATTGTGCTCACTCATGTGATGCTTTCTAGTTATGTTTTTTAAGAAGATTTTTTCCTTGAAATGTTTTGAAAGAAGATGGCACTTTAATTTTTAGGGAATATATTCAAATAAACTATATTGTTAACTACTTATTGTAGTGGAGAGATATGCTATGTGAACAAAAGGAGCGATACATAAGAGCATTTGTCACTTCATCATACGTGATACTTTGGACAATATGTATTCATCATTGTTTTCTTTTGAATACATTTATGAAATCCAACAAATTCATTATGATAATACATTTTAAGACAATTAAATATACACACGCACATGATTTTTCATGAAGAAAATCTTTTAGTTTGAAATATATCAATAGTTCAAATTCAAAAATAAATAAATGGAAGCATATTCAAAACTTCCATATTTTTGTAAATAGAAGAAGTACATGGATCTAGAGATGAATAAATTTAGACTCAGGAGTGGGGAATTAGTAATACCATCTGGTTGACTGCTCTAAATCAACTGTACCCAAATTAAAGAACATGCACAAATTAAGGGACATAGGAATAAAACAATTGTAGCGGAATCTTATATAAAGTAATGACCACCCCATTATAACCCCAGAAACAAGAAATTATCATGACATATTTTGAGCATAAAAAATTAGCATCATTTACGTGGAATAATGGTAAAAGTCGGAATGGCTCGTATCCATGACTAGAGTTGTACCCAAAGGAGTAACATAATGTTAAAATAACGAGCATGCTAATGTGGAAACTCCACCAAGTCCATAAGATCGATCTCTTAGTGTTAATTGATACTCCACCTTCCCAGAATACGGCTACTTTTAGATTATTTGTCCAAAGTCAAATATTTTCATCTTTGACCAATAATGTCTAGAAGACTAACTAATTTCAAACAGAAAAGTTACAATCCATTTGAAATCAAAGTTAAAATGTTTTACTTAAAACAAACCCAAACATAGCTATATTCTAGAATAGAGAGTATATAATTTGACCAGGGCGTTTGTAGGCGCAGCACAACTGGAAACCAGTGTTCAGATGGCCAGAACAATTTTTTGATCCCTACTTTGACCACTAATTAGGGGTATTAAATAAAGTCAGGTTACAAAACTACCTCCACAACCCCTGGCAAATTCGTGAGACGAATCTAATGAGGGCTTTGACCGCACGATTAGAGAATGATTACTGTAGCATTACTGCAGCAAATCATGGATTAATTAGGCTCGTTAGATTCGTCGCGTAAAGTTACACTCATCTGTGGCTGGGTTTTGTAAATAGACTTCATTTAGTACTTCATACATGCAAGATTCTTTGGGGACAAAAAAATTATTCTAGCCATCTGAACACAGCCTGCAGAACGTACACCTCACTGATGGAACCTACGACCGTGGTGGCATTATATTAGCATATATTTGTGCATAAAAGGAGCTGCACGAGCGGGCACATAGACATGATTAGCCGTCTACTTAAAGGTCGCAATCTAGGATTTAGACCGGCAAAGTACATGGCACCCAGGTCGTTAGCATCTCATTAATCAAATCCCAAAGTACAGCCTCTGGGCGGTAGCGTTTGCTCCCTTGTGCACAACAAACCTAGCCAAAAACTAAAAAGCCTTCCTATCCTCTGGGCAGGGCTTTGACCAAGGTCAAATTAAGCTAGAAAGAGAAAGAAAGAGAGGAACTGATAATGCTATCTTTTTTTTTCCTCCTTTTGTTCTTAGGATAGTGTTATTAGGATAGTGTCTGTTTCAGGCATGCCGAGTAGGGCATGAGAGAGCAATAAGAATGGTTTAGCGCATAATATGTGTCAGGGCCGTGGCAGGCAGGCCAGAGCTGGCTATGCGCCTCTGCAGGGCGCAGGAGCTAGGTTAAGATGCAAGTAAACAAAAAGGCCATATGGTTATGGGCCCCATTGCTGATGCAGATTAACTAGGTTTGAATGGACTAATTAGGAAGCACGATGGTAGCCGTAGAGTGAGAGGGGAGATTAGCTAGGGCCCGGTGGGATGCTTAATTAGGGCGTGGAGCGTGCAGCGCCATGCGTAAGACAAGTATACATATATATAATCAGTGAGCCTAGCTAATATAAATATATAATCGAGCTTGCTAGATTATATAATCTAGCTTATGAACTAAGGCCATTCTCAGTGGTGTTTCGTGAGGAGTTTCATCAGCATTAAATAACATGTCACATCAGCAATTTTGATGACTTGGCAAGGAGAGAGAAGGTGGGAGTTTTATGGGATGAGAGAGGAGTTTCATCCCCATGACACTTCTCTGGCACAGTTAACTAGTTTGCAGTCTTGGTAACTGTGCGATGAAATTATGCACTAAGACTGGCCTAAGGATATTATGGTAAAAGGTCATCATGGACCACCAAATAATCTGAAATAAGCTACAAATATGCAGCTTATTTGAGATTATTTGGGTGGTCCATGGTGGCTTTTACCATGGTGCCCTTGACTCATAAGCTAGATTATATAATTTGGGTAGGAAACAAACACCCCTCCTGTTATGAATGATATAATGATGTGGTGAGCTGCTAGGTTTTAAAATTTGTTTTTTTTTTTGGTTTGCCTTCAGGGGAGCTTTTTAAAATCTGTTGGTGTTGAGCACTGAGCGTGTCGCCGTGGGGGCAGTCAAAACAGGATCTGGGCTCCTGCATGGACGCTTTTGGCAGAGGGGGGCCGGCCCGGGCCCGTACGCCTCTCTCTCTCTCTCTTGTGTGTGTTGGCTTTTGAGCCTCTCTTTGAGCTTTGGTAGCCGGCCGCTGCCGCTGGATGGTCGTCATCGGCCGACCGGGATCTGCAGCACTCGACTGAGGAAAAAGGCTGAGATAGTGATGTGAGATACTACCTCCTCAAAACAAAAATGGCATTTACAATAAACTAATCAGCTTAATAATTTTTTGAACTATAATTAGCTTAGTGTACACGTCATTTTAAGGGAAGGAGCAGCAGCAGCGGCCCCATATCTGGGGTCCATGCTAATTAACCTCCGCTACAGTACTGTCGTCCTCCCTCCTTAGTGAGAGTTCCATTTTTCATAAATGATATATACCATATATGAGCGTGTTTGTTTCCGCTTATAATCAGCTTATCGGTCAAAATAAGCGAGAATCCCACCCAAGCACCTTGATTATTTTCGCTTATTCTCGATTATCTGATAATCCATTGCAGAGATTTGAACTACAATAATCGAGAATCAAAAAAAAAATCGCTTATCTTAGAATCTAAGCATGGTTGAGAAACGGGAACAAACACGCCATATATATAAGGAAACACAGCGGCACGGGCTTTGAATTATGAGAAGAGAGAGAAAAATGGGTTCTGTCCGATAAAATGTATCCAAACTATATATATGGAAGGTCAAAGCATCTCAAGTTTGACCAATTCCATACAATAAAATGCCAACATTAATGATATCAATTAAGTAGCATTATATTCTTTATTATTATATTTCCGTAGTATATCTATGCCGTCCCATAAATCTCTGTAGTCTTCTCTATAAATTTTGGTCAAACTTAAAATAGCTTGACTCTCAAAAAAGTTAGAATGACTTATAATTTGACTAACGGATCAGAGAGAATATAGTACATTCAAAACCAGAGTTCCATTTTTATCTAATCTATTGTCTAATTGTTTCCACGGCATGCCTACGAAGTCACAAAACGAGGGTTTATACATGTTCCAGCGGCGGCTGTTTCACCTATCATTTCACCATACGAGCAATAGTGCCCGGGCGCGTCCGTTTGCCATGCATATCTGTTGGAATAGCATTGCATGCACGCACCATGCTAATCTCGTCTCAGTGCGTGTGCTGTAGCGATCACGGAGGAGAAGGAATCGGAGATGGCAATGGCATGAAGGCACGTCGTTGTCTACGAGCGAGCGACGCTAGTCGTGGACTCGTGGTAACCAAACGGGACAGGATCGGTGGCTGCATAAAACCGACGATGATTGCAGCGACCACGAGCTGACTCTCCGGCCGGGCCCCGCTCCGCTGGTGCCCCTGCTTTGCTTTGGCCTGGCCTTGTGTGATCTGATCGCGCTCTGCTGCTGCAGCAGCCTTGTTGAGCTCATCCTTCCTTTCCTTCCTTCCTCGGCCGGCCCCCTTTGCTGCGCCTTCCTTCCTTCCCTGCTGTCATTCCATCCCTTTTGTCCGTCCGCCCCACATGCTCCACACCACTGGCCGTTCCTTCCTTGCTTGCACTTGCAGCAGCAGCGGCCAGGCTCCACGTCCCCCTAAACTCTCTCCTCCACCTGGGCCCCTAGCCCCCTACCCTCCCTCCTCCTCCTTAGGCCGTGGAGGCATTGAGCATGTCGTCGTGATCGTGAGCCCTGGGCCCAGGGGACGAGCACGCAATCATCGCATCATGCTTCCTACCAATGGAAAGCCTATCCTAGCAGCGCTCGAGGCTACAGCGCGTTAAGACCACAGGAAATTACTAGTACGTGACCTGACTAGCAGCTGACGACCATGGCAAAAGGAGTGACTAGTGCTTGTCGCCGCCGTCCGGACCATTTCAGAAAATCGGCCCAAAACAGACGACGAGACCTCCTCCGATCTTCTGCTGCATTCACCCGGCCCACGAGCCCCATAAGATGAGACCCAAGATAACAAACTACTACGTAATGATTGATGATGAAAACACACCCTCTACAAAAGCATAATAACGACCCACAGAAGGCAGGCAGAATACCAAGCTAACTATATCCAGTTCAGAGCAACGCTACTTCTGAATCCTGTCCGACAAAATGGGGAGGACAACACTTTGATTCCAGGTACAAATGTTACAGCACGCACAGAGCCACTCGACGGCTTTCAAACACAGCAACGGAAACGACTGATGCACGAGTTTCAATAACTAACTCCGTGTTTACAATCTAGATTGCCTTTCTAGAAACCAGACCAGGGGTAGATTTCCAGGGGACAGAGTTTATCCGACCATCGTGCGCTTCCTGCCCCGTTGCCTCACTGTGAAGTTCAATTGCAGAGAGTAGAAAAAGGTCATTCGACAGGTCAACACATGAGGAAGCAAAAATGAGCATGCATTGGGGGAGGGGCCAGGATCACGCCCTACCTTGAGCCAGCTTGTTCTGGGTGGAGCACCACTGCTTCGAGGCCTTCCTGTATGCTGCCAGGATCTTCTCCATCTGGTTCATCAAAGAAATCAACCTTGTTTTATCCATAATTCCGTATCAAAAGTTGCACGGCATATGGTATCAGGGAGATGGGAGTAAATCAAACTGACTGCCTAAGTGCTTTACACAAGCTGAATTGCCAATGTGTATTGCCTCACGAGGGGGGAGGATGTCTATATGATCAGTTAAACAAACCACCAGGGTTAAAAATCATTGGAAACAAAATGCCATGGACCAAAGATGAAAAAAAAAATCCACATCATAAATGGACTAGTTTGTGATTAGCGTGATTGCCGAACATTTGAATTAACCCAACCTTGCAGGCTTCTTAGATAGCCCCGTATGCACTACTTATTCACCAAAATAAAATTACTGAATAGTTGTCATACCTAGTATAAGTAAAGGTATATGAACTGACAAACATAAATGGTTAACAGTAAGGAAGCAAAGTACACTTATAATCAGGGGAAAAAACAAACTTGAACGTGGTCTCCTTACCACATCCCCACAGGACGAATGCATGGAAATCAAAGCTCTCTCTAGCACATATAGGTCTACCGCTTTGTCCTCAGGAATTGTTGATGTGAAGCTCAGACCAAAATCAATAAGAACCTGCCCAAATGAATATGCAAAACTGAGAAATTAGAAGCCAAGATGCATCTCCTGTGTTCAACCTTGATCATATAGTTCAAAAAAAAAAGATATGAACAATATTCTATGGCTCTACATCAAGTTGATTGCTGCTGATCTTGATTATCACAAACTTGGTTTCATATAGCTCAGTAAAGTGAATATATGAACAAAAAGATGTTGGCATAAAGGACATTCTACGCACCAATTGATTGTTACTGTTCTTGATTATCATGTTTGACGTGGTCAAATCACCATGAACAAGGCCTCCATCATGTAGTTTCCCGACTGCATTTCCTATCTGTGTGGCAATATCATTCAGGTGTTCCTCATTAACCCCATTTGAACCAAACCCAAGAAGTATATCCTTGACGGACAAGCCATCAACATACTCAAAGGTCAAAGTATGCAGAAGCGGATCCACAGCATAAAGAACTGGGGTAGGAACACCAACCCGTCTTGCTTTTGTCATGCACCGAGCTTCCTGAACATAAAAAAAAAAACCTTGCTAAGCTAAATTTCAGTAAATCAGTTGACATGTGCAACTGTTTGGGCTACATTTTAGCTCAACATGATTAAACGAATAATTTGTACCTTTCAGACGTATGAAACTCTTTGTTTTGACATAAACGTTTAAGGCAAAAACAGGTACGAAGCCCAAATTCTTTTTACACATGGATAAAAGATAAATATAGCAAGAACATGTTGTGTTAGAGATACTAACAGCATTTAAGCGCTTTAGAGTCAATTTTGCATCCAACAATGGGTGCCGGTACTTCTTCGAAAACCGCTCTTTAATTACACATTTTCGTCCCACAAATGTTGAAACAAATACCCTCTGCAGAGAAGCAAACAAACTATTTAGAATGCAAGAAAAAGAACATATTGCAACTATATAGCGACTGAGTCATGACTTACCCCTTCTGCCCCCTGCTTCAGCAGTACACCAAAATCATGTTCTTGCTCCTGAGTTGTATCCATCAAGTCCAACAGGCACTTGAAACAAAGCTGACATGGATGAAACAAAGCAAAAGAAAGAAAGGATGTCAGGTAGACATTAAAAAAGATAAAACAAATGTAATAGGCAAATCTGACATCATGAGGATAGATGTTCTGCCAGATTACTAGTCATTTCGAACTATTTTTATTCAAGGATAGCCATTTCAAAACTACCAAAATTGCCAGATTACAGGTTCCATGCTGTTTACCACAGCTGATGGTCCTGGCCTCCTGGAATGGTTTTGACATTTGAACTAGGAGAGGTTAGCATCACGAAATTCCAAGAGTGCTCAAGTTAACAAATTCAACAGTACCTACACTCCCTACTTCTTCCTTGCAGTGTTCCTTTTGGCTCCAACAGCAGCAATCTTCTTTCTTTGGGTCAAACGCTTATAGCTCTGAGGATTTAATCTTTGTACTGGACAAGCTGGTCTGAATACCTCTGTCTTCAAGGGATCCAGCAGATCCTCTGAGCATCCTAACACAAGGCCACTGTTTGTAGCATCATCCCAGAGCTCTCTCCCAAGCTCAAATCTACCATTCCTACAGAGCTTTTCTATAAGCAGGTCATATATACGAGTGTCCAGTAAATCACATCGCTTCATAAGTTTGAACATATCAATAGCACGGTCAATTTGCTCAGTTCCGCAAAGGACACCAATGAGACCATGGAAAAACTTAGCAGGTGGAAGCACCCCACTTTCAAGCATAGCATCTACAAGCCTCCTCCCTCTAACAATTCTCCCAGTTAAATAGAGGACCCTAATCACAAGGTAGTAGCTAACCCAGTCAGGGGGGCACCCTGTCTTTCCTTCTCTCATCAGGTACAAGATTCTATAAGCTTCTTTCACTCTTCTTGCTCTGCCTAAACATGAAAGCAATATGTTGAAGCTAGAAGCAGCTGGGGCGACACCACAGGATCTCATCTCTGTTAATACATCCATAGCCTCTGGAACAAGGGCAGAGGGATTGAACTTGAGGTTTCTATGGCACACGCAGTGAAGAAAATCATTGAACGACGGCAAGCCCAATGGAACGCCTGCAGACTTCATCCCATCAAGCACTCTGCGAGCTTCCTTAGTGTTCCCATGAACGCACCAGCCGTGGAGGAGGTTACGCTCAACGATGCTAGCCATGGGCTCCACCAAGAGCTCCCTCTTGTGGTGCCACACCACACCTTGCGCCTCGCGGGCGTGGCCCTTCTTACAAAGCTCCTGAACCATGGCGAGGCTGCTCGACCATACGCCATCCCCTCTGGCGCCGCCACCGCGCTCAGGCAGCAATCCCTGCCTCTCCAGGCCTCTGAACAGCCGGACCGCCTCGTCCTTCTTCCCCGCCTTGACAAGGGCCTCCACCACGGCGGTAAAAGTCTCCGGAGCCATCCTCCGGCCGTCCTTCTCCGCGTCACCGACGGCGATTCTCATCGCGGTAAGTTCACCGGCCCGTGCGAGCACCCCAATCGCCCTATCGAGCGCTTCCTCCCCCAACACCCCGGGGTCCTTGGAGCGGCACCACGCCAGGAAGCGCAGAAGCCTCCTGCCCGAGCCGCCGCCGCACGAGTCGATCACGCGCCCGACCAGGGCCGGCGAGACGGCCACGCCGAGCCGGTCCAGGCTGCTCCCCACCTCGTCGAGGCTCCCGGGCCCGGAGCACACGACGTCGCGCACCGCCGCGTCCAGCTCCGGGTCCAGCGGCGCGACAGAGCACAGACCGCGGCGGACCGGGCGGGGGCGAGTAGGAAGGGCGGTTCGAGCGAGGGCCGCCGCCAATCTCCTCATCGCCATCGTGCTGAGGGGCTCTAAGCGGATGCTCGCCGAGGAACTAGCGGCTAGGTCTGGAGCAGAGAAGGAGGGGGAGTGGGCGGCGGGTCGGGGGGTGGAACTGACCTTGGGGGTGGGTTCTGCTGGTGCTGGTGGCGGTTGCCGCAACGGCTCGCGCCCTCGGCGTTTCTCCGGTGAGGAAGAGGACGGCGGGGGCCGGGGGGATGGATGGACTGATGGAGGCGCTGCTGCGGCGGGGAGAGCGCCGCCGGGAGAGAATAGTTAGGGGGTTCTGGATTGGGCCGAGCATGGGCCGCGAAGAGAACAGGATGCGGAGATCAACTTTTTTCGGCCTGTTTCGTGCCTACAATCTACTACAAATTATCCAGTGGTCAGATCAGATCGCACGATCGAAATGAGGCCCATTTAGAATCTTGAGCCTTTTCCGTGCTGTGTCATGTTTTTTTTCTCTTTCACCATTTCTTTTCTTAACGAGCAGGCGTGGGATGTATTTCGCAGTATTTCTTTCATATATCCAAATTGCATATTTTTTTACTATATAATTGGGTACAGAGCGAATGTCTAGGTGCATAGCAAAAGTTATATGCCTGAAAATACCAAAATGATCAACAATTTGGAACAAAGGGGGTATGTTGGAAACGAAGTTGTGTTGATCAGATTTCTGTGCAAATTTTTTTTCTAACTTTCTAAGTAACATCAGGAGCCCTGATATTACTTTTCTGTTCTTCTTCTTTTCCGGTTTCCCCCTCAAGTCCCAAATGGAATGCAAGAACAGCCACAAACTGCGTCCTTAAAATTCACTGCGAACCCGAGACGAATCAAGTCGTCTCTTGGTTGTCAATTTACGGGTGCTTGTTCCATTCCGCCTCGCTGGATTCTTCCACTAGTAGGACAGTCTCACTGGGCATCCAAATCCAATCTAATGTAATAGTAAAGTAAGAAAGCAATTATTCGGCGACAATTTCATTTTGACGCACATGAGCGCATCAACGGACACACATGGCAGCGCATTGACAGGGGGCATGTGAGGGGGAGCGCACGCGAGTCCAAGCGCAAGCGGAAGCTGTCTGTCTCATGTGTCGCCGAAAGGCGCGCGTCCCCATCCGTTGATGCCTACCCAGCTGTACGCCAATTTGCGATCGCGAGCCCTATAGCTCCGACCTCCGAGCGAGCTTGCGAGTTTGCATGTGTCGCCGTCGAGGATCTGGGGCCCAGCCAAGATGCGGGTTTTTGTTCGGGCGTGAGCGG
The DNA here is from genome assembly GCA_004135705.1 of Alloteropsis semialata. Lineage (NCBI taxonomy): Eukaryota > Viridiplantae > Streptophyta > Magnoliopsida > Poales > Poaceae > Alloteropsis > Alloteropsis semialata. The sequence goes on from CM014278.1 coordinate 36,695,389, forward strand.
ACGGGGCCGGCACTCATGGAGCTGACGCCACTTGGGCGACGACGGACGGCATGGGAAGGGAACTCATGCTGCGTGGCCAGCTGTTGTTTTGCTTGCCCTTCTTCCCAACCCGTTCCGGCGCCTCGATCGGCCTAATCGATTAGGCCAGCGTGCTGCTCAGAACCCGATGGATTGCGATTCCCGTTTGCATGCGATGCGACGCTCGGTCCTGTTCCGCCATGTCATGTGTGCTCCTCTGTTGTTCCATGTTCCGGCTCGACGTACGGGCCCGCTTGTCAGACAGACGCTGGTGAAACCGTTGAGATGATTGTGTTTACTAAGACCGAGCAGCTAGTTTACAGACAATGCATCTGCAAAGGCCAATGGCTGTGTGTGGGCTGTGGCTGAGGATGGAGGGCTTCGGTTCCGGTGCCTTCTTTTTCTTTCTTTACCTGACGTTCCTGACCCTGCCTGACTGAAGGCTGAACTGAATGCTTCCTGCCAAAGCAACATCTGCAACAAGCTCCAACGTCTGCAAGGAGCTCCAACATCTGCAACAAGCTCCAACATCTGAATAATGACCGTTGCCCTTGTGTGACCAGCCAATAAACATCTGTCTGGCAACCTTTATCTTTTATCACCACCGGGCCAGTCACGGTCAGTCGGGCAGTGCCACGTGATTGCCAAGTGCGATGAGCAGCCACCATCCATCCAACCAACCATACAGTTGAATCTCGCGCTGCGTCCATCATTCCTTCCGTTTCCATTCCACCCATGGTCACTCCGTGCTGCTGCTGGCCCATTCCAAAATCTGACGGTCCCCGTGCACTTCTCCGGGCAGCAGCAGTCGCCGCACGAATTCCTGTCCGCCGCAGCAGCTGACAGCTGGGCCACGCGACGCGATGGCAGTGGCATCATGCATGTGACCACTTCCCTGGCTAGCGTGCCTCTGCCTGGTCTCTATTCGATGGCAGGCAGGCCGTAGTCGAGGCGACTTTCTTCCCGCGGAATAATAATCGTGGCAATTTCCGTTCCGGATTTACAAGGACTACGTGCGAATTCAATTGCCAGCCGTCGTAGAGTCTGACGAGAGCCCGACTCCATTCCAACTCTGAATCAGCAGGGACAGTGACGCTACCTATTGAAATGTGCCGAGATTTGGAGCCATCGGTTCCCGTCCACGCCGTCAGATTAGCTCGGCGGCCGCCTAATCGACTGAAGGAAGAAAATTCCAACCACTTGCTGATGAGATGACAGAAACAAAACGCCGGAATCCTTCGTTCGTGCCAGCTGAATAGTAGCTGATGGCTGCAGCCACCGACCGGCTGACAGCGGCTCCCCATCCGACCAACTTCCTACCCGCTCGCCTGTTGCGCTCATCATCAGCTGCTCCTCCCTCCCTGAAGCCAAGCCGGGGAAGACGGGCAAAATGAAAGGCAAGCAAATCTTGATGCGGACAGAATTAACAGGAAGGATTTTCAATGTCCACAGGAAAGTTGTTGTTTTATTTTTTCTACTGCTGTTAAACGGGAGAGTGCTTTTCAAAAATGAAAAAAAAAGTTTTAAACGAGAGATCAGAAGGCGAGTTTGACTTGTGCTAACTATTTGCCTGAGAGGGAAGTGAGAAAGGGACGGCCCCCGCGTCGCCCCTGCCTGGGCGACGCGGCAGCCGGCGGCGCCACCTCCCTTCCCCTCCTTCCCTCCCTTCGCCGCCGCCGGAGGGGGCTGCGGGAAGTCCGCGCAGGCCCCTAGGATGGCGGCGGCGGGGCATCTCGTCCGGTGTGGGGAGCTGTGGAGGCGGCCATGGCGGCCCCCACTGGGCATGGTGGCAACGGCGGCCCGGGGCGGTGGATCCGCACCCTTCATCGACGGATCCGTCCTTCCCAAAGGCGGATCCACGCGGTGAAGCGGCTGCCGGTGTGCGGTGTGCTGCGGGAGTTGCCAGAGAGGCGGCGATGGATCAGGGCTGCAGTGATTCGGCGGGGCCCCTCCGGGCTGGACGGCGGCGGCTGGTGGGCTGGGGGCGCCAGATCCGGTCTGGCGTCCTGAGCCCTGTTTTGCCCGATTTGGTGGTGCTCGTCTCGGACTCGGCTGGGCGTGCGGGTATGGGCGCGAAGGTGAGGTGGCTGCGCTCCCCTTCTTCCTCCTGCCATGCTGCTGGTTCAGTGCCGCTGAGGTGGCGGGGCCGAGGTGGCTTGGGCGGCCGGTGCTTTCGCCCGTGGCACCATGGTGGTGCTGCAGGCCGTGCTGAGCCACCTCTCCGGTGCGGGCGGTGCAGTGGAGATGAGGGGCTTGCTACTGTCGGTTGGTCGTGGGCATGCTGTCGGCGAGGGGTGCATTGGGCGAAAGCCTTCACTAGCATTTCTTTGCCGGTGGTGATGGTGGCGGCGCACTCGGAGTGCCGCTTCCCCGTTGGGGGCATCATTGCAAGGCACCCAGTTCTGCAGCATGGGATTCTCGTTGTGAAAACCCAGTCCATTCTGGACGAGCGATGGCGGCGCCTTTGGCGTCGCGTCCTCCTTGGAGGCGTCGCTTCTTGAGACCCATCTCGGCTTATGGCAGTGGCGACGGTGGAGTGGTTGGTGGTGGTGTCCATGCGCTTCGGCGGAGGCCGCGACTGTTTGGTCGACCGCGTGAGGAGGAGTCGTCGTTCGCGTGGAGGTGTGTGGGTGGCGGCAAGGTGCAGCGGGCCCATGGGTGCTGGAGGGCTTGAACTGGCGTGCAAGGTGCAGCGGTGATCTCGGTGACGGCTGGGCGGAGGTGATGCTCTCTTAGCAGTTTCAGATATCTGAGTCCTTGGCAGAGGAGTGTGAGGAGGTGGGTGAAGCGAGGCCCCACGCAGTGTGGCCAGGGATCAGTGGTTTTCAATGGTGCTGCGATGGGAGTGTTCTGCTGAAGCACCGCTGGAGCAGAGGGATCGACGATCGTGTGTGTGCAGCTTGTGAGTGATAGTCCCATGGTGGAGGAGTTCTGGCAGCCGCTTGGGATTGCAGCGGGTTGCGTCTTTGGCGTGGCACAACGTTGGTGACGACGGCACAATTTTTGACGGCTTGCTTTCAGCTCGTCTCCCAGGCGGTGGTGGTGTAGCGTTATGTTGTGTGCGTTGTTTGCGTGCATTGTTTGTGTGGTGGTGGTGTTTGCTTCGGCGCGTGATCTACAATTGCTCTTCTTAAATGATATAGCAGTGCTCCTGCTTTAATTTTAAAAAAAAGAGAGAGACCAGAAGGCAGCTGTAGAAAATGGAGGCTATGGTGCTGGCGTGGCAGGCGTCACCACTGGCGTGCGTGAGGGTGCGGGTGGGGCCCACGTGACAGCGGCGCCCACCGCAGAGGATTTGAGGGACGATAACGTTGTTTACCGTCTCGACAATGGTTTCGTCGGTCTCTTCTCGCCTTGCTTTCAATACGAACGGGAGCCAATAATGCTTGCCTTTTTCTTCTCTCACCATGTTGATTTGGATCCATTCAAAGGTCTTTTTTCGCCAACACTATTGATTCTTAGGGCATGTTTAGATTGTGGCAAGTTGCCAAAAAATAGTAACTTTTTTCACACTGACAACCGTGCCCCCTCTCACAAACACGCTTCCTAATGTCAACTTTTTTTGGGCAACTTTCTGAACTAAACAGGCCCTTAACCTTATATACTAGTTTATAGTCAACAAGTTAAGAACGAACAACACAA
>CM014278.1:36700048-36731577 GCA_004135705.1 Alloteropsis semialata
GATCCACCAGAAGCATAGCGCGCGCCACCAATAGTTTTTGTTGAGAATAATCTATGCTTCAATGTAAATGAGAACTGATTGAGAGAATGAATCTGTGATTGTATTGATTGAATGAATGAAGTGTTGGTTTACATATTTATATATGGGGAAGAGGCATGAACATGTCCTTTCGGAGGGACACACCCCTACCGAATAGGTGCCTCTTCGTGAATGGGTGTCTTTTACTAATGACATAACTAATTGCTAATTGATCACTAATTATCCTATTCTAACACTCCCCCTTGATCAATTTGCTTCATGTACGCTTCTAATATTCCTTGTCCTTCATTCTTGAAAATATATTCTTCAATCTTGAAAATATGTCCTTCATTCTCAANTTCATGCACAAATTGAAGAAACGGTGGTGCCCAAAGAACACACAATAAAGGTAAGACCATATTGAATGCGTACCCTTTTTTGTTTATGTTCTTTTTGTGTTCTGATTTTCATGTTTCTTCACATGAGATGCAAATGCCTCTGTTCTTCTCGATGCAGTGTTCGACTAGCCATGGCTGGTTCCCGTCGCCGTCGACTAGTGCGCAAGGCCACCAGAGAAGAAGTCCACTGCTCCTGTGTTCTCTCTTCTTTTGCCCTGAGAATCTCTTTGCTTCTGTTGTGGTGGAGACCAATTAGGAGTGGAGAGCAAAGTGACTGATAACGTGTTGAGAATAATCTATGCTTCAATGTAAATGAGAACTGATTGAGAGAATGAATCTGTAATTGTATTGATTAAATGAATGAAGTGTTGGTTTACATATTTATACATGGGGAAGAGGCATGAACATGTCCTTTCGGAGGGACACACCCCTACCGAATAGGTGCCTCTTCGTGAATGGGTGTCTTTTACTAATGACATAACTAATTGCTAATTGATCACTAATTATCCTATTCTAACAATATATATTATGTAGGGAGCACGAGTTCAGATCCGATGTGCTCACACATGTGACTCGCACAACTCGTGAAGCTTTAATGACTCCTTTGCTTATAAAAAGAAAAAAGCAAAATATAGTGTGCTTTTCCTACTCATGTTTTGTTTTGTCTGCAACAACCATGTAGCCTTAAAGAAATTGGATATTTAGACATGTTTTTTCTGATGTAATCACAAAGGCACCATTAATTTTAGTTATATTATTCTACATAATGTTTTGTGACAAAAAAATTTTCTATTACCACATTATGTAAAAAACTACAAATCATCGATTCATAATTCTATTTGATGTCTGTGAATATAAAATTTATTTCATGACACAAAGAAAAGAAGAGCTTCGCAGTTCACATATATTTTTTTTGACAAGTTTGTTGTGCCTTTGTTTTTCTTGATTTTTTATTAGTACTGTGTATGCTAAGGCCATTCTAAATGGGAGGTTCATTGATACGATTATCTAGAGTGACACATCATCTAAAAATATTTGAAACTTTGACGAAAATACCACCTCTCAATGCATAGTTTCATCTGCCGAAACAGTGTACACATGGTTTTACTCCATGAAATTCATTTCACCTCTCTCTTAATTAATACACTGTCACTGAGAATGAGGTAACAAAATATAAGAATTTGGTCATATTTTTTCTATGTATAATCACAACATCACTATTATTATTATTATTATTATTATTATTATTAAAACTATTATTATTCAAACGAACTTTGGACAGATTAAATTCCAATTAAATTCCTGCGCTCCAAGCGTACGAGCAAAATCGAGAAAAGGCGGTAGGAAAAGAAAGCTCCGCGAGGCATTGAAAACTCCTTGGAAAAGTGAAGCGTGGCGGTGTGCGTGTCCATGGCACACGGACGCGCAGCGGTTGTAGAGAACGTGCCATTTGTCAGGGACACCTCTGCAGCCACATGGGGATCCATCATTCTGTCCTCTCGATCTCCGTAACAGCCAATCAGCTACACACATCAAATTTTTCACTATTCATCGAAGGGAATCTTACATGCATGAAATAGCAAACATGTGTTAATGACAAAACCCATTCCATAACCCCGGGTAACTTTGCGAGACGAATCTAATGAGCCTAATTAGGCCATGATTAGACAACGTCGTGCTACAGTAAACAATCTCTAATGACAGATTAATTAGGCTTAATAGATTCGTCTCGCGATTCCTGTCCATCCGTGTAATTAGTTTTATAATTAGATCATGTTTAGTCCTCCTAATCTTAAATTTAAAATTGCGACAGTAAAATTCGTAATCTTACCTACCCAATTAAACAGCCCTAAACCACCGCCCTCCGATGATCGGATCAACACATCCGTCGGTAGCTGTACCCCAGAACCATTAAGAATGCCATCCACGCTCAACGACAGGGACAAGACAAAATGCATGCGCATCGACTTGCTTCGTTGGAACGGAGAGGCCGAGAAATAAACCGCATTTACCTGCTGGGATGGACACTCAACGACTGTAGCTACGAAGTAGTAGACGATACATTTTTCTTTATTATAATATCCGTAATCCCAAAGAAAAAGAAATAGCAAATAGTATCACCACCTAATGGGTTGGGAAAAAATCGCACATACTCCGCTGTCCCAAAATAAGTGTTAGTTTAGCCTTCAAGTTTTGTCCCACAAAGAGTGTTCATTTAGCTTGTAGTAAAGGTCATCTAATTAAATCAACCCCAAACACTAAAAAAATGCATGGAGAAGCGCATGGAATCAATGAAATGCTTGACTGATGCTTTTTTTCTTGTTCCAATGCATGTGTATTTACTAATAATGCATTTTCAATCACACCTACCATGAGTAATTACTAATTAGGGGCAACATGGTCATTTTCTATGACGCCTAATTTATCTGAAAATTTCTAAATGAACACTTATTTTTGGACGGAGGGAGTATAGTATATGCAATGTATTGTTGACATGCATGTGACCATAGGCGTCATGTTGCATATCATCCGGACACTACGTGATAATTTTCATTATACTCCTCTTATTGGGGTGTGACTTTTTCTAATGAAGGATTGGGACGTCTAATAAAAAAAGGAATGGACATGAAGGATGTAGGCTAAGCAGGGGGAATGCTTGGTTTAAGAGCAAAGTCACGGCACGCTTTTATCCGATCATTTTCGTGGTAGATTGCAACTTTAAATGTTGAATCACAGGGAAGTAGACATATGTCCATCAGGAATGTTTCGGGTCTCAAGCGAGGAGTGGAAAAAGACACTATGTTGCATTGCAAAAAAAGAAAAAAACACCCACTCTTTATGCACTTCACTATGAATTTATCGTTTATGTTAAGTAATGTCCAGAGATGTGTGACACAAAATTCATGCGAATTTTGAAATCCATTTGTTTTGGAAAAAGTATTCGAAACGGCATCTTTTTAGTATGACCGTTGCTTCAAATAGATGCTCCTGTACACTAGTCTTGATATTCGTAATTCCCTCCCCAAATTGACGCCACAGCCATTAATTACGCCCAAAACACCAGCACCTTCGTCTCTGTTCAAAGGCTGGTCACGAGTAGTCTATTCCTTCGGCCGTGTTCACATGAGTTTTGAAAAAATTTTGTAAAAAAAAATTTTTCTTGCATGAAGTACTAAATGAAGTCTATTTGCAAAACCTCTTCACATATGAGCGTAACTTTTCGAGACGAATCTAATGAGCCTAATTAATCTATGATTTGCTACAGTAATGCTACAGTAATTATCCTCTAATCGTGCGGTCAAAGGTCTCATTAGATTCGTCTCGTGAATTTACGGGGTTGTGGAGGTAATTTTGTAAACTGACTTTATTTAATACCTCTAATTAGTGGTCAAAGAAGGGTGAAATTTTCACCCTCCATCCTGTTCCTGTATCGTCTGGTGGGCCCCACAGTCTGCCGCCTCCTACTGTGCGCCCAAGCAGCCTTTCTTCTTGGCACTACGCCGCAGCAGCGGAGTCCAGAGGGACAGACCGGTAGACAGACAGAGAGAGAGAGAGAGCACGGCAAGGGATGGGTTGAGAAGAAAGATGGAGGGAGAAAGCGGGCAGCTTGGTGGATCTTGGCACCGAGCCTCCGCCGCCGCGCGCTTCAGCTCCTCCTCCTCCTCCTGAGAGGCAGGCTCCACCTGGTAAGCTTTTGCTCCCCCCGCTCTACTCTACCCTCTGCTCCAAGATTGGATCTTTGGTTCCTTTTTCCGTGCCGTGATTATTGCCCCGTCTACCGCCTTTCTTGATCCATGCCTCGCTCCTGGATGCTTCAAAGATCCATATTTTCGATTGATTTGTCTCTGCTTGGAATTGGATTGGCGGAATGGTTGGTGTTGACGGGCGGGTTTGGTTGGTGGGATGGAAGTCGTCAAGTAGAACAGCCACCCGTCGTGGATCATGTGATTTATATCCTACTCAATATTCTCTGCTTGTTGAGTGGCGCCTCGGTGGTGAGATTTGCTTCCAGAACTTGCTCCTTTGATCTTTTCTTGGGCGCTGCTGGCCTGCTGCAGCGTCGCAGTTCGAGGTTGTTGCTCTGTGCGGAAATTTCGGCTTTGGGGATTGTGCTCTCAGTTCTGGTTGCTTTAATCTTTGCAAAATCTTTGACGGGATAGCTTTTTGATTCCACCTTTTTTCGTTCACTCCGAAGATTTTGGTTGGAAGGAAGTATTTCACCTTGGCAGCGCTTGCTATGCATGCACAGGTTTTCTCTCGGCATTCATTTACTCACCACAGTGATTTTTGCTTAATTTCAGGTTACTTCTGTGCGAGCCATCCATATATCTTCCTGCCAGTTCAACTGATCTTAAAACTTAACTGTTCACACTGGTATGTAGGCTGCCATAGAGTTATTGATTCCTGTTGATCACTGTTGCTGATAACTTGTTTAGCTGATCTTATCCATGCTGTTTGTTTCTGTAATTCTGCAGGTAAAAGCATTAACATATTGGACGGGAGCTTGCTGAAGTATGACTGTGCAGGCTAACTCCGTCAATCCCACATTCTGAAAAGTGGGCAAGTTCAGAAAATTCATAATTTTGAGGATATACTATATTGCATTTCTGGCACTGTTCTGAGTGCTGAGGAAGTGAGGCATTATTTACTGGTTGGAGTAGTTTGTGTTGCTATCTGGCACCAATGGCAGCTCTGGCTCATCACGACTCAAGGCAGTACTCATGGTTGTGGGTCAGCCATATCAGCCCCAAGAACTCCAAATGGCTGCAGGAAAATCTCAGCGGTGAGCTTCAGTGTCTAAAGCTCATCTTTACCAAAGACCATTTTTCCTAATTTACTAGAAGGGTGAAGGCAAAGCTTACAGCCTGCCGAGCTCATGTTTATGCACTGTTTGTGCCTTACCTATCACTTATTATTCAGTCTGGAACTACATTTCTAAGAGAATTTAGTGTTTTTGCCCCTACTTGTTAGTGCAATTGTGATTTTGCCCTAATTTTTCGTTACTTTGTGATTTTACCCTTACTATTGAAAATTCAATGCGATTTTATTGCCTCTGGTCTTTGTGATTTTGCCCCTGCTTTGACCGTTGACTAGGGGTAAAATCGCATTGACTTGTGAGTAGTAAGGGCAAAATCACAAAGTTGAGAAAAAAATAGTGTAAAAATCACAATTGCACTGCAGAGTAGGGGCAAGAACACAAATGCCTCCATTTCTAAATTTCAGTGCTCATTGCTGTGAGTCCTTACATATTTAGCTTTCCAGCCCATTGACTGTTTTCTCAATGCCAGTGTTTGCTAAAAATTCGCACATACGGTATTTGAAATTGGAAAACATGCAAATTTTTCATAACCTGATTCAACTTGGAAAGTTAGTACCGGGTCTTCAACTGACATTCATTCCTTTCTTGTGAAAACTAAATCAATATTGGATGTGAAATGCTTTCTCTATATGGATAGAATGTATCATATGAAAAGATTACAAAATAATCTTTTCCTAGGCAACTCCGAATCCCGATTTCTGTATTCCTGTTTTTCCATGGGTTGAAATTCTTGGATGACTTAGGTGTTTGTTTACCTTGTCATTGAGCAGTAACTGACATTGGTCTATATATATGTATCATTTCATAACCATGGTAATCGATTCGAAGATATGGTTGCAATGAAAGGACTGAATTTATTGACTCGGTTCATGTACTAATTGGGTCTCTTTTTGTGCAACAGACATGGACACAAAGGTTAAATCAATGATCAAACTTATCAATGAAGATGCTGATTCTTTTGCAAGGAGAGCGGAGATGTACTATAAGAAACGTCCAGAGCTAATGAAATTGGTGGAGGAGTTTTACCGAGCATACCGTGCGCTGGCAGAAAGGTATGATCAAGCCACTGGGGCACTTCGTCAGGCTCACAGAACAATGTCCGAAGCATTTCCAAATCAGATGCCATCAATGTCAGATGAATCACCCTCTGCTTCTGGCCAAGAAATGGACCCACATACTCCAGATATGTCTTCTTTCACCCGTGATTCTGACGAACAGAGGGATGGAGTTGGTGTGTCACCACAGACTGTCATCTCCAAGAGGAATGGCACACACCCTGAGGAAACCAGTGTATTGTCAAGTCGGAAAGGCCTAAAGTTGTTCAATGATTTGTCATCGAGTGGTGAAAATGCTCCTCGTGCTGGTTTTGATGGAAAGGTGCGGAAAGGCCTAACCTTTGAAAGTCCAGAAGTTAGAGGGAAAGAGGACATCAGCAAAGACATGGGAAATTTGCAACAAGAAGTTTCAAGACTATTAGCTGAGAGCCAGAATCTGAAACAACAAATGTTGTCAGAATCTGAGCGGGCAAACAAAGCTGAAAATGAGATCCAAATCCTTAAGGAGAAAGTTTTGCAATTGAATTCTGATAAAGATACATCTCTTTTACAATATAATCAGTCTTCTGAGCGGATATCTACATTGGAGTCTGAGCTCTCTAAAGCGCAGGCTGACCTCAAGAAGTTAACTGATGAAATGGCTGCAGATGTCCAGAAGCTAATCAATGCGGAAACACTCAATGTTGCTATACAGTCTGAGGCTGAGGGTTTGGATCAGAAGATGAAGATGCAACAACAAGAACTAGATGAGAAGCTTAAGGAATTGGAAAGTTTCCGCTTAAGCTTCCAGGAGGAGCACGAAAAGCGCACACAGGCTGAAAATGCTCTACTTTCCCAGGGGAAGGAGCTTGCTCAATCTCACGAAGAAGTACAGAGGTTGGCTACAGAAATAAACATGGCAAATGAAAAGTTGAATGATCTCAAGCAGACGAAGGAGGACCTTGAGAACACTGTTTGTGAGCTGAAGAAGAATGTTGAGAGCCTTACTGAACAAAACCACTCTTCTGAGGTACTTATACAGAAACTTCATGATGAGATAAATACGCTCAAGGATTCAAAGAATGAACTTCAAAGTGAAATACAAAGCCTTAAGAGCACCATTTCACAGCTGAACACTGAGAAGAATGCAGCTCAATTTCAACACCAGCAGTGTGTGGAGCAGGTTTCGGTTCTCGAATCTCAGCTCTCAAAGCTACAATTAGAGCTAGAAGAGACTCAGCAGAAAATACAGCTGCTAACACAAGATCTTGAACAAAATAGAGATGAAGTGAACAGTGTCCATGCCTGGTTGCAAGATGAATGCCATAAGCGCACACAAACTGAAGCAACTCTTGTCATAACAGAGGGTCTGAATTCCCAGTTGCAGGAAAAAATGGAAAAACTGACACAAGATCTTGATGGATCAATGGAGAAGCTGAATGAGTTGGAAAATAACAAGTTAAATCTGGAGAGCACACTGAAGGAACTGAAGAACACCATTCTGGATTTGAACTCTGAGAAGGATACAGCACTTCTTGAACAACAAAAGTCATTGGAGAAAGCATCTGATCTGGAGTTAGAACTCTCAAAGGCGCAGTTGGAAATGGAGAAGCATGAACAGAAAATTCAGTTACTGGAGCTAAAAATTGCACAGAAGAATGAAAGTGTCGACAGCTTGGAGTTGAGTCTGAAAGATGAATGTGAGAAGAGGCTGCAAGCCCAAACATCACTCGTGTCAATGGAGACAATGTATTCTCAGTCTCAGGAAGACGTGAGTAGGTTGCATCTAGAGATTGAGAAGAAGAATGACAAGTTGAATGAGTTGGAGAAGTTGTCCTCTGAACTTGAAAACACCATACTACTTATAAATGCCGAGAAGGATGCTACCCTTCATGAGAACCAGCAGTCCTCAGCAAGAATATCTGATCTTGAATCTGAACTAATGGCTTTGAAAGCTGAACTGGAGCAGGTTGAAGGGAAAGTACAGATGTTGGAACAAGAACTCAAACATAAGAAAGAAGAAGCAGATAACCTCCAAGTTAGCCTACAAGTTGAAGCTCATAAACGGGTTGAAGGTGAAGCATCTCTTATGATGATGACGAATCTTCACTCTGAGTCACAGAATGAAGTGAACAGGTTGGCACTGGAAATTGAGAAGCTGACTGGTAATTTAAGTAAGGTGGAGAACAGTAAGATGGATCTCGAAAACATTGTAACCAAGCATACAGATGAGATACATATGCTTCGTGAACAGAATGTTTCTACTGAGCTTATGATAAAAGACCTTCATCGTGAACTGGAAGGACTGAAGGAATTGAATGTGAAACTTCAAACAGAAATGGGGTTACACATAGGCGAAAAAGAAGCACTCCAGAGAGATTTTGCTTGCCAAAGGGAAGAGAGGGAAAATCTAGAGTGGATACATCACACTCTGGTCGATGAGATGGATGCCCTAAAAACCAGTGCAGCAATAAATCATAAGTTAATTGAGGACTTGCAAATTATGAACTCAAAACTGAAGGAGGTGTGTGCAAAGAATGAGGTTGAAAAGGCACTTCTCTCAGAAAAGCTCCAAGAGGTGGAGAAGCTATCTGAAGAATATTCACTCTTGGAGAACTCACTTTCAGATGCAAATGCAGAAATGGATACGTTGAGGGAGAAGATAAAAGCATTTGAGGCATCAGAAAGCTCTTTGAAGGATGTAATTTCCTGTCATGTTTGTGAAAAGGCTGTTCTTGCATCACAGCTCGAGATCCTTGGTAAAAGTTTATCTGACGTTTCAGAGAAGAATTCCATCTTGGATATCTCATTATCTGATATGAAAACTGAGCTAGAAGATTTGAGAGCGAAGCTGAAAAGTTCTGAAGAATCCTGCCAAGCTCACCTAGCAAATAATTCAGCTCTCTCTGCTGAAATGGATGCATTGAGGGAGAACATAAAAGCATTGGAGGCCTCAGAAAGCTCTCTGAAGGATGCAATTTCTTGCCATGTTTCTGAAAAGGCTGTTCTTGCTTCAGAGCTGGATATCCTTGGTAAAAGTTTATCTGATGTTACAGAGAAGAATTCGATCTTGGATATCTCATTATCTGATATGAAAATTGAGCTAGAAGATTTGAGAACAAAGCTGAAAGATTCTGAAGAATCCTGCCAGGCTCACCTCACAAATAATTCAGCTCTTTCTGCTGAAAAGAACAATCTGTTCTCTCAGGTACTTAATGATTTAAATCTACATACTCAAATAGTTGAAACTATTATTATTGCACTTTCATAATTTTGATAAACTGTTTACATCTAATGTCCTTTCTGTACTTATATTCTTTCTCGTCTAATGTATTGAGTAAATTCTTTCTTTCAGTTGGAGAGCATTACAGTGATTATGAAAGCCCTAGAAGATAAGCATGCCAATCTGGAAGACAAGCACTCCTCTGTATCAAGAGACAAGGTTTTTGCATATAATCAAGTAAAGGAACTTCAGGGTCAGTTGGGAATTAAAAATGAGGAATACAAAGTTGCAGTAGAGTCACATCAACTGCAAGTAAACAGCTATGAGAAACAGATTTCTTCTCTGCAAGAGAAAAACCACTATATGGAGGAGGTGCTTCAACAGGAACAGCAGAAAAACATAAGTGCTTCTCTTCATACAGTTATCTTGGAGAACAGTTTAGCTGATGAGCAAGACAAGAAGGTTGTTCTTTTCACTGAATGCAAGAAGTATGCTGAGGCAAATCATTCTGCAACAATGTTAGTTTCAGTGCTGATGGAGGAAGCCAGATATCACAAGGAGGAGAGAAAAACATTGCTAATGCATAATGAAAAACTGAGGGAAGGGATTTCACAGCAAATGAAGGTTCTGAATATCTGCAAAGATCTAGGACCTGCTAATTTAGCTGAGGACGAAATTCTGTTGCAGACTGTTTCAGATGAAACCATTAACATTCTGAAACTGAAGGATGAAACCGAAGATGTTAATAGGCTCATGTACACTGAGCTCTCAGTTCTCTCAACTGTTTTGTTGCAAGTCGGGATGGAGCTCAGCAATCTGCACTTACAGAAGTGTGCCTTAGAGAAAGAAGTGGAAAGGGGAGCAGTAGAATTGCTTTCTTTGCAAAATAGAAATCACCAGATGTTGGAACAGAATGAACAGCTTAGGCAAGGATTAGATGAAAGCAGTGAAAGGGAAAATGTGCTGAAAACTGAAGTATTCGTCGTAGAAGCGAAGCTATCTTGCTTAAGAGAGTCCTACCAGGCCTCACAAGATGAAATTTCCATCTTGACCAAGAAAATTGAGTCCCTATCTAAGGAATACCAGTCCTTGAGTGAGAAGTACAATTACTTGGAAGATGAGAATGGTACTGTTCTAGAAGAATGCATGATGCTTGAGAACTTGTGTTTGTTCTTTAGGGGACATAATAATGAGATAGCATCTGCATTGGCTTCTCTTACCGATGAGATGGCTTTGTTGAGTTTGGCTAAGGCTGATCTTGATCACGAAGCTAATGAACTGAGAAGAAGGTCGACGGTGCTTGAATCAGAAAATAATCACTTAAAGGAATATTTTGTCTATTTGCTAGAGATTCTGAGGACTCGATTAGTCCTTTCAGAGTTTGATTTGAACACCAACAAAAGTGTCTGCCAGGAGTTGTTCATTGAACTTGAGAATTGCATTGCACAGTTGATGCAGAAGGATGACGAGCTACTGGAAGCAGAAGAGAAGGTTCAGTTCTTGCAAGAAAAGAACCGGGAGCTGTGTGGAGTTGTTGGGTCTCTTCAGGTTGCAATTGAAGGTGCTAAAGTGGTGAAAGGGGAACTGGAGAAGAGCATCACAAGACTAACAGAGCAGTGTACTACCAAGGATGATGAAATTTTGCTACTTCATCAAGCCAACGAGGCACTGCAATCAGATGTTGAGCAACATGAAAGGGAATTTGTTGCTCTGATAGATGATGCAATTACCTCTTCAGTGAATTCTATGGTCTATGAAGAAAAAGCACTCGAGCATTTGATGGAAGGTAAAGCTATAGAGACAAAAATGAATGGCATTCAGGAAGAACATGCAGAACTGAAAGCTGAGTTGAGCACACATCTGAATCTCATAGCATCATTGGCTGATCATGTCAGTGTGCTGGAAGAAAACACACTTTCTTTGACAAAATCTTGTGGTGTAGAAGGCAAAGAGGTAATCTTCTTTGTTTGTTCTTATTAACTGGATGTCATTTTCAAAATCTTTCATGTAGTTAAAATAATACCATGCCTTTTTGAAGCAAAGTCAACCTTTACTTTCCTAATACTACTGTTGCAACATTTGATTGTAATCTTAAGTTTTTGCTACTGCTCTTCCTTCTAACATTGTTTTCTTTGGTGGTTCATGTGCCACATGGATGTCACACTTCATCATGCACCTCCGTTCATAGTAGATATAATGAACTACAACCCCTTTTTTTGACAACTGGTCTCTGATTATTCAGGAGTCTGCGCGGGTACCTCATGTGCAAGAGGGCAACAATGGGCTGGAATCACAGTGCTTACCCCAAGGAACTCCAGAGTTACAAGGGTTGATTGCAAAAGTAGAAGTGCTTCAAGTGGTTGTATTAAATGCCAAGGATCGTCAAGATCAGGAGTCAGCTGAGTCTGCAGCTAAATTGGCGGCAGCAAATACTGAAATTCAAGAGCTTAAAGCAAAAGGCAGTTCACGCATGGAAGCAAAGGA
Source organism: Alloteropsis semialata (assembly GCA_004135705.1). Taxonomy (NCBI): domain Eukaryota; kingdom Viridiplantae; phylum Streptophyta; class Magnoliopsida; order Poales; family Poaceae; genus Alloteropsis; species Alloteropsis semialata. The sequence goes on from CM014278.1 coordinate 36,712,025, forward strand.
AATATACTCTGACAATGAGAAACAAAAAGATGTTGAGGTCTCCAAAGGGAAGCAAATCCAGATAATGAAGGACATTGAACTCGACCAAATATCTACTTGTCCACCATATGGCACTGGAGCTACCCTCTATCCCCTTGGCAATGGTGCAAATGGTGAGCTGGATGATGATATGCTTCAGCTGTGGGAGGCTGCGGAGAGGGACTGCAAGAATCAAACAGCCAAGTCCTCGTCATCTGAGCATGACATACAAGCGGTTGAGGAGGTGAAGAGCGAGTACCCTTCGTCTGAGCTAGTAAGGGGAAGAGAACTCGGGATCAATAAGCTAGAGGTGTCAAAGGGATCTGTAGAGCCTCATGAAGTGTGGAGTAAAAGTGTACTGGAGAGGCTCGCTTCTGATGCTCAGAGGCTGTTGAGTGTCCAAGCGAGCATCGAGGAGTTGAAGCGGAAAATGGAGGAACCACCAAAGGGCAAATCCCCGATGAATTCTGAGTACAGCAGTGTGAGCACGCAGCTTCATGAGACTGAGGGATATGTCTTGGAACAAATCAATTTCAACAACAAATTAACTAGGAAGGCTGAGAATTATCCTTCATTGTCAGATAATATGAACACTGAGAGGGAAGGGTACTCCAGCAGGAGGAAAATCTCGGAGCAGGTGCAGAAAGGATCAGAAAATGTGGCGAGATTGGAGCTCGAGCTTCAGAAGATACAGTACGTCTTGCTCAAACTTGAGGAAGAGCATGAGTACCGAAGGCTCAAGGTCTCCGACAAGCGCACCCGTGTGCTTCTGAGGGATTATTTATATGGAAGGAAGGATCGCAGTGGTGGGCAGAAGAAGAAAAAGAAGAGGGCCCCATTCTGCGGCTGTGTGCGTCCGAAACCGAGAACTGAGCCCTAACCTTTTTTGTTGTCGCGGCAGAAGAAATAAAACGAAATTGAGACGCTGGCTCCTCTAAGAGGCTGGCAGAGCATCACTGCTTGGGAAGAGCAAGTGATGTTACTAGGATCCCATTTGTAATTGAGTTAGAATCTTAGCATTCAGAACAAGCTTATGTATCATTTTTTTGATTTCCCGTCTAAATGAGGCCATCTTAGATAGTTCAATGTGTCCAGTCTTTAGAAATCAATGTGATATATCAAGCCATTTTATTTCGATCTATACATGCTTCATATTACTGGCCTGTATGCAATGCATTTTGTATCCAGGTCTAGATTGCAATGGTAGGGCACTGATAACAGACGCCCTATCCGAATTTCATTTAGATTCTGCCAATTAATAAATATAGCTTCAAGCCGTGAAGTCGGTTATTGTAGTTCTGTTATCTCCATCAAAGCAGTGCATGCTTACTTATTCATCAACACCATTTTTGGTATTATTCGTGTTTACAAGTATGCAGTGGCAAATTCGCAATGGTGCTGTTTCATCTTGTGCTCCTATTTGGTGCCTGGTATCTGAAATTTGGAGAAGGGTTCTGCCCTTTGCAAATGTACGTTACAAACCTGAAAATTTTGTCCATCTTTCGCACTGTTGTATTTTCTCCTCAAATTCGTTTAGATTAGCAGTAAAAGTTCTCTGAGCAGAACTGCAAACATAGATTAGTTTTTGCTCTACCAAAAATAAGGGCCTACTGGTACTAAAGTCAGTGATCACTGTGTCAGTGCTGAGGGTATATATTGTGAGAGGAAGTGAGGAACACAACTTGACCGCCCAAGCTTGCGTTCAGAACTTCAGACCATCTCTTCAGGAGTAGGTTGAGCACTTTGCAAATCAGTTCCAATGTTGCAGTTGCTCTGCGCGTAGTCGCAGGCCTCGGCCACCGTGAGGAAGATCCATTCGTCGCCGATGAGCTGGAGCACCTTGGATTTGTCCAGCTTCCTCATGATCTCGCTCCCGGGGTTCGCCAGCGCAATCTGCAGACACCTCTTGTCGAGGCTCCTCTTGAGATCCTCCACCATCTTGGTCCCGCACGAGTCGATGCTCGCGACGGCTCCCATGTCCAGGACGACGCACCGGAGGCCCTCCTCGCCGGCGGCCTTGGTCCGGTCCTCCTCGTCGTCGATCCACCGCGCGATCCTCTCCCGCAGGTAGCTCGCGTTGGCGAAGTAGATGGGCGCGTCGATGCGCAGCACGAGCGTCCCCGGCGTGCCCCGGGCCATCGCGTACTGGTCCGTCCTCCGGTACACCGTGGTGCCCGGTATCCTCCCCAGCGCCGTCGTCCGCGGCCGCGCAACGACGAGCAGGATCCAGAGGACCAGCACCGCGACGGCGACGATGAGGCCGACGTCGATGCTGCCGAGGACGACGCCGAGGAAGGTGCCGAGGCAGACGCAGAGGTCGATCTTGTCCACGAGCGCGAGGCGCGCCGCGGCGCGGAGGTCGACGACGCCCAGCATGGCGGAGGCGATGATGGCCGAGAGCGCCACCTGCGGCGTGTGGCGGAAGAGCGGCGTGAGGAAGAGGAGCGTGGCCAGCACGGCCAGCGCCATGACGGCGTTGGACGCGGCGATCCGGCAGCCGGCGTCGCGGTTGACCGCCGAGCGCGAGAAGGGCCCCGCCGTGAGGTAGCAGGAGGTGCAGGACCCGGCCATGTTCATCGCCCCGAAGGCGAGCATCTCCTTGTTCCCGTCCACGTGGTAGTTGTTGGCCATGGCGAAGCTCTTGGCCACCGCGGACCCTTCCTGCACGCGGCGCAAGCATAAGTAGCCGAACACCGTCCCACCATTTGTGTGTCACGAAACGAAACGAAGCGAAGGGGAGATGCATGGATGTGTTGTGTGCTTACGGCGAGGGAGATGATGCCGGTGATGATCCCAGTCTTGGCGGTGAGCCACGTGTGGGGTGACGAGAAGAGCAATCTCTTGAACGACGGCGGGTTGATGCCCTTGTTGATGGAGCCGATCTAGCACGCACACAGTTGGAGGTTTAGTCGTTATACATGTGTCTATTGATGATGCTAATGCTTACCGTTTCAATAGCGTGCTTCTCCCCATGGATGAGGTAGACGAGAACGGTGGAGAGGATGACGGAGACCAATGGCGCCGCCGCCGACACCCAAAACAACTTGGGCCACCTCTTGCCCTGGCCGGGAAATTAATTAAACGAACATCATCATATCGATCAAATCATACCATTGATAATTTCATTCGTATCTCCGACTGTATATATATACTTATACAGGAAGCTAAGGAGGAAGGAACATGAAGTGTAACTACTTGTTGGGGGAATTGGTCTGCCAAGAAACACATGATAAGTTTTAAACATTATTTCAGGGACATTGCCTTCGGTTAGCGAAAAGGGAGAGCACCTTTAGCTTCGTTCATAAGCAATGCCATAAGAACGGCTTCGTCCCGCGAACAAGAAGCAGGATGGAAATACGGCTTCGGGAGCAATTTAATAACTATTTGAATAAAACAAAGGCGACCTTGAGTTCCTAACGGGATGAGCAGAGCCTCGGCCTGCTTCGTTTGCGGTTCAAATGCAGGTTCGACAGGGGCTGACGGCTTCGGTAACAATGAAGAAAAGTCGTCGCTGTGGCTAGGCCAAAAACAAACAGCGAAGGTGTCTGCGCCCTCCTGCAAGGCGACGAAGCCAAGATGGACCAAGTCCAAGCCGAGTCAAACACGGAGTAACTAGTCTACGCATTCACACCAATGGTTACGATTGTACAATTATGTCCCTGGAACATCCATGTTGTATAGTCTAGAAGATGATGCCTGGTTTTCAGGGGCATAAGTGGAATGTAAAGATGCCCTTTGGCCTCCCTATAAAAAGAGACCACCCACCAATGTGTAAAGGGCTGATTCATGAGAATACTGTTGATAAGTAATATATTGTTGCTTGTCCCTGTTTCTCTGTCTTAGCTATTGTTTGGGCTTATAGCTTCGGTAGTAAACTAATAACCCAACAATTGGCGCCCACCGCTTGTGCTGTGCACGAAGGAAATCCACGAACACCACCATGCCACAAGCAAAAAGAGTACCTAGAAACCCACGAAACACCACTAAAAACACAACCTCAGATGACGAAGCTGATCCCCAAGCCACAATTCCACCAAGCACCTTACCACCCATAACTGAAGCCGTCACTAACGAAACAGAAGCTGATGAAGACACACTCACCACCAATGACAAGCTGCGCAGAGTGGAGGACAGGCTCCGCCTTCACCGTCTGGAGCAGCAGAGAGAGCTCGAAACTGCCCAGCATGAGCTGCAACAGCAAATGCAAGAAGAAGAAGAAGAACAACAGCACAAGTTGTTGCAAATCAGGAAGCAGCTGGAAGAATTAAGGCAAGCAAAGCAAAGAAGACTAAATTCATCAAACTCAAGAGCTACCAAGCTCCGTGAAGAAATAGAAAAAGCCAAGAAGCAAATTGCTGAGCTGCAAGCAGAGCTTAATGAACCAGTCACCTTTGCTCAGGCTGGAGGAAACCGAATTTCTACTTCGGAAACCGGTTTACAAATGTTGCACACCCGACCTATAGACCACACTTGTCCCCTATCCGAAGCACTGCAGCTAGCAATTTGGCCACCATCCTACAAGCCAATTCCACTGCCAAGATACAATGGCCTCACTGATCCCAAACAATTCATAATAAGTTACGAAGCAGTAATAGCTTCTGCAGGAGGAGACGAAGTGGTGCTGGCAAAGTCTTTCATCATCGTCTGTGATGGCACAGCAATGAATTGGTACACGAAGCTACCAGGCTTATCCATCAATAGCTGGTATGACCTGAAGAGAGAGCTCATCAAAAATTTCAGCATCATGGGAGACCAATCTCTCTCATATGCAGAACTCACACTACACCCGCAGCCGAAAGAGCCACTGGAAGACTACTTTCACAGATTTATAGGACTAAAGGCTCAAGCACCACATATTCCTGATGAAGCTGCCAAGTTTGCAGCTATTCAAGGCCTTCGTTCAGGCCCATTTGCACAACACATCGCGAGAGAGACACCAGCTACTCTCGGAGATTTGTATGAAGAATTCAAAAAATACTGTCGATCCGATAACGATAACCAAAGGCGACTAGCCAGAGAAGCCATCATGAGAAACCAACATGAACCCCAAAACAGACCCCACCACCACAATCAGAACAACTACCAAAACCACTCCCATCAAACCATCATGAATGTTGAGAGTTTACCTTCGTTCCATGAGAACAAATCCTCTTACCCAGAAAGCCAACATCACAACCAAAGAAATGAACCTAACCAAAGGGGCGGAAGAACTGGCAGAGGCCGAGGAAGAGGAAGGGGTCCACTTTCGGGACCAGAGTTGTTCTGCCAATATCATGGCAAGAACCACACTCATGGCACAGAGCAGTGCCGAGACATCAAGAAAACCATTGAGAAGCTAAAGGCAGAAAAAATACAAGCAAACCAAACGAAGCCTCTTTCGGCTTCGTCCACGAATTCCCAGCCTATGCAATCCCAAGCTATACAACCATACTGCCCAATATATCCATCCCTGAACTCAAATGTTGTACACCTAACAACAGCAATGGCGACCCAGTACTCGCCTTCGCCACAAACCTTTCAACACTACTATCCACAAACCATACACCCACACCTATACCCTGAAACCTCCCAGCAAATGGCTTCGCAAAACATCAAAGTTGAGGAGCTACCACCACCACCAAAATCCCAAACACAAGAACCACCCAACCCTCTCCCAAGTTATGGACACATTCTACCCATAACTCGAGGATCTTCACTCGCCTTCGAAACCAAAAAACAAAGAAAGAGCTACTTCCGCCAAGTCAACAACATCTTGGTTGACGGTCCCTACAAGAAATCGGAGTGGTCTCATATGCCAATCACATTCACCGAAGACGATTTGAAGCTTCATAACTTCCCACACAATGACGCAATGTCAATAGAAGCCAGCATCGCTGGCTGGACAATTGGAAAGGTACTAGTGGACACAGGAAGCTCTGCTGACATCATCTTAGCAAAAACACTGAGAAACATGACCAACATTAACCCAGACAACTTGGAGCCATCAAACACTCCATTGGTTGCTTTCGGGGGAAAACATACACAAACACTGGGGGAAATCTCATTGCCAGTATCCTTTGGTGATACCTCCAACGCAAGAACTGAGTTCAGCACATTCGACGTCGTAGACATGATCTTTGATTACAATGTCATTTTCGGAAGAGGAGTTATAAACGCCTTCGACATCATCATAAGGCAATCATTCTTATGTATGAAAATGCCAGCCCTAAAAGGAGTCATCATTGTGTTTGGTGATCAGAGAGAAGCTAGAAACATTGAGAAAGCAAAAACACCAGGCCAGCGAAATGTGCATCTGCTCGAAGAAAAGGAACCATTCTACCCAGAGGAAAAGCCAAATATCGAAAAAGATAGCAAAAGAATGCAAGAAGCAACAGAAACGAAGCATGTGCAGTTACGGCCTGACGTCTTTGACAAAAAAGTGATTGTTGGCTCGGATCTTGAGCCAGACGAAGAAGATAGACTCATAGAATTCTTGAGAAACAACAAAGATGTCTTCGCATGGTCAAGCAAAGATTTGCTAGGCGTCGACAGAAGCTTAATTGAACACAAACTTGCAATAAGCCCGGACATAATGCCGAAGATGCAGAAGCTAAGGAAGAAGTCCGACGAAAAAGTGAACGCTGTAAAAGCCGAAGTGCAAAGGCTACTTGATGCTAATGTCATACGTGAAGTAAAATACCCAACCTGGCTAGCAAACACCGTGCCAGTATAGAAGAAAAATGGCAAATGCATTGATTTCACCGACCTCAACAAAGCTTGCCCAAAAAATGATTTTCCACTCCCAAGGATTGACAAAATTGTTGACCAAGCTGCAGCAAGTGAGATGATGTCCCTCTTAGATTGCTTCTCTGGTTATCATCAAATCTGGATGAAAAAAGAGGACGAAGAAAAAACTAGCTTCATTACTCCAGTTGGCACATTTTGCTTCGTCAGGATGTCCGAGGGGCTTCGGAATGCAGGCACTACCTTTTGCCGTATGTCAAGCACAGTATTCAAAGATGAATTGTTCAAAACTATACTTGCATATGTCGATGACATTCTGGTCAAAAGTGTCAAAAGACAAGACCACATCTCAGACCTGGCAGTTACCTTTGCAAGAATGAGAAAAGCTGGCCTCAAGCTTAACCTAGAGAAATGTGTCTTCGGAGTAACCAAGGGAAAAATACTTGGGTGTCTGGTATCGGCGAATGAGATCGAGGCCAATCCAGACAAGATTAATGCAATTCTCGACATGGAAGAGCCAAAATGCATAAGAAATGTACAGAAGTTATCAGGCAGAATTGCAGCGCTTAATAGATTCATCGCAAAAGTGGCTGAACGCAGCCTCCTCTTTTTTTGCAACACTTAGAAATGCATCAAGATTTGAATGGGGAGAAGAACAGTCAAAGGCATTTCACGAGCTAAGGCAATACTTGATGCAGCTCACGAAGCTAACAATACCTGATCTGAAGGCACCTTTACTATTGTACATCGCAGCTTCGCAATCAGCCGTCAGTGCTGCACTCATTGCGGAGAAGCTGATAGATGGCAAAAGAATACAACAGCCAGTGTACTATGTATCTGAGGCGTTGGCTGGATCGAAGATGTTTTACACTGAGATCGAGAAAATGATCTATGCTGTTGTGATGGCATTCAGAAAACTAAGACATTACTTTGAGGGGAACAACATCAAGGTGCTCACTGAGACCAACCAATAAAAGAGCTCTTAAGCAACAAAGAAGTTTCGGTAAGGATACGCAAATGGGCCGCAGAGCTGTCAGAATATGTAGTGGATTTCGAACGAAGAACAGCAATCAAATCACAAGTCTTGGTTGATTTCATATTAGAATGGACATCGCCTTCGGTAGAAAATCCGGCCAGAGAGGAAAGCTGGCTAATACACTGTGATGGTGCTTGGGGGGGCAAAGGAGCTGGCATCGCAGCAATCGTGCAATCGCCTTCGGGCGTCAAAATGAGATATGCAGCGAATCTAGAGTTCTGCAAAAACAGTGACAGAAGTACAAACAATGTTGCTGAATACAAAGCTGTGCTATTGGGGCTCAGGAAAGCGAAGGCATTGGGTGCTCAACGATTCATAGTGAAAACAGATTCGAAGGTGGTAGCAGATCACATTGAAAAAGAAAGTGTTGCGAAGCAACCCGAGCTCATCAAATACCTAAGTACAGTGAGATCAATGGAGAAGAAATTCAGAGGCTTCACAGTAGAATACATACCAAGAGCAAAAAACGAAGAAGCAGATGCACTGGCAAAGGCAGCTGCAAAAGGGGACAAGCTTCCACTAGATGTATTCTTTCAAAAATTAACAATACCATCGATAAAGGACATAAATGAGCAGCCAAAGCTGATCAATAAGATAGGCTCAGAAGATTGGCAATCGCCAATAATTGCTTACCTTCGAGGATTCTATGAGCCCATTGATGAGGACGATCTAAAATCCATGCAGCAGAGAGCAAGGTGCTACTAAATAATTGATGATGTCTTGTACAAAAAGGGGGTTGTGGCTCCTTGGCTTCGCTGCATTTCATATAGTGAAGGTAAGGAGCTAATCCAAGAGATACATAGCGACTTATGCGGAGCTCACTTTGGGGCAAGAGCAATTGTGGGGAAGGTAATGAGACAAGGATTTTATTGACCTTCAATTATCAATGATGCAATAAACACAGTCAAGATTTGTGATGAATGCCAAAAATATGCAACAACCCTAAAATCACCTTCGGAGTTATCTCAGCTGATTTCTCCAACCTGGCCATTGCAAAGATAGGGCATAGATCTGGTTGGCCCACTTCCAACAGCTCAAGGAAACCTCAAATATGCCATAGTAGCAGTTGAGTACTTCACCAAATGGATTGAAGCCAGGCCATTGGCCAATATCACAGCGAAAACAGTCATCAAGTTTTTCTGGCAACAAATAGTATGCAGATTTGGCATCCCAGGAGAAATCACAGTTCATAATGGGAAACAATTCAATTGTGATGAATTCAGGCAGTATTGCATGTCAATTGGAACGAAGGCAAAATTTGCATCAGTATATCACCTGCAAACCAACGGGGCAGTTGAAAGAGCAAATGGCTTAATCTTCACAGCCATCAGAAAGTGCCTAGCAAATTGTAAGAAAAAAAGGCAAATGGTTAGAAGAGTTGCCGAAGGTAATTTGGGCTCATAACACATCCACTTCAAAGGCAACTCAATTCACACCCTTCAAACTACTATACGGTGAAGAAGCAGTGTGTCCCGAGGAGATTCTTCACAAAGGGCTTCGCACTCAGCAAGAAGCACCCAAAGATAGCGAAGCTATAGATAAAGATCTCACAGAAATCTATAGGCTACAAAGTAGCCAAGAATATCTCCAAATATCAAGCCGAAACAAAGAAGCGGCGTGACAAAAAGGTAGTGAGGAAAGACATCAAAATAGGCGACTGGGTACTGAGGAAAAATCCAAGCATGCCCTCAGGAAAGCTACAAAACAAGTGGGAAGGCCCATTCTTAGTTATCAAAAGCAACAGGCCAGGACCATTTCGCTTAGACGATGAAGAAAGAAATAAGCTGCCGCATTCATGGAATGCGGACAGCTTGCGAAGGTATTACCTATGAAAAGATTGTAAAAAATGGCTTTGTAATCTATAAACGAAGTCAATTAGTAGAGTAGATTTTTCTTTCAAAAAAGCACGTACTCTTTTCCTCACAGGGGAACCCTGATCAAGGGGTGAGGTTTTTAACGAGGCGGTGCTAAGTGTAACTCGTGCAAAATATATAAACGAGATATTCCCCATAAAAACTGCATCGAAAGCGATTGGCTTCAACCAAATCGCTGGTATTCGATGACACAAATAGAACTAAATTGACCCTACCAAAAAGGTAAGGCCAATTTAGATCTAAAAACGCTTACTCTAAGGAGTAAAAGGGGCTTCGGCTCATAAAGCTTTTCCCTTATTTAAAAATGCTTACTCTAAGGAGTAAAAGGGCTTTAGCTCATAAATCTTTTTCCTTATTTAAAAACACTTACTCTAAGGAGTACAAGGGGCTTTGGCTCATATAACACTTACTTTGTATAAAAAACGCTTACTCTAAGGAGTAAAAGGGACTTCGGCTCAAAGTGAGCTTTCTTCATTATAAAACACTTGTTCTAAAAGAGTGTGAGGGGCATCAGCCCACACAAGATTTACATTATCCAAAACGCTTACTCAAAGAGTAAAGGGGGCTTCAACCCAAATAACGACAAAACAAACAACTAATCAAACTCATTCGCAATCAAAAGCAAAATCGCTATCAAGGGAAGTCAAGAATGAAGTACATCGAGCATCTCACAATCATTACATCAAATATGTGCGTATGAACGAACAAAAACTCGCTTCGGGGGAAGGAGGCGTTTCTCTCAAACGAAGGCAAATCAAGTTTACATCCATTCATACGCTCAATCAGAATACACGCTCAAGTCAATTGCAAAAAACTATTTACAAAGAGATGGTTAAAACATCTCAAAGACATAGCCATCGAATTGCCGGCCAGATCTCTAAATCTAGGAGCGTTAGAAACATAAGCAAACTCCTCAAGACCAATGCTAAGGCATATTGGCTCAACTTTCACAGGAAGCAAGGGGATAGCTTCGGCATTCCTCCTCCTGGCAAGTTCAACGCGCTCCGAGCGCCGAGCAATGAATGAAGTGAAAAAAATCAAAAACGTCAAATTCACTATGACGGTAGAACTCATGGCAGAACTCCCAAAAATCACCAAGGCACGAATGTGGATAACGCCGTTGATATTCTTCCCATGCGAAGCCAGAAACGCAAAGGGGACCATCCCGCATGGCCAACGGAGCAAGTTCAAGAACATCTCCCCCGTCAGGGATCTGAATATATACAAATTTACAAAGTTTAAAATCTCTCAACAAAAGTCTCAATAGTCACTAGCTCTAACGAAGCTAAACCTTTGGATCAGCATCGGACGCACCACCCTGGCTAGCTCCGGCTCCAGCTCTAGAGGTAGAAGCTCCAGCAGCAGCGGCAACAGCATCGACTTCAGCCATTTGTTGCATCTCCATTGCAAACAACTCTTTAGCCTGAGACAAAATAAGCTATCAGAAGAACATAATAGAGAGTTTCGTTGAAAAATAAATAAGTACGGAAAAGTGACAAACGAAGCCAACATTGGCGAGTCGATCATGAGCTGTATGACGCGCGCATTCTCGACCAGTAACAGCCCAGAATCTCTTCAAGAATGTAGCCCGAGTCGCAATAACAGCTTCGCTGAACAACTCCTTCTGATCAGGATTAAGAGTAGCAGGAAACTGATAGTCTCTCTTCAGGAGGTTCTTGTAGTGAGAGCAGCCTTGATCCGAAGGCATCTTGAAGGCATTCATTATGCACGTGCGAGCAGTATAGTCCCCAACCTTGGACAAAACGTCCGGAAGGAACTTGAACTCATCGTCAAGCCAATCAAAAAGCTTCTCGAGACCATAATCTTGGTTCGGAAAGGGAAGGGGCTCTCCACCATACCGCTTAAGGGCCGCTTCATACTCACGATAAACCCTCGAACTCCGAATCCAGATTTCCTCCTCTATTTTCTCCTTGTCAGAACGAAGCCTCTTAACAGTGCCCCTGAGTCTGTTAGCTTCGTCACTGAGAGAATTCTTCATATCAACTGTAACAAGAAGCTCCCTCTTATACTTTTCAGCATCAGCAGAAAATTTTTCCTTCGCACCTTCCAAGCTCTTGATCCGATTCTTCAAATCATGGACCAATGTGGCATCGTCAACCAATTTGGTGCGAAGCCCCTCAATGGTCTCGTTATTACGTGAACGCTCAGCTTCAAGAGCATTAACCTTATCCTTAGGCGTAGAGATTTCCGTATGAGAACTTTCATGTTGCACATGAACTGTTCCTTGTTAGCCTCAAGAGATTCCTTTAGCCTGGCAACATCAGCCTGCTAAGAAGCCCACCTCTCGCGCTTCTTCCGCAACATCTCTAGCTCAGCCCTTTCGCTCTCAATATCATTGAGACGAACCGGAAGGCGTGCACATAGCTCTTGAAGCAAAATCATCGACTGAAGACAAAGGCAGTCACTCAAACGAAGCCGAGAACAAAAAATCAAAATACAAGCTCGAAGGTAATATCAGTTACCTTCATGTTGCCAGTGATACATGACCCAGCAAGGGCATCCAGGTCAAAAGTCTTCACACGATTTTCAAACTCTACAAAATTATAACAATATAATCAGTAACGAAGCTCAAAAGCACACGACTGAGCAAAAAAATAAGAAGAAGCAGAAAGTACCATCTGGGGAAAAATCAGGCATATCGTTCATGGAACGAAGCCCATCCCGACGAAGGCGATCAACAAAGGACCCAAGGTCAACATTAGTGGTGCCTGAAACAAAATTTTTGCGTATGAATACTTATTGAATTAGAAGAAATAATCGGATCAAACAAAAGCAACTTGAAGCTGAGAACAAATATTACCTTCCACATTGATAGGCCTGGAATCAACATTAGCCGGGCTGGCAGAGGGTTCGGCTTCGACACCATGAACATAAACAACAGGTGAGGCAGTAGCCGTTTGCAAGGCATCATCCGAACCCTCGCCAGCACCCGCGACAGGACGCTCTACATCCTCGTGAACAGTCTCAAGAGGAGACTTAGCCGCCGCCTTCGCCAGAACATCAAGTGAAGAATGTAAAACCTGGCCGGATGAAACCTCAAGGTCTGCAGAAGCCAAATAAAACCTGGCCGGATGAAACCTCAAGGTCTGCAGAAGCCAAATCCTTAGTCTCATCTTCCGCCATAAGGCGGCTATAGCTAACATCATCCTCTTCGTCATCAACACAACCTGGGATACGAACCCGGAGGAAAGGACCAGTAGACGGTTTAACTGTAGAAAACAAATACAAGTTAGCGAAAACAAATACAAGTTAGCAAAAACAAACTTAAAGAGACGAAAGACAACAAAAAGAACTAACCTCCAAAATCAAGGTCAATAGTTGCCGAAGCCACAGCAGGACCAGAAGAAGGCACCGCCAAAGTGACAGGAGCTGCAACAGCAGCATCAGCGGGGGCAGCAGGCGAAGCCATTGGCGGCGGAGGCACACATGAAATAGGAGTTATAGGCAAAGCCTCGCTTAACCACTGCCGCTTCGAAGCCTCGAGCGCAGAGGTGGAAGCCCGCTTCTTAGTCGGAACGGCCTTAGTACCACGAGACCTTGCTTGACCTCCACGGCTAGAAAGGGGCAGCTGCACTATTACCACCGGCTTCATCCCCACAATCATCAGAACCTCCACCCGTGGCCCGGCCGGAGCCACGACCCCTCCGCTTCGGCAGTGGCTGTACGCTAGGATGGTCAACAACTGTGAGCTTCTTACCAGGCTTGGGGTGGGGGGAGGGGGCAACACGCTAGCTGACTTTCATTTCTTCAAACACTCTGTTGAAACGGACATCGTCCAACAGAGCAACACAACTATCGTGCTCCTTCGATGTATATTTCCCAAGTATTATCTCAGCCATCAGCTCGATGGACTGAACGAAAGCATAATCCGACATATGTGGGGGCTTCTTGGCCCCAAAACGAGAAAAGCATACAAGAGCTAATCCTCAATATGGCTTCATATCAACCACAAATGGCTTCCAATTAGCCGAGAGAAAATTTACACCTATGGCAAGCCCCTCTTCAATAAGATCACGACTGCCACTGGCACGACTGGCTTTGAAAAAAACAGTCTCACAGCAGCTGTAGCCAGGCGCCTTCGGGTCGAATGGAGGACAGGAAATGAAATTACTCGGCAGAACCTGGCCATGCAGGGGAAAGCTCACCTGTTTCGTGCCATCCTCCAAAATTACTTCCAACGAAGGCACCTTCACATATAACCAGTACTTGCGCCAGTTCCAGTCCCAGGCGTTGCGCTGACTGAAGGTAAGTTCCACCTTTTGCAGTTCAGTAAGACGCTGGCGAGCGCAGAAGCTAACACTGCCATAGTCAGGCTCATAATCAACACCATCAATTTTAACGGCCTTCGTCTGACGATGGCCCTGAAAATAACGAATGAAACCTTCCACATCAACGTCGGAACCATTGGTCTTAACAGCCCAAAAAAACCGAAGCAGATGTGTGATGCCATTAGGTGTAAGATGATAAAGTTGTAATTCGAATCTCCCAAGCATCTCTGCAATAATATTGTGAATAGGCATCCGAAGCCCAGCAGTGAAGAAATCCCTAAAAACAACCGCCTCGTCCGGCTGAGGGACAGGAGTGACCTCATCGCCTGGGGCTCGCCCATGACCAACAGGGAAGTAACCATTCTCTTCATAGAACTTAATCAAATTAGTAGTCACAAATGACCTACCAAAGATAGTAGTACGAGGCTTCTTCCTTGGATCAGCAAGGTCCGACACGTCGGCTTCGACGTCCTCAAGAGCCTCGTCCGCAACAGACTCGGCATCGTCATTATCTTCTCCATATCCAGGGTCCTCGCCTTCCTCTGCGACGGCCTTGCCTCTCGGATTGACATTCATAACATCAGCTCCTTGCTCAAGCTCTTGGGCAAAGGCAGCAGCTTCGTCATCCGTCATGACAGCAGGATTATGACTACCTTCCTCGTCAGAATCAGATGCTCCGATCAACCGAGCGGTCTGCTTCGTGCGAGCCGCTACAAAAGCAAGAACAACAATAACCAAACGAAGCAAATTAACAGAATGCTAGAAAAGCTAACTTACTTGTGACCGAAATGGAGGAGAAGCTGAAGAGCTAAGACTTGCGAAGCAGGCAAATAGCGTTAGCAGCAAGCTATCGCAGAAAGCCCGAAAACGAAGCAGGTAAAGTTACCCTCCCTTTGGTCCTATTTATAGGGGGGTAAAAAAATACGACCGTTAACCGCCTCGGGAAATGAACCATCGCAGCAATTCAAATCAACGGTAAAAAATAAGACGTTACTTGCCTCGAGAATGGAGTCATCTCTCCAGTTCAAAACTAACGAAACCATTTTCCAAACGGCAATAAGGGCAATCGAAGCCAAAGCAAAAAAATCAAAACATAATACTTACTCGGGCTTTTCTCCAACGAGAGGAGACGTTTCTCTGGCAGGCAGGCAATCCAAGTTTCGTGGAACTCGGCCTGTTGAAGAAAGCCCTCGTCCGCGTGGGGCTACTGTTGGGGAATTGGCCTGCCAAGAAACACCTGATAAGTTTTAAACATTATTTCAGGGACATTGCCTTCGGTTAGCGAAAAGGGAGAGCACCTTTAGCTTCGTTCATAAGCAATGCCATAAGAACGGCTTCGTCCTGCGAACAAGAAGCAGGATAGAAATACAGCTTCGGGAGCAATTTAATAACTATTTGAATAAAACAAAGGTGACCTTGAATTCCTAACGGGATGAGCAGAGCCCCGGCCTGCTTCGTTTGTGGTTCAAATGCAGGTTCGACAGGGGCTGACGGCTTCGGTAACAAATGAAGAAAAGTCGTCGCTGTGGCTAGGCCAAAAACAAACAGCGAAGGTGTTTGCGCCCTCCTGCGAGGCTACGAAGCCAAGGTGGACCAAGTCCAAGCCGAGTCAGACACAGAGTAACTAGTCTACGCATTCACACCGATAGGGACGAAGCCAGGATGTAACAATTGAGGGGGCCATTAGCAAAACCTTAAACATAATCTATAGCTTATGCATGTTAGAGTATGCCATTGCAAACATATATCCCATGGAGTTTCATCAACTATGGGGGGGAGGGGGAGGGGGGGGCCTGGCCCCTGGCCCCCCACCTGTCTCCGTCCCTACACACCGATGGTTACGATTGTACAATTATGTCCCTGGAACATTCAAGTTGTATAGTCTAGAAGATGATGCCTGGTTTTCAGGGGCATAAGTGGAATGTAAAGATGCCCTTTGGCTTCCCTATAAAAAGAGACCACCCACCAACATGTAAAGGGCTGATTCATGAGAATACTGTTGATAAGTAATATATTGTTGCTTGTCCCTGTTTCTCTATCTTAGCTATTGTTTGAGCTTATAGCTTCGGTAGTAACCCAACACAACTCACGATGTAGCGAGTGATTGTAACACCCTAAAAATTCCCTTTCTAAATTAGTAATTAATTTGCTAGGTTTCGTGTGAGCATTCGTAAAACTTAGGAAAATAAAAACCTTTTCAGAAATTAAAATCAACTAGAGTTAGAAACTTGTTTGCGTGCATTTCATGCCGATGCATTTTTCTTGTCTGAGTGTTTTTTGTGTGCTAGTCCAAAACCCAGAGTCCGAGGATCCGACCCAAAAACCCGGGCCTGTTTCTTTCTTTCCGAAGCCCAAACCCCGTCAAACCAAACCTGGCCCGACCTGTTTTTCCCTCCATTCTTTCTTTCTTTCTTGCAGGCCCATTCTCTCTTTCAATTCTCTCTGGGCCCAACCCAACTCTCTCCCTCTCCCATGGGCCCAAACAGATCCAACCCAGGTCCAAAGCAGATCCATTCTCACCCCCTCATCCCTTTTTCACGCATTCAGAACGCCGTCTCTCTCTCTGCGTCGCCCCATCCCCTTCCCTGCCGCACCCCCTCCCTTTCTTCTCCCTGCATCGCAGAACCAGAGGCCATCAGACCCCTCCACCTCGCAAGAACAGAAGGCCGGCGCCCCTTCCTTTACCCTTCTTCCACTCACCCAACCTTTAATTCTTCTGGAGGCAGTAATGGAGGAACTGAAGCCGCCCCTGTCCCTTCAATTCAGGCCATCAGAGCCTCTCTCCCCTCCTACAAAACCATGGCCAAGCCTCTCCCCATCCCCCTTTGCCTTGACCGCTCCCCAATTTCACAAAGTCAGTGGTCTTCTCGTCGAATTTCTGGACACCGGATTCCACCACGGTAAAGGTTGCTTCCACCATGGTTTTCCTCTGACCAAGCTATTGCCGAGCCCTCCCTCACCCCTAACCTTTCCATCTCACTTGCAGGAAACCGGGGACCTCACATCAACACCGAACAGAGGCCGCACGACCTTCTCCTCGGCCAGCCATAACCTGTCCCGCCCCTCCTCCGAAGCTTTTCTTCTTTGCTGATTTCTGCCCTGGGTAAGCACCAGAACGAGGTCGCATCGTCATCCTCTCGCCTTTGGTTCAAACGGCGCAAGAAATCGTGCACCATAGCCCCTGGGGCCCTGATCTCCGGCGGACAGAATGGCTACGGCCTTCTTTTCTGGCCGGCGGCGCCCTTCTCTCGCGAGGGAGAACAGAACGGCGTCGTTCTCTTCCCCCTGACCGAACTGATGAGCAGAAGCAGTAGCAGCCGTCCATCCTCTATCTAGTGGCCCAAATTAGATTGAAAATACCCCTTCGCGTTTATTCTAAAGAGACCCTAGAAAAACAGCAAATAAACCCGCCGTCCTCATCTCTGTGTTGCGAAAGTCTTTTACTAACCCCTGCAGTCTATAGATAAATACGTTTAAGTCCTCGGTTCTCGCAGGATAGCCCTCGATCTTGTTTTTAGCGTAGTTTAATCACCGTAGATCCGATTAGAGTGATTTTCACGTTGTTGTGATCGTAGAAATGCGTAGATTAGTTTTCTAAACCTTTTTGTTTCTGTTTCTATTGTATGGTGTACTGTTCTAATAGAATTATATATGTTTGCATGTAATGGCTTGTGGTGGATGTTTGTATGGTGATGGAATGCGTATAGATTGCGAGCAGTACGAGGCTGGTTGTGATCAAGACTTTGAAGACCAAGATCAGCAGCAATACTTTGAGGAAGGCAAGTGTAGCATGATTAACCCTTGACACCTATTCACCTATTAATCATGTTATTCATTCATGCATGTGTCTAATTTTGTTAAACCCTAGGAATGACTAGACTTGTTTATCCTATATACCTTGTTACCCTGGGTTTATGCATATGGGTAGATAAGTTAGTTGTGCTTAGCTTGCTTGCAACCGCTAATGATCGATGAATAAATGTTAATCTTGACTAATGGTATACTCGGAACCTTATTAAAATATGCTTTTTAGCAACTTGGTTTAGGGAGCTTGAGCATGTGTTTGGATTGCTCTAAGCGTCTCACCCTAAGGTTCCGATTCTTAAAGCGGCCACCCAGGAAAACCGTACAACCACAGGGATCAAATGGTTCTGGTCTTGACTAAGTAAATTGTACGGCTCTAGCTTGTCTAAGTGGCTATCTGGCTTGACTCGGAGGAGAGGGCCAGGAGCGGTGGCCTCGGTCTGTCTCGGATGGGCTGACATTTATTTTGGTGGGAGCAGGGAGGGCCTTTGGGTCCCTCATTTGTCTCGGATGGGCTGATATTTACTTTTGGTGGGAGCAGAAGAGGTTCACACTGCCACTAGCTGCTAGGGTGTCTTTTGAAAGGTCTCGTAGTGAAACCCCGTACCTATTTTTGGAGGTACACTTGTCTATGACAAAGGGGAATCACGACTTGTGGGTAAAGTTGTACAACCTCTGCAGAGTGTTATGATCTGATATATCAGCCGTGCTCACGGTCAAGAGCGGCCTGGATCCTTTTTGAGCGGTTCCTTGTTTTTCGGATAAATGGTTTAATATGATGTTGTTCATTTATAATACTTCACATGTTTCATAATGTGGGTTACAACCGGGGTTGTCATATAATTGTAGTAATTCAGGTTAATTCTAAAATTAATCAACTAAAAATGCGAACCGCAGTTTAAACCTTGCATAGCCTTTTGAGCCTCATTTAATCATGTTATACTTGCTAAGTAAGATGGATTACTTACACTTGCTTCATATCAACAAAATCCCGGATGGGTACTCAGATGAACCACCTGTGGATGCTTTTGTCTTCCCTGAGGAGTTCCCGGACTTCTAGGCAGTGCATTCCCCCAGTCAGAGTCCCTGTGGAGATGTCTTGGAGTTAGCTTACATCAGGCTTCCGCTACTTTGATAAACTCGATAATAATGTAATGCCTGTGATGTAATGACTTTATTTCTATTTATGTTATCGAGCACTGTTTTCCTTTCTTTGATATTCATTTCTGAGCTATATGTGTGTAAAGACTTCCTGGGTACACATATAGTAGCATTCGGATTTCCTCCGTAAATCCGGGTGTGACAGTGATTTGCAGGAAGAGTAAGAGGCCGCATCCAAGCACAAAGGGCCGCCAGTGCCAGTGCGCCGACTGGGAGAAGATGGAGCGCAGGATGGCGGGGAGGCCCGTGGCGTGGGTGAAGTGCGGGAGGCCAAAGAAGCCGCGGAGCTGGCGCAGGCAGACGACGGTGGCCGCGCCGCCCATGAAGCCGACGATGGCGGCGTGCGACAGGAAGTCGACGAGGAAGCCGAGGCGGAGCAGGCCCAGCGCGGCCTGGAAGGCGCCCGCGAAGAAGGTGGCGGTGAAGGCGAGGCTCGCGTACAGCGCCGGGTCCGTCGCGGGGGAAGCCACCGGCCCCAGCATGGAGGCGAAGAGCAGCGAGCCCACGGCCATGGTGCCCACCGCCAGCTCCCGCGAGCTCCCCAGCGCCGTGTACACCAGCGTCGGCACGAAGCTCGAGCCTGCAGCAACTAGCAAGTGCGTACACGTGGCAGCAGCAGGGGTCAGTCAGACCAGACGTGCCTAGTGT
>CM014278.1:36732577-36812503 GCA_004135705.1 Alloteropsis semialata
TGGCCCTGCCCGCCGCTCAACCGCTGCTGCCGCCGCGCCTCTCGCTGCTGCCGCCGCCGCAGCGCGCGTTCTGCCGCGAGGACGAGAGCGCGAGCTCGAAAGAGAAAAGCTTCGGCCGCCCGTGACGAAGTGGCCCCGCAATATCGTCCACTCGTCCGACGATATTTGAGCAGTCGTCCGCCCGTCCGACGATATCTGAGATTTCGTCCACCCGTCCGACGAAATCTCAGATATCGTCCGCCCGTACGACGAAATAAACATTTTCGTCCACCCGTCCGACGAAAATTGGGGCCCCAGCGAATCTTCGTCCAGGTCGCCATTTTTCGTCCGACCACTCGACGAAATTTGGTTATTTCGTCTATAGATCCGACGAAAATATGTTTTCGACCAACCGTTGGACGATTATGGTATATTTTTGTAAATCCTCCACTTTTGTGTATATTTTTGTAATTCCGAATAAAAAGTATATTAAAAAAAAAAATTCCATTTTCTCCATATCCCTGGAGCTGAGCGGCTGATTTTGCCCCCGGCCGGCTAGGCCCAACCCCTGGCACAGGTAACCAATCAAAGCCAACTTGCATCCCGTGGGCTGGTCAACCAAATGCACCCAACCAATCACGCTCCTAGTGATGCAACAGGACATACTTATAATGAGCATAAAACCTCGATTTAAGCTATCCATTGGCATGCATGTGGGTTTCAAAACAAAGATCTCTTAGTTTTCTCAAACAAAAGCATCTAACATAGAATCATGTGTAGTTATGTTACACAATTATATTGCAAAATACCATCAAAAAGCTATAATTTAAAAAGCAAAAACACTTGGGCACATATTCTTTCCATGTTTCGTTGTGTCAGAATCTGAGTATCCTTAGCCTTCGTGTGCACTGTGCCAGCAAATTATTGTGGAGGTAAGCGGGAGTCTTGAAGACACAAACAGAGTATACTTGGGGCCACTGCCAGGAGATGTCGTCGATGTAAGTATAGAATATTAAATCATAGTACTTGTGATATTATGATTCCATGGATAACACAATGAAAATAAACGATGTATTATGAAATTATAAAGTTCTAAAATGGGTAGGATCATAAGGCAGCTGGTCCCAATTTACCTCCTTTCATAAAATTCATGAAGGACAATGGGTAGAAGTATTGGTCTTTGATGCGCTGCCATCTCTTTCCGAAGTCACTGCATCACGATCCTCAACGTCACTGGCCGGAGATATTTTTCTTTTGAAGAACCGTACATTTGCTTTGATTACCTATTAAATCAGTGAACATAATTAACACAAGAGAAGAGAGCGTGTAGAATATCAAATTATGCAACAGCCATTATAACCGAGTTATCAAAATAATCAATTCCTTACCTAACATTTTTATTTTGCTAAAAAAGGAGTAGAACGAAGAAGCTAACAAGACTGTTCCGGTGCCCACTTATTTCTGAATTCACAACACTAGTAGCTAATAGATTAAATAATAAAATTTCAGACTTCACATATTGAAACGTCCAGGAAATAACAAAATCCTAAGATGAAATTCCTAATAAATTCCTCATGTCTAGTAAGAGATTGCACCAGAGAGTTTGGTCTTTGGGGATAATAATGAATCTGTACCTGACTGACCTCATACCACACATTCAATTTGGGCTCTGTTTAGTTCGCTCGATTCGATCGAATTCGCGCTCTGTTTTACGCATTAAACAACGTGCCCCCTCTCTGCTTTTTCGATTCCCAATGCATTTTTCTACAGTGCATTCGATCGAATTCGCGCGAACTAAACAAGGCCTTGGTCTTGGGATGGGCTACTGGCTAGTGGATGGCAGATTGGAAATGGTGAATGGCCTATGGGCTAGGCTGCCATTGTCCAAGTCAGTTTTTACCAGCATTAGGGCCTGTTTAGTTGGTGCAGAAAAGTTTGCGAATTTTACTGTAGCAATTTTAAACCGAAGATTAGGAGGACTAAACATGATCTAATTATAAAACTAATTACACGGATGGACGGAAAATCACGAGACGAATCTATTAAGCCTAATTAATCTGTCATTAGAGATTGTTTACTGTAGCACGACGTTATCTAATCATGGCCTAATTAGGCTCATTAGATTCGTCTCGCGAAGTTACCCACGTTTGATACCCTTAATTAGTGTCCTAACATTTGATGTGATGAATGAATAGTGAAAAATTTGAAAAGTTGAGGCAGCTAAACATGGCCTAGATCACATAATCGACGTAAGTGTATTGTTTATACCCAAATCATCAATGTCAGCTGACAGCGATGGTTGAACGTAGCTCTGCCCCTCGAGTGTACAAAGCTGAACAGCCATATTACCTGGTGTCATTCAGTTTCAGAAACTTGGGGAACTCTGTGTGAATAAATGACTCAAAGTCCAAGCATTTGTCTTTGGCAAACGCGTACTCATCAGGAGAGAGACCTTCTTCCCACTTGATATACTGAAAGGACGACTTCGAATATTCTTGGGCATGTCGATGGCAACAAGCCATATATTACCATAATCAGCCTTACTCCCCATGTTCACTTGCTTCTTCACCACAAAACATACAATGTTTGGGTTGCTCAAGCTGACGTGAGGGTACTGCAAGGGTCCGCGCGGGAGTTGATCAAAACCTTCATCAAGCACACAGATATCTCCCGATTTGACCACATCACCAATCGCCCAGACCATCTCATCCCTTTCCCTGATCTGCAAGGTCCACGTGGCAGCCACGCAAGGACAATCAGCAGCTTTGTATCTTGAACCGATCATCATGCCAATGGCGCCGGTGATAAGGACATACTTGAGGATGCCACTCTCCTCATCAGCATCGAGAGTCATGTACATGTCGGTTGGTGATCTGCCATAGTGATGAAGAACCAGGCCAGGTAGCTTAGCAGGCAAGGCCAGGAACTGCAGCTCAGGGCTCTCGGTGTCATCGAAGACTCTGCAGAGCAACGCCGCGCCTTGGCAATAGTCAACCCAACACAGATAGTCTCCAAACGGAATGACTGCATCAGCAGACCAGTTCCACTGGAAGTCCTCCAAATCAAGGTCAGGGCCATGGATCAGCTGCGGCTTCTTGACCTTCCACCGGGAGGGCTTGGACTTAGAGGGGAAGATCACGTGGAGCTCAGGCTTCTCAGTCCTGACGATCTGCAGCTCCGCTACGGCAATGTCCTTCTCGCCACGGCGCAGAACGCCGATGTCCAGGCCATCCATCCGGCCGGCGCAGGTTCTGGTCTGTGAAGACAGTGGAAGGTCCCCGCCCGGAACAGGGCCTTGAACTCGTCCACGGTGCCGTAGACGGAGGGGAGCCGGTCAAGCGACGGGCCGGTGCCGCCACCGCCACCGGCCCTGTAGAGGAAGTAGTCGTGCATGTCGTAGGGGTACTCGCGGCGCGGCACGGGGACGGGGTAGGCCATTTGGAAGAGCACCACGTCGCGATGGGCGGCCACGACGCCGAAGGCGTCGCGCTCCCCTGTGCCGGCCGGTCATGACAGGTAGAGGCGGGACGGCCGCGGCGGGTCGTGGATCTGCAAGCAGACGCGGATCTTGTCGCCCCTGGAGTTGGTGCAGGCCGCCTCGCTGGGCTCGTCGGCGTGGAATGAGTCGTCGTCCATTACGAAGATGAACCGGTCGATTAGTGCCCAGTCGGGGAGGGAGGACGAGGAGGATGAGGCCATGTCGGAGGATCGGGATTCCCAGCGGGCGGCGGCGGCGGCTGCGGCGCCGGCGGCGCCGGAGAGGGAGAGATGAGGAGTCCGTGCGTTGGATTTGGTTATGGCCTCGGCGGCGAGGGCGAATCACCGTTATGTGATTAACTTATTGGGCCGGTAACAAAGAAAGCCCACCGGCGGCCCACGCCACACAGCCTTCTCCATCCATCAGCGCTCTCGATTCACCATGGAGGACTTGGCGACCCACGAAGCGGCGGCGGCGGCGGAGAGGCCCTCGTCGGCGTTGGCTTTGAGGAGCCTAGCCGACTACACCGTGGGGGCCATCCCCACCCTCTTCTACGTGCCCGACTTCATCTCCCAGTCGGAGCAGTCCCAGCTCCTCCACCACGTAGGACACCCACCAAATCCTGAAATCCCGCCTCTCTTTTTCTGCATCCCTCGATCCCATTGGGTTTGACGCGGTGATGGTGGCTTGTGCGACGCAGATTTACCAGGCGCCGGCGCCCAAGTGGAAGTCCCTCAAGAACCGGAGGCTGCAGAACTGGGGTACCCTGTCTTCCTGCCACTTGCTTTTTTTGCTTGGGGATTGCTTTCTTAGCCCCTTCCTTTCTTTGACACGGTGTGGATTGTGCAGGAGGAGTGGTACATGAGAAGGGGCTCCTGCCGCAGGCCTGTGAGTGCTCATAAAAGCTTGCAAATTTTAGCTTTGTTTTAGTGTTGCATAGTTGAAGTGGCCATTAATGTAAATTGCTTGGTTTGAAATGTGTTATCTTGTTTAAATTTACAATACTAGTTGGTACGCTTGGAGAATAAAATTCTAGTGCTACATGATTATCTGTCAGACTGAGGAGATCACAGTGATTTTTGGTTCTTAAACAGCAGCTACCTCTAGCTTGTTGGGGACAAGTTAATGTTCTTTTTGTACAACTCAAATGTCCCATATGAGATAAATCTGTCATCTAATAGCTTGTCTGGCTTACTTAGCTTAAGCTTTCCTAACAAGTCAAACTATGAAAGGCTTCAACCTGTAAACACTCACAGCTGCCTTCCACTTGTTTTAGATAGTTTGAGTCTTTGAGACAGTGGTAGTAAGATCACCTTGCTTGGCCCAGATCCAGCTTCAAGTGGCACATAAGCTGAAGCTACTCCAGTTAGTTTAGAATGTCTTCAGAACTGTTAGGAAGTCAATCAAGGCCGGATGTTTTTTCTTTTGAATAATAGATTCAGACTTGAGAGGTTTATGCCTTCCCAGTTAAAAAATGAACAACGAATGGTATGTGTATGATCATCCATGTTATTTTTGGTTCACCCTAGGATAAAGTATCTATGGTTTTTCTTTTAAATCATACAGTTAGCAAATTGTAACCCTTGAGAACAGGAATGCCTGCTATGTCATAATGTTATTGTAATTGATTGATGTCTGCACTGAACATGACAGTACTGTGTATTTTGATTGGTCGCTAGGCTAACACGCCTACTAGTTTTGTTCTAAGATATGTGCTTTTATAAATTACTTGAGTGCAAATCAATTGTATCATCAAAATTGAGCTGCCCGTGCATCTCATGCTGCAGTACCTTCATGGCTAACAAGGATAACCGACAGAATCTGCCAGTGGACTGGTTTATTTCCTTCTGCAATCAATCATGTGCTGATAAATGAATACCATCCTAACCAAGGGATCATGGTTATTTCCTTCTGCAAACAATCTCATTGCTTCTCTATTGTTTACTCCCTCTGTTTACATATTAAGCATCGTCCTTCGCTTACAAACAACAATTTTGTGCCTTGCAGCCACACCAAGATGGTCCTGCCTACTACCCTGTCGTTGCTATCATATCTCTTGCTTCGCCTGTTGTGATTGATTTCACACCCCATCAAAGGCTCAAAGAGCAGGAGCATACTGATCCACAGAACGTACAGACTGATGAGTTTCCGGGGCCTTCAAATATGGAGAATAATGGCTCTGGCTCACATGAACGTGGAGCCACGGATGAATCCGACCCTGCATCTTCGTCACTTATGCTGATGCCCTGCAGTCTGTTAATATTTAAGGATCAGGCTTATACAGGTTAGATCTGTGCAATTTATTTTTCTAATTGGATATCCAACTAGTCATCTTTACCTGATAGATGTTTCATTGTATCTTACGTTTTTTCCCCTGCAGACTACCTGCATGGCATCCGAGATAATGAGCTACATAATTTAGACAAGGTGAAACATTGATTGAACATAAGTAGATCAGTTGTACAGTTATCCGGTGAACATCTTAACTAATCCGGAAAGCAAACAAATTGGCATTGTGTATCCCATGCAGGTGGTGAATTTGTCAGAGTGTCCAGAATTGAAGAATCTAGGTTCTGATTCTACCCAAGGGAGCATGGATGAGCAGCGTGGCACGTTCTGCCGGACCGCCACGAGAGTATCTCTTACATGTCGATTGGTGCTGAAAGTGCACAAGAAGCTATTCAAAATCTAGAAATTCAGATTGGGCTCTTGTTTTTAGAGTACTAACGTTATGCTGTTGTGAGGCACGGAGAAGTATTATGGACGTTGTCTGGCGAGCAATGCGTCCACAAAAGGGGAAAAAGGACCAGCCATTTTCTGATGAAGAAGAGGACGGAGAAGTATTATGGACGTTGTCTGGCGAGCAATGCGTCCACAAAAGGGGAAAAAGGACCAGCCATTTTCTGATGAAGAAGAGGACTGGAACTGAAGCCCTTTTCCCATGGTAGGCACGTTCCTGTTTGAAGCTCACCGAGTCACCGTGACTAATTTGCCATCGTGCAAATGGCTTGCAGGATCATGCAGTCCGCCATTGCTAATGACATGTGTATGCTTGTGCTTCCCTTTTTCAGTAAGGCTCCATCGCCACGCTGGCCAAGTGAGTCACTAGTGTTCTGTTTCCTAGCAGAAACTGATGCAGAGATGATTGTATCACATATATAATTTGATCTGCATAATAAAGCCAATATGTGCACGCATGCTGGCAAAGGGGTTCACGGTGCAGTGGCAAAGGCCTCCCACCCGGGTGCTGCACAATTTGTGGAAAATAAAAAAAATCCCCTCGCCGCGCCTCCTGTGGGGCATCCGGCTTGTGGCAACGGTGCAGTCCAACCAGGGGGTTGTTGATTGTGGGCCGGCCGAAGCAACGGCTTGCTGCCCCGGGTGTGCTGCGGGGTTCGGGGGTTTTCTCGGTCGGGAGCAAAGTCTCCTTGAAAACTGTGGGGCGGTCTTACCCCCACCGGCCGAGGGTTTTTTTTTTGTTTTTTTTTGTGCACGCATGCGGCACTCCATGAGGCAACGCATCCCAAGCCCGGCAGTGGTGTAAATGGGGCGGCCTTGGAGGCCGTAGTCCTCACCTGCATGAGCACGATTGCAAGAGCAACCACTACTGGAAAAACCCCGTCGGTACCGGTTGGTAACCCTCATAGGTACCGGTTCTGCAACCGGTACCGAGCAACCGAGACTAAAGGCCTCGGTCTTTGGTACTGGGTGCAGAACCGATACCTATGAGAGCCATTGGTACCGGTTGGTAACACCAACTGGTACCAAAGAGCCCTCCCACGTATGCTACGGAGGAGGCCGTTTGGTACCGGTTGGTGTTACCATCCGGTACCAAAGGGTGTTTTCTTCTTTTTTTAAAATGTTTGATGTTTTTGTTTATTAGATGCAATTCGTCTACGTGTGTACGTACGCGTCATATGTAAGTACGTGTGTAGTACGCGTCATATGTCTTACACAATCTTTCACGCAATTGAAATTATCACAGCTATATATATATTACAGAAGTTACATATGCACAAATAGTTTACAATTGGCGAGCAGAACTGGAAGAAGGGGCGGAAATGGAGCGATATTGAGAGATATCGCGTCCGTCATGGTGGTACTCTCCGTTTGGATTTATAACTTGGTCCATAATGAATCCAAATAGTTGGTCCGCAATAGCTTTTGCTTTTTCTCTCATTGGGAGCTCTTCATGGTAAAACATCCTCTGCATTAATCACAAATGACAACATCTCATTATCCATTGGATAACACTAGATCATACACATTACAGAACAAGTCATATGTAAGTATGAATTGTTTGATTTCATACCATGAGTTCTTCGTTAGTCGGTTTTTTTGGAGAAATAAAGGTGTGGATCTACTGGCAGACGTAGTATCCGTATATATTCGTCCCTTGTTCCTGTCTGGCACACTAAAAGTGGAGAAGAATAAAGTTAGACGTGACAACTATATATTAGTGTGATATTACGAGATATGCGGGTACTCCAGCCACATACCGGAAAGTCCGTCTTCACATCCAATTTTTCTTTGAAATTTCCTCGAACATTTGCACGAAAACGTGTCCATGCCATGTCAATCAGGTCTAAAACTGGTTGGTAATCCTCTTGTGGTTTCTGCATTGAGTCCAAGACAAAAATACGACCGGTGTTTATGATGATCACAAGGAGTATCCAGTGGAACCTGTATATATATATATATACATGCACAAGTATTGAGAACAAAGTCTTAAAGTTATACATATATAGAGAGAAGTACTCACGTGAAATTGTATGTCAGAAGAATGTAATTCTTGCTTCTTTGTCTCTCCAGGTATAAGTATATGTTGTCCACCGTCTGTAGTGGCTCACCGGATACAAGTACGGCATTTATCATCAATGGATCCATGAAGCCAACATCATCGTACGATTTTTCGCGGTATGTATGGATCTCCATCCTACATGACCAAAATAGATTGTTATTGTTGCAAATTGTAATTAAGGCAATAAGTATTGCGAGAATAGATCAGTGAAACAAACTTACACAACCCAGTAGCTCATCAATGAGAGGTCTATTGCATCTTAATGGTACAACATATACACATCCTTGAAATTCAAAATTAAGAGACTCGGCCCACGGAAGTAATCACGGTCTTGTATCAAAACATTGAGCATCAGTCTACCCTGTTTGGACACCTTCATGTACCACGTATGGAATCGGTACGCTTGAGTGGTAAGTAGCTTCACAGAAAATGGGGGCACCATTGGTTCGCCGTATCGAAATTCCCAATGTGTCACTGTTGCCTTCGGAATTTCGCCCTCTAAATGTTCTGACGGTGAGAGGCCCGTTGCCGCGACCATCTCAGCAAGTGCTTCGTCGTCAAAATTTTGTTGCGCTTGTGTCCTCCTAATAGAGCTCTGACCGACTTGTTTCTTCTTAGGAGTGGCCGCTTCTTCCCCGAGACTCCACTGCTGGCTTGTTTCTGCTGACCAGCGGCCGTTTTGTTACCAGAGCCTTTACTGACTTGTTGCTGATAAGACTTTGCAAGCTGGCGGTCGAAGTCAGATACTAAGAATATCTTCTGATTCGCCGCGCTCATTGATCTGAAAAAGTTCTTCGCTTTCAGATCTATTTTTACCGGCTTCTCTGGCTCATCTGGTTTAAAATGTTCTTTGACCTGGGCTTTGACCACCAAAGCAGTTTTCTCGTCAGTTTGGTCGTAAGGTAACTTCTTCTTTTTGGCGGCCATCCTTTTTTCTTCGGTAGGCTCTTTTTCAACCGTTTGATGTAGCTTTTTCTGGCGAGTAGTCTGCTGTGGGGGCATAGCTTGGCGCTTTGGGGCACACCGTGCTGGTGGAGGAGGAGACATGTGTGAGCCGGCATCATCCCTACTTGGAGGTGACAGTTCTTGCTCATCCTCATCCCTTCTTGAAGGTGACGGTGGCTGCGGGGATCCCTGGGTGGAGTAGATGATGGCCTTTGACTGGCAAATTTGACGTAACACTTCTTCCATAGAATGACACTACCATGGGCAGCATCCGCTAACGTCCTTTCTCCGTCGCCACCTTCGATGTCGAGCTCCAAATCATCATATCCTTCACAAATTTGCTCCACCCCCACCTTGCAGTAGCCACTTGGAATTTGTGCCCCATGAATGGTCTGCCCTTGCTCCACCGGATAAGCCATACCGTAAGCCACCTTAGTGGATAAGTTCTGGCTTGGTATATGAAGCTCACATGGCGTACGCAGAGTGATTTCGTCCACTGGATAGCGAGCACTCTCGTCCCCGGCATCGGCAGGTGGGAGCTCCGTGGAAGCAACACTGCTTCGACGTTGGGAGGGCGGGCTAACACCAACTGAACCACCAACTCCGGTGGGTAGAAGTATTCCTCCCGGCACCGGCTACCCTTGGCTCAGCAATGTCTGTATTTGTCTAGACACTTCATCTGCGATGCCGACCTTTGTCTGCTGAACCTCTCTTTCCAAGTTCTCAACTCTTCTCTCTTGTGCGGCCTTGCTGCGCTTACGACTTTTGTAGGTGTCACTGTCCGCTGAAAATGCAACCTTCCAATGGACCATGCCGACACCTCTAGCTCATCCGGGATGTTCGGGATTCCCCAGAACCCTTGTTAGCTCGTCGTTTTCTCTGTCGGGAACGAATCTCCCATCGGCTTTCTCTTTAAGTGCTACAAGGATACCAGCGGCCGCCTCTTTTATCTCATCGTTGTATATAAGTGACCCATCATTGAGATGTAGAGTGCCCCCATGAGCGTAATACCAATGCCTCGATCGCTCTGGCCAATTGATTGTCGCCGGTATGATTCCTCTGGCAAGCAAATCTTCTTCCATCTTGTCCCAGATTGAAATTTTCTTCTTGTAGCCAGTTGGTCGAAGAGAGTGGAAGTACCGTTTCTTCACGGCATTGATCCTTGCT
Source organism: Alloteropsis semialata (assembly GCA_004135705.1). Lineage (NCBI taxonomy): Eukaryota > Viridiplantae > Streptophyta > Magnoliopsida > Poales > Poaceae > Alloteropsis > Alloteropsis semialata. The sequence goes on from CM014278.1 coordinate 36,742,948, forward strand.
TGACGAGAGTTCTTTTCACCTAACTCCGACCGCCTGTACTGCACGAACGAATCCCAATGATCCTTGAGCTGTGGGTAATCGTTGAAGTTGGGTGTCAGGTTCTTCTCGCCATATTTTCTGTACAAGTTCTTCTTCCAAGTTTGAAATGAAGTAGCCATCGTCTTTAGAGCCCAATTTTTCACTCTCTCCTCTGAACCTTCAGGCACTGTGAAGCGCTCTTTCAAACTTGCCCATAGCATTTCTTTCTCTGATTGCGGCATGTAAGTTGCTTCATTGCTGAATTTCCACCTCTGCAAGCTGATGGGCACATGGTCCTAACTAGACCACTATACTGATTTGCCATCTTAGTAGCATTTTTCTCTGGCGCAACTGGCCGACCATCTTCGGCCACATCCGTGATTATAAGTCTGCCCTCTAACTTTTTGGTCGGGCCACGTTTCGTCCTCTTCGATGATGACGACCCAGAATGTTGTGAGCCTGAAGGCTACAGGTACGAGAAAGAAATGTATCAAGATCGCATGCTTATATATATATCATCGATATTGACAATATATATACATATATACCTCCTCCGCCCGAACATTTTCAGCAAGTTCTTCCATGCCATCACCTGACATATTCAGGTATTGGCTGCCATCGTGACCACCTGCCTCCTCCTCGACGTCGAGGATATTTGTGGCACGTGCACTGCCTTGTGCAATGACATCCATCATAATCATTTCGTTCATTTCATCTTCCGTCATCGTCTTAGAAATAGCCCTTAGAATGTATACATGAAATAACACTTTATTAAATAAAACTACTATAAATTTTTATAGTAATAATACAATTTCCAACAAATTCCAAAAATTTCTACAATAACACTTAAATAGTATTATTCTATAAGTATAATACCATTTGCACAACAAATATCCTTTAAGTACAATTTAAAAGGAATTTCTATAAGTATTATTTCTTATAATACAAATTTCAACAATTTCTAGAATTTCTATAGCCACAGTAAAATTTTCTACAATTAAAGGAATTTCATATAAGTATTGTTTGATATAAGTATTATTCTATAAGTATAATATCATTATAACAACAAATTATTCCTATAAGTATTACATTCATAATACAAAAATCCTAGGAAACAAATGACAATGCCTATGAATATTAAGACATTTCCTAAACAAATTCGTACAAATTTTGTAGAATATTGAGACAATGCCTATGAATTCCTAACAATTTCTATGAAATAACAAATATTATTAACAATAATCTATGATTTTCCTATAGTAATATATGACTTTCCAACGTTGTTGGGGACAGTAGCGGTGGCACCGGAGTCGGGCGGCGCCGGTTGAGGGGAGGCCGGGCATTGGGAGGCTGGGCGCGGGGAGTGTTGACGCTCCTTAGCGACATATTTTTACCCCTGTTTATCTTCAATAAAGGCATGAATTTGATATCTAAACTAACGATCATACTCTATAACCGGGACGTTTTCGTATATGCATGTGTTTTTGGAGGAATTGTGTTTACGCAGGTTTTTGGGCCAAAAAGGAGCACATATGGATAAGACATGGAACCAAGGACGACACGGTGAAAGATGAAGGCTAGAGGCCCGAAGAACAGGGTAGGTCGGGCGGCCCCACATGGCTAGGCCGGCCGGCCTAGGTGGTTCCAACCTTCGTTCGTGCTCAACTTTGGTGAACCAACCTCCAAGAGTATTTGAAAAGCATGTGCTTCAAGATAAGGTCAAGAGACTTCGGGGTCAAGGCAACTCAATCGGAGGATTTCGAAGTCTATCACTTCCCATTCTTATCTCGAAGATATCCCGAAGCAAACGACGTCCAAAGGCCCACATGCATAGGTGGAACATCTACAGTCTTCCAGAAGACTTGAGGAGAAAGCAGAGGACGAGGCGGCCAGGGAAGGCCCCAGGCCGGCCGGCCTGGACCTCCTGGGCCGGCCGGCCCAGGCCTTTTCTACGCCGCCTCACCTCTCCCTTCGACCTAGGGTTTCCTCAGGGTATTTATACCCCCTGTGCCTTCGTGCCATACATCAATCAATTCATCATTCGCCGCCAAGGAGCAGAGAAGCTAGAGGGACACCTTTCGGAGAACCGAGGGTCGTGCTAGTTGTCTAGGGTTCATCCCTAGCCGACGTGGGAACCCTGCGAGGAAGACCACGTCGGAGTTCTGGAGCTAGGATCATCAAGATCAAGGTAGGATCCCGGTGGTGATCTTGTGATGTACTTACATTCATGGTGAAGTTATATGTGTTTCCGAATTTCTAGTGATCAAGTGCCTCTTCTATGATTTCGTTCTTGCTTGGGTTTGCTTCTTCTTCAATCTATTCTCAAGATAGATTGCTCATGGTGTTCTTGTAGCCATGGTGGCTAGGGGTTCATACCGGATCTACCAAGTGGTTCAACATGTTCACTTGTGAACGTGCCCTTAAGTTACTCACACCGAAAGAGAGCATCGTGACAGGGTGTGATCTCGTGTACGGTGGGTACTTTCGGAAGTTTGATCGGAGGTCATGATTTAAAGATGCTTTTCATTGAGATTCACATCTATCTTTCTTCACTCTATTTGGCTCGGAGCTTCAACATATGCTTGATCTAGGCAATCTAGATTGGTTATCTCTAACTTTCTCTTGCTACCTCCGGTGTTTGGGTTTTAGTAGATTAGATCTATTTGGATTGTGCAAAAGTGGGTGCCCAAGACTGCAACGCCCACACCGAGCGTTGGTCCGAAGTAAAGAAAAGAAGAAGTCTAGCTATAGACTATAAACAAAGCGCTTTGCGGGAGGCAACCCGTTCGTCGAGTCGAGAATAAGCTACCGGGAGGACAACCCGTTCGTCGAGTCAAGAATAAGCTACCGGGAGGACAACCCGCGAAGACCTTTCAAAACCAATGACTTGAGCCTTCCCATGATTTATTTGTTTAATCTTGAGAAACCCAAAACCAAATTCCCATACCCATTTTGGCGACCGTCCTTTCCATGATGGCCGTCGATCTTTGTAAAGACACGAGTAGAGCCAAACGTTGCTCTTAATTCTTTAAATTCTTTGACGCATGATAGGCTCACGCAACCTTAGCAATTTTTAGTTTTGTTTCCCTAGGATTAGGATTTTTCTAAGCCCCTTTTGTATTATTTTCTTTCAAAATATCTCCCTCATTTTGGCCAAAATTTGGAACCTAAACCTATGACCCACGGTTGAACTCGGGAAAGTTCGCTATCAATTCATGAAAGTGAGCAATACCGGTACAATCAAAATTAATGTAGTCGAAAAATATTTCTCGACTCACAAGTGTTTATGATGCCCAAATTCCCCTCTAATTATTCAAACTCATTGCTTGCTTTGAGCTGGTTTTACTTGTCATGATTAGAGGAGGATTTAAGCATGTAAACATACTTTGGAAGGGTTTATGATCATTATCATCACTAAATGACCAAGACTGAGTTCACGGGAAGAAATATTGTGCTCTCCACCTAACTCCACATGCAAGAGGAGGCAGCCATGCATGGTGGTACACTCATTTTGCAGGATTGAAAGCAACATTTGGAGTGGAGTTGAAGCAAAGGACAAAGACATTAATCAAAGTGGAGAAAACAATAGACAAGTGGACAACTTTGCTAAAAATAAACGGTTCACAACAATTGGACGGTGCAAAGCATGTGGAGCTGCTGGACATCAATCAAGAATTCACTCAGTAAGAGGTGGGAGCAAGGGCACGTGAAGTAGACCAGGGAGGACCCTAGGTTGGCCGGCCCCGGGGCTTTAGGCCGGCCGGCCTGGCCTCCTTTTATGGCTCCTGGTGCTCATCTTTCACAGGTACATCTCTCATACAATTCTAAGTCCTTGTTCTTTAGTTCTTCCACCGTGAAAACCACCAGAGGCTCTGAAAAATTTCGAGAATCAAAACCACCTCAAAAAATCTCCAAAAATTCACTACAATTCCTAGTTTGCTCTCCTCTTTGATATATTGTTTTGCATCGGCGAGAAACCCCTGGTGTGTTGGTTTTTGTGATTGTGCAGCAAGGCACCATGAGGAGGCGAATCATGAACATCATCCATGGAAAGAGGACAAGGTCGTCGGCGTCCGATGCGCCATCGGTGAGCTCTTCGTGGAGGCATTCCGTTGTGGAGTCACCGCAAGGCATGGAAAAAGACAACCTTGTGCAAAGGAGCGACATGCTGCTCCTTGGAGGGATGCAAGATCCAAGAAGTTCCTTCATGCGGTTCACCGAACCACGTGGACATGCCGGCGCACCACCACCTCATACACCTCGACGTTCCATAAGATCAACCGCACCACCACCATACAAGCCAAAAATTTCAGAATATGGGTTTGTGATTTTGTCAGAGGAAGAAGAAGCAAGGCTCAAGAATTTGAAGGGAAGAGTGAAGGCAAACACTGACTTTGATGATGATGCACTACAGAAATTGGGATTCTATGGTGATATCTATGGGCTACTGGACAACCTCGGATGGAGGCAATTTTCCAATGGTGTTCCAGTGGACGTGCATGCAGAAATTGCTTTGGAGATTATGATGACCATGAGAGTTGTGACAAGAAAAATTGATGAGCAAGAAGTGTCATGCCTTGAATTTAGGTTGAAGAATGAAGAAAAGTCCATCACCTTTGAAGGAATTGGAAACTTACTTGGTTTCAATGGTGATGCACCAGAAAGAGCTGAAGTCGAAGAAGGAGGGATAGCTAAATTTTGGAAGAAAATTGCAAGGGATGACAACCGCCAAAGGAAGAACATAAGCAATGTTATACTTCAAATATTTCATTCTTGAATGAACAGGAGAATTTTCGGACGGATGATAGAGTCCAAAGTAACCGATATGGAGTTAAATTATTACTCCACATTAGTGAAAAAGCAAGAAATTGATCCTACCTACATCATGATTGATAGGTGGGTATGTGAAGCAATATCCGGCTCCGGAGAGATCGGCTCGGATTGTTATCTCTCCATGATAGCAATTGCATTGAACCCAAGATTGGAGACAAACTCGGCATTCTTCATGTAAGGGACCGATTTTGGAATAGAGGCTATGAGGCAAGGACACTACATCAGAGGTGATGAGAAGAATGGGTACAAAGTTGCAAATACAAGTATTTATCTCCCCGATGCAAGAATGAAGTTATTTGGAAGAGCAAGAATTGATTGGCGGGATGAAAAGATTTTGATCAAGGCCAAGAAGAATAAAAGAGGGAAACATGTTGGAGAGTCATCGGCACCGGTTGTTGATGAAGTGGGAGAGGAATTGCCACCGGCTAGTTGCTCTTATTGGACTATGGAATTTCAAAATGCGCCAAGTGGAGAAAGACCTCCGGAAGGATGGGGGCAACAATGGGGACATGCACCAGCTCAAGCATGGAGGTTTGGAGCGTCGGTGCCACCATCGATGTATCCACCGCCGCCTACATATAGCAATTATGGCTACCCACCGCCGCCACATCAAGGAGTGTTTCCGGATCCATCTTTTGGAGCTCAATTTGCACATCTCCAACAACCGGAAAGAAGCACAAGGACAATTGGAGCCTACGCCGATAGGAACTTGGAGGACATTAATGCCATCCGGAGGCATACGGACCGACTAGAAGATGGAACCGTGGGGATTGCATATCAAATGGGACTTCTAGGATTGGCGCCGCCGGAACGTTTTGATGGAGGAGCTTCTCAAGTGTGTTATGACCAAGGGTATAACGCAAGACAGCCGCCAAGCCAAGAGGAGTGACCGATAAGGACCAAGAATAAATTGCTCGCACATGTGGTTTGAGTTTTTCCCCTTTCTTTTATTTATTTTCAGCGTGTGTGCAAGCTTATGTGCGTAGCAATTTTCTGTTTTTATTTATTTTCAACATGTGTGTTAGTGTGTGCTTTTGTTTATCATCACCATGATCACTATATTTATCACCGATGCTTTCATGATATGATTACTAGTGATGATAGAAAGTTTATGCCATGTTGAAATATGATGATCATTGCTGCTTTGTCTATTTTTGCGCTTGGCTTATGCATGATTGAACTAATGCTCTCCCTAACACGATCTGAAATTTATCTAAATACCGGCTCAATCTTTTGTGGAGGTTATGATAATTTTAGACCCATGTTTATTATTCTTACTCTCTCTTTTAAACATGTCAAGAGATGTTTAATTGCTGAAATTAATTAAAGCTAGCCTTGTCATTAATACTTTTTGCAATTGCTCTACCTATCCAAAGCCTAAATGACATATCATGTCGAACCATAGTTTAAGAATTATTTTCAAGTGAATTGATTCAGGATTTATCTTCTCTGGTACGAGACTAAGAAGCTGACCATTCCGTTTTGAGTACCTTCTTTTTGCTAGCTTATCTATCCATGCATTGTGAGTTTCTACATCGGAAACTTCACAAACTTCGCTGGATATCCACCCTGAAACCCAAATTATCTTTTTGTGAAATACCTCCTTGACCACAACCTGTTTTGAGTATGGATCATTATCTCGAGGAAATTCCGAAGAATCAAGAGCTTGATACAAGGAACATCTATTTAGGAGGCATCCAAGAGAGCGTACAAGAAAAATTAGAAGAAACGGAGGACCACAACAAGTGGGCCGGCCGGTCTCATCACCATGAGCCGACCGACCTACCCCCCTTCTCCTTCGATGGCATCATTTTTCGACGAGAAGATACTCCCCGAAGATTCAAATCATTTTCCGAAAGATTGAGATGGATACTTACTCTAGTTTTGGCCAACACTTCTATGCTCGAGGACGAGCAATTGTTTAAGCATGGGGAGGGAGGCTGAGTAAGTATTAATGTTGCTAGAAGTTCTAAGGAGCATAAATAAAAAAATAAAAGAAAAAAATATGTGTTGAAAAAGGAAGATGGAAAGAAAAAAGTGTGAAAATAAATGTTCTTTAGTTCTTTTTCCTCATTAAATTTCATAGTGCCTTAAAGATCATTCCATACTCAAATATTCCAACCATGTGCAATCCGATAACGAGGACTTCATTTGTGCCTCGGGATCACCCTTTGCCATTTGCACATGTCCACTATCTAAAAAGCGTGTGTTCCATTTTCCCCCTCTCCACAAAATCGAATATTTTCTATGGTCTTTTTGACTAGTCTCGGAAAACCCATGAGAAATACTTCTTGTTTTGATAACATCTTGATCATAATATCTTTTGTTAGGACTAACCTTTCCCATAGCTCCAGATAAAGCCTTACACATACATGAGAGAAAGAAAGGTGAAGAGAGTTCTAACAAAGTTCGAGAGACAAGATGAGCTGAGAGTTTCCATGAGCAATTGCAATGAGGTTTAAATTATTGACTTTGGTTTAGCAATACTTTTGATACTTACTTCTTAATTCCTGAGACTTGTTTAAACTAGAGAGCACGTGTTTAACCTTTTGTGGGGAACACTTAATTCATATCTACCCTCCGCATTGGAAAGAGTTGGTTACAATTTGAAGAATTAATTGTAAAATATTTTGAGGGCATTATGTTTTCTCGTGTATGATCAAGTGCAGGGATTGGACACCGAAAGGCAGCACTGATTTTTATTGAAGACTTGTTCGAGTTCTTATTAAAGACTTACTCGAGGACGAGCAAGGTTTAAGCATGGGGGATTGTTGACGCTCCTTAGCGACACACTTTTACCCCTATTTATCTTCAATAATGGAATGAATTTGATATCTAAACTAATGATCATACTCTATAACCGGGACCTTTTCGCATATGCATGTGTTTTTGGAGGAATTGTGTTTACGCAGGTTTTTGGGCTAAAATGGAGCACATATGGACAAGGCATGGAACCAAGGACGACACGGTGAAAGATGAAGGCCAGCGGCCCGAAGAACAGGGCAGGCCGGCCGGCCCCACATGGCTAGGCCGGCCGGCCTAGGTGGTTCCAACCTTCGTTCGTGCTCAACTTTGGAGAACCAACCTCTAAGAGTATTTGAAAGGCAAGTGCTTCAAGATAAGGTCAAGAGACTTCGGGGTCAAGGCAACTCAATCGGAGGATTTGGAAGTCTATTACTTCCCATTCTTATCTCGAAGATATCCCGAAGCAAACGACGTCCAAAGGCCCACATGCATAGGTGGAACATCTACAGAAGCTTCCAGAAGACTTGAGGAGAAAGCAGAGTACGAGGCGGCCAGGGAAGGCCCCAGGCATCAATCCCCTTTCTGCTCCGGCTCATCTCCCCTTCGACCTAGGGTTTCCTCAGGGTATTTATACCCCCTGTGCCTTCGTGCCACGCATCAATCAATTCGTCATTCGCCGCCGAGGAGCAGAGAAGCTAGAGGGACACCTTTTGGAGAGCTGAGGGTCGTGCTAGTTGTCTAGGGTTCATCCCTAGCCGACGTGGGAACCCTGCGAGGAAGACCACGTCGGAGTTCTGGAGCTAGGATCATCAAGATCAAGGTAGGATCCCGGTGGTGATCTTGTGATGTACTTACATTCATGGTGAAGTTATATGTTCCGAATTTCTAGCTATCAAGTGCCTCTTCTATGATTTCGTTCTTGCTTGGGTTTGCTTCTTCTTCAATCTATTCTTGAGATAGATTGCTCAGGGTGTTCTTGTAGCCATGGTGGCTAGGGGTTCATACGGATCTACCAAGTGGTTCGACACGTTCACTTGTGAACGTGCCCTTAAGTTACTCACACCGAAAGAGAGCATCGTGACAGGGTGTGATCTCGTGTACGGTGGGTACTTTCGGGAGTTTGATCGAAGGTCATGATTTAAAGATGCTTTTCATTGAGATTCACATCTATCTTTCTTCACTCTGTTTGGCTCAGAGCTTCAACATATACATGATCTAGGCAATCTAGATTGGTTATCTCTAACTTTCTCTTGCTACCTCTGGTGTTTGGGTTTTAGTAGATTAGATCTATTTGGTTTTACAACCCCTCTTCAAGACAAAAGGCTTTCAATGCTAGTTAGATTGTTTCTTATGTCTTTAGATCCACGGATTGATAAACCTTGGGGAGTACTCTAAGGGAAGAGCTACAACTGATCCGTGCGCTTGCGGTTCACGATTGACGCGTCTAAGGGCCGTCAACAGGGAGGCCGGCGACGGACGGGCGTCGTGCGGGGAGGGCCAGCGACGGACGAGGGCGGCGCGGGGAGGCCGGGCGACGGAGGAGATGGACGATCTGCGCGNGGGCGATGGGGTGGCGTAGGGGAGGCCAGAGACGGGCGGAGCCGGGCGACGGGGAGGCCGGGGCGCGGATCCTTGAGACGAGGGACGGCGGAGGAGAAGGGCGTCGGGAAGAAGAGCAGAGGGCCGAGGGGCAGAGGGCACTATATATACACGACCACCCTTTGGTACCGGGTGATGTCACCATCCGGTACCGAAGGCCCTTTGGTACCGACCCTTTGGTACCGGGTGTTGTCACCACCCGGTACCGAAGGCCCTTTGGTACCAGGTGGTGTCACCACCCGGTACTCTATGTCCCCAACTCAAATAAAAATATTAATAAAATAATCCTTGAACATAACTATTACATTGCATACTATTGTTCTTGAACATAAGTACCATTACATAACATCATGCTTAACAGAAGTACTACATTATGCTTTAACAGCAATAAATGTTTTCTTTACAAGAGTGCCTTCGTTATGATCGTTGCGAACGTAAGGAGCATCTTCATTGGCCAACAGGATGCTTGTGTCAACCTCCACACTGAACGGAGAGACCTCGTCACACCTATTATAATCATCTTCATTTGTGACGTCCTCGACACCCACGATTTTTCTTTTCCCCGTGAGAACTATGTGGCATTTTGGCTCAAGTTCGGAGTTATTTGTTTGCAGAGCCCCCGTCTTGGGTTTGCTAGACATGTCCTTCACATAAAACACTTGATGCACATTCTTGGCGAGCACGAATGGTTCGTCTATATACCCAATTTTGCTGAGATCCACAGTTGTCATGCCGTACCGGTCTATATTTACTCCTCCACCGGTAAGCTTCACCCATTTGCATCGCAAAAGAGGTATTTTCAAAGGTCCATACTCGAGTTCCCGGATCTCCTCTACCTGACCATAATATGAGTCCCTGTTCTCTTTGTTGTCATAGGCATCTATACAGACACCATTGTTTTGGTTGGTGCTTTTGTTGTCTTGGGCTCTCGTGTAAAATGTATACCCATTTATGTCATAGCCTTGGAATGTCAAGAATGAGGTTGATGGTTGTTGACGCTCCTTAGCGACACACTTTTATCCCTGTTTATCTTCAATAATGGCATGAATTTGATACCTAAACTAACGATCACACTCTATAACCGGGACGTTTTCGCATATACATGTGTTTTTGGAGGAATTGTATTTACGTAGGTTTTTGGGCTAAAATGGAGTACATATGGACAAGGCATGGAACCAAAGATGACACGGTGAAAGATGAAGGCCAGCGACCCGAAGAACAGGGCAGGCCGGCCGGCCCCACATGGCTAGGCCGGCCGGCCTAGGTTGTTCCAACCTTCGTTCGTGCTGAACTTTGGTGAACCAACCTCCAAGAGTATTTGAAAGGCAAGTGCTTCAAGATAAGGTCAAGAGACTTCGGGGTCAAGGTAACTCAATCGGAGGATTTGGAAGTTTATCACTTCCCATTCTTATCTCGAAGATATCCCGAAGCAAACGACGTCCAAAGGCCCACATGCATAGGTGGAACATCTACAGAAGCTTCCAGAAGACTTGAGGAGAAAGCAGAGGACGAGGCGGCCAGGGAAGGCCCCAAGCCGGCCGGCCTGGACCTCCTGGGCCGGCCGGCCCAGGCCCTTTCTGTGCCGGCTCACCTCCCTCTTCGACCTAGGGTTTCCTCAGGGTATTTATACCCCATGTGCATTCGTGCCACACATCAATCAATTCGTCATTCGCCGCCGAGGAGCAGAGAAGCTAGAGGGACACCTTTCGGAGAGCTGAGGGTCGTGCTAGTTGTCTAGGGTTCATCCCTAGCCGACGTGGGAACCCTGCGAGGAAGACCACGTCGGAGTTCTGGAGCTAAGATCATCAAGATCAAGGTAGGATCCCGGTGGTGATCTTGTGATGTACTTACATTCATGGTGAAGTTATATGTTGTCGGAGTTATTGTCCGGCAGTCCACCCAAGGGTACCTAGATGGTTGAGTTGTAGGCAAAAGGCAATCGCAGGACTAGGGAGCTCGAGGTAACACAGGGACACAGGGCTTATACAGGTTCGGGCTACCCGGAGGTATAATACCCTACGTCCTGTGCTCGGGGGTCTTGTATTGCTTCTCTCAGCGAGGTTCCGGAGAACAACGGCGAGTTTATGGTTACAAGGAGAGGGAGAGTATTCGATGGGGGTTTGGATGAGATGGAATGAGATTCAATGATCTAAGGGGGTCGACCTAGGCCGCCTTATATAGGCTGGCAGCCTAGGGTTTACAAGTCGGTTATCTCTAATCGTATCCGGCTCTGACTAGGAAACTAATCTGAGTCGGTTGCCATATAATCTCCATGATCTCTGGGTGGGATCCGAGGATATCGCCGAATGCCTTGCGGGCTAAGTCTTCTCCAATCTTGTCCATAGATCCGAGGATCCTCGTGGGCCGGCTTGGGACCGGCCCACCTCCTTGTCAGATGTGGGACCAGGCCGACTGGCTACCCGGTCGGTAGTGGGCCCAGGGGTACCCATATCCCACAAGTCCCCGAGCAACGTGCAGGCGCGTGTCGGACTGTCGATGAAGAAACGAAGCTTTCCAGGTCGGCTGAAGCATCTTGGTCGGCAGGCCGACACAAGGGTGGGCGGTGCTCAAAAAAGAAATCCGCAGGCCATCCGGGGATGACCCTGGGCAAACCCGGGGCGGAGCCACGAGTGGCATTGCGCCGAGTCATGGCCGAGTCGGACACCGAGGAGCTGCGCCACTTGGGAAAAGTGACACATCCTGATGGGGCATATGGAGGGCGACGCAAGGAGCCCTCCATATGGAGTAGTCCCCGAGCATTGGGCCGACTAGTAAAGTCGAGCCAATGGTCAAAAGAGAAGGATCTCCAAGCTTCGGGGCAATCAGGCCGCCCAAAGGATAAGCCTGCCAGACGAGTCATAACAAGGACAGTGCTCGCGTGAACGCACAGAGCGTTCCTGTGGTCGGATGAAGCCAAAGGTGATAAGGGCGGACTGAGGACCTCGAAGAGAGGAGCTGCTGCATGGCACAGATCTCACGCGCTGAACAATGCAACCAGGGTCACATGTTATCGTTTAGCACAAAGCTATAAATATACGCCAAGGCCCTGAGCCTTGTGGTCATTAGAAGATAGGTATAGCAACCACCTAGCTTGAAGAATGTTGGGGACTTGCTCCTGGGTTCATCCTCCAGGGAGGAATCATGGGGACTTGATAGCTTAGTGCTAGAAGAGTGCTTGCGAAGATCCTGAGGTATTGATTGGCATCTGAATGCTGTCCCATTCACCCCTGCATTCCCGTGTGACGAGGGCCATGTGGGGTGAAATGCTTTGTAGAGCGAGGGATAGCCGGAGGCATTCGCTAACAACCTTCAATTGGTGTTGTCCCGTCGACGGCTGCAGTGGTGCTACAAGAGAGCTTGCGAGAAACTCATGTGGGCCAAGCTTGCTATGGATGCAGCACTAGGCTAGGGACGAGTGCCCCAGGCCATCACCTTGACGGTTGATGTATTTGATCTTTGTAACCGGCCTATGACCGGCTCCCTTTGTAACTTATAGCTTTCTGATGAATCTTGTCCCTATCGATGCAATATCTGTATTCCCAGGACCCGAAAGTCGACAGAGGCGTTGTAGGTTCGCACAGTAGCAACTTGTCATAGAGACTTCTTGGTCGTAGTCGAAACGCCGAGTCCCGAGCGCCGGGGATGGCCGAGTCCGAAGACCCTTTGACCGGGGTCAAGAGCGCCGAGTCCCCGAGGGTCGGGGCTGGCCGAGTCCGGAGACCCGTTGACCGGAGTCAAGAGCGCCGAGTCCCCGAGGGTCGGGGCTGGCCGAGTCCGGAGACCCGTTGACCGGAGTCAAGAGCGCCGAGTCCCCGAGAGTCGGGGCTGGCCGAGTCCGGAGACCCGTTGACCGGAGTCAAGAGCGCCGAGTCCCCGAGGGTCGGGGCTGGCCGAGTCCGGAGACCCGTTGACCAGAGTCAAAAGCGCCGAGTCCCCGAGGGTCGGGGCTGGCCGAGTACTGGGGCAAAGAGCCGTTGGCGCGCGGAGAGCTATTGGCCCGCAGTTAACGGGACTTCCGCGGATTCCGTCCGTCAGTTACGGCGCCGTTAGGGTAATTCGAATCGACGAGAGGGGATAAATTGGATCTGTTCACCGGCGACTTTTACCACTGTCATTTCCAAATCTAGAAACATCCCACGCCTCCGCCGCCGCTTAGCACCGCCGCAAGAGCGATTCGCCCTCCGCCCACGCACCGCCGCCGGAGATCGAGCACCGCCACCACCGCTACGCGTCCGCATCACGCCCAAGCTCCTTAGCAGGGATGGCGGACTCGAGGAAGGAGATGAGGACACTGGCGTCAGGGGAGGAAGCGCCGCCGGCGACGGGGATGGCGGACGCGGGCGTTGCCACGGGCCGTAGCGATGTTGACGCGGGGAGGAGGGTGGCGCCCTCCGTGGGCCAGTCTGGGACCGCGGGGGATGCCGTCGCCCACGAGGGCGGTGATCCTGATGCGCCGGCGACCGCCGCGGGGGCGGACGCCAAAGAGAAGGCCGTGGCCTCGCCTGAAGAGACCCCGGAGCTGACCTCCGTGCCCGGGGGAGTGCCGCCACAAGAGCCGGCCTGGGGCCAATCCTCCGTCACCGAGGAGAGACTTCAGGACATGGTGTGCCGAGGCGTGCTCGGGCCACGGGAGATCCTGCAGTGGCGGACCGCCGGGGACGACGCCCGACCATGGGAGCGCTCGGAGACCGAGATGGCCGTCTTCGCGCCATTCTTCGAGCGGGGGTTTGGATTGCCCACGGGAGACTTCTTCCAGGGGTTGCTGCACTTCTACGGAGTGGAGATGAGTCACTTGAACCCCACCTCCATTCTGTCCATCTCCATTTTTATTCATCTATGCGAAGCTTTTCTTGGGATCCCGCCACATTTCGGATTGTGGCGGCGCTTGTATCGAATGAAGATTATTGGGGAAGGCTCTGGGAAGGGTCCGACTAGGATCACCGGAGGGGCTGGGTTCTCGTTGAGGGTCGGCATGTCCAGGAGATATTTTGTCCTGGATATGAATGATTCCAACAAAAACTGGAGGCAAGAGTGGTTCTATGTCGCGAACCATCCCCCTGCTCTGCCTGCCCGGACTGGTCACCGGCCAGCAAAGAAGGATTGCTGGGAGTCACAGCCGGAGGGCCAGGAGCTACAGGAGGCCGAGGAGCTGCTTAAGTTGATCACCGAGCTGAAGGAGCGGAACTTGACTGCAGTGGCTATAATGATCTCCTTCGTCCGGCGATTGACACAACCGATCAAGGACCAGGTGCATCCTGGGTATGAGTTCTCGGGTGGCAAGGACCCGACTCGGGAGCAGATCCGGATAGTATCTGTCCCTGAGACGTGTGAGAGGATCTCCGGCTTCATGCGCGGCAAGATCTTCAACCAGGGGACGCCTGTCCTGTTTTCTTTGCAAAATCCTCCTCCTGCGGTTAGTTTTCTACTTTCTTGCAAGTTGTGTATCTGATTGCTGAACTGCTGGATGTCTGACAAACTGTACCATTGCTGGTGCCGTGCCTTTGTCTTGCAGGACCGAGCGATGAAGTACTTCAGCCCGGCACCCCTGCCCGAGGGTGATGTCCGGGTGGAGAAGCTGATGACGGTGGAGGAGGCGTCCCGGGCACCTCGAGTCGTGGATGAGGGACAAGCCGCTTGGGAGGTGGCCGACTTCATCTCGGCCCCCTAGGAGGAAGCGGAGGATGACCCGGTGGCGCGGGTGCTTGGGACTGTCTTGGCGCGGCCGATGTGTCAGGCCGTATGCAAGCTGACCCCCGTCACAGAGGGCGGCTCGACCAGGGTCCCCCAAGCCGTCTCTGAAGCTGGGGCAGGCCGCACAGGCCGAGACCGAGACGCGGAGGAAGAGGACGGCAGCGAGTGATGCAGGAGGTGGCGCTGACGGGTCCCCCTCAGGCCCTGGGTCTGAGCAGCCGATGCTAGACACCCCAGGAGGCCAAGGGGGCATTTTTGCGCAGCCTGCACTGCGGCTAGACTCGACGCTGCTGCCGAGCGAGACACCCCCACAGTTGCTACAGGGGGTGCAGTTCAAGCGTCCACGCAAGGGCGGGTAAGTTGCCTTGAGCTTCTGTTTGTTCCTTTGGTACGCCGGGCTTAAATTGTTAAACTCTTGGATGCAGGCTCGGGAGCCAGGTGGGTGCCAACGTCATGCCACGCCCGGGGGCCGGTGGCAAGGCGCCGCCAAGTCGACCTGCCGCCATGGAGGCGGAGTCCAGAACCAGCACTGCCCTGGTCGTGCCGGAATAGGTGCCGGTCGGCATGTCCGGGCCGCCGCGCCCGCCGAGTCCTCCACACGTCTTGGGGACGGGCGCCCCAGTGGACGACCGGCAGGCCGGGGTGCCCAAGGCCACCGCCGAGGAGGAGGAGCCGGAGCAGTCTGCAGGGACGGAGCAGCCAAGCCGCCCCCCGCCGGCCCTTGAAGATGATGATGACCAGTTGCTAGGGGAGCAGCTGGATGCTGGCATTGGTGCCGCTGTGCCGCCAGTTGTTGAAGCCGGCTCGGCCGGGCTCGGGGCCGGGGCGAGCTCATCTGTACTGACGCCGGAGCGTGGTTTGGAACTGGACATCGCCGACCATGAGAGCGAGCTCCGGAAGCTGCAGAACGTGGCTGGCGTGCTGAACCGCGTGGTCCAGGTACTCTCGTGTCACGGTGTTCAATTCGTAAGTTCTGTAGTGGCTGATCACTTGCTTTCTCTGTTAATTAGGGCTTCACAGCTCGATCTGTGAAGGATCTTCACTTCAAACAGCAGGCTTTGGAGGACCGCCGGGCCTTGGCGCGAATCCACACGGAGCGGGTCCGTGAAGTTGAAGCCGCCAAGGAGTACCAGATGCAGAGGGAGCAGGAGATCGCCGACCTACAGAAGACCAACGAGGACCTCATGAATGACATGAAGGTCATGGTCGAGGATACGTTCTTGTCCTTGTCTTGAGTGTTCCATTGAATCGAGCCATCTGTGCCCATGAGACTTCTGTTGCAGAGACGAGAAAGAAGGAGGAAGCTCTCCAGGTGAAGGTGGATAAGCTGGCCGGAGCCAAGAAAAAACTTGAGGACGAGTTGGCCGGGGCCAAGCGGAAGCTGGAGGAGGAGGTGCGGATGCTGAAGGCGGCCAACCTTCGTCTGGCGACCGAATCTGAGCACCTAAAGGAGGCCAACCAGGCGTTGAAGGATTCGCATGACTAGGCCATGCATGGTGAGTATCTCTTGCCGAGTCTTCTAGAGCTTGAGTAAGTTGGAATGCTTATTTGGGTTCCATTGCAACGCTCCAGGCGGAGTTGATGGAACTGAAGCAGGCGGCCGAGTTCAACGCCAACTCGCTGGTGCCTGCCGAGTCGGGCCCGGCAACGTTGACGTTGGCGCAGCGGCTCAGGGCCGGCCCGAACCGCGCCGCCTAGTTGATGCAGCAAACTGCAGTTGGCTTCGGGAGTCGAATACTGGCTCTGTTCAGAATTCATTTCCCGACGCAGGAGCTGGCCCCAATCGCCGATGGTATACCCGAGGAGCTTGCCGACGAAGAGTTCGACGGACTAGTCGACGAGTGTACCCCTCTGGCCGAGGCTGTAGCAAAGGAACTGGGCCTGTAAAAACAATTATAGATGTAAACTCTGTAGTATTCGGATATGTATAAAATTCCAGGTTTATTTGAAGCATTGATGTGCATTGGTGTTTTGTTGGACCCTTTTCCCTGCCGACTAAGACCTTGCGTCACCCGACTGGCCACTGCCTTGTGCCTTTTAAGCGCCCTTTTAGACCCGCTGACCACTGCTCACGGAGAGGACGGCTTACCCTGCTACACTGCTCAGCAGGGAGGCTTAGGTGTAGGGGGCGCGCGGGTTGAGCACGGAGCTCAGGGTTTCACAGTTGGGGACTCGGACCAGCCGGGTTAGCTCAGTAGTCGCCGAGGGGAACATAGGGTTGGGCAAGGACTCGGAAGTCGGAGTAAGCAGGTACTACCCAGGTATTGTGGTGAAGAAAACGCAGTCTGGGCCGGGCCCAGTCCCCGAGCATCAGCACGGGTGCCGGGTAAGGAGTTAATAACAAGCCATATAACGAGGCAAAGATGCTTTCATTGATATGAGACAAGGAATACATAGCTTTGTTAAATTCTACCATTAGAACTTGACGAGGTGCTCGATGTTCCACACGTTCGGGACGAGGTCGCCGTTAGCCCACTGGAGGCTATATGTTCCTGGCAAAACAACTTCTTTGACGATGAAGGGGCCCTCCCAGGGGGCGGATAGCTTGTGCTTGTCTTTGGTGGACATGACTCGGCGCAGGGCCAAGTCGCCAACGTTGAGAGAGCGTTCCCGGACATTCTTGTCATGGTAGCGCCGTATCTGCTGCTCGTGTCTTGCATGCCTGACCAGTGCAGCGAGTCGATGTTCTTCTAGGCAGTCGATGTCGACCTGGAGGCCGATTTCTGCTTCACCTTCCTCGTAGTGCTGGATGCGCGGAGCACCATGGGCGATGTCAGCTGGAAGGACGGCTTCGGAGCCGTACACCAGGAAGAAGGGAGTATATCCCGTTGCTCTGCTCTTCTGGGTGCGTAGGCCCCATATGACATGGGGTACCTCTTTGGCCCACCGGCCGGGGTGCTTGTTGAGTTCGTCATACATGGCTTTCTTGAGCGAGTCCTGGACCATGCCATTAGCCCGCTCAACCTGGCCATTGCACCTGGGGTGCACCGTGGAGGAGTAGTAGACATCGATGCAATTGTCCTGGCAGAAGTCCCAGAACTCGTGGCCTGTGAACTCGGAGCCGAGGTCAGTCACGATGCGGTTTGGGACCCCAAACCGGTGGGTAAGCTCTTGGATGAACTTGGCAGCTGTGGCCGACTTGGTGTCGGTCACAACCTTATACTCGATCCACTTGGTGAATTTATCAACCACCACCAAGATGTGCTTGAATCCGCCCGGAGCGGTTTTGAAGGGCCCGACGTTGTCGAGTCCCCATATGGCAAATGGCCAAGATGGGGGGATGGTCCTTAGCGCCTGAGCCGGCAGGTGCTTTTGCTTCTGGAAGAACTGGCAGCCGGTGCAGCAGCACACCAACTCTCTTGCGTCAGATAGGGCCGTTGGCCAGTAGAACCCTGCCCTGTAAACCTTGCCGACTAGGGTGCCGGTTGCCGCGTGGTTGCTGCAAGTGCCCGAGTGGATATCTTGCAGGAGGGTGATACCTTCATCGCGGCGGACACACTTCATGAGTATCCCTGTGGAGGCGGCCTTTCTGTTCAGGGCGTCGCCGATAACGACATAATTTGTTGCTCGCCGAGTTAACTTCTCGATTTTTTTCTTCGTACCCGGTGACTAGTTCTTTGTGAGGAAAGTGATAAAGGGGGCGCGCCAGTCTGCTTCCACCACGAGAACTTCATTGGTCGGCGGGCCACCTGGGGGTGGCTCCGAGTCGGGCACGGGGCTGCCGTCCTCAAGCATCTTAATGGACGGGGTGCGCAGGTCTTGGACGAAGACGCCGACTGGAACCTGGGCTCTGGTGGAGCCCCAGGGGGGATCTCTCCGGCTGCTACAATGGCTGCAGGTGCACCGGCGGCAGCGGCGGCCGCAGGATCACCGGGGGCTGCAGCAGGTGCGAGGTTTCCGGCCGCTGCCGGGGGCAGGGCGGCTTCTTCGACGCGTCGTCGGGCTTGGCCATGGTTTCGCTCTTGTCGGCGATCCCTGGCCAAGTCGGTTTCTCCGTCCTGAGTTACGGAATCCTCAGAAACGAAGACTTCACGCCCCGGAGGCGTGGCGTAGCTTGAGTCATTGCTCGAGTCGGCCAGGGCCGGCAAAAGCACGCTAGTGGCAACTTGGAACTCGCCGCAATCCGGAGACTGGACGGGCTGGGGTGGGATATCAGACCGGATCTGAGACATGTCTTCTCGGACCTGGGCCGAGTAGATTGCCGAGGCGTTGCGGAACTCTAGCAGGAGCGCTTTGCGGGGTCGGCGCAGGGCCTCCTCCGACATGTAGATGCATTCGGCGATGGTGTCCTGGGCACGATCCAACCCGGCGAGGAGCTCATCTGGGAGAGGAATTCTTCGGCGAGTGGCCAGGCCTGGAGCCTGGTCGTTGATGGAGATCGCATCGAGCCGCTGCTGGAGCGGAGCGATGACTGACGAGGAGATCGGCGACGAAGTCAGCGCGGAGCTGGTCGGCATAGGAGCGTCGGGCGTCACGGTGCAGCCGGAGGCGGCGGAGTGGACCTCAGCAAAAAAACTGATGCCCTCAAGATGCGTAGCGCAGTCCTTGATGCAGTCGGGGAAGACGACAGAGCGACGATCTGCCATCGAGCTAGCTTTATTGCCCGACGATCCCCCCTACCTGGCGCGCCAACTGTCGGAGTTATCGTCCGGCAGTCCACCCAGGGGTACCCAGATGGTTGATTTGTAGGCAAAGGGCAATCGCAGGACTAGGGAGCTCGAGGTAACACAGGGACACAGGGATTATACAGGTTCGGGCTACCCGGAGGTATAATACCCTACGTCCTGTGCTTGGGGGTCTTGTATTGCTTCTCTCAGCGAGGTTCCGGAGAACAACGTCGAGTTTATGGTTACAAGGAGAGGGAGAGTATTCGATGGGGGTTTGGATGAGATGGAATGAGATTCAATGATCTAAGGGGGTCGACCTAGGCCGCCTTATATAGGCTGGCGGTCTAGGGTTTACAAGTCGGTTATCTCTAATCGTATCCGGCTCTGACTAGGAAACTAATCTGAGTCGGTTTCCATATAATCTCCATGATCTTCGGGTGGGATCCGAGGATATCGCCGAATGCCTTGCAGGCTAAGTCTTCTCCAATCTTGTCCATCAAGCCGAGGATCCTCGTGGGCCGGCCTGGGATCGGCCCACCTCCTTGTCAGATGTGGGACCAGGCCGACTGGCTACCCGGTCGGTAGTGGGCCCAGGGGTATCCTTATCCCACATATGTGTTTCCGAATTTCTAGCGATCAAGTGCCTCTTCTATGATTTCGTTCTTGCTTGGGTTTGCTTCTTCTTCAATCTATTCTCGAGATAGATTGCTCGGGGTGTTCTTGTAGCCATGGTGGCTAGGGGTTCATACCGGATCTACCAAGTGGTTCGACACGTTCACTTGTGAACGTGCCCTTAAGTTACTCACACCGAAAGAGAGCATCATGACAGGATGTGATCTCGTGTACGGTGGGTACTTTCGGGAGTTTGATCGGAGGTCATGATTTAAAGATGCTTTTCATTGAGATTCACATCTATCTTTCTTCACTCTATTTGGCTCGGAGCTTCAACATATGCATGACCTAGGCAATCTAGATTGGTTATCTCTAACTTTCTCTTGCTACCTCCGGTGTTTGGGTTTTAGTAGATTAGATCTATTTGGTTTTACAACCCCTCTTCAAGACAAAAGGCTTTCAATGCTAGTTAGGTTGTTTCTTATGTCTTTAGTTCCACGGATTGATAAACCTTGGGGGAGTACTCTAAGGGAAGAGCCACAACTGATACGTGCGCTTGCGGTTCACGATTGACGCGTCTAAGGGCCGTCAACAAGCTTTCCTGGCGCCGTTGCCGGGGAACTATCGATTAAGATCCGATTTGACTAGCATTCGTAAATATTTCTTTTTCTTGATTTTCTTTTGATTTTCCTCTTTTTAGATCTCTTATTTTCTCTTTCATCAAAAATAGATCTAATCCACAAAAACAAAAAATAAATCTAATCTAGTTTTTTATTTTTATCTTTATTCTATCTATTTCTTTTAGATCTTGTATATATATATATATATTTTGTTTTTCACTAACCCTTACAGGAGATGGATGGCTACCTCTCCAACAAACCAAAAAATTTTATGGATGATCCAGAAAAACTTTACAGGCAAAGGAGACGCGAAGCACAAGCTAAGAAGCTGGAACTAGTAGATCCGAAAGGCGAGACCGCAAGTTCATCATCTACTCCACCACCAAGTCCAAAGGAAGCGCCACCGCAACCCAAGATGGCGCTACTGGAACGCACGATCGGAGAGCTATGCATCTCGGACATAAACGATTTGCCTATCCAAGACCTCAATGATGTTGGAGGGCCGTTCGAGATCAAGACCTCAACCATTCGTATGGTGCAAAGCTCGCCCTTCACCGGAAAAGAAGATGCCAACCTTCACCTTCAAGCATTCATCCAACTATGCCGCACCTTTGATATACAAGGAGTAACTCAAGATCAAGTGAGAGTGAGGCTCTTCCCGTTCTCTCTACTTGGGAGGGCACTTCAATGGTTTCATTCTCTACCGGTGGAGACGGTGCAAAGTTGGGATGCCTTGATGAAAGCCTTCATGACGGAGTTCTACTCGCCGGGCAAGACTCAAATTTTGCACAACAAGATTGCTACATTCGCGCAAGCCCCAACGGAGACTATTGCAGAAGCCTATGAGCGCTTCAACGACTACGTCCGAGCCGTGCCTCATCACAAGTTTTCAAGGGAGGATATAGTCCAGAAGTCCTACCAAGGCCTCATGACTGCATCAAGGGCAATCATCGACGCATCAGCCGGAGGATCCATTATTGAGCTCACCCCGACTCAAGCTCTCAAGCTATTCAAGAAGGTGGCGGATAATGATGCATGGGCATCATCAGGACGGCTGCATCCTACACCGTCCGCGGGAGTTGCTAAAAGCGTTTTGCAGGTGGAGCGTGAAGAACTACTAGAAGGGAAAATCGATTCGCTAATGAGAAGGTTGGAGAAGATGGAGGTGGACAAGAAGGAAGCCCATGCTACTGATTTGAAGGCAGCCGAAGCAAGGTCCACATGTGAAGATTGTGGAGAGTACGGCCATGTCCAGAGGAATTGTCCGGAGGAAGCTAAAGTGCTCGAATACATGAGGAAAGGAGATTTGTCTCCACCGTCCTACTTCCGCTACGGGCAAGGTAGACCTCAATTTAATGCAAGCTCATCTCTTCAAAACTCGGTGCCTCTTCGTATACAATGGAAGGAGTTCATGGAGGAGCAATGCAAGATCAACAAGGACATTGTCGCTAAGTTCAAGTCTATGGACAAGATATTGGAGAACATTGATGGCAAGGTGACGGAGGTCGGAAGCTCTAACCACCAAGTGCTCAACATGATGAAGATGCTAGAGACACAAGTGACCCAGCTAGCTGGACGCTTACCTAGTAATGAAGGAAGACTACCGGGGCAACCTCAAAATCCGGAGACGGCAAAAGCAATTCAAACTCGCTCGGGAAAAGAGACCGAAGATCCTGAACACCCGGCCGGAGCAAGGAAGTCTAAGCCAAGTGTTGGAGCCGAGATGACATCGAAAGAGAAAGCGCCTACTCCCGCACCGGAGATAGTCACCCAAGAGACGGAGTTTGAGATGATCGATGAAGATACAAAGATTCTTCCTCCGAGGCCACGTTACCACAAAGGTAAAATTGATGAGCATTTCAAAAAATTTGTTGAAGTGGTTCGCAAGTTGAACATCAATATGCCGCTCTTGGACACTCAACAAGTTCCAACATACTCTCGCTACTTCAAAGACATACTTTCGAACAAGCGTGAGATGCCGCCGCCAAGTACCATTAAGATGACCGAAGAATGCAGCGCGGCTATCGCCGATCAAGCTCCCGAGAAGAAGAGGGATCCGGGGTGTCCTACCATCCCGTGTTCCATTGGATCATACATGTTCGAGAGAGCATTGTGTGNGGGGCAACCTCAAAATCCGGAGACGGCAAAAGCAATTCAAACTCGCTCGGGAAAAGAGACCGAAGATCCTGAACACCCGGCCGGAGCAAGGAAGTCTAAGCCAAGTGTTGGAGCCGAGATGACATCGAAAGAGAAAGCGCCTACTCCCGCACCGGAGATAGTCACCCAAGAGACGGAGTTTGAGATGATCGATGAAGATACAAAGATTCTTCCTCCGAGGCCACGTTACCACAAAGGTAAAATTGATGAGCATTTCAAAAAATTTGTTGAAGTGGTTCGCAAGTTGAACATCAATATGCCGCTCTTGGACACTCAACAAGTTCCAACATACTCTCGCTACTTCAAAGACATACTTTCGAACAAGCGTGAGATGCCGCCGCCAAGTACCATTAAGATGACCGAAGAATGCAGCGCGGCTATCGCCGATCAAGCTCCCGAGAAGAAGAGGGATCCGGGGTGTCCAACCATCCCGTGTTCCATTGGATCATACATGTTCGAGAGAGCATTGTGTGACCTTGGCGCAAGTGTGAGCGTCATGCCAAAGGCCGTGTACGAGAAGCTACGCTTACCGGAGCCGGAACCCACCGCCATGTGTCTAGAGCTAGCGGACAACTCCGTTCACTGTCCTATGGGCTTCACGAAAGATGTACTCGTGAAGATCGAAGAACACCTAGTTTCCGTGGACTTTGTGATTCTTGATATGGGAGAAGGGAAAAAGTCACCACTCATCCTTGGGAGGCCGTTCCTCAAGACCGCAAGGGCGAACATCGACGTTGGCAAGGGAGAGATCAAGTTCGACATCAATGGCACCATGAGCGAGTTCAAGTTTCGTCCACGCTTTGAGGTATGCAATATGATCAATGTTAAATATATTCCACCTCACCGTCGTGACACCAAGGAGGAGCCGAAGAAGAAGGAAGCGAAGGAGACCAAAGAAGTTGTTGCATCCATCGAGACAAAAGCTCAACGCCCGCTTGTGAAGACCAAAAAGATGACTAAGCCGAAGAATAATCCCGCACCCAAGCCAAGGATTGTGCAAAAGTGGGTGCCCAAGACTGCAATGCCCACACCGAGCGTTGGTCTGAAGTGAAGAAAACAAGAAGTCTAGCTATAGACTATAAACGAAGCACTTTGCGGGAGGCAACCCATTCGTCGAGTCGAGAATAAGCTACCGGGAGGACAACTCGTTCGTCGAGTCAAGAATAAGCTACCGGGAGGACAACCCGCGAAGACCTTTCAAAACCAATGACTTGAGCCTTCCCATGATTTATTTGTTTAATCTTCAGAAACCTAAAACCAAATTCCCATACCCATTTTGGCGACCGTCCTTTCCATGATGGCCGGACCAAGTCGATCTTTGTAAAGACACGAGTAGAGCCAAACGTTGCTCTTAATTCTTTAAATTCTTTGACGCATGATAGGCTCACGCAACCTTAGCAATTTTTAGTTTTGTTTCCCTAGGATTAGGATTTTTCTAAGCCCCTTTTGTATTATTTTCTTTCAAAATATCTCCCTCATTTTGGCCAAAATTTGGAACCTAAACCTATGACCCACGGTTGAACTCGGGAAAATTCGCTATCAATTCATGAAAGTGAGCAATACCGGTACAATCAAAATTAATGTAGTCGAAAATATTTCTCGACTCACAAGTGTTTATGATGCCCAAATTCCCCTCTAATTATTCAAACTCATTGCTTGCTTTGAGCTGGTTTTACTTGTCATGATTAGAGGAGGATTTAAGCATGTAAACATACTTTGGAAGGGTTTATGATCATTATCATCACTAAATGACCAAGATTGAGTTCACGGGATGTCGGGGGTAGACCCCCAGGGGTACCCAGCAGGCGGATTGGCCCAACCAGCAAGGGGCGGCCCAATCCGAGTGCATCTGGATCGGTTTGACGGACTGGCTGGCCCACCAGTCAGGAGGCCCACCAGTCGGGCGAACCGGATGGGCGCGACGGCGCGCGCGGCAAGGAAAGAAGACGGCGTGTCCCGCAAGAAGCTCGGAGATCAGGATAAACTAGCCGGAATTGTAGGGAAAGATATCTGTAATCGTTATAGGATCAAATCCTTGTATTCGGGTAGGTTACGATCTCTGGCCGACTTGTAACTCAAGGCAGCCGGACTATATAAGGCGCCTTGAGACCCCCCTCCAGAGCATCAACATCTACGCTACAACCCACGATCATACAACCCTAGGACAGAACCCAACTACGGAGATCCTTCCAGGAACTTCATACACAGCAATACAATCGCCGCCAACACAGGACGTAGGGTGTTACGTCATCTCGACGGCCCGAACCTGTTCAATCCTTGCGTCTTGTGTTACCATCGACTTCTGATCCTCGATCTGTCCCTCAACAAATCAACCACGTAGGCTACCCTGTGTGGACTGCCGGGTCCAAACATCCGACAGTTGGCGCGCCAGGTAGGGGTTGATCGACGTGATCATCAAGCAAGATCGATGGCAGAATTCCAAAACCTATCTCCGATTGATCTACTACACGGCGGCGGCGACACAACCTTCGGAGAACACGCATGGCGGCGTGACCGAACCCCACATGCATCTACTCGGTCTCCCCGGATCAATCTCCAAAAGCTGCACCATGCTGCGTCAGTAGTCGGACTCGGCGAAGCGCCGCGGACGTCTACGTCGTCCAGTTCTAGACAGAGTCGTCCATGAATCAACTGCCAAAATCCATCTACAAACGCAGCAGTACCGCCGAGTCCTGGACTCTGACCCACTGCATGCCGCCGACCATGCACCGATTCGGAAGCAGCGCCGGCATGGGGCAAGGCGCCCTCCGCAGTTTGCCCTATGGGGTCGTCTACGCAAACAGGTGGATCCAAGCAGTCACGAGAGACCTGACGAGAAGACAGATACGACACGAACTGCAGGAGTCAGGATGCAACTGCATGCTGATCTGTATTACTGTGCCAATCTCCAACATGCCGGTGGCAACCTCAATGACGTACACAGCGTCGTCGACGACGACAACTCCGATTGCAGGGACCTAACTGAATGGCTCGTCCTGACTGGCCGGCTTGGCCAACATTTGATGCCGACACGCCACGTCCACTCGGCGGCCACGACGACCAACGTGCCCTCATCCGACGATTCTCCAACTCTGACACGAATCAAGCTAAGTCATATTTAAATACTTTTTACGATATTTTTCGGTCACCACGTATCTCCGTATACATGTCTCCATGATCATCGCCGACTACCCTTGCTTTGTTCCTGACTGCTTATACAGCCCGAGCGCTACACAAGCAGTCGGGCTACACCCAACAGACGCATATTGCATTTTTCTCCATCGTTTATTTCTTTTTCCACTCTTGTACAAGTCGCTAAAGTACTTGGGAAGCACACGCCTTAATCCGTGAAACCTCGACTCTTCCGTACGCCTACGCTCCTACGCGTGCATGCGGCCCAGCTCCCTGCGCTATGGACTACGGCTATCGGGGATCAGGTGCATAAACGTAACAGGATAACTACCCGAGGAAATTAATAGACTTAAAGAGTTGGAAGTAGAAATTCTATTACATACAACGCCGAATGTTTTTCTCCAGAATTAGTGTTTGCTACACCATATACTACCTATCCTTCATATCTTCATTGCAGGGCACAGGTTTGGATCCTGAGCTTGCCTGTTACGCTCGGGGGCTGGCGCCGGGACGACCACTCGGCGTGCTCGGCCCTCACGCTCGGGGGCTGGCGCCGGGACGACCACTCGGCGTGCTCGGCCCTCACGCTCGGGGGCTGGCGCCGGGACGACCACTCGGCGTGCTCGGCCCTCACGCTCGGGGGCTGGCGCCGGGACGACCACTCGGCGTGCTCGGCCCTCACGCTCGGGGGCTGGCGCCGGGACGACCACTCGGCGTGCTCAGCCCTCACGCTCGGGGGCTGGCGCCGGGACAACCACTCGGCGTGCTCGGCCCTCACGCTCGGGGGCTGGCGCCGGGACGACCACTCGGCGTGCTCAGCCCTCACGCTCGGGGGCTGGCGCCGGGACGACCACTCGGCGTGCTCGGCCCTTACGCTCGGGGGCTGGCGCCGGGACGACCACTCGGCGTGCTCAGCCCTCACGCTCGGGGGCTGGCGCCGGGACGACCACTCGGCGTGCTCAGCCCTCACGCTCGGGGGCTGGCGCCGGGACAACCACTCGGCGTGCTCGGCCCTCACGCTCGGGGGCTGGCGCCGGGACGACCACTCGGCGTGCTCGGCCCTCACGCTCGGGGGCTGGCGCCGGGACGACCACTCGGCGTGCTCGGCCCTCACGCTCGGGGGCTGGCGCCGGGACGACTACTCGGCGTGCTCAGCCCTCACGCTCGGGGGCTGGCGCCGGGACGACTACTCGGCGTGCTCGGCCCTCACGCTCGGGGGCTGGCGCCGGGACGACCACTCGGCGTGCTCAGCCCTCACGCTCGGGGGCTGGCGCCGGGACGACTACTCGGCGTGCTCAGCCCTCACGCTCGGGGGCTGGCGCCGGGACGACTACTCGGCGTGCTCAGCCCTCACGCTCGGAGGGCTGGCGCCGGGACGACCACTCGGCGTGCTCGGCCCTCACGCTCGGGGGCTGGCGCCGGGACGACCACTCGGCGTGCTCAGCCCTCACGCTCGGGGCTGGCGCCGGGACGACCACTCGGCGTGCTCAGCCCTCACGCTCGGGGGCTGGCGCCGGGACGACCACTTCGGCGTGCTCAGCCCTCACGCTCGGGGGCTGGCGCCGGGACGACCACTCGGCGTGCTCGGCCCTCACGCTCGGGGGCTGGCGCCGGGACGACCACTCGGCGTGCTCGGCCCTCACGCTCGGGGGCTGGCGCCGGGACGACCACTCGGCGTGCTCGGCCCTCACGCTCGGGGGCTGGCGCCGGGACGACCACTCGGCGTGCTCGGCCCTCACGCTCGGGGGCTGGCGCCGGGACGACCACTCGGCGTGCTCGGCCCTCACGCTCGGGGGCTGGACGCCGAAATTAACGCTGGATGATTTAGCCAGATGCTCCTTGACTAACCCTTGGACCGATTCCTTCGGAATCGCTTCAAGGCTCGGGGGCTACGGCCAACGGACGCACCTCGCGGCGCATCCGTTGATCATTTGGTGACCTCAGAAGAAGGCTACTAACCCTTGGACCGATTCCTTCGGAATCGCTTCAAGGCTCGGGGGCTACGGCCAACGGACGCACCTCGCGGCGCATCCGTTGGAAGACGGCTCTTTTCTCTCCAGTATCACGCGGTTTCGCTTCCAACTGCAGCAGGCTCGACGCTTCATCAGACAGCACGACCTCGCCGACTTGTCTCTCAACCACGTACTACTCGGGGGCTTGTCGGGGGTAGACCCCCAGGGGTACCCAGCAGGCGGATTGGCCCAACCAGCAAGGGGCGGCCCAATCCGAGTGCAACTGGATCGGTTTGACGGACTGGCTGGCCCACCAGTCAGGAGGCCCACCAGTCGGGCGAACCGGATGGGCGCGACGGCGCGCGCGGCAAGGAAAGAAGACGGCGTGTCCCGCAAGAAGCTCGGAGATCAGGATAAACTAGCCGGAATTGTAGGGAAAGATATCTGTAATCGTTATAGGATCAAATCCTTGTAATTCGGGTAGGTTACGATCTCTGGCCGACTTGTAACTCAAGGCAGCCGGACTATATAAGGCGCCTTGAGACCCCCTCCAGAGCATCAACATCTACGCTACAACCCACGATCATACAACCCTAGGACAGAACCCAACTACGGAGATCCTTCCAGGAACTTCATACACAGCAATACAATCGCCGCCAACACAGGACGTAGGGTGTTACGTCATCTCGACGGCCCGAACCTGTTCAATCCTTGCGTCTTGTGTTACCATCAACTTCTGATCCTCGATCTGTCCCTCAACAAATCAACCACGTAGGCTACCCTGTGTGGACTGCCGGGTCCAAACATCCGACACGGGAAGAAATATTGTGCTCTCCACCTAACTCCACATGCAAGAGGAGGCAGCCATGCATGGTGGTACACTCATTTTGCAGGATTGAAAGCAACATTTGGAGTGGAGTTGAAGCAAAGGACAAAGACATTAATCAAAGCGGAGAAAACAATAGACAAGTGGACAACTTTGCTAAAAATGAACGGTTCACAACAATTGGATGGTGCAAAGCATGTGGAGCTGCTGGACATCAATCAAGAATTCACTCAGGAAGAGGTGGAGCAAGGGCACGTGAAGCAGGCCAGGGAGGACCCAAGGCCGGCCGACCCCAAGCCCCTAGGCCGGCCAGCCTGGCCTCCATTTATGCCCCTTGGTGCTCATCTTTCGCAGGTACGTCTCTCATACAATTCTAAGTCCGTGTTCTTCAGTTCTTCCACCATGAAAACCACCAGAGGCATGGAGGAAGAGGACAAGGTGTGTTGGTTTTTGTGATTGTGCAGCAAGGCGCCATGAGGAGGCAAATCATGAACATCATCCATGGAAAGAGGACAAGGTCGTCAGCGTCCGATGCGCCATCGGCGAGCTCTTCGCGGAAGCATTCCGTTGCGGAGTCACCGCGAAGCATGGAGGAAGACAACCCTATGCAAAGGAGCGACATGCTGCTCCTTGGAGGGATGCAAGATCCAAGAAGTTCATCCATGCGGTTCACCAAACCATGTGGACGTGCCGGCGCACCACCACCTCCTACACCTCGACGTTCCACAAGATCAACCGCACCACCACCATACAAGCCAAAAATTTCATAATATGGGTTTGTGATTTTGTCGGAGGAAGAAGAAGCAAGGCTTAAGAATTTGAAGGGAAGAGTGAAGGCAAACACTGACTTTGATGATGATGCACTATAGAAATTGGGATTCTATGGTGATACCTATGGGCTACTGGACAACCTCGGATGGAGGCAATTTTCCGATGGTGTTCCGGTGGACGTGCATGCAGAAATTGCTTTGGAGATTATGATGACCATGAGAGTTGTGACAAGAAAAATTGATGAGCAAGAAGTGTCATGCCTTGAATTTAGGTTGAAGAATGAAGAAAAGTCCATCACCTTTGAAGGAATTGGAAGCTTACTTGGTTTCAATGGTGATGCACCCGAAAGAGCCGAAGTCGAAGAAGGTGGGATATATAAATTTTGGAAGAAAATTGCAAGGGATGACAACCACCAAAGGAAGAACATAAGCAATGTCATACTTCAAATATTTCATTCTTGGATAAGCAGGAGAATTTTCGGACGGATGAGAGAGTCCAAAGTAACCGATATGGAGTTAAATTATTTATACTCCGCATTGGTGAAAAAGCAAGCAATTGATCCTACCTACATCATGATTGATAGGTGGGTATGTGAAGCAACATCCGGCTCCAGAGAGATCGGCTCGGGTTGTTATCTCTCCATGATAGCAATTGCATTGAGCCCAAGATTGGAGACAAACTCGGCATTCTTCATGAAAGGGACTGATTTTGGAATAGAGGCTATGAGGCAAGGACACTACAACGGAGGTGATGAGAAGAATGGGTACAAAGTTGCAAATACAAGTATTTATCTCCCCGATGTAAGATTGAAGTTATTTGGAAGAGGAAGAATTGATTGGCGGGATGAAAAGATTTTGATCAAGGCCAAGAAGAATAAAAGAGAGAGGCATGTTGGAGAGTCATCGGCACCGGTTGTAGAAGAAGTGGGAGAGGAATTGCCACCGGCTAGTTCCTCTTATTGGACTACGGAATTTCAAAATGCACCAAGTGGAGAAAGACCTCCGGATGGATGGGGGCAACAATGGGGACATGCACCACCTGAAGCATGGGGTATGGAGCGTCGGTTGCACCACCGATGTATGCACCGCCGCCTACATATAGCAATTATGGCTACCCACCGCCACCACATCAAGGAGTGTTTCCGGATCCATCTTTAGGAGCTCAATTTGCACATCTCTAACAACCGGAAAGAAGCACAAGGACAATTGGAGCCTACGCCGATAGGAACTTGGAGGACATTAATGCTATCCGGAGGCATACGGACCGACTAGAAGATGGAACCGTGGGGATTGCATATCAAATGGGACTTCTAGGATTGGGGCCGCCGGAATATTTTGATGGAGGAGCTTCTCAAGTGTATTATGACCAAGGGTATAACGCAAGACAGCCGCCAAGCCAAGAGGAGTGACCAACAAGGACCAAGAATAAATTGCTCGCACGTGTGGTTTGAGTTTTTCCCCTTTCTTTTATTTATTTTCAGCGTGTGTGCAAGCTTATGTGCGTAGCAATTTTCTGTTTTTATTTATTTTCAACATGTGTGTTAGTGTGTGCTTTTGTTTATCATCACCATGATCACTATATTTATCACCGATACTTTCATGATATGATTACTAGTGATGATAGAAAGTTTATGCCATGTTGAATATGATGATCGTTGTTGCTTTGTCTATTTTTGCGCTTGGCTTATGCATGATTGAACTAATGCTCTCCCTAACACGATCTAAAATTTATCTAAATACCGGCTCAATCTTTTGTGGAGGTTATGATAATTTTAGGCCCGTGTTTATTATTCTTGCTCTCTCTTTTAAACTTGTCAAGAGATGTTTAATTGCTGAAATTAATTAAAGCTAGCCTTGCCATTAATACCTTTTGCAATTGCTCTACCTATCCAAAGCCTAAATGACATATCATGTCGAACCATAGTTTAAGAATTTTTTTCAAGTGAATTGATTCAGGATTTATCTTCTCTGGTACGAGACTAAGAAGCTAACCATTCTGTTTTGCGTACCTTCTTTTTGCTAGCTTATCTATCCATGCATTGTGAGTTTCTACATCGAAAACTTCACAAACTTCGCTGGATATCCACCCTGAAACCCAAATTATCTTTTTGTGAAATACCTCCTTGACCACAACCTATTTTGAGTATAGATCATTATCTCGAGGAAATTCCGAAGAATCAAGAGCTTGATACAAGGAACATCTATTTGGGAGGCATCCAAGAGCACGTGCAAGAAAAATTAGAAGAAACAGAGGACCACAACAAGTGGGCTGGCCAGTCTCATCACCATGAGCCGACCGACCTACCCCCCTTCTCCTCCGATGGCTTCATTATTCGACGAGAAGATACTCCCCAAAGATTCAAATCATTTTCCAAAAGATTGAGATGGATACTTACTCTAGCTTTGGCCAACACTTCTATGCTCGAGGACGAGCAATCGTTTAAGTATGGGGGGGAGGCTAAGTACTAATGTTGCTAGAAGTTCTAAGGAGCATAAAGAAAAAAATAAGAAAAAGAAAAAAATGTGTTGAAAAAGGAAAATGGAAAGAAAAAAGTGTGAAAATAAATGCTCTTTAGTTCTTTTTGCCTCATTAAATTCCATTGTGCCTTAAAGATCATTCCATACTCAAATATTCCAACCATGTGCAATCTGATAACGAGGACTTCATTTGTGCCTCGGGATCACCCTTCGCCACTTGCACATGTCCACTATCTAAAAAGCATGTGTTCAGTTTTCCCCCTCTCCACAAAATTGAATATTTTCCATGGTCTTTTTGACTAGTCTCGGTAAACCCATGAGAAGTACTTCTTGTTTTGATAATATCTTGATCATAATATCTTTTGTTAGGACTAACCTTTCCCATAGCTTCAGATAAAGCCTTAACACATACATGAGAGAAAGGAAGGTAAAGAGAGTTCTAACAAAGTTCGAGAGACAAGATGAGCTGAGAGTTTCCATGAGTAATTGCAATGAGGTTTTAAATTATTGACTTTGGTTTAGCAATACTTTTGAAACTTACTTCTTAATTCCTGAGACTTGTTTAAATTAGAGAGCATGTGTTTAACTTTTTGTGGAGAACATTTAATTCATATCTACCCTCCATATTGGAAAGTGTCGACGTTGTACTCTGCAGATATTTGTCTGGCAAGCACCCCGCTTTGTGCGAAGATTGATCACGGTGCACGAACAAAGAGACACGAGATTTTATACTGGTTCGGGCCCTCGAGATCGAGTAATAACCCTACGTCCAGTTGCTGCTTGTATTATCTCGGCGAGTACAGATTACAATGGCGTAACAAGTACCCTCGGGTGTATTGGCTAAGATTGGAGATACCCTCTACGCACAGGACCCCCGCTATTTATATCCAGGGAGACGTGCCTTACAAGACAAAATAGACCTAAACCTAGTAGGACTCTAACTATCATCGGCCTTTCCTTCTGCGATCTGGCCATCGTGTCTTGTTCGGAGTCTTCATCGTTCGGAGTCGGTAGTCGGCAATTCTCGTGATCGGGCACGCTGGTATTATGGCCTCAACAGTAGCCCCCGAGCATATCTTATTCAGAAAAGGTTGATCTTTAAGTTGCCTTCGGTCTTTATGCTCTTCGGGTGATTTTTGGGTATGATTATACCTCAACAATCACTTGTAAACGAGAGCCAGAAAAGATCCTGAACTCTTGAATGGTGAAACCTGCATCTGAATGATAAGGTCAGAGAAAATATTAGCCATAATAATAATAAACAAACATTCCATTCGAAAGTTGGAAGACCAGGGATTGATGTAACGGCTGCTCAGTGCATTTAAAACCCACTCCGCACGTCTCCCGAAACTTTAGCAGCGCACGCGGCATTTACGGCTCTGCTCCGGTTCCTCGATTCTCGCGCGAAGCGTCGCCTCTGAGTCTTTAAATACCGAATCCCTTGGATTGATTTGTACTTGAACCTTCCTTTCTAAGCCTTCCCCTTCCCCTCGCCATGGGAAAGAAAAAGCTCAGCCGCAAGTTCAAGCTCCCTCGTCTCCTTTTTGGAGACTCTCCCCACGGCTCCGTCGAACTGCCGTCCGACAAGCCGGAGGATCTGCCGGTGACGACCCCACCTGCTGCTCCTCCTCAGGCTCTGCTCCTCGCCCTCCCCTGGCATGGGGATGGAGGAGTCGTGAACGAGCCACCAGAGGAGGCTCCGCCCATGGCGTCCCCGGCTCCCGAGGCTGCTCCGTCAAGCATTGCCGCCGGGAAGCACTCTGCGCCTTCTTCCCCAGCCCCGGCGTCTCCCATCTCCCTCTCCTCCGATGACGAGCTATCACGAGGAAGGAGTGGAGCTCGGCTGAAGCCGGAACCCGTCGCGCGCAGGCGCATCTTCGTTTTCTGCTCAAGTGGACACCAGCGGCGATGAGGAACTCGCTCGGCGCCTCTTCGTCTCCTTGAACCGCGACCTGATCGGGATCCCCGGAGACGGAGCGCTCGTGGATCTCGTCAGTGACTCTGAAGAAGAGAACGCGGTAGATGATCCGCCGGCCGGCGCCGCACCGCCTTGATCATCGCCGACGATGTTTAGTCAGGCGAAGATCGTTATTTTGATGTTTTTAGTTTTAGGATAATTATCAATCCCCTGTGAAATGTACTCCCTTTTGGATAAATGAAGCAATTTCACTTGAGAGATGCAACAATAGTCCATCTTCCTTTGTTTGGAAATTTTTCATGTCGATCTGTTTGCGAGACTGCCTGTTTAAGGAATGAAAGCCCCCAAACAGAAACTTCTCCGAACAGACCACGCAATACTAAGTATGTTCGGGAAATTTGACCCTGACCAATCATGATCGGGGTATTTCCTCTATACACACCAAGTGTTCGGTCATTTAAAACTGATAGCTTCCCAGGTAAGCTATCAATCCCAAATACATTGAATTTGACCTGCACAGTTTTCGAAACGACGCGTGCCGCAGAAAAAGGAAAAAATCTTTTTGACCCAACAGTGACTGCGGATTGCATGGCTCAAGGGCAGATTTCTCGGGGTTCGTGCTCCCTCGTGAAACCATAAAGTCCCTCGGCGCAACCGCTCGGACTCCATTTGGGCCTTTCGTCTTCCTCGCTTGCATCTACCAACACTCGCCATTCTTCATCCATTTTCTCCCCTTTATCCATCTGTTCCTCCAGCCTCTCAAGCCAGCTGCTCACCGCCATGGCCTCCTCGCACCACTCCTCATCTGATGGCGAATCATCAGGAGATCAGAGCAGCGCCGCCACCGGACGAGAACTTCGCAGCGGCAACACGATCTGCACCATGGACAAGTACTGGCACAAATCCACCACCACGGCAAAGCAACTGCAGAAAC
Organism: Alloteropsis semialata; assembly: GCA_004135705.1. Lineage (NCBI taxonomy): Eukaryota > Viridiplantae > Streptophyta > Magnoliopsida > Poales > Poaceae > Alloteropsis > Alloteropsis semialata. Next base: position 36,777,840 of record CM014278.1, read on the forward strand.
TGGAGGACCTTGGACTGCTCCCTGACACCAGCCTTTTCCCTCGTCGTCATGCCAAAGGTCAGCTGTTCCCGACCGCCAACACTCTCGAGTTAGTGGCCTTCTTGGAGTTTTTCCATTGTGGATTTGGGGTCTATCCATCAGATTTCTTCCACAGCGTCTGTGAGCGTTACCAGATTGAGCTTGTGCATCTCAAGCCCGGCGCCTTGACCATGCTTAGTGTTTTTGCCTTTTTATGCGAAGCTTGGTTAGGAATTAAGCCCTCATTGCTTTTGTGGAGATACTTTTACACTCCTGCATTCTACAAGAATCAAGTCATGATTGGGTCCATCGGGTTCTCCTTGAGAGATCGGGAGATCTATATCCCCTTTCCAGTAAAAGATTGCTGGAAGGGATATGAGCGTCATTGGTTTTACATCACCCTTCCCCAAGCCTCAGTGGCGAAAGGGAAGCATTTGATGCCCTATCTCAAGGAAGAAACCAAGGCTTTGCCAAGAGTGACTCCAGAAATGCAGAAGCATATTGATCGGATCTTGGAGCTCCGTAACACCGGCCTGACAGCAGTCCACGTAGCAGAAGTCTTCATCAGGTGGAGATTTATTCCACTCATGACTCATGACCGCTACGCTTGGTCATTCAGGGGCGACAACGATCCGAACAGAATGAAGCCCGAAGGTTGGTCTTTAGTTTTTCTTGTTTGGTAATTTTTCTGAGTTTGTTCGGTCATTTTGAGATCATGACTCTTAACTAGCAGTTGTCCCAGAAACAGAGGTGGCTGCTTGCCTAAAGAAGATGTTCGGGGCCGGTCTCCCAGACTGGGAAGGCGTCCCAACACCTTACAGCGCTGACAACCCTCCTCTGGAGGTAAACTGTTTCTCAGAAAACTCGCTTTCTTGCTTAATGTTCATATGATATATCATCTTTCTCCCGAACAGGTCCCTCCTATTGTTGATGCCCCCACCATGAGCGGAGCCATCAATATTGAGGAAGAGGGGGAGCAGCCCGTCGACCAAGGCATCGAGTCCCCGACCAACGAACAGTCTGAACCCTCTCCTGCTGTGGAGAAAGAGATCCCGAGCAGCCCCAAGGTAACTGTCCCCTGAACCCGCAAGCGCTCTCGCAGCGTGAGCACGGAGAGGGTGACTCCAGGTTCGGGAACTCTTGGTATGCCCGGTCCCGGTGAGCTGCTACCCAGCCACGACCCGCCTCGTCCTGTTGCCCAGGTACCAAGCATGATCGTATTTGGACGTTTATTTGCAGCCTTTGACCGCATAACCAAAGCTAAACGTGTTCGGGAGATTTCTCATCAGGAAATTCGTGCGACCCCGCTGTCATCAAAGCCCACATCTGGTGTCAAGCGATTCAAAGTTAGAATCCCGACATCCAAGTAAGAACTCTGACTTGCTTGGTTATGCTTGAGTACTTCTCACAGGGAGAATTTTGTTTAACTATTTTTGGTTGTTTGTTCGGGAAATTAGGCCTTCCTAGCCTGCTGCTTCTCCTCCCATCAGGCCATCAGAGAAAACTCCCGAGCTTGACTCGGCAGCTCGACCCGACGATGCGGATAAGCATGTGGAGGATGCAGGGCCTGCCCCCATGCCCTTGGGCCCGATCATTACTTCACTCTCGGCAGCCGAGGAGCAATGGCGTGCGTTAGACGCTCGTGCCTCTACTGCGGAAGCGTCTATGATCAGACTGGAGGCCCAAGTTACCGTTCTCCAGTCCGAGAAAGAAGGTACATGCATTATGCTACCATGTTCAGTTTTTAGGTCCTTATTCGCAAACTTTTGCTCATACACTGCCTCTGATCCTGTAGCTAACTCCAAGAGCATTGAAATACTCGAGAAGAAAAACTTGGATCTGGAAGGCAAGCTTGCTGTCCAGGACAAGGATGTTGCTGATCTTGCTGCCCGACTTGAAGCTTCAGAGAAGCGCAGTGCGTCTTTGGAGTGCAGGCTGATGGAAGGTGCTTGCGTCGCCGCAACACATACCATCGGGGCCTTGAAGAGCCACATTCCCGATCTCGATGTCTCGCTGCTCTCCAAAGGCTTCAGGTGCTCGGCAACAGATGCTGAGGTACTGTTCGATAGTCTTGCCCCCTTGGTGGAACCGTTTGTAAAGAAACTTGACCTCCATTTGAGTGACTCGGAGGAATCACCTTGAACTTTGTGCTTGGATCTTGTAATAGGGCAAAACTTTAAAGGTTTAGAGTGCAGTTTTATTTTGTGAAATATATGCTAGCATGGCTTGCGTAAGTTTGAGAGCTGATCGGTGTTTTTGTTGAACTTTTTAACTGATAGCTTTGTCATAGCCAAAAATCCTGTTACCATAAGCTATTTTGGAATTGTTTAGTTGCTGAGACACGAGCGGTCTTCTGAACTGTGTAATTCCTTGTAGTTAAGGTGTTTGGTCAATTTAGCATAGCCTAGCCTTCTTGATTTAAAAATCCCAATTCTTGCGTGGTAATGGTACCATAGTAGCCCCCGGGCTCTTTTACAGTCATGCAGGCATGCTGAAAAAGAGTCTTTAAAAGTACAAATCTGCAAGAATGTCCCGATCATATGGGGAGCCCCCGAGCGTTACGCTTAGGATGCATAGAATAGGTCTGAAGAGACTTTCAGCGTGGTAGTCCCCGGCTCTTTGTTAGTATATGCAATATGGTAACAAAGAGTAGAAATAGAATTGAAAAATAGAACCCAGCCCCCGAGCGTAAAAGCGAGGGTGAGTAAAGTGTGCAGAACTTATCTTTTTTTTTGTTGGCGCTGTAGGCGACGCGGACGACGGCTTTTATCTGCCAAACTTGATGGACAGGCTTGAACTTGCTTGATTACCTTTGTTTAGGCATAGAATCTGCGTGGTTGATCCATGTTCCACGTGTTTGGCAGCATATCTCCATCTATCTCCGCGATCCTGTAAGCTCCTGGTCGGGCGATGTCTACTACGATGTATGGCCCTTGTCATGGAGAGGACAGTTTGTTTTTGTCCTTGGTGCATTGATCCAACTTGAGCACCATGTCACCAATGCATAGGCTTCTCTTGCGAATATTAGCATCGTAGTATTGTCGCAGCTTTTGCTGATACTGTGCCACTCTAAAAGCGGCTGCATCATGAGCCTCCTCCAGGAGGATTAACTCATCTGCGCGTCTGTCAGGCTCTTCAGTTTCTAAAAATAGTGCTACGCGTGGGGCTTGTAGTCGGATGTCGGACGGTAGAATTGCCTCTGCTCCATATACCAAGAAGAAGGGTGTCTCGCCTGTTGCCCTGTTCATGGTGGTCCTCATTGACCAAAGTACTGTAGGAACTTCATGAATCCAACGCTTGTCGTAAGCTTGCAATCTGTTAAAGATTCTCTTCTTGATGCCCTGGAGCACGATGCCATTGGCACGCTCTACTTGCCCGTTCGTCTTCGGGTGATTTACCGATGACCGATCATGCTTGATCCCGTGGTCATAGCAAAAATCAGAAAACTTTTTGCTTTTAAACTGTGTTTCATTATCAGAGATTATCCTGTTTGGGATGCCGAATCATACGACAATACTCTATAGGAATTTGACAGCTGCCTCTTTTGTGATTTTTTGAACCAGCTCGGCCTCAACCCATTTTGTGAATGTGTCGATGCCGACGAACAGAAATTTGTAACCCCCAACAGCCCTTGGAAAGGGCCCGAGGATGTCTATCCCCCATGTGGCAAAGGGCCATGACAAAGGAATAGTGTTTAGAGCTTGCGCAGGTTTAGTTTTTCTTGCGAAGAATTGGCATGCCTCGCACTTCTTAACTAACTCGACTGCGTCTTGAAGAGCTGTAGGCCAGTAGAAGCTCTGTCGAAATGCTTTCCCTGCTAGGTATCGGGGAGAAGCGTGTGATCCACAGATTCCTCCGTGAATGTCGTGGAGCAAACTAATGCCCTCGGTCCGTGTGATGCATTTGAGGAGCATCCCGTTGCGGGTTAGCTTGTGTAACCGTCAACCAATTGATAGTTCTTGGCTTTACGATGGATTTTCTCCAATGTAGCATCATCGTCCGGAATAGCTTGGTTTGTGAGGTACGCCCGGATTGGATCCATCCAGTTCTCCTCATTTCCAACTAGAGCGGCAGCTTGGGCCGTACCGACCAACATAGACTTCTTGATGGATTCGTCGGTTGTAGAAACTGTGCCTTTAGCAGGCGCGGTGTTTTGGTTCAGTAGTGAAACCGACACAGAAGGTTTAGTAAGAACTTCAAGTAACATGTTACCTGGGAGCCGTGTGCGCTCGGCAGCTTCCTTTGCTAGCTTGTCTGCATCGCTATTGAATTCCCTTTTTACGTGTCGTACTTCAAGCCCATCAAATTTGCTTTCCATCCGCCTGTTTGCTTCCAAATACTTGGCCATAACCTCGCTCCGCGCGCTGTACTCTTTCATGACCTGCTTTGTGGCTAACTCGGAATCCCCTTTCACGAGCAGCCTTCTAACGCCAAGAGATGCAGCTATGCGGAGTCCTGTCAAGAGTCCTTCATACTCGGCAATAATATTAGTAGGGGTTGGATCGACAAAATTGATTTGTAATGCGTACCTGATGACGTCATTATGTGGTGAAATTAGGACCACCCCAGCTCCCGCGCTTGCTCTGCAAAATGCTCCGTCATAGAACATGGTCCAATGTTCAGGATTTTGGGCAGCTTCTTCGGGTTCAGGATTAGTCCACTCTGCGATGAATTCTGCCAGAGCCTGCGACTTGATGGCAGTTCTGGGTATGAATTCAACGTCGTAAGCCCCCAGCTCCACAGACCATTGTGCAATCCTTCCCACGGCATCCCGATTATGTAAAATGTTACCTAGGGGGTAGGTCGACACGACCTTGATCTTGTGGCTCAGAAAATAATGCTTGAGCTTCCTGAAAGTCATTAGCACAGCATATAGTAATTTCTGAATCTGAGGGTACCTTGTTTTGGCGTCATGTAACACCTCGCTCACGAAGTAAACGGGGTGTTGTGTTGTTGACTTTTCCGTTGGTCTCTCGACCACCAGAACTGTACTGACAACAGTTGGTGTGGCTGCTACATACAACAGCATCTCCTCTTGTGGTTGCGGCGGGACCAGTACGGGCATTTTCCGTAGGTATTGTTTGAACGCCTGGAACGCCTCTTCTGCTTCTGCCGACCACTCAAAACGATCAGTTTTACGTAGCAATTTATAGAATGGCATACCTCGTTCGCCTGACTTGGATACGAATCGACTCAGGGACGCCATCATTCCTGCCAACTTCTGGACCTCATGGCGGCTGCGTGGAGACTTCATGTCGTCGAGTGCCTTGATCTTGTGTGGATTTGCCTCTATACCTCGCTGAGAGACAAGGTAACCAAGGAGCTTTCTCGATGATACACCGAAGGTGCATTTGGCGGCGTTGAGCATCATCCTGTTTGCACGCAAGTTGTTGAATGTTTCGGTTAAATCGGCGATTAGATCGCCTTTTAACTTACTTTTCACGACAATATCATCTATGTATGCTTCCACATTACGGCCGATTTGGCCCTCAACAAAAATGTGAACATATTTTTGATAAGTGCAACCTGCGTTTTTCAGACCAAAAGGCATTTTTATATAGCAATAAACACCAAAGGGAGTTACAAATGCAGTTTTCTCCTCATCGTCAATGCACATGCTAATTTGATGATACCCCGAATAAGCATCTAGAAAACAAAGCAGCCCGCATCCAGAGGTTGAATCTACAATTTGATCTATCCTAGGTAGTGGATACTCGTCCTTCGGGCAAGTTTTATTCAGATCGGTGTAGTCCACGCACATCCGCCACGTTCAGTTGGGCTTCTTCACCATGACTGGGTTTGCCAGCCACTCCGGGAAAGGGACCTCTCGAACGAAGCTGGCTTTGAGTAGTCAGTTGATTTCTTCGTTAATGGCGTCTTGCTTCTCCGGGGTATATCTCCTTTGCTTCTGCTTGACTGGTCGGATGCCAGTTCGTATGCCAAGCTTGTGCTCGATCACCTCCCTAGGGATCCCGGGCATATCGGACGGTTCCCAAGCGAACACATCCGCGTTTGCCCGGAGCAAAGCAATGAGCTCGAGTTCCTATTTGTCACCCAGACCAGAGCCCACCTGGGTGGTCTTGGTCGGGTCTGGCTCATCAAGGGCCACCGATTTGGTGCCTGGGTCGGTGCGCTTTGCCGGTGGCGCTCTTGGCGAGGCGGCGGCCGGCGACTCGTCTGCTTGCTGCGATGGCGTCCCCTTGACCGGGGTCTGGTCCACCACAGTCTGCTTCTCGGCAGCGCATTCATCGGTCTTCTTTTCTCCTGCAGGCACCAGTTCGGGTACTTCTTTTCCCTTGGCCCTTGATCGGGCTTCTGCTGCTCAGGAGGTTTCTGCCCCTGCTGCCTTTGCGGCAGCCTTCGGCAGGCTCTTGGTCTTTTTCTTGGCAGGTTCGGTAGCCTTGGCTGGCTCCTGTTCGTCTCCCTTGATCATGTCCAGGGTCTTCATGTCGCACTGGACCATGCCCTTGCGGTCACCGCAGACGGTGATCGGGCCCAATGGCCCCGGGACCTTGATCATGGAGTAGGTGAAGTGGGCGACCGCCATGAACTTCTTCAAGAACGGCCATCCCAGGATGCAGTTATAGGCCGACGTGATGTCAGCCACCTCAAAGGTGAGGAACTCTGTTCGGATGTTTTTGCCCTCCATGAGGGTCACCTGCAGATCGATGCTCCCTAAGGGAAAGGCTTGGATGCCTGGTATGACCCCGTAGAAAGGCTTCTCCACCGGGGACAAGGATCTCCTCGGGATCCCGAGCTCGTCAAAGGCGTTGATGAACAGCAGGTTGAGGGCGCTTCCACTGTCGATCAAGGTTCGCCCGATCTTGCGGGCCCGATCCAGGGTTTGATACACAGTGGGAGTAGCGGCCCATCATACAGCGTCTTGGGGTGATCCCTCTGATCAAATGTGATCGGGATCTCGGACCACCTCAACGGATGCTTGCAGGGCTCGGTGCTTGCTATCTGCCTCTCGACCAGCTTTAGCTGGGACTTGGAGGTTCGGGTAGAATAGCCACCGAAAATTGTGGCGATCTCTAGATCCTCGGGAAGGTCTGGCTCATCGTCACAATCCATGTAGTTCGCCGTCCGAGGATTTTGAGCGGCCTGGTCGCGTGGAGCCCCCTGTTGCTGGCTCTCCTCCTGCTTCTGCTTTTTGTACACCATGCAGTCCACAAAGTGATGCTTTGTAGATCGGTGAATCGGGCAGTACATCGGGAGATTGGTAGGTTTGCCTTGACGCTTGTACGGGGGTTTGTTGTCCACGGCCATGACCTCGTCGCCCTCGGTCTTGCGCTTCTTGTTCTTATGCTTATGCTTCTTCTTGCCTTCCCCGGCTGGCTGGCTTTGTTCGGGCTTTCCGTGGACCCGTGCTCGGGCGTCCGCCATCTTGGCGGTCTCTTCCAGGATCCCGTAGAGCTCGGCCACCGTCTTCGGGTTTTCTTGGCAAGCTCCTCCGCCGTTCGCTCGTCCTTGCAGCCCTGATTAAAGGCCACAATCACCCGATCATTCACCATGTCGGGGATGGTGTTACGGGTGTCGCTGAAGCGACGGATAGTCCCGGAGGGACTCTCCAGGTTTCTGCACACAATTGAGCAGATCCCCTTCGTGTCCGGGGCGTTTGTAGGTGCCGTGGAAGTTGGCTTCAAACGTCTCCCGGAGGTGGTTCCAAGACTTGATGCTGGCCTCAGGCAGGTTCATGAGCCATGTTCGGGCTGATCCCTGCAGGGCAGTCGGCAAGTAGTTGGCTTTGATGTAGTCGTCACCCCCGATGGCGTCGATGATCGTGGAGTAGATCTGAATCCACTCACGGGGGTTGGTTGTTCTGTCATACTTCTCAATGTTGGTAGGACGAAACTTTTCCGGCCACCTGACCTTGCGCAGGACCGGGGAGTATGCGAGGCATCCTGTTGTACCTGGTCGGGAATCACGTGGCGATGAATCTGGATGGGACCGGTAGTAGCCCTCGCGCGCTCGGTAATCTCGATTGTAGTTGAGAGTTTCCCGAGCGTCGCGGGTGCGACGGTTGTGTTCGAGCTGCGGCCTCAGGTCACGCCCTTCGTGCGGGCGATAGCGGGGACGTCCATTAACAGATCGGGAGCGAACCGGTTGTGGTTCACCAGGCCTATTTGACGGAGCATGTGGTGCGGCAGCGGCGGCCTCGAGGCGCTCCTTGGCCTTGTCCGCTGCTTCCCGAGCCTTCTTGGGGATGGTGGCCATCGGGGTTCCCTCGGCCATTGCTTCCATCGTCTCTAAGAGAGTTCGGATCTGCAGGTTGTCCTGCTCGACTGCCCAGAAATCGTTGTTAAGATTTCGGGGAGCCAGTGAGGACGCGACCTGTTGTGTATGGGTTTTAGCCGTCTGAAGAGTTGGTGCGTTGCTGAAACGCGGAGGAGGTATGGATCTACGCGAGTTGGAAGACTCAGCGGCGGTCTCGCTCCCGTTTGCAGCCAGCACATGAATGCGGCGGTCATCGGGCCGTTCTGACCCATCGCTAGATCCACTGTAGTCGAGATCTAACCGTGCAGTGCGATCGGTGATGTCCTCGGGAGTTGGCTCCGTGAAGGTGGCGAAAACTTCCCGACCGGCGCATGTGAGATCGGGATCATGGATCCCTGTCAGCTTGAGCTCGTAATCACCTTGGTGTTCGAACACGAGATCCCTGAAGCGGATCTCCCGTGTAGGCACTAGATGGCTGTGAGCGTAGAGATCGGAAGCGGAAGCAGAACTCCCGATGGCTTCCGACTTGACGAAACTGGGCATATAGGGCATCGATGAACTCGACACGTCGGCGATCCAGACTCTGTTGACGATCGGCATGATCTTTCTTCATGCGAGGGCCCCACCTGGCGCGCCTCTGCCGAGGTTGTACTCGGCAGATATTTGTCCGGCAAGCACCCCGCTTTTTGCCAAGATTGATCACGGTGGACGAACAAAGAGACACAGGATTTTATACTGGTTCGGGCCCTCGAGATCGAGTAATAACTCTACGTCCAGTTGCTGCTTGTATTATCTCGGCGAGTACAGATTACAATGGCGTAACAAATACCCTCGGGCGTGTTGGCTAAGATTGGAGATACCCTCTACGCACAGGACCCCCGCTATTTATATCCAGGGAGACGTGCCTTACAAGACAAAACAGACCTAAACCTAGTAGGACTCTAACTATCATCGGGCTTTCCTTCTGCGATCTGGCCATCGTGTCTTGTTCGGAGTCTTCATCGTTTGGAGTCGGTAGTCGGCAATCCTCGTGATCGGGCACCCTGGTATTATGGCCTCAACAGAAAGAGTTGGTTACAATTTGAAGAATTAATTGCAAAATATTTTGTGGGCATTATGTTTTCTCGTGTATGATCAAGTGCTGGGATTGGACACCGAAAGGCAACGTTGATTTTTATTGAAGACTTATTCGAGTTCTTATTGAAGACTTACTCGAGGACGAGCAAGGTTTAAGCATGGGGGGATTGTTGACGCTCCTTAGTGACACACTTTTACCCACTGTTTATCTTCAATAATGGCATGAATTTGATATCTAAACTAACGATCATACTCTATTACCGGGACATTTTCGCATATGCATGTGTTTTTGGAGAAATTGTGTTTACGCAGGTTTTTGGGCTAAAATGGAGTACATATGGACAAGGCATGGAACCAAGGACGACACGGTAAAAGATGAAGGCCAGTGGCCCGAAGAACAGGGCAAGCCGGCCGGCCCCACATGGCTAGGCCGGCTGGCCTAGGTTGTTCCAACCTTCGTTCGTGCTCAACTTTGGTGAACCAACCTCCAAGAGTATTTGAAAGGCAAGTGCTTCAAGATAAGGTCAAGAGACTTCGGGGTCAAGGCAACTCAATCGGAGGATTTGGAAGTTTATCACTTCCCATTCTTATCTCGAAGATATCTCGAAGCAAACGACGTCTAAAGGCCCACATGCATAGGTGGCCCACATGCACAGAAGCTTCCAGAAGACTTGAGGAGAAAGCAGAGGACGAGGCGGCCAGGGAAGGCCCCAGGCCGGCCGACCTGGACCTCCTGGGCCGGCCGGCCCAGGCCCTTTCTGCGCTGGCTCACCTCCCCCTTCGACCTAGGGTTTCCTCAGGGCATTTATACCCCCTGTGCCTTCGTGCCACGCATCAATCAATTCGTCATTCGCCGCCGAGGAGCAGAGAAGCTAGAGGGACACCTTTCGGAGAGCTAAGGGTCGTGTTAGTTGTGTAGGGTTCGTCCCTAGCCGACGTGGAAACTCTGCGAGGAAGACCACGTCGGAGTTCAGGAGCTAGGATCATCAAGATCAAGGTAGGATCCCGATGGTGATCTTGTGATGTACTTACATTCATGGTGAAGTTATATGTTCAAGTGCCTCTTCTATGATTTCGTTCTTGCTTGGGTTTGCTTCTTCTTCAATCTATTCTCGAGATAGATTGCTCGGGGCGTTCTTGTAGCCATGGTGGCTAGGGGTTCCTACCGGATCTACCAAGTGGTTCGATACGTTCACTTGTGAACGTGCCCTTAAGTTACTCACACCGAAAGAGAGCATCGTGACAGGGTGTGATCTCGTGTACGGTGGGTAGTTTGATTGGAAGTCATGATTTAAAGATGCTTTTCATTGAGATTCACATCTATCTTTCTTCACTCTATTTGGCTCGGAGCTTCAACATATGCATGATCTAGGCAATCTAGATTGGTTATCTCTAACTTTCTCTTGCTACCACCGGTGTTTGGGTTTTAGTAGATTAGATCTATTTGGTTTTACATCCCCTCTTCAAGACAAAAGGCTTTCAATGCTAGTTAGATTGTTTCTTATGTCTTTAGTTCCACGGATTGATAAACCTTGGGGGAGTACTCTAAAGGAAGAGCTACAACTGATCCGTGCGCTTGCGGTTCATGATTGACGCGTCTAAGGGCCATCAACGATGACCCCCTTGCCAAATACGCCAGTTGTGTATGTATTGTCTCGTTACCCATGAGTTTTTGCCACAACTGACCGATGAAAGTTTCTATGTGATGGCGTGTAATCCAGGTGTCAGACTTCCTTGGATTTTGGGATCATATTATAGTCTTGTGCTCCTCGATGTAAGGAGCCAACATGGTTGATGACTGCAATACAGAGTAATGGGCTTTCATGAATAAATCGTAGTCTCCACACCTTGTTTGTTTCTTTCCTAATGTGCCCTTTCCAAGTAGTCTCCCCTCATGGCGTGACTCAGGTAGGCCAATCGGTTTCAGTTCGGGGATATAGTCAACACAGAACTCAATGACCTCCTTTGTTTTGTATCCCTTGGCGATGCATCCTTCTAGAAGAGAACGGTTACGAACATATTTCTTTAGAATAGCCATGAGCCTCTCAAAAGGATATATATTGTGTAGGAATACGGGACTAAGAATACCAATCTCTTTGACAACATGGACCAGGAGATGCGTCATAATATTAAAGAAAGACAGAGGTAATATCGAGGAAATATCATCTCAAGGCTGACAAGGCTTTGGGCCACATCATCCTGCAACCTCGCAAGATTACTGGGATCGATTGCCTTCTGGTCGATTGCATTAAGGAAGGCACATAGCTTCACAATAGTTGTTCGGACATTAACGGGTAGAATTCCCCTCAACGCCACCGGAAGCAATTGTGTCAGCAGCACATGGCAGTCATAAGACTTGAGGTGTACGAATTTCTTCTCTTTCATGTTTGTTAGACTCTTTACATTCGATGAGTAGCCGGATGGGACCTTAATACTGTTCAAGCAATCAAACATGCTGGTCTTCTCCTCCTTGCTTAGAGTGTAGCTAGCAGGATGTAAGTTCCAACGCCCTTTCTCTCTCTTCTCAGGATGCAGGGGACTCGTTGTTTCATACGTTTCATGTCCTGTCGTGCTTCTAGCATATCTTTCGACTTTCTGTACGTACCAAGAAACCCTAGCATGTTTACGCAAAGATTTTTGGTCAGGTGCATCACATCAATTACGTGGCGGACATCTAAGACCTTCCAATATGGTAGGTCCCAGAATATAGACTTTTTGTTCCACATGGGTGCCTTTCCATTTTCATTTGCAGCTGGCTGGCTGCCAGGTCCCTTCCCAAAGACCACCTTCACATCTTTTACCATAGCAAATACATATTTTCCATCCCGATGCCTTGGTTTTTTACGAGTTTCTGCCTCAAAATGCTTTCCTTTCTTTCTTAGTGGATGTTTCTTAGAAAGAAATCGACGATGTCCCATATACACACACTTTCTACAATGTTTCAGACAGATGCAGTCTGTGTGTTCTAGACAATGTGTGCATGCTTTGTATCCGTTGTTTTGACTGTCCCGACAGGTTACCAAGTGCAGGCCAACCATTGATGGTCACAAACAGTAATGCTCGTAGGTTAAATTCCTCTTGCTTGTGCTCATCCCATGCCTTTACTCCATCTTTGCCTCATAATAACAATAGATCCTCAACTAGTTGACGGTCCAAGATACATGGGAGTCCTCATGGGCTGTAGGCCCGCTAGGAAATTGGGCCGGCAACTCTGACGGATACAAGGAAGAGGCGTACAGCTTAAAGAGTCGGCTACTAGGAAACAACCCGGTCTACTCATATTAGGACTCTGTGCATTGTATCCGACTAGGAGTCTGTATTTCTTACCTTGTAGACCCTGTCTCCCGAGTATATAAGGTGAGGCAGGGACCCCTTGTAAAATCATAACCATCAATATGAAGTGATCCACCATGCAGGTCGTAGTGTATTACGCTCTCCACTCGAGGCGGCCTGAACCTGTCTAAATCGTCTCGTGTTCACCATCGTGCTTCTGTGACCGGCGAGGCCCTCACGAACAATTCGACTACTTAGGGACCCCCTATAGTAGGCTAGCCGGTATAAAACACCGACAGCTGGCGCGCCAGGTAGGGGCTCTCGCCGAGAATCGTACAGCAAGCTCTATGGCACTAGTCATCATCAACTGCGGCGGCGACATGGCGTTCGAGAAAGGCGCCACCCATGGCGTTTGAGAAAGGCGCCACCTTCGTCTTCGGCTCCTGGGTCTGCATGGCGGACGGCGCGAGCAACTTCGACCGCGTCCTCAAGTCGCCGACTCTGGAGAAACTCGCCGACAAGCTCGACGAGATCGCGCCCCCGGGTCCGAATTCAACTTGGGCTCGGGGAACCTCGAGTTCGAACTCAACTCGAACTCAGGGAACTTCGACTCCTAGTCCGACTCCAACTCGGGCTGGGAAGATTCCAAAGCGGATCAGGCGATCCGAGTCGGTTTCTGAACCATCGGTCACGCCAAAATCCGCCAATTCAAAAATCCAGAAGAGAAGGAGTCCAGCCACTGCCAAGCGTGAGGCTGACACCCCGAGCCAATTTCCCTTTGGACTCGCGGGCCCCACCTCCGTTTTCCAGGCGGCATCCTCAAAACAACTCCGATCTCTGGTCGAATTCGACGAACTCCCTCTAAACGGGAAACAAGTCGGACTCGTCATCACTTCAACCCCTGAAGGACGATTTGTTCATTGGCCGGGACGCAAACCAAAGCTTGGAGGAACACCATAGGAGGACCTGGATATGTCTCGCATTATCGCGTGTATTGATCCACTCCCGTTTCAACACGGGCAGCCCCTGAACTCTTCAAGCAGCCACAGATCAACTGTCCCAGTAACTTCAAGCACAGGAAGCTACTCACCAAGGCGTCAAGCCATGGTGATCATTGGCCAAGAACCAGAAGTCTCCAACGACGAGCGAACTGTGGAGAACGAAGCTGAAGCTGACCGCAACTGACGCAGGGAGCGAAACGCTGCTCGTGTAGATCGTCGCCGCCGCGCCGGTCGCAGACTTCCTCCACAGGACCTCAATCCTAAGTTCATACAAGTCGCCAGGCAAGACGTCTACACCAACGCTGCAGCCAACATCATGGCTGTCGTTACAGGGTTGGGACAGATGGCCCAAACTCCGGAAATCCTGAGGATGAAGACAATGCTCGAGACAGCGGCCGTCCAGCACGACACAATCAACCCGGCGAAGACCATCACCAGAGCACCAAGCCGTCAGGGAAGCAGCCGACTCCCTGAAGTTGGCAATCGCGGCAACCAGTCCCACCACCCGAGCAGAGACCAACGCGAACGCGACAACGAGGGAGGCATGGTACTCGGCGGTGGAGGTCGTAACCACGGCGGGCGCGATGGCAACAGGGACAGGGACGTACGACCTGGCAACCGCGATAACGACAGGGATCTGCGACACCGATTGCTGCCCAGGGACGCACGCACCGTCATCTCAGCACGGGCACGCGATCGCGAAGAACATGAACGCCGCCGGCGCTAGGAGTACGACCAGGTCTACGGGCCACCAGGTCAGGGTTACCACAACCTTAACAAATACGAAGGGTTCCCGGTCTTTTCAGACCGCATCCGCGCTACTTCCTGGCCCGACAAGTTCAAACCAGCTCATATCGAAAGATATGATGGGAAGCGCAATCCTGAGCAGTGGATTCGTATCTACTACTCGGCAATCAAGGCGGCGAGGGGCAACACTGACACTTATGTGCACCTATCTTCTAGTTGTCCTTGACTAGGCCCCCTAACCTGGTTAGAAGGGCTCGAGGCAGGCTCCATCGACTCTTGGGATGAGCTCTGCAAGGTTTTCATCAACAACTTCCAGGGTTCATGGCAAAAGCCGGGTACTCGCTTTGACCTAGCCCAGTGCAAACAAGGCCAGAATGAGTACCTACGAAGCTACAACCGATGATTTTGGGAGAAGCGCACAACTTGTGCAGGCCTATCCGACCAAGACGTCATTGACTGCTTCCACGACGGCCTTACAGATCCCGTGTTACATCTTGATTTCGGGAGAAACAGGCCAAAAACGCTGGAGCAGATGCGAGACCTTATTGGTCGCTGGGCAGACGCTGAAGATTTGTAGCGTGAAAGATTCAACCGAAACAAGTCGGGAGGAGACCGCAACAACAACAACGACTGCAACAAGGGCAATCAAGTTGAGAATAACAGCAAACGCGACTTCAACGACAAGAAGCGCAAGCCTGAGGATACGGTCAACGTTGCTGAGAAGAACTCTTCCCGTAGGAAGTTCGAAAAACTACTCGACAAGCAATGTCCTTTCCATCCAAAGGACAAGCACTCAAGCAGGGACTGCTACGGGCTCAAGAAGGTTTTCGCTGCTGAGGACACTTCTAAGCCCAACAACCCTGACGACAAAGGAGACAGGGGTGACAAAGACACTGGCTATCAACAAGCCGACAAGGTGGTCAATGTCATCTTCGGGGGAATCACTCAGTCAGAATCAAAGCGCAAGCAAAAGCTTATCCAGCGCGAGATTGCTTGCATTGAGCCTGCCATCCCCACCTTCCTGAAATGGTCAGAAGTCCCGATCAGCTTCTCTCGTGACGATCAATGGACCAACATCAAGAACCCGGGGCGGTACCCTTTGGTACTTGACCCAATGGTAGCTAGCGCGTGACTCACGAGGACATTGATCGACGGTGGAAGTGGACTCAACATCCTGTTCGCCAAGACTATGAAGAAGATGGGCTTAGACATTACCAACCTGCTCAAGCCCACTGATTCACCCTTCTACGGCATCGTCCCTGGCAACGCTGCCGTGCCCCTCGGCCAGGTATCACTTCCGGTTACATTTGGTACGGAGGCCAACTACAGGACCGAGTACATTACCTTCGAGGTTGCCGACTTCAAATCTTCGTACCACGTGATCTTGGAAAGACCTGCTCTGGCGAAATTCATGGCGATTCCACATTATATCTACATCGTCTTGAAAATGCCAGGCCCTAAGGGGATTCTATCCCTAAAGGGCGACCTAAAGACCTCCTATGACTGTGACACCGAGGCAGTGACGATTGCTGCAAGCATGCAGCAACCGAGCCAGGCAGCAATCATAGCAGCTATGGCGAAACAACTCGGTGAGGCTGAGTTGGACATCCCAACGAAAAAGCCAGCCGCATCAACCATGAAGCCCTCCTAGGAAGTTCCAATCAAGGCAATTGACCTAGGGACGGGCGACCCCTCCAAGACGGCGCTGATCAGTGCTGACCTGCCTACCAAATAGGAAAGCACGCTCACCAGCTTCTTACGGGACAACCGTGACATCTTTGCATGGAAGCCATCTGACATGCCAAGAGTCCCAAGGGATTTGGCTGAGCACAAACTCAATGTCGATCCAGCCGCCAAACCGAAGAAACAACGCCTACGACGCTTCGCCTAGGACAAGAAGGAAGCCATCCGATTGGAGCTAGCAAAACTACTAGCAGCCGGGTTCATTAAAGAGGTGTTCCACCCTGACTGGCTCGCTAATCCTGTCCTAGTGCGCAAGAAGAACAACAACGAGTGGAGGATGTGTGTCGACTACACCGATCTGAACAAGCACTGCCCAAAGGATCCTTTCGGGCTACCCCACATTGATCAGGTGGTGGATTCTACAGCTGGCTGCTCTCTACTCTGTTTCCTTGACTGCTACTCAGTCTATCATCAGATAAGCCTGCATAAAGACGACCAGATCAAGATGGCGTTCATCACTCCGATCGGCGTTTACTGCTACACCACAATGTCCTTCGGACTCAAGAATGCGGGGACAACATACCAGTGTGCAATCCAGAGTTGTTTAAAGCCTCAGATGGGCCGCAATGTTGAAGCCTACGTTGATGATGTCGTCATGAAGATAAAGAACCCGGATAGCCTCATTGACGACCTATCCGAGACCTTTGCACATCTCAGGGAATTCCAATGGAAGCTCAACCCTACCAAGTGTGTGTTTGGCGTGCCCGCGGGAAAACTGCTGGGCTTCATAGTCAGCCACCGGGGAATTGAAGCAAATCCCGAGAAGATCACCGCCATTACATCCATGGCGCCTCCAAAATCCCTCAAGGATGTCCAGAAGCTGACTGGATGCATGGCGGCACTCAACCAATTTATTTCAAGGCTGGGTGACAGAGGATTGCCCTTCTTCAAGCTCCTCAAGAAGCAAGACAAGTTCGTATGGACTACAGAAGCTGACGCGGCATTTGAAGATCTCAAGAAATTCCTCTGGTCACCACCAGTACTTACCGCACCAGCTGATCAGGAACCATTTCTCCTCTACATTGCAGCAACAACTCACGTCGTGAGCACTGCTATTGTGGTCGAGCGGGAGGAACCCGGCCATATATACAAAGTACAGCGGCCAGTCTACTTCCTCAGCGAGGTGCTCTCAGAATCAAAAGTACGATACCCCCAGGTCGAGAAACTATTATATGCTGTCTTGATCATGTCTCGCAAGCTACGCCACTATTTCGATGCTCATCGGGTTGTTGTAGTGACCTCTTTTCCAATTTGCGACATCCTCCGCAACTGGGACGCGACAGGGCGAATCTCCAAGTGGGCGGTCAAGCTGGGCTCTCACGCCATCGATTTCGTCCCACGTGCTGCCATCAAATCACAAGCCCTGGTGGACTTTGTTGCTGAGTGGACAGAAATACAACAAGCAGTGCTAGAAGAACCACTCGAGCATTGGATCATGTACTTCGACGGATCATTAAAGCTTGAAGGGGTCGGTGCAGGAGTACTATTCATATCTCTAAAAGGCGATCAGCTCAAGTATGTGCTCCAAATCCTCTGGAAAGCTACCAACAACGAAGCCGAGTATGAAGCTTTACTACACGGGCTACGCCTGGCTGCTTCCCTTGGCATCAAGCACATGGTAGTCTACGGCGACTCCACGATGGTCATCAACCAGGTCAACAAAGACTGGGACTGCACCAAGGAGAACATGGATGCATATTGCATGGAGGTCCACAAACTCGAGAAGCACTTCCATAGGCTCGAACTTCATCACGTCCTTAGGGACAACAACATGGCTGCTGATGCACTTTCAAAGCTGGGTTCCCATCGAGCGCAAGTACCGGGCGGCATTTTCGTCCATGAGCTGTTACAACCGTCCATCAAGGAGCAGGAAGTACAGCCGACTACAACACCCCCTCATTAGCAGGTCATGGTGATTACACCTGAGTGGACAAAACCCTTCATCGAGTACATCCTGCACCAGAGGGAGCCCGAAGATAAGGTGGAAGCTGAGCAAGTCATCAGGTGAAGCAAGCACTACGTAGTAGTCGGCTCCACCCTCTTTCGACGCGGTGCATCATCTGGAGTCTTGATGAAGTATGTCCCTCCAGAAGTCGGACGGGAGATCCTCGAAGAAATCCACGGTGGAATCTGTGGCAACCACGCTGCTCATCGCACGATCGTCGACAAGGCCTTCCGGTCCGGGTACTATTGGCCATCTGCTGTGGCTGATGCAGAAGAGATCGTGAAGACTAGCCAGGGCTGCCAATTCTTTGCCCGGCAAACTCATGTCCCCACAACAGTCATCAACACCATACCGCCCTCTTGGCCTTTTGCATGCTGGGGGCTCGACATGGTGGGACCACTCAAGACTGCGCCAGGAGGTTTTAAATATCTCTATGTGGCGATCGACAAGTTTACCAAGTGGATTGAAGTCAAGCCGCTAGTCAACGCTACAGCAGCAAAGGCGGCCGAGTTCATCCAAGACATCGCTCATCGTTTCGGCGTTCCGAATCGCATTATCATTGAACTTGGATCTGAATTCACAGGGAGCGAGTTCTTTGACTTTTGCGACGTTCTGGGAATTGAAGTTCGCTACGCATCGGTGGTGCACCCATGTGCCAATGGACAAGTTGAGAGAGCTAACGGCCTCATACTCCAAGGACTCAAGCCAAGGCTCTATGAACCACTCAAAAAGTACGGCGGCAAGTGGGTGCAAGAATTGCCAGCCGTGGTATGGGGGCTCAGAACCCAGCCCAGCCGCGCGATGGGGCAGTCACCCTTCTTTTTGGTCTACGGCTCAGAAGCAGTACTCCCGGTGGACATCGAGTTCAATGCTCCAAGAATTCAAAACTACTCGGAGGTAGCAACAGAGCAAAGTAGAGCAGAAGATGTGGACATGCTAGAGGAGGCGAGGCTAGCCGCGCTGATCAGGACAACCAAGTACCAGCAAGAACTCAGGAGGTATCACGACCAAAACGTCCAGATGCGGTCGTTCAACATTGGTGATCTGGTCCTCCGGAGAATTCAGAGTACAAAAGATCAGCACAAGCTATCTTCACCTTGGGAAGGTCCGTTCATAGTATCCAGGTTTATCGGCCCGGGTACTTATCAGCTACAGCGGGAAGACGGAACAGAGGTGCCCAATGCTTGGAACATTGAGCACTTGCGGCGTTTTTACCCTTAAGAAATTTTTTAGAGTTGAATATGAGTCAATAAAGTCAATCCTTTCATTGTACTGATGTCGGCTTTTTTTGGCCAAACGATAATAAAATATCTATATTCCATTGTCATCAAGCTTGGAATTCAGATACGATCATTATGCTACGCTTGCTTGCCAAGTAACGCATACACTATTTTGAATCATGCCGGGTTGTTCAAAAACAACCCAGATAGGCTACATTCAAACAAAAGCCATCTACTTTCTATTCCACACAGAAGGATCGGGCGCAAAAACAGATAAACAAATACTCTTGTTGACGAAACATTAGTATTTACATCTGAAATAGTTCATTACAAAAGGTTTTTCTTATGAAGAAGACCTAGAACTTAAGGCGTGAAACAATCTTCTCCGCCGTGTCTTTCTCTTCTTCCATGTAGGTATCATACATGCTCTGGGTACATCCCGGGTTGATCCGTCCTTCTGTGATACTGAAAGGCTGGGTCGGGAACCAGGATCGGACAAGCCCGAGTACTTGTCTAGTACACGATCGGGCGATCTGCTGGCAATACGCCCGCACCTGTCCAGGAGTTGCTCGGAGGCGATCAAGAAGAGGAGGAGCAATACTACCCGTGGGGACCTTGGCATACACCTCGACCAGCGGAAGGGCAGCCTCTTTCCAAGACTCAATCTCCGCACCACGGCGGTTGATTTCCACGCGAAGAGCTTGGATCTCTTCCTCCTGGTCACGGATCTTGGTCATATCTTGGACGAGTTGTGCATCGGCGTGCTGGCGCATTTTTTGCTATTCAGTGAGTTCTTCCATGCAATCCTTCTCCTGCTGCTCGGCCTGGTTCACGCGCTCTTGTTGCCGGTAAAAGCAGTTCTTCATGTCGATTGCGTCAGCCTTTAGAGCTTCAATGCGCTTTTCACTCTCTGCAACCAAAAAGATCATATTTTTCATATGCTCTATGCTAACAATGGGGAGAAGTATTCGGCGCACATACCAGAGAGTTTCTGTCTTAAGAGACTTGTTTTTCTCGACTACATCCTCTCGCTGGTCTTGATACAGGTTGATCTTCTTGTATGCTTCATCCAGCTCGAGGCGAAGCGAGGCACACTCCTGTTCCCATGACTCTTGCCTTTGGCTAAGTCATCTGCAGCTTTTTCAGCTCGGGAAATGGACGTGCTAGCCCTGCGGAGCATCTCAGATTTTTGATGTGACCGCACAAGTATGCTCTGTTCCCAAAAACAAGGCGGCAGAGTTGATTAGCACAAAACTCCAAGGAGATAAGTATACTTACAGTATTGATTTACTTTATACTAACCTCTGTGAGCTTGGCGAGTTGCTTTTGTAGCTCGGCAACCTTCTCAAGATCTTCCTGGTCAACTTGTGAGTTGAACAGGAAGGTGTTGTCATCTTTATTGATATTTACACCCGGCGTTCCAGTAAAGATCTGGAAAGGCTCCGGCGACGGCTCTCGGGGTTTCTTCTTCTCCCGGATTATCTCTTCGGTAGTCGCTGCCTTCACCAATCCTGCAGCTGCATCGAGCTCCTCAGTACGGAGGCTCACCATCTGAGTACTTTCTGCTGCTTTAGGCCATGCCTTTAGAGCAGAAGTACCCGGAGTGGCTTGCTCAGGTACTTTTGAGGACGACGACGGGGCGCCGCTTGATTCCTGCGGGTGGGACTGTGGAAACGCTCAGGGGCACGGCTCCTGCTCTGCTTCCGCATCTCTGTTATGGATTTCCACGGATGGGATCACCTCCGGGATCTTTGATGGTTGTGCGGGAGAAGGAGTAGGAGGCCGGCTGAACATGACAGAAGAATTCAAGAATCAATCTATTGAACACCGATAGTAAGCAGACGACTATTATCAATAGAGTGGTTCACTTACCTGGCGAACTCCATGTCAAATTCTGGCTCGTCCAGGTCAAAATTGAATCCCTCAGACTGAATGTCTTGGGGCTCATGTCTTTTCTCCTGATGATCGGGTTCTTCTTCTCGAGGTTGCTACATCAAAGACTACAGATTAACGGGAAGAACCCGGTATAAGTCAAGATGCAAGATTTCAAAGAGGATACATACCTTGGGGGGAGATGTCTGCAGTGGGATTCCCACAGGAACTTCCACATTTGTTTCTGTCTCTGCTTCAAGAACCTCCGCCTCAACAAGAACGGTGTCAGCAGGCTTCTTAAGCAAAGGAGACACTTTCTTCCGCAAAACTCGTTTTTTCTTGGGGACCTGCGGATTCTGCGCATCTTCGGAGCTGGGCCTTTTCAGACCTGATCCTCCTTGCCCGAGTGTCTTGCCGGGAGGTTGTCGAGGTGCATCATCATCTGAGGATGATCCTTCCTCTAGCATCACCTCGTCGATTTCTGGTGATGCCTTTTTCTTTCCTTTCCCCGAGCATTCAGCAGTTTGCGGGGGCGGGGGCATCTCAGGCAATCCGGACAGGTTCTCTGCCACTGCAGGAGGAGCAGAAGCAAGTTTGGTCCGCAATTCCTGACATTGGGTGCCAAGTAAATTAGTTAGTTTTCCAGAAACAAGAAGGTGAATGCCAATAAATGGAATATTGGGTTGATTTCAAGCTTACCACTGGCGACTTGCCGAGTATTCGGGTACTCGGCATGGGAGCTCTTGTGCATCCATGAACAATGCTTGGACGCGAACAGCGACTTCATCTGCTGATAGATCGTCGGGGGAGATCCTGGTTGGGTCCTTGGGGCCAGTGTATTCATAGCCAGCGTGCACCCGCTTCTGGCAGGGTTGTACGCGTCGGCACAAAAATGAGCTGGCAATCCCAATGGCAGTCAGACCCTTCTCCTTCAGGTCAGCAATCATCCTCAATAGGCTGAAGATTCCTTCAACCTTATCCCTGTTAAGGGCTTCATTCCAAGATTCCTGCTGATGAGGCAAGTGTCCAGAATGCTTAGAGAGCTTTGGGGGCTGGTTCTCTACATAGAACCATTTATCCATCCAATCCTTGATGGAGTCATTCATCCTAAAATCGAAATAGACATTTTTCATGCCTTGACGGAGCTGGATTCCGGCCCCGCCGACTACCTTGTCTTGACTAGACTTGACACGGAAAAGAAGGCGGAACAGATTGAAATGGGGGTCGATTCCAAGGAAGGTTTCGCAAAGGTGAATAAAAAGAGAAATCTGAAGAGTGGAGTTGGGGTTCAGATGAACTAACTCTAACTTATAATAAGAAAGAAGGCCATGGAGAAAATCATGAGCAGGCAGGGCAAATCCTCGCTCATAAAAAGCAGCAAACACTACGATTTCATGGACTTCGTCGAAAGGCCATGACTTTCCCGCATCCGTAAGCCAGAAAGAAATTGATTTGTCAAGAAGATAACTTTGGGTCACGAGGTCCTGCACCAGCTCATCTATTGCTTTGGATGGTTTCCAGACAATTGCTGGAGCAGGCATGTTCTTGAAGACAGGCATGTCTGTGATTGGAATCTTCGACTGCTTCTTGCTCGCTGCCGGTTTGCTCGATGAGGACTTGCTTCCCGTGGGCTTGCTGGGTGCTGGCTTCCGACCCATCTCGCCAGCCGAGGTCTTGGGATTGAACCTCAGGCGGGGCTGGAATGGATTGGAGTATTTGTGCGAGTATGGAAGATTGGGGATTTCAGATTTGGGAGTGGCGGCAGAACATATGAGATTATGAAGCGGTTTATCCTTTGTTTTTATTAACCGAAGCGGTAACCCTAGGTGTATTCTCTAAAAGCCGTTTTCACTGCAAGCGTCAACACTTGTGTATTCGTGGCATTTTACCAGATGCGCATTTGTGCGGCAATTTCCTAACGAGCTAAGTCATTTTTCGATGTATTTTCATACTCGGGGGCTGATGCTTAATGGAAGTGATTTTTTCTGAATCAAAGAATATACTTATTTCTACAAATGTCTTTAAGCTTATTGTCATCTGCTTTAAGCTTGGGGGCTGGGGGGAAATAGTATATTTTTTTGAAAAGTTTTTTCATTAAAGACCTTGGAATTGTTTTTAATCCTTGAAAACATTTCTAGGCTCGGGGGCTAGACCCATAATGGGTCCATCTTTTTTCAAAAGCTGGACACCATTATAAGTAAATGGGGAAGTTTTTGCATCATCTTTGGTTTACCGAACCAAAGCCCGGGTGTTGACTGCAAAAAGAAGTCGGCAAGGAGCACATCATGTTCACTTCTGAAGGTTTTCAACAAGCAGGATGACGAGAAAACAACTCGGCTGATGCTGAAACTGTTGAGAAACAACCCGGCAGGCGTGAAGACATGAAGACGCTCGGGGGCTTGACGGTCCAAGATCCATGGGAGTCCTCATGGGCTATAGGCCCGCTAGGAAATTGGGCCGGCAACTCTGACGGATACAAAGAAGAGGCGTACAGCTTAAGGAAACTAGTTGGCTACTAGAAAACAACCCGGTCTACTCATGTTAGGACTCTGTGTATTGTATCCGACTAGGAGTCTGTATTTCTTACCTTGTAGACCCTGTCTCCTGAGTATATAAGGTGAGGTAGGGACCCCTTGTAAAATCATAACCATCAATACGAAGCGATCCACCATACAAGACGTAGGGTATTACGCTCTCTACTCGAGGCGGCCTGAACCTATCTAAATCGTCTCATGTTCACCATCGTGCTTCTGGTTCCGGCGAGGCCCTCACGAACAACTCGACTACTTAGGGACCCCCTATAGTAGGCTAGCCGGTATAAAAAACCGACACCAGTGGCCTTAGATACACATCAATGTCGTTGCCAGACTGCTTTGGCCCTTGGATTAGCACTGGCATCATAAGGAACTTCCGCTTTATGCACATCCATGGAGGAAGGTTGTACATACATAGAGTCACGGGCCAAGTGCTGTGTCTACTGCTCATATCACCGAAAGGATTCATGCCATCCGTACTCAAACCAAATCTTATGTTCCTTGCATCTTCTGCAAAGTCTAGGAATGCTCTGTCGATTTTTCTCCATTGGGACCCATCAGCGGGGTGTCTCAACATATTGTCTTTCCTACGATCCTCTTTGTGCCACCGCATCAATTTAGTATGCTCTTAGTTTCTGAACAAATGCTTCAGCTGTGGTATTATAGGAAAATACCATATCACCTTGGCAGAGACTCTCTTCTTGGGGGGCTCTCCCTCAACTTCACCAGGGTCGTCTCGCCTAATTTTATACCGTGAACAGTTGCAAACCGGACAAGCATCCAAAGATTCGTACACCTTGCCACGATAAAAGATACAATCATTGGGGCATGCGTGTATCTTTTCTACTTCCAGTTCTAGAGGGCAAACAATTTTTCTTGCCTCGTATGTTGTTTCAGGCAAGGTGTTGCCCTCTGGAAGCATCTTCTTTATCATTTTTAATAACTCTCCGAAACCCTTGTTAGACAAGCCATTAGTTGCCTTCCACTGCAATAGTTCCAGTGTGGTACCAACTTTTTCTGATCCTCATTGCAATCTGGGTACAAAATGTTTTGTGGTCCTCCAACAAACGCTTGATCTTCTCCCGCTCTTTTGCACTTTTGCAGTCTTTCTCTTCATCATGAATCATGCCACCTAAGGCATCATCATCCTCATCTTCTGCAACTGCTTCACCCTCGCCCATTGCAATATCATCTGCAAAGACACCGTATTGTGCAAAGTCCGGGATGTTGTCATCACCATCTTCATCACCGTCTTCTAATAGGATCCCCTCTTCGCCGTATTCGGTCCAACAAATATAGCCAGGCCTGAAACCATTCCTTAGCAAGTGCGTGTGAACCACCTTCTTTGAGATGTGATAATCCTTGTTGTTCTCACAGACATTGCATGGACAGCATATAAAACCCGAGGTCGAATTAGCCTCTACCAGGTCGAGGAATTGATGAACACCATTAATGAAGTCAGATGAGCGTCTATCCGCGTTGTACATCCATTGTCGATTTATCTATTCACAAAATACAACGAAAAATTCAGCCCCAATATGAATATCATTTATAGTCTCTAAAAATCTAAAATTCATAATAACCCTAAATATGATCATTTGAAGCCTCTAAAAAGATCTAATTTTAAAGTTTATAATAAATAAGCCTAAATATGAATATCGTCTATAATCTCTAAAATTTATAATAAGCATAAATATGAATATCATTTATAGACTCTAAAAAGTTAAAATTCGTAATAACCCTAAATATAAACATCATTTGAAGCCTCTAAAAAGATGTAATTTTAAAGTTCATAATTAATAAGCCTAAATATGAATATCATTTATAGTATCTAAAAATCTAAAATTCATAATAACCCTAAATATAAATATCATTTGAAGCCTCTATAAAGTTGTAATTTTAAAGTTCCCGATAAGCCTTTACAATTAATATCATTTAAAATATGTAAAAATCATAATTAGCCTAAATATGATAATCATTTAAAGTTTCTACAAATAATCAGAAAAATCTAAACAATGCCAAAAAACTTTGAGCATCATCTCTACACATGCAACAACTATCTATATGGTTCACCTCTACCACAAAATCATAATAAAATTGATCTGTAATTCTAAAATCTCCTATTCCTATCCATTACATAAAACACTCAATTACTCCAAACATAGAGAATGAAATAGACCATGTTAACGGTCAAAAGAGAGAGAATGAAGTTGCTAACCTTCTAGCGGACTTGGATTGCAAAATCTCCAAAAGTTATGAAAAAATCGGGCATGATCTTCCCCAACTCGAGCTCAATGGAGGATGAAGAAATGAGCCATGGCTCGGGCAGGGGAGGAAGAAGGGGCTATATACGCAGCCCTTTGGTACCGGTTGGTGCCACCAACCGGTACCTATATGCCCGCAAAATTTCTAGCCGTTGGACCCAGTACCAATGCTTGCATTGGTACCGGGTCCAAAATATTCGGTACCAATGAGGGGCGACCGATGACGAGTTTTCTGGCAGTGAACAATGACGAACCTGCGAGCCATTGGCATGCTGTGCATTAGGAGGGCTCCAAGGTGCCCTCTCCGTTGCCAGCAGCCTGGGCAGGCACCATATGTGTCGTTGTTGCGTCTCCCATCTTCATCCATGGCGCTGAGCGGTGGTGTACAGGGAAA
Organism: Alloteropsis semialata; assembly: GCA_004135705.1. NCBI lineage: Eukaryota > Viridiplantae > Streptophyta > Magnoliopsida > Poales > Poaceae > Alloteropsis > Alloteropsis semialata. Next base: position 36,804,145 of record CM014278.1, read on the forward strand.
AAAGAAATCGGGGGAGGAAATCCCCGTCAACATCAAGTGGTGGTCAAAAGGAATTAGATAAGAGAAGTTCTGAAATAAAACTAAGGGGATAAATATAGAGAGAATTCCCTATCTAGCACTCAAAATCTTGCTCTTCCCTATGTACACCTAAAGTGCAAAACTTCTCTATCTGTGCAACACTAAAATTTTTCTTCCCTAGCACTTTTGTTCCTTCTGTTAGCCCTTACCGTGAACTACTACGTGGATCCACCAGTAAAAGACCACGCTGCCCTTTCGGTCTCGCTCCCAAGTCCCGAACAGATTCACGAGGCCGCGCGTCTCCCCACGGCGCCCTCTCCCTTAGAGTCACGAACCCTAGATCGGCACAGGCGGCATTGGCGGGTGGGCGGCGAGCCCCCTAGCGATGGCAAGAGCAGGGCAGGCATGAGTCCCCCTGGCGCCGTGAGCGGTGCGGCCGATGAGCTTACTGGCGACGCAGGCGGTCCGGCCGGTGAGCCTCCTGGCGACGCGGGCGGACCGGCCGGCGAGCCTCCTGACGGCGGTGGCGGCGTGGGCTGTGAGGGCGGCCTACCCCTGGCCGGCGTGCTCTGTCGGGGCGGCGATCCCCTGGCCGCCGTTGGCGGTGAGGCGGGCCGTCCCCTGGCCATGGGTGGACGGGGAGCAATGGCCACAAACTGCCTGTGTCATTTGCTGATTTGTTATGAGGGATGTGCATGTAGTAGCTCAGATTAGTCATAATAACTTTAATACAAATGGAAAATCTGTACCAATGTTTCATTGTTTTGACTTCCACTTCAAAAGTCGGCTCTTTTTGGAATACGAAGAATGTACTGCTGCTTTGATACTTTTTTCAGCTGCATCTTGTTTATATTGATGCTATCCATCTGAAATCTTTTTATGGTTTCCTACAGGTACTGTGAATGCTTTGCTAATGGTGCACACTGTGAAGAAGTGCATGTTTTGTTTCCTATCCTACTTATAATATGAAGTCAGCCAGAAAAAATATGCCGTTTTAGAATATATGCAATCAAACTTCTGCAAAATTGGCCATTTGCAGACAAATCCTTCTTATATCGATGAAAATAATATTAGTAGATTAAAATGAAATATAACATAGCAGCCTAACGGATCAGAGATGGAATCCAAAGAGGGGCAAAAAGGTCCCCTAGATTTAACACCGTTAGAGTGTCCATACTAACGGAAGTGCTAGATAGGGAAGAAAAATTTAGTATTGCACAGATAGGAAAGTTTTGAACTTTGAGTGCTACATAGGGAAGATCAAGTTTTTTGAGTGCTAGATAGGGTTGTTGTAGTAAAACTAATAAGCCTCGCCACTTCATACTACCAACGTGTCAACAAATCAGTCCACTAAACACATTTGGACCGTATGTGATTGACTGATTGTACATGACAACTTGACGTGTCCGATTGCACATTTTTGCAACTTGTTAGACTAAAGTGATACAATATTACAAGTTGTCACTACTGGAAAACGCGCTATCGGTATCAGTTGGTAAACCCCTTTGGTAAAACTAGTACTATGTAACCGAGACTAAAAGCCTCGGTCTTGGGTACCGGGTCTGAAACCGGTTCCATAGGGGTCTCCATGTTGGCTTCCTGGAGGACCCTTTGGTACCGCTTGTTGTTACCAACCGGTACTAAAGGGTATTTTTTTGTTTTTTTAAACGTAGGCTATTTTTGTTTATTAGCTGCTATTGATCTACGTGTGCAGATCTTTTACGTAACAACATTGTGGTGGCCGCAATTGCAATTATCATAGCAATATATATTTATATTACAATATATATACATATATATATATATATACACAGGCCTCCGCTATTCAGTACCCCCCCACACACACACACGCACCCCTCTCGTCCTTCCTTTTGGTTCTTTTTTTTACGTGGATTTTTTTCCTCCCGCCCTTCCTTCCGATTTGTTTATTTTTTTACATGGATTTTTTCCGATTGGTTTATTTTTTCTTACGTTGTTGATTTTTTTGTCTCCATCTGGATCGGTTTTTGTTTCTGCTCTTGACCTGGTTTTTTTGTCTGATTCTTTTTTGTACTGCATGCACTAGTTTTTTCTCCCTGTGAACTATTTTAAGATCAATCAAATACATATCATACTATTCCCTGAAAATGGAGTCTTTACATTTTGAACTTAGCTAAATTGTAGGGATAAACTTGCTTCCTTTAATCTATCATACTGGAATTTTCACAAAAGAGTGTGGTTGGAGTACTCCCAAATTAAAATAACATATATTACAATTCAGGATGGAGTGTAGGAGAAACTAGGATTAATCCTGCTCACTTCAAAAGACGAAAGTCACCACACAACTAAACAAAAATATCAGGTACTGAGTGGAAGAAGGTATCCGGCGTGCACACTAGCTGTGCCACCACAACGTACTTCAGCACCATCGTGTATTGTTCGCATCTCATTGTACCATATATAGTACTAACAGTTTGAACTGATTACTGAAAATTATCACCCATAAAAATAAAGCTAGACTGGTTGCTGGTGCATCTAGTCATTGTCTGACCATAATTATCTGTAACCAGGATTGTCTGACCACATGAAGTGTCAAGCTAGATCTGGTGGCCATCTTCTCTGACTGAATTCCATCAAATAGCACCATAGGAACACCCTTGTTGAATGAATGGTTTACCACATTACAGGTTCAAGACAACCGTGTCCAATCTACAAGAGAAGAAGTATTTTCAGTATTAGTTCATTGGTTGGGAACAATATGAAAATGGGGCATACTGACACATAAAAGGCAACTTTATTTCCAACATTCAGACATGGCATATCCAAAGAAAATTTAAGTATCATAGCAGTTGTTAACTAACTGAGTTAACTCAAACAAATCTTATCACTAATCAGAAATTTAGAGTCCATGATAAGTTATATAATTGCAAGCACAAAAATAACCCCTAGTTTTGATAACCAAGGAGGCATGTACTGAATGTAGTCATCAGAAACACACAAAGAAGCAGTAGCAGGTAGCTAGCAGCTCACATACACAGGATTTCAGAGAAGTAACCAAAGGCTAGTTCAATTATCTAACAATTGAATCGAGACTCTGATCCACTCTTTATCGCAAACCTTTAACTAGTAATCAATAAAAAAAACCAAGAAAGCAGCAATTCGCATAACATATATGCACTCACATGGAAGTTTAGCGGTAGGAACCAACTAATCACTCAACTGATTAGCAATCCTAAATATCTATGACATGCACATTATAATCACCACCAATCTGCACGACCAAGGGAAAAATCAGGACCTGGTACTAACTAATTGCTCAGAACATCAAATTAAGGAATATGAAAAATAAGAACCTCTCGTGCTTGTCCAGTACAAGTTCTTCAATCAGGGATCACATTGCAAAAAAGGGAGAAGAACTAGATACCTCCTCTTTGCACGATTCATTGATGTTGCAGCTTCCTTTTGCTTTGCCTGGTTTTAACCGTGTCTCCATCGCAACACAATGGAATGGAGGAGTTTGGAACTACTGTTGCAGCAACAAGCACATTTCCATGCATCTAATTTGTTCAGCAAGATATATGGTCAGCAAGGGGGACATGCATATACAAAGGAACTTTAGGGGCAGGGACACATATGTGGCTAAAACAGTATATTTTTGGTTTTATATGAAAAAGGGGACCCTTCAAAATGAAACTGAAGAGGCTCCCCAGGCAACTTGACCTATTTAGCACTCTCAGTTAACATTTTGCAACTTTGTGGGTCTATATTTATGAGACCAGAGCATACCAAGACCTCAATGCCAAGCGGTAGGTGGTTGCCACTGGGCAGGACGCCTAGACCAGCAGCGCACGTGAAGCTTGGCAAGAGTTCTGCTAATCTGCGTCGTTCTCAGCTCACTGGCATGAAACTTGTATGTCCATCATCCGCCACCAATACTTCATCTAAATGCAGCAGATCATACTGTGCAAAAAACCATACATAGAGAGAAAGAAAATCATTAAAGAAACTAATTAAGGTAACTGGCAACAGCATCCAGAAAAGTAAAAGTAGTGCTAATTTTGACCCCTGCATGGCCTTGGTTCGATGGGAAAAGTACGAGAATTTAGACGAAGATGGGTAAACAGGATCAGTAAAACTGCTCCAAGAGACCAAGACAGCTGTGGTGTGGACAGCATCGCATTGCTAATGCCATCATCAGCTCAGCCGAATGCATTGCTATCTTTAGGAAAAAGAACCAAGACAGCTGTGGTGTGGACAGCATCGCATTGCTAATGCCATCATCAGCTCAGCCGAATGCATTGCTATCTTTAGGAAAAAGAATTTTCTTTGCACAAATGAGAATTTCCAACATTTAGGAAACAACAGTGTTGGCATTAATATTCTGAAGCATTAGCTGAAGACGGTCTAAAAATATACCAGCATGCCATATAGCTGTGTAAAATTCAGTAGCCTTTTTGTGGATACTAAGTTATAAACACAGGCTTGATTTACTAGTTTAATAAACAAAAATGATATGATACAATCACCTCTGAATCTATTTTTACCAGTGAATGAGCACTGCAAAGTTCAGGAAATAATCTATAATGTTAAAACAGATCTCAAAATTCATATATAACCTTCACAAAAAGAAATAATCTTCAATGTTTCTAATGCTAGTTCAGGAAATCAAGGGTATGCTTGCATCATGTGACTCTAAAATGGTTAATAATTGCATGGCTACAGGAAAGAAGGATGTATTATTTACTGGTAAGAAGGTTGTATCATTTGAAGAAAGCTTCTTAACTCTTCTTCCGGCAACACATTTTCTAATCAGACTACTGATTAGGAATTACAGAAATTGATTAGCAATCTTGACTAAGAATGAGGGGCACATGGAGGTCAATGCCCTGAATTGACGCGAGGTGCATTTGGTTGCCACTACGATCTGCACAATCCAGGGAAATCAGGAGTGGATATAACTAGCAAATTAGGGACGGGAGCAACTAAAATTGATCTAATACCTGCAGAAGCCATAAAACAAAAAAGCATGGGAAATTGAATCGGATAAAGATGGAGGGATACCTCTTACGTCCAGCGGAATCAGCAGTGATTCACCCAAAAAAAACAAGGCTAGCTCAGTGGAGAATGGACGTCGAGCTACCTTCTGAGCGGAACAAGGTCCACGTGACTGCGGATAGAACGGCTCTGCCTCCTCTCCCCCACACGAACTGCCGACGGAAGCTTCAGTCGCGCACTCGGACACCGGTTCGCTCAGATCGCCGTCGTCATCGCACACACCCGCACCGTAGACCTGGGCCGATCCAATGTGGAGGAGGTTGCACTGACCTGCACGCGAGGTGGGTATGACGCCGAGGCTAGTAGGGCAACCAACGCGCCGCCGCCGTACGTTGAGAGGAGGGACGGCGACGGCGAGGGGATGAGGGAACCGAGGAAGATGATGAGCAGCGAACCGTGAGATGAGATAGCTATCGATAGGGAAAACTGACGATAAGATCGTGGGTAGGTGGAGATTTGGCGGAGCCCGAGAAAAAAACGGACGGTGAGCGAGAGAGGCTGGCTGCCGGCCGGGGGGCGCGGGCTGGCGAGATGGGCACCAAATAATATTCGGTAGCCAGGGTACTGTATAGTAATAATATATATATATATATACACATATATATATATACACATACATATACATATATATATATATATAAGTATGAATATAATGGCTTAATTACATATTGTGAGTTCGACGTTAATCGCTTTTTTTTTTGGACCAACAAAGCTGTGAATCCACTGGCAGATATAGTATCCACATAGATTCATCCCTTGTTTCTGTCTCGCACACTTAAAGTAGAGAAGAGAAGTTAATTGTGATAACTTTATATTAGTGTAATATGACGAGATATGCGGATACTCCAGCCACATACTGGAAAGTTCATCTTCAAATCCAATTGTGGTTTGAAATTTTTTGGAACTTTTGCACAAAAACTCGTCCATGCCATGTTAATCAGGTCTATAAGCGGCTGGAAGTCCTCTTGCGGTTTCTGCAATGAGTCCAAGACAAAAATATGACATTCATTTTTAATAAACACAAGGAGTATCCAGTGGAATCTGTAGATATACAAATACACGCACAGGTATTAAAAGCAAATTTTATTTTCATATTCAAATAGCACTACATATAGATAATAAGTACTCACATGAAGTTGTAAGGCAAAAGAATAAATTTCTTGCTTTTTTATCTCTCCAGAAATTTGTATATTTTGTCCACCATCTCTAGTGGCTTATCGTGTACAAGTGTGGCATTTATCACCCCCGGATTCATTAAGCCGACATCATTGTACGCCAACATCATTGTATGATTGTTCACGGCATGTATGGATCTTCATCCTACATGATGCAAAATGATCAATATTGTTGCAACTTATAATTAAGGCGTCAAGTATTGCAAGAATAGATTAGTAAAACAAACTTACAAAACCCAGCAGCTGATCAAAGTGAGATCCATCATCTTGATGGTACAACATATACAAATCCTTGAAATTCAAAATTAAGATATCCAACCCACGGAAGTAATCACATTCTTGTATCACAACATTTAGCATCTCTCTACTCTTCTTGGACACTTTCATGTAGCATACATGGAATCGGTACGCTTGAGTGGTAAGTAGCCTCACGGAAAAAGTGGGCACCATTGGTTAGCCGTATCGAAATTCCCATGCGGCAGTCACTTTTGCCTTAGGAGAGGCTCGTTTCCTGGATGAACTGAGCAAGTGTTTCGTCGTCAACATTTTGTTGCACTTGTCCCTGGGCAGCCGCGTCCCTCTTCCTAGCAAGGCTCTGACTGACTTGTTTCTGCTTAGGAGCGACCGTCATTTAACCCAAGCCTTTACTGACTTGTTTCTACTCAGGAGAGGCCGTCTTCTCGAAGCCTTCACTGACTTGTTTCTCATAAGACTTTGCAAGCTGGCGGTCGTAGTCAGATAAGAATCTCTTCTAATTCACCGTGCTCATAGTTCTGAAAAACTTTTTCAATTTTGGATCTATTACAAATGGCTTCTCTGGCTCATCTGGTTTGAAGAACTCTTTGATCTGGGCTTTGGTCATCATATCATTTTTCTTGCCAGTTTGATGGTAAGGTAACTTCTTCAATATAACGACATCTTTTCTTCTTCGATAGGCTCTTTGTTGACTATTTGTTTTTGCTTTTTCTGGCAAGTTTGTCGTAGGGGCGCACCCTGGCGCTTTGGGGCATGTTGTGCTGGTGGAGTGACAAGGCGCTGGCCGATCTTCCAAGAGGTAAGGGGTAAATTCGATTGGTGGAGAACTCTTGGCGATCCGGCTTCAAATCAAACACGATTCGAACCCTGCAACTGTTACACCACTGCTCCATTGGGTATCAACCAAGCACAACTTGATTGACCTCACCGAGAAGGCTTTCCCTGCAAGCGAATCGAAGAACACAAGCAAGAAAGTGAAAACACGCAATCTGAAATTGCAAATCTGTATGAAGCGAAAAAATATGGTGTTCGAGCTCTGATCAACAAAGAACTAATCGCCATAGGGTTATAGAACAAGAACGGGGGCCCTGGATCAATGTAAGCGGACTTGTCACCAGAGTTACAATGAATCTATCACAGTTTCGACTTCAAAAACTTGACTAAACAAAACCCAAACCTAAAGTGGCGGCGGCTACTGAGTTTTATACCCTAAAGGGGCGAGCTAGGGTTGGGGGTGACCAGGGGGGCACCCACTATTAGAACTTACATGACTTAGAACTGAAACTTAACAGGATCTTTAGCATCTAAAACATGAACACATATGCACTGAGTTTAGATTTTGACCGGCAGAGGGAATGAACGCCGGTGTTTCGCTTGTGGAGGCCATTGTAGTCGTTGTAGGGGTTGCCGGCGTGGGTGTAGTAGTGACGACTGGCGGTGTAGGTGTAGGCGGCGTCGAGGAAGCTAGTAGGCACTTTACTAGATCCCATCTCCCTTCTGGCCTCCACCTCGTCTGTCCTGGTACCGCGACGCCGGTGGGAAGCCGGTGGCGGCCTTCAGATCGCTCCAGCGCCTCCCAGATCGGCTAGAGGTTCTGTGGGGTGCGTGAGGCGGAGTGGATATTGCGTTGAATCCATCCCGAGCCGGTGCAGCCCCTTTTATATGGCGCTGCGCGATCTGGGGCCGCAACCATGAGTTGGTTGCGCCTCCGATCAAGGCGCGGTGAAATCGGGCGCGTGGGGTTATGGGCTTATCCCTTTTTCCCATTCTCTTCTTTTCCCACGTCCTTTTGACCACCTTACGAATATTTCCAACATTCTCCCCTTTGGTCTAGAGGCCTATAACTCAAGCCACTCTAAAAGCAGAGTCACACAAGG
>CM014278.1:36813503-36840684 GCA_004135705.1 Alloteropsis semialata
ATGACGAGGCGCGGGCCAAGGCGTGCGGCCGGCGACGACGGAGGGGCGCGACCCTGGGACGGTGTGACGATGCGCGGCGGAGAGGCTTGGGGGTGGCGCGTAATGTGGAGGGACGGGCCGAAGGCCAGCAACGGCGGAGGGGTGCGGCCGGGCGCCAGCGACAGCGAATGGATGGGCCTGGGCTCGAGGGCAACTAGCCGGGGACCACAGAGGGCCACTGGGGACGATGGAGGGGCGACGACGGACGAGCGCGGGCGGCGGCCGATGACAGCGCGAGCACGGGCGACAGCGTGGAGGAGATCACATGGAAGAGAAGTGTGCAGGCCTGGGCGGCGTGGAGGAGATTGCGGGCACTATATACCCTCAACCCATCGGTACCGAGTGGTGTCATGACCTGGTACCAAATGATCTTTGGTACCGGGTGGTGACACCCCCTGGTACCAAAGGATGATCTTTGGTAGGGGGGTGACACCACCCGATACCAAAGGCGTGTTTGCACGCCAAATCCCAACCCAAAGATACCGGGTGGTGTCTCAACCCGGTACCAAAGACCCCCCCCTCCCCTCCCCCCATTTTCGTTTCCCGCCACTTCTTTCTTCCCTTCTTTTCTATTTAGTATTTGCAATTAACTTCTCCTATTTGCTATTCAACTTCTTTAATATTTAGCGTTTGCTATTTAATTTCTTTACTATTTACTATTTTCTATTTACCTTCTTTAACATTTAGTATTTGCTACTAACTTATTCACTACTTAGTATTTTCTACTAACTTATTTACTATTTACTATTTACTATTTTCTTTTTGGTATTTTCTATTTAACTTCATTAATATTTAGTATTATGTATTAACTCTTTTACTATTTAGTTTTTTTCTATTTAACTTCACTACTATTTATTAGTATTTGCTTTTAACTTCTTTACTATTTAGTATTTTCTATTCACCTTCTTTAATATTTAGTATTTGCTACAAACTTACTCACTATTTAGTATTTGCTACTAACTTATTTACTATTTAGTATTTTCTATTTGCCTTCATTAATATTTAATATTATCTAATAACCCGTTAGGAAGTTCGCCCTCTAGAAGTACACTCGCCGGGTGGCCCGTTTCCTAGACGAACAAAGCAAGTGTTTCATCGTCAACATTTTGTTGCATTTGTGCCTGGGCAGCCACGTCCGTCCTCATAGAAGGGATCTGAGCGAGTTATTTCTGCTCAGGAGCGGTTGTCTTATTAGCCGAGCCTTCACTGAATTGTTCCTGCTGAGTAGCGGCCGTCTTCTTACCGGAGCCTTCACTGACTTGTTTCTCATAACACTTTGTAAGCTGGCGGTCGTAGTCAGATAAGAATGTTTTCTAATTTGCCGCGCTCATTGTTCTAAAAAACCTCTTCGATTTTGATCAATTACTAACGGCTTTTCTGGCTCAATCGGTTTGAAGAAGTCTTTCAGCTGGGCTTTGACCACCATATCATTTTCCTCTTCAGTTCAGTTGTAAGGTAACTTCTTCAATATAGCGGCCATTTTTCCATCTTCGGTAGGCTCTTTGTCGATTGTTTGTTTCTTCTTTTTCTGTTGAGTCTACCATGGGGGCGCACTCTAGTGCTTTGGGGCATGCTGTGCTGGTGGAGGAGCAGGCATGTGTGGGCTTTCATCATCTCTACTTTGAGGTGGCAGATCTAGCTCATCGTCGTTCCTTCATAAAGGTGACGGTGGCTGCGGGGATCCCTTGGTGGAGTGGACGATGTCCCTTGTCTAGGAAATTTGACGTAAGGCTTCTTCCATAGAATGATACTACCGTGGGCAACGTCTGCTAACGTTCTTTCCCCGTCGCCACCTTCGATGTCGAGTTCCAAGTCATCAAAACCTTCACAAATTTGCTCCACCCCACCCTGCAGTAGCCACTTGGAATTTCTGCACATGAATTGTTTTCCCTTCCTCCACCGGGTAGGCCATACTGTAAGCCACCTTAGTGGATAAGTTCCTGCATGATATATGTAGCTCATATGACGTACAATGAGTGATCGCATCCACGAGAAAGCTGCACTGTTGTCACCCTCATCAGCAGGTGGGAGCTCCGTGGAAGCAACGCTGCTTCGACGTTGGGAGGGCGGGCTAGCACCATGTGCACCAACTCCAGCAAGTAGAACTATTCCTCCTGGCACCGTCTGCCCTTGGCTCAGCAATGTCTATATGTGTTTATCCACTTCATCTGTGATGCTAGCCTTTATCTGATGAAGCTCTATTTCTAAATTTTCTACCCTTCTCTCTTGCGCAGCCTTGGTACAGTTACGACTTTTGTATGAGTCACTGCCCGCCGCAAAAGCAACCTTCCACGGGACCACCCCGACACCTCTAGCTCGTCCGGGATGTTCAGGATTCCCCAGAACCCTAGTTAGCTCGTCGTTTTCTCTGTCGGGAATGAATCCCCCTCTACTTTCTCTCTAAGTACTACAAAGATAGCAGTGGCCGCCTCTTTTATCTCATCATTATAGATTAGTGACCCATCATTAAGATCTAAAGTGCCCCCATGAGCGTAATACCAATGCCTTGATCGCTCGGGCCAATTGATTGTCGCTGGCGTGATTCCTTTGCCAAGCAAATCTTCTTCCATCTTGTCCCAGATTGGTATTTTCTTCTTGTACCCTTTCGGTCCAAGTGAGTGGAAGTAATGTTTATTCGCGACCGCTTGAACTGCACGAATGACTCCCAATGATCCTTTAGCTGTGGGTAATCGTCGTAGTTGGGTGTCAGGTTCTTCTCACCGAATTTCCTATACGAATTCTTCTTCCATGTTTGAATAGAAGTAGCCATCGTCTTTAGAGCCCAATTCTTCACTCTCTGCTCTGAACCTTCAGGCATTGTGAAGCGCTCTCTCAGACTTGCCTATAGCATTTCCTTCTCTGATTGAGGCACGTAAAAATATCTATTACTAGTTTTCCAGCTCTACAAGCTGATGGGAATGTGGTCTCTGACTAGAACACTACACTGATTTACCATCTTAGTAGTAGCGCTCTCTAGCGCAACTGGTCGACCATCTTCTGCCACTTGTGTGATTATAAGTCTACCACTAAATTTTTGGTCGGGCCACGTTTCGTCGTCTTTGTTGATGATGACCCAGAAGGCCGTGAGCTGGAGGGCTACAAGTAGGAGAAATGGATGTATCAAGATTGCATGTTTGAACATATATATCATCTATAATGACAACATATATATACATATATATACCTCCTCCGCCTGAACATTTTCAGCAGGTTCTTCCATGCCATCACCTGACATATTCAGGTATTGGCTGCCATCGTCATCACCTACTGCCTCCTCCTCGGTGTCGAGGAGATTGGGGGCACATGCACTGCCTTGTGGAAAATTCATAATACAACTATCTATATGGTTCACCTCTACCACAAATTCATAATACAATTGATGAATAATTCAAAAATCTCCTATTTCTATCCATCCACAAAACACTCAATTACTCAAAACATAGAGCATAAAATAGAACATGCTAACCGCCAAAAGAGAGAGGATAAAGTTGCTAACATCCTAGCGGACTTGGATTTCAAAATCTCCAAAAGTTGTGAAAAAATCGGGCATGACCTCCCCCAACCCGAGCTCAATGGAGGATAAAAAAATGAGCTATGGCTAGGGCTCGGGGAGGAAGAAGCCCCCAAATACGCAGAGGCACTTTGGTACTGGTTGGTGACACCAACCCGTACCAAAAGGGGCCTCATTGGTACCAGTTGGTGTCACCAACTGGTACCTATGATGCGGCGGGCCATTGGTACCGGTCGGTGTAACGAACTGGTACCAAAGGGTGTACATGAGGCACCACTTTTTCTACCTGTTGGACCCGGTACAAATGCAAATATTGGTACCGGGTCCTAAACAACTGGTACCTATGAGAGTGGACCGATAGCGAGTTTTCCAGTTGTGATGGTTAAACGGAACATGGCATAATTTCTGTACTATGGCGGCCAATTACGCTGGTCAAGCTGATATAGACTTGTGTGGTAGTGTTCATACATGGATGGCTGATGTATTAATACATGGAGACAGACTTGTGTGGTAGTGTTCGTACATGGATGACTGATGTATTAATATTTGGATTATATATGTGCGGATGTGCACTGGAGTAATATATTGGGTTATATATGCATGGATGTGTGGCGAAATGGGATCTAGACGTTTAGTGTGTTTTCCTGGTGGCATAAACTCTCATTAAAATGACCATTTTCATGGGGGCATCAACTCTTGAAAACAAGATCTGCTAGTTGGCTTCGCAACTTTTTCGTGCCGGTCTATATGAATTTTCATGAGTCTAAGGTGCACACGAAAACATTTTGTGGTGGCATTTTCATGATGTTTGGCTCTCATGAAAATAATCTTGAAGACCTGATGGCAAAATGTGTTGCACGGAGGTCACCGATACGAAATCCTCTTAGGAAAAAGGATCGTGGTGGTCAAACGCCATAAAAAGACATTTTCATGATGCCATATTTGTGAGAGAACTTTCATGAGAGTTTCATGTCATGAACTATTTTCGAGGCGGTTTTAGATATTTTCATGAGAGTTTTTAGCTCTCACAAATTTCCATTGTGGTAGTGAAGGCTAAGGCCAGTTTCAATGAGAGTTTCATGAAGGGTTTTATGGGCATTAAATTTTATGCCACATCACCATTCTTCGGATGTGGCAAGGTCTTTATGAGGAAAGAGAAGGCAGAGTTTCATCATATGTAAGAGGAGTTTCATCCTCATAAAACTTAACTGACACATTTACCTAGTTTCAAGTCTTGGTAATAGTGCAATGAAACTATGCACTGAGGCTGGCCTAAAGGAATGACTCTCTTTGGGAATGCAGCAGGCAACAACGCGTCTTGGAGAAGCAAAAAGTCAGACGCGAGGCAGCCCATTGAGGGTGCCTTTGGGGTGGCTTCCAACCTGCTTTTGCTTCTCAAAAAGCCAAAAGCCCAACCAAAGAGCAAGCCTCATACCAAGTGCTTTGGCCAAAAAAGGCTTTTCTCCGGTTCATTTCTTGCAGCAGGTAGAGAGGTGCTTTCTTGGGCTTTTGGCTTTCACAAGTTCAAAGAAATTACCCACTGCCACTGGTTATGAACGTAACGCTTCGTTTCTTTTCCCTCTCTCCCAATATTTTTCTCTCGAGCTCGATGGAAGGAGCGACGGAGGTTTGGCGCCCCCCCATCACCAACGACATCCGCATGGAGGGGAGGAGTGGTGGAGGTCTAGCCCTCCCCCCATCGCCGGTGACGTCCGTGCGGAGGGTAGGAGCGGGCGAGCAACGGAAGTCTGGCGTGTAGGGCAGGGTCCATGGCGGACCGACACTGAGGAGATGTGTCGTCGTGCGGTTCCTGGTGACGGTGTGAGGCTACGGGCGGACGGGAATCCATCGATTCCCGATCTGATGTTGGCCGGCACTCTAAGGGAGATGGCAGAGGTTGGAGGCGCGAAGGTGTAGGAGGTGCCGCGTGAGGGATTCGAGGCGGCCGGTGGATGGATGAATCGCTGGGCGGTGGCCATGGCGGGCCTCCTCCGCCGCGAACCCCCATCGTGGATCTGCCCAGCGAGTCCCGGCTACCGCACCTAGGCCGACGAGCCCCGATCGCGTTGCTGCTTCGCGCCCAGGCCGGAGGGCCCTGGCCGCCGCCGCTCCTTCGTGCCCTGGATGGCAAAAGGAAGAAGAAAGGGCTGACGAGTAGGGCTCGCTCGTCAAAGAGAGAGAGAGTTGAGTGGGGAGGGTTGTGGATGGGGAGGGTTGTGGATGACACGTGAGGTCCGCTAAACAATATTCTCAAAAAACCACGGCTGCCCAACCAAACGATTTTAGGCTTTCTCACAGTAGTTTTTTCTACAGCCCATATTTACTTTTTCAAAAGTCACAGCTCAATCAAGCGCACATGAATTCCCGTTTTTCCGTTAACTTGCGGTTGTCAACGTGCAATACAGAGAGTTGAGCGGGCTTTTCTCGCAGTTGTCAACGTGCATTATAGAGAATTCGCCGTGCATTACAGAGAATTCGCCGTGTTTTTCTCACTTGTTTCCTCGTGAAAGCAAGGCGAACGCCATCCCAAACAATTTCAATGTTGCATCACTCCTCTAACACATGGAACCCAGTTTGCTACGAGGAAATCTTGTACTCCTTGGAAGGTCCAATCTTAATTACCTAACCTAAGCATGACAAACTGTGATGTTGATCAGCTCGATTGCTTGAAACCTGTTCATGCGGCTGTACGTACAGGACGAGAATGCTCACATTAATGCACTAAATAATATGCAGCATGTACTCCCTCCGTCCCAAAAAGAATGTAACTACGTGTTGCGTGCCACATAAAGTACTTAATGTTTGACCAAGTTTTTAACGAGTTATATTCATATTTATGGTTTTAAATAAATTTATTATAAAAATACATTTTGTAACTAATGTCATGATATTTATTTCATCTCATGAATATTTATATATTTTAATCTATAATTGATCAAACTTGATATACTAAAACGTGCCACTGTGGTAGAGTTGCAATTTTTTATGACGGAGGGAGTAACGTTTTATGCGCTGAATAGTCAGGGTCTTGTATTGCTCCATCCTCAACCCAATGACCAGGATGGTTTTCATAGAATTAAATGATCTCCCACTTAGGATAAAAGGTGATGTGGCAAGTGATTAAATGAAGAAAGAGAAGGAAACTGAGTCTTGCATGAGACATAGTT
This sequence comes from Alloteropsis semialata, assembly GCA_004135705.1. NCBI lineage: Eukaryota > Viridiplantae > Streptophyta > Magnoliopsida > Poales > Poaceae > Alloteropsis > Alloteropsis semialata. The sequence continues at coordinate 36,820,221 of CM014278.1, forward strand.
TCTACACGATATCCAAGACACAATGAGAGAGAATTTGTATTAAATGTGGATATGAAAGGGTAGTGTTTGCATTGGAGAGGTAGTGTCTAGCACTAGTTTCTTGATGATGTAGAACTTATGGAAACTATAAGTAATGTCTTGGGTTGGGGACGGCTTTAATGGGCTGAATAGATGCAGTACCTAACACTTTCTGTACAACATGTTGCAAGGTCGCCGGTCATAGAGCGAGCCACCACCGTATGACACGCGATGGCCTTCCATTATTACTTTGTCGCCTCGTGCAGCACGCGGAGGCATTTCTTTTCCTAGCAGAGACAAGACCACCAAATTTGTACGGGAGATCTAATTTATGGGCGTCCGGTGAAACCATCTCATCTCATAGGTCGATTTTCCGACAACTCAGTTTGCACGTGGCCTCCCACCAACCTTTCTCTTTTTGGAAATTTATTACACGTTGTCTTTTTCTTGCTTACAGCATGTCTACAGATAATTCCTACGCACCTTTTTTTTTACAGAGGCATCGTGTACCATACATTCTCTTTCTATGATCTTTCGTATTAAAAATTCTGAGACATTCCCTTTTCGCCGTCTTTTTTTCTCTTTCTACGTGCCGCTATTGCTACGTAAAATATTCTCTTTCTGCGTGCCGCTGTTGCTACGTAAAATATTCTCTTTCCGCACGCCGCTGTTGCTGCGTTTTTTCCCACGCAAGATTTTGTTTCGTCATTTTCTTTCCACGCGCTACTAGTTTCCGCGCGCGTTTTTTCACGAAACCAAAACATTCGGAATGGGAGAAAAGAGGGAGAAGAAAAGGGCGGGGGAATAAAAGTAACTTTTAAAGCTAGAATACAATACAAATAAAAGAAAAATTGGTGCAAAACTTACTTACACAAGTTTTTCGAATTTCACATAAGTTTGAATACAAAAATTTTCTACAACTACGTAATACATAAGTTTTTTGAACTGCAGATAAGTTTTAATACAAATTTTTTCAACAAATAGATAACAAAAAGTTGTCATCCATAAGTTTTATAGCAAACTTTCATAAACAACTTTTACGCTCTAAATGAAACTTTTGTATGGTAGGGGGACCGAAAACGAAGAAATTTAGGCATCTATGGTAGAGGATACATAGCTGCCCCAAACCCAACATCCTTCTGCACCCGATAGGACGGAGTCGCCCTCTAATAACCCTGAACACTAACCAGTTTAGCCTTCTATGGAAGGGGACCGAAACTGAATCAATTTAGCCTTCTATAGTATGGGATACATAGCCGCCCCACCAAATATTCTTCTGAACCCGATAGAATGGAGTCGTCCTCAACAACCCTGAACCCTAACCAATTTAACTTTCTATTGCAGGAGGATCGATGTCGAAGTAATTTAGCTTTTTATGGCAGGGGTATATGGCTATCCTAAACCCCAAACATCCTTCTAAACCCGATAGGACGGAGTCGCCCCAACAACCCTGAACACTAAACAATTTGGCCTTCTATGACAGAGAGACCAAAGCCGAAGAAAAATAGATTTTTCATATTTGTTGTGTAAAAGTTTCACGTAATAATTTGGCACAAAAGGGAGCAGGTCATTAATGTGGTCTACTTTGTCGGAATTAAAAAATAACTCGTAAACCAATCATGCGGTCATGTGTGGGGATAGCTCTGTATGTGTGGACTCATGACTATGTGACCTTTTTTTTAAAGAGAAAGCGGGACGGGGAGGTGGGCCGAAAAAAAAACACGCCAGGGAGCAAGACTGCTGGGCAGAAACGCACGGTCGGATCGACCGTGAGGACTGGAACCTCCGGTCGACTGTAAACTCAACATCGTGTAAAAACATTCGGGACCGGGAAAAGAGGGAGAAGAAAAGGGCGAGAATATAAAATAAAAGTAAGTTTCAAAGTACAATAAAAATAAAAAACGAACATTTTTTTAAAAAATGATTAAAAAAATAAAAAGTCACATTAAAATAAAAGAAAAATATTTCATACAAATTTAAGCAATAAAGTTATAGAAAGTTATACTAAAATACATAGGTATTCAAGACAATGTCATACAAAAAATTCATGCATAAGTTATATAGCAAACTTCTACTTTGTTGTTACATTTAAATAAAGCAAAACATATTTCATACAAATTTAAGTGATAAAGTTATATAAACTTATAGTAAATAATATTGCAGAGACCATGGAAATTTTTATGCTAAACTTTGGCCGTATTCGATTCCTTGGGGACAAAAAATTGACCCCAAGGAATCTTGCATGCATGGAGTATTAAATGATGTTTATTTACAAAACCTTTTCACAGATGAGTGCAACTTTGCGCGACGAATCTAACGAGCCTAATTAATCCATGATTTGCTACAGTAATGCTACAGTAATCATCCTCTAATCGTGCGGTCAAAGGCCTCATTAGATTCGTCTCGCGAATTTGCCAGGGGGTTGTGGAGGTAGTTTTGTAAACTGACTTTATTTAATACCTCTAATTAGTGGTCAAAGTAGGGATCAAAAAATTGATCCCTACATCTGAACACGAGCATAAGTCTTATGAACTTCAGTTAACTTTAAATACATAAGTTTTCATGAATTGTCATACAAAAGTTTCATGCATAAGTTATATAGCAAACTTCTACTTTACTGTTACATCAAAATAAAAAGCAGAAGAAATATTTTGTACAAATTTAAATGATAAAGTTATAGAATGCTAAACTTTCATACATAAGTTTAATAAACTTCAGTTAACTTTAAATATATAAGTTATCAAGAACTGTCCTACAAAAGTTTTCATGCATAACTTATATAGCAAACTTGTGCTTTGTTGTCTCATCAGCTAGGTTATGCTGGTCTGATAAAAGGAAATTGAAAAAAAAATAATTAGTGATACAAATATGGAAAAGAACAGTTTTAAAAAAGAGTTTGATAGTATGGCAGGTGCAATGGCCGCCCCCCCAAACATCCTTCTGAACCCGATAGGACGGAGTCGCCCCCAACAACCCTGAACCCTAACCAGTATGGCCTTATATGGCAGGGGCCTCGAAACCGAAGCAGTTTGGCCTTCTATGGCAGGAGGACATGGCCGTCCCAAACTCGTACAACCTCCTGACTCGATAGGACGGGGTCGCCCCCAACAACCCTGAACTATAATCAGTATGATCTTCTATGGCAGGGGTCCCGATGCCGAAGCAGTTTAGGCTTATGTGGCAAGGGGGACATGGCCGTCCCTAACCTGTACAACCTTCTGAACCCGATAGGACGAAGTGGCCTCCAACAACCCAGAACCCTAACCAGTTTAGCCTTATATGGCAAGGGGTCCGAAACAATTATTATATGATTATTGTGTACCAAAAACCATGGAGAAAAAAACGAAAAGAAAAGGAAACTCATGTGGAATTGGATTCACGTGAAAACTCGTACAAAACATGAAAGAAAAATGAAAAAAAAAGCTGTCACGTGGGTGCATCTGAAGGAATGCAGGAGCGATCCTAACGCGCGCGCGCAAAAAAAAGCGGGGAGCAGGAATCGACCGCTACTTTATGCACGCGCGGGCGACGGTAAACTCAACGTTGGGAAATTCGTAAGAGTTTCATGCGCTGAATAGTCATGGTCTTGTATTGCTCACATTAATGCGCTGAATAGATGCAGTACCTAACATTTTCTGTACAACATGTTGCAAGATTTCGGAAGCGATGAGGTCGCCTGTCGTTGTTAGTACTGTTGGTCATTGTCACCGATCGACCGACACGCACCACTGTATGACACGGGAAGGCATTCTATTATTACTTTGTCCGCTCATGCAGCATGCGGAGGCATTTTTTTTTCCCATAGTAGAGACAAGACCAGCAAATCAAATTATAGGGTGTAGGAAGTAGGATGCTACAGGATATATTATCTCAAGGTTTTGCTAAGATACCCTTAAATAATCGAGGACCATAGATCTTATAATATATTGTCGCATAGGAGTAATAGATTTATATTATATATTCATTTAAATTAAAATGGGAAACGTATCTTCCTATTTGATCTAAAACTTGCATGCATAGATCCAGTCTTTCTTACTATCGCGGTTGTTCACGTTGATTTGTTCCCAAAACAAGAAATAAAGATGGATGGCCGGCCGTTTGATGTCAAGAAAGATGATACAGTGCCGGTAGTTTTGTGGTATAATCTATTTACAACGTCACCTGCTAAAGAAATAACGTGACATGACATGTGCGTGACTTGTGGAATGGTATGTGACGCATGACATGGTATGTACATTTTTGCATCATGTTTTCAATGTCGATAAAAAAAATGTGGCATGGTATGAATACGACCCTTTGCATGGCATATGTATGTTACATTTTTAAGATATATTACACCATATATGTCAGTATGTCACAACTGTTTTGAAATATATACATGATATTTTTCAATTACTTTTCAAAGATGTGTACGTGCGTCGTGCGGTTGAATGAATCAACAGGATATTTTGCTTCAATCCTTACAACAAAACTAGATCTGCTGAAACACGACATGTTTTGTATCTTTTTTTTTAAAAAAAATCTAAAGTACACAAATAAAGATAATGTGCACGTTTCTATATACAAAAGCCTCACGGCTCGGTGCAAGGCTAGGGTGGCCATATCGTCTATAAAATATCGTTCGTCTGATCTGAATCGGATGGACTAGATTATGCCACCCATTCTAACAATCTTAAAAAAACCCTTAAATTTTTAAATATCATCATGCGGTCCATAGCCCTTGGATATCTTTTTTGAAAAGGTATTTACACTTCCGTGAAAACCCGTTGTTCCAACTCATGACATGGACATTTTCAAAAAAAACCCCTTGACTTTCTGTAATATCAGCCGGCAATACATCCGTTCTAACAATCTAAAAAACCTTAAACTTTTCTGATATTAAACTACAGTCCATGCCCTCAGTTATTTTATGAAAAGATCATCCTGCTTTCATGGAATCAGCATGTGATCCAGCTCATGACAACCATTTTCTAAAGAGCCCTCGATTTTTTAGATATCAACCCGCGATTCACAATCCTATTATTTTCGCAAAAAATCATTGTTTACGTAATAAATCAACCCATACTCCAAAAGAGGACGGGAAAATTTTCTATTTATCATTATCGGTTGTTACATACGGACAGTCACAAAACTAATACACGCTTTTTCTATGTAACATATTAATAGCCATGCAGTCCACGCACTACTTCTACTTATATATGATACAATATTATGTAACTTTTGGAGTAAATTGCACCCATTATACAACAACTTGGTAGGTATGTGCAAATTGGTTCAACAACTTGTAAAATGCTCAAATTAGTGCAACAACTTAGCATGTTGGTGCAGCTTGGTACACCGACTTGTTAAATATTCAATTTAGTGCAACAACTTAACAAATTGGTGCATGTACCGTCAAAACAATATAATAAAAATATATTTGGCTATGCACGAATTGGATGCGGGAGGGTATAGGCTTATATTGTATCATTTTAGGATTTTGTTTCTTAATACCAATATACCATGACCAAAATGATTTTCAGTTTCTATCATCTCTTTTGAATTGATGTTCCCATAACTTTTTTTCATAATTTTCCACACTTCCTTTTCCATCGTACCATTGTGGAATCAATTTCTTTTTCGAGAGTAAGAAAAGAGCCTAAATAGTTTGAAATAAATAATAATTGTGGCAACGTAACATTCAACTTATAAGTGATCATTGATATATGGTATGGACATAAACTTAATGAATTAACTTACGTGTCAAAATAGATTTTATTTGTTATGTTAGAGTTAGAAGAAACTAATTTTATATGCTCTTATTTCCAACATAAATTTATTTAAAAATTGAAATAAGGGTTCTTATCTTGGAACAAGTGTATCACCATTGCAACTCAAATATCAATGGCCGCTTAATGCTCAGTTATCTATTTTGACCCGAATATATCATCTCTTTACTATTCGGCATGACCAAATACATCATCATGGTAACATTTGGACTATTGATGCACCATTTTATCAAGTTGTTGCACAAAGTTGATCATTTTACAAGTTGTTTGACCGATCTGCACCCACCTGCCAAGTTATTGTACTAAATAGAGCATTTTACAAGTTGCCGGACTAATTTGCACTCACCCGCGAAATTGTTGTATGGTGGGTGCAATTTACTCTTAATTGATAGCATGCATGGTACTAACCGTGATAGCCTATAAAGTCATTTTTACCTTTAATTAATTGATTTCTCTTTTCTAAAACCAATTTTTTAAGATTTATTTAAACTCTTACCTCTTATAAATTCATTTTACCTTTGATTATATAGTACTAAATTGGCCACGTACGGCGCAGTAACTGCATACAAAGAACTTACGAGTGTACTGCTCCGTGTAACCGTGTCTGGTCCAGCCCCAGTGCCCCACTGCACCCGTTATCCAATCTTCTTCCTCTCTCTTTTAATACAAACATCAAAAGAAATTAAAATTTGTACTAAATACAAGACATCCAAGCCACATTTAGGCGATAGGTGTCTATCTCCTTGTGGAGTGCACGGGCCTCCCGCTCCTGCAAGAGCACAATGTCCCGGATCTCCTCGACCTCGTCCTCGTAGAAGGCTCAACGCTCGTCGGTGGTGCGTGTAAGAAAAATGGCTCTATGTGCTATTATATTGTGATTTTGGTGATTGAATGACAACATAGTTATTGGGACTAACAAGTTTGTTAAGTAATTTACATAGAAAATTACGTCCCAAGAATGATTCGAAAGGATAGCCAAAACCAGAGAGTCTTATTTCTGAGTATTCATGATAAGGTATTGGCACGTGAAATCATGGAAAGGGCATAAGTTGATTGAATTGGAGAAGCCCGCAGAGATTACACGCAGCGTATGATCCGCCGCCCATCGGCGTACACATTGGAAGCATATGGCGTGTGAAGTTCCCTGAAGAAAAGACACGGTGTATTATACGGCGGTGCACGGCGTACAAGTTAGAAGCATATGACGTGTATTGGGAGTCTCAAAGAAGCACACGGCGCATAGTCCGGTGTTACTGTTTGTATACACGGCGGAATATACGGCGTGTGTGCTATAGACAGAAGCTGAAGAATTCAACACGGCGTATTATACGCCGACCCTCGGTGGGCAAACGGCGTACAAGTTACACAATGACAATGTCAAGAGGTGATGGATAAAAAGGCACGGCGTATGAAACGCCGACCATCGGCGTACAAGTTGGAAAGCATACAGCGTGTGCAAAGAGCCGTTGGAAAAGGAATCCGACCATTGGAAAAAGCACACGACGTATTATACGCCGATGGGGGTTTGGTGCATGGCGGAATATACGGCGCTCGCAGAATCTGTGCACCTTTTGAACAACGGCTCGTTGAGCCATTTGGGCTATACATATCACCCCCATTTGGCCATTCTGAGTTGCTGGAGTCCAAGAGAAGTTCATCTACACCTAAAAGACATCCAAACCACCATTTGTACTACATAAATCATCCATAGTGAGTGAGAGAGCTAGGATAGGCCTAGTGAGAGAGTTGGCAAGACATTTAGTCTTGTGCTTGGTTCTAGAGTGAACCAACACTTAAAATCTCGGTGTGCCGACCTCTTGGAGTCTTGGTGACTCGCCAGCAAGTCTTCGACCCTCCGGCTTAGTGTGGAGCGGCGACGGCGACGTTGTTAGTGCTTCTATCTCTATATCAGCTAGCCGCTCAAAAGGATGATCATCATTAGAATCCATTGCTCTTTCCTCCTCATAAGTGTCACCGTCACCTTCTACTTCAACATCTACACGGTTTGAAGCAAAGGCTCCACCATAATTATATTAAGGCACTACATGAGGGGAACCATCAACATCTAAGTTACCTATAGGAATATCCAAGTTGTCCAACTCATCTCCAGCAGCATGTGTAGGCTCATCCGCTCCATGTTCCGCATCCACTTCATGTTCCATATCAGAGGGACCAACGACCCCCTCCCGCCCAACTGGCTCAAAATGCGGCATAACAACATCTACATTGTGCGCAACACCTTGAATGCCATCTCTTTCGTACCAAGCTTCATTCCCAACATCCAAACTAAATTGGCTAGGTTGAGTTAACTCAACTTCCACTTCACCAAATGGAGTGTTGGAATTTGCAGGATTGTTTAGATCAAAGGGCAAGCTAGCGGGGATTCGGTGCCACATTACCTTTTGCACGACCAAATCTAAACAATGAACTTCGGATGCCATGACTACTTGCTTGTAAACATCCCACTCACTTTCACAACTAATTGGAGCTAATCTCTTAATCCTTGGACCTTTAGAAGAACCGACATCGATGACACCTTCCAACTTTACATCACAATTCCATTCAAACCAGCCCAACCTTTCTCTCACTCGATCAACAACTTGGGTTAAACTAGGTGATTGACCGAAAAGCACAACATCCTCATCCATATTCTGTAATTCCACACTATCATCCTTGGTTCTAAACACATTACCACCGTGATGCAACCTCACTAACTTATCCATCTATATCCACAACAAAAATGCAATGATGTAAGATACTTTATGTTCAAATGGTCACAAAATTGACACTACATATAACTACAAAGACATTTCACAAGTCAAATTAAACTTGGATACAACTACATGCATTCTCACAAAACCCATATGTACATTGGCTAATAAACTTGGATACAACTACATACATTCTCACAAAAACCATATGTACATTGGCTAATTAGTTGCTATCTCAGATAAATCACACAATGGAAACAACGACATACATGCTCGATAGTCTTATTATACTAAATCAAACACCATTTTCTACCATGCCATCCAAACATTAACCATACACATAGATGAGGATGGGGAGGAGTGGAAGGGAGAAAAGAGCAAGCACCTTCGAAGTCCAAGGTTGAGGACGGCGTCTACTGGGGTGCCGTCGCACCTCTACGCGGCCGGCAAGGGGCCGACGCGCAGGAGCGGGCGACGGCCCTCCCCGCCCCGCCGCCGGGATGAGGTCGGCCCGCCTCCTACGGGCGCTGGCGGCGGATGGAGGAGCCTCCACGCGCCGGGACCAGCTTAGGATCGACGAAGACGAGGGCAGCGGCGGCAGGCGCAATGGGGAGGACGAGAAGGGCGGTGGGTGCTCCAAGTTAGGGTTTAGAGTGAGGAAATGGCGCGAGGAAGAAGAAGCCGGCCGCGGCGCGGCCTATATGGCCATACCTCGGCGTGGCGCGGTATAACGCCGATATCCTAGACCTCGGCGTTAAAGGATCCAACGCCGAGTTCGTGGGCCCTAGAGCCCAACGTGGCGCTCACGTGACTGCCGTGGCACAGACCTCAGTGTTTAAGGGCGCTAAGCCGAGGTAAAGGGTCCATATTTTTAAAAAAAATTCACCGAGGGTCCAATTGCAAAAAATACCGGTTGGAATCTCCGGTATATGACTAGTACGCTCAAAGCCTGATCACAGTTAAACAACCATAATCCTAAGACGATCGAGGCGATGTGTTGGCTTGAGACTCCTTTCCCAACCTTCACCCTTGCACCCGATCTCCATTTCATCTTTATAACATCAAGTACAGGTGATAGAGCAAAACCTGAGCTCACTAATGCTATGATGGAACTATGAGGAATCTAAGCTTGCTAAGCTTCACTAAAGACAAGTTGACATCTAGTATTGACCTAATCAAGGAAGGATTATGCAATCAGTAGTTCACACAACTCCTAGCACGTAATGCAAGCAATACAGTAGTAATACATGAAATAGTACTCAAAATAGGGTTGGGATGCTCCGGTGCTTGCCTTGATCACTAGCAGGGTTAGTATCAGCAGCAGCAACAGCAGCAGGCTCGGGCTCTAGCTCCAACTCAACCTCTTCTGGCTCCTGGGGTCCTTCTGGTGGAAGCTCGACGAACTCGACTACGGAAACATCTTCTATTAACGTTATGATGCAAAAGTTAGTACACTCAACCTAATAACAAAGCTAACAGCATAGCAAAACCCTAAACAAGAGATTTCCTATTTATTCCTATTTTTCTAGAATTTTTAGTAATTTTTAAAAGCATTATGGAATTATTCTAAACACATAAAAGAATTATCCTAATTATTATTAATTTCTTATTATAAATCATTATTCATAATTTTATTTATACTTATCCTATTTATTTATTTAAGTACCCAAAAGAAAAGGTATTTAAATAAATTATCTAACTATTATTCTAAATTAAAACCATTTAAAACCAATTTAAAAACTAAAAACTAAAACCTGAAAACTAAAAACCTAACTCACTTTGCAAAAACCCCCCTGAACTTTCGGCTAAACAACCTGCAGCCCTTCTCTCTCCCTCTCACTGGCGACTGGGCCCGGCCCACTCCTTCCCCCCATCTCCCGCTCGCGCGCGCGCTCAGAAAGACCGAGCCGCGGCGCAGCACTGACCGTCCGGCAAAATCGCCGGCGGCGATCTCAGGGCGCCAAGAAAACTCCGGACAGGCGTTCCCCGGCCTCACGCATCCACTGGTGGTCCTAACCCCTATGGACGGCGATTGTGAAGCAGTGACCGACGATCGCGACCGACGGCGGCTAACGGCGGCGGCGCTGGCAAACAACGCGGCGGCGATCCAAACCCCGGACACAAACCACGCCTAGAGCTTCGCCCCTTGCTTCTCGACCTGACGCACGCCCAACCCTAAACCTAAGCGGGCCGGAGCTAAGCTCTCCGCGACGGCGGCCACGGCGGACCGAGTTCCGCGGCGGCGCTCGCGTTCCGGCGAGACCGACCATGGATTCGAACTACGGATACCTCGGCGAGCTGCACTAGGACATGAGGAGCACGACCATGGGTTAAGACAACAGCAAAGGCGGCCGAAAGGGTTAGCTCACCAAGCGGCTCAAAAACGGCCGGTGGCGGCAGAGGTTGAAGACGACAGCGATTAGGTGGTTCCGGTGGACGGTTTCGAGCACAAACGAGTGGGTTGCGAAACTCATGGTCTGGGGAAGATCTAGGCGGTTGGATTTGGCCGGAGAGGCTCTGGCGGTGGCGGAACAGGGCGGCGGCGGTGGAGAAGAACGACGGCGAACAGAGGAAGAAGAAAAAGGGAAGAACGGCCGGCTCTGCCTTCAACTGGGCGACCCACCGCTTAACCCCCTCCTATGCCACCTCCTGCTGCAGGCACACGTGCTGGACTCCGGCCTCGTCGGCGCGTGGCGTGGCCGACGGTGAGCGGCAAGCTGCTGCATGGCAGCGCCGCGCCGGCCTTGCTCTGCTCTGAATCCTGCATCACCTCCCTCTGAAACCATTCAAACCCGTGATTTCAACGTCCTTTTGCTCCAAATTTTGAATGCAAACATTCCAAACTCCCAATAACAAAGTTGTAGCTGGACCATAGAGCTACATTTCACTTATAAACTTCAAAGCCTAATTCTCAGTAACTCAAAAGTTACAGGACCAAGAACTTAGACCAAATTTCTGAAATCCTCTGAATTTCTCTGAATCCATTTCAAACTGGTCGTCTTAAACTCCAAAATGTGCCCAAATTCATATGTAAACTTCAAAAAGTCCAAATACCAAACTTGTAGATGGTATATAGGGTACACTTTTCTTTATATGCACTTGAGCTAAAACTTCCTAGAACTTGAGTTATATTGCACTGACTTTGGCCAAAACAAAGGGAATTCAGAAATTTCAGTTACCCTTTTGAAAGTTGCCACCTTTAGGTCAATTGTTCTTCAAAATTCAAACATAAACCTTTGAATCTCCAAAAACCAAAGTTGTAGTCCTAACATAGGACTACATTTCTCTCAATATGACCTTGGGATAAATCCTTCTAGATTGAAAGTTATAAGCTCAAGAATTTGGATCAAACTCACCATCTCATGTGCTTCAAATTTAACCAAATTGAAACTTTAAGTTTGAATTCTTTTCAAACTTAAACATTCCAAGTATTTGGATTATTTGCTACCTTTTGACATTACTAACTCAAGCTTGACTTGGTCAACCATTCCATAGTGACAAAATTACCAAAATGCCCTTAGGGCTAATTTAGCTCAAATAAAAGTATTTATACTCTTAATCCTGGTATTTCTCTTCATTAGCATCCTAATGACCCTCTTAGCACTTCACTAACACCTGTGGTGTTACAATCAAAGGGGGTTCAGGCTCATGCGGTTAGCAATTTTAGTTGGTCAAGTTTTATTAGCAAGCACCTGTTTACTAGATGTAAGTTTATACCAACTCAAAATTAAGCAGGATAACCCAAAATTATTCCACAAAGGGGCCAAGAACCACAAGTTAAGATCAAGTTTAAGTTCAATTATCATGTGAGGGTCCAAACCGCCCTTAACCGTGGGCACGGCTGATATATCAGTTTTACACTCTGCATAGGTTGTACACTTTACCCACAGCTCGTGTTCCCCTTGTCGCCCGGGTTTGCAAGGCCCTTAAACACTTCCTTTGGTGAGTGGCGAGGGTTCACTACGAAGCCTTTACAAAGACCCAAAGTTAACTAGCAGCCCGCTAGAGTTTCAGCCGCGGTGAGGTCCATAACCCTCCCTAATGAGACCGTACCTTAGAAGGCCAATTTGAAAAAATTTTACCCCGTACCAAAGGGGGCCTCATTGGTACCGGTTGGTGTCACCAACCAGTACCTATGATGTGGCAGGCCATTGGTGCCAGTCGGTGTAACGAACGGCGGGCCATTGGTACCGGTCGGTGTAACGAACCGGTACCAAAGGGTGTACATTGGTACCGGCTGGTGAGGCGCCACTTTTTCTAGCCGTTGGACCCTATACAATTGCAAACATTGGTACCGGGTCCTAAACAACTGGTACCTACGAGAGTGGACCGATAGCGAGTTTTCCAGTAGTGATGGTTAAACAGGGGGCAAAGACTGTTGTTTGTGTCGTGTTTATCCGGTTGGTGTTCTGACTTTTGACCCTGTCATTGCTCTACGAAACTAGTGTTCCTTTTATTAGGTTGAACATGGCATAATTTCTGTACTATGGCGGCCAATTATGCTGGTCAAGCTGATATAGACTTGTGTGGTAGTGTTCATACATGGATGGCTGATGTATTAATACATGGAGACAGACTTGTGTGGTAGTGTTCGTACATGGATGACTGATGTATTAATATTTGGATTATATATGTGCGGATGTGCACTAGAGTAATATTTGGGTTATATATGCATGGATGTGTGGCGAAATGGGATCTAGACGTTTAGTGTGTTTTCCTGGTGGCATAAACTCTAATGAAAATGACCATTTTCATGGGGGCATCAACTCTTGAAAACAAGATCTGCTAGTTGGCTTCGCAACTTTTTCGTGCTGGTCTATATGAATTTTCATGAGAGTCTAAGGTGCACAGGAAAACATTTTGTGGTGGCATTTTCGTGATGTTTGGCTCTCATGAAAATAATCTTGAAGACCTGATGGCAAAATGTGTTGCATGGAGGTCATCGATACGAAATCCTCTCAGGAAAAGGATCGTGGTGGTCAACCGCCATGAAAATGACATTTTCATGACACCATATTTGTGAGAGAACTTTTATGAGAGTTTCATGTCATGAACTATTTTCGAGGCGGTTTTAGATATTTTCATGAGAGTTTTTAGCTCTCACAAATTTCCATTGTGGTAGTGAAGGCTAAGGCCAGTTTCAATGGGAGTTTCATGAAGGGTTTTATGGGCATTAAATTGTATGCCACATCACCATTCTTCGGATGTGGCAAGGTCTTTATGAGGAAAGAGAAGGCAGAGTTTCATCATATGTAAGAGGAGTTTCATCCTCATAAAACTTAACTGACACATTTACCTAGTTTTAGTCTTGGTAATAGTGCAATGAAACTATGCACTGAGGCTGGCCTAAAGGAATGACTCTCTTTGGGAATGCAGCAGGCAACAACACGTCTTGGAGAAGCAAAAAGCAGACGCGAGGCAGCCCATTGAGGGTGCCTTCGGGGTGGCTTCCAACCAGCTTTTGCTTCTCAAAAAGCCAAAAGCCCAACCAAAGGGCAAGCCTCATACCAAGTGCTTTGGCCAAAAATGGCTTTTCTCTGGTTCATTTCTTGCAGCAGGTAGAGAGGTGCTTTCTTGGGCTTTTGGCTTTCACAAGTTCAAAGAAATTACCTACTGCCACTGGTTATGAACGTAACGCTTCGTTTCTTTTCCCTCTCTCCCAATATTTTTCTCTCGAGCTCGATGGAAGGAGCGACGGAGGTTTGGCGCCCCCCCATCACCAACGAAATCCGCACAGAGGAGAGGAGTGGTGGAGGTCTAGCCCTCCCCCCATCGCCGGTGACGTCCGTGCGGAGGGTAGAAGCGGGCGAGCAACGGAAGTCTGGCGTGTAGGGGAGGGTCCATGGCGGACCCGACGCGGAGGAGAGGTGTCGTCGTGCGGTTCCTGGTGACGGTGTGAGGCTACGGGCGGACGGGAATCCATCGATTCCCGATCTGATGTTGGCCAGCACTCTAAGGGAGGTGGCAGAGGCTGGAGGTGCGAAGGTGTAGGAGGTGCCGCGTGAGGGATTGGAGGCGGCCGGTGGATGGATGAATCGCTGGACGGTGGCCATAGCGGGCCTCCTCCACCGTGAACCCCCATCGTGGATCTGCCCAGCGAGCGCCGGCTGCCGCGCCTAGGCCGACGAGCCCCGATCACGTTGCTGCTTCGCGCCCAGGCCGGCGAGCCCTGGCCCGCCGTTGCTCCTTTGTGCCCAGGATGGCAAAAGGAAGAAGAAAGGGTTGACAAGCAGGGCTCGCTCGTCAGAGAGAGAGAGAGAGAGTTGAGTAGGGAGGGTTGTGGATGACACGTGAGGTCCACTAAACAATTTTCTCAAAAAACCACGGCTACCCAACCAAACAATTTTAGGTTTTCTCACAGTAGCTTTTTCTACCGCCCATATTTACTTTTTCAAAAGTCACAGCTCAACCAGGCGCACATGAATTCCCGTTTTTCCTTCAACTTGCAGTTGTCAACGTGCAACACAGAGAGTTGAGCGGGCTTTTCTCGCAGTTGTCAATGTGCATTACAGAGAATTCGCGGTGTTTTTCTCACTTGTTTCCTCGTGAAAGCAAGGCGAACGCCATCCCAAACAATTTCAATGTTGCATCACTCCTCTAACACATGGAACCCGGTTTGCTACGAGGAAATCTTGTACTCCTTGGAAGGTCCAATCTTAATTACCTAACCTAAGCACACTACAACAAATACCACATTTTATAACATTTAATTTCTGTCACAGAAACCCATTTTTTCGTCTTATTTTTTAATTTGTGATGCCCGCGTGACGAAAATTCGTTCGTTATCTATACCCCGTAATTAAAGGTATTCAATGACAAAACGTCATTTTTCGTCATAATTTTTTGTGACGTTTATTCTACTGTCACTAATTTATGACGACTGTTTTTCGTCAATAAAGGCCTTTAAAATGTCATAATTCATTGTGCATGGATGACATGGCGCTGACATGGCATCAGTACCGTGACGATTTGTTTTGTCATGAAACCTTATACGGATGATGTGGCAGTGACATGGCACTTGTCTCAGCAACACCATCGTGACAAATTGATTCGTCACAAAAATAATTAATGGCCCACTAAGGCTCATATTTCGCAGTCTATTCGTGGGCTTAGCCCATTTTCCCTTTTGAAAGAATGCCCGGTCCAACTGTTTGATAGGCCTAATGAAGTTAAAGCCCATTTTTAAGTCAGCCCAGCCCATTTTACATTTTGCACCGTATTTTTGAGGTAGCCCAACCGATTTTACGATTTCAGCCCATTTTCATTTAGTCAAGCCCAGATACATTTTACAATTACAGCCCATTCAACATACATAATTTTAGCCCATTCATCATCACACCACATCCAGCCCATCATCAATCACACCACATCCAGCCCATCATCAAGTTCATTCATCACACCATACATTCATCATTGTTTCATCCAAACATTCTTTCAACAAAAATCAAATAGGATATTCAAACTCAGAATATCACATTCATATGTAGCATATCCATAACCATTCAGCAAAAAAATTCATATGTAGTACATCAAAAATCCTGACCATCAAAAATCCTGACAGTTCCATGTCCAGAAACCAGTCTAGTCCGGAAATGACGACAAGTCCAAAAACTAAATATGACAGGTCCAAAAATCACATGACAGATCCAGAAATCATATGACAGATCCAAGTTAGAATCACTCCCTGTTGAGGCTAAGTAGACGACGAAGTAGTGCATTGGTCTCCTCCCCTTGCTTCTTTAGGATCTCCAGTTCTTCTTGTTGCTTTTGCTTTGCTGATTCACATTCTTCAAACTTTGAGTTCAAGCATTCCAATTGATTGCGCTGATACTCAACCTGTGATCTAAGAGCTGCAGCATCTTGCCTCTCTGCCTGAACTTCGTCCTCAAGTTATTGTACTCTTGCAGCAGTTGCAGAAGTCTTCTTCGAGGCTGCTGTCTTCAGACCAGCATTCTCAAGAAACTTGGATGATGCCAAGACTTGTTCAACAGCTTCAGTAGGGGTCTTTGGAACTTGCCCTTCTTCTGTTGGTTCAGCCACGATAGCTTCCATTTGTTCCTGACATGATCAAACAGGTTTCCATTAAAATATAGAATCATGCAGCTGCACACCTAGGAGTATAGATCATATATGCAAACAAAAATGCTAAGTTCAGCAGAGTATTTGTTACCACATGTGCACAATTGAGCAAGATTGTTTGTAAAACTGAACCAAATAAAAAGCATGTGCAACTAGCTGAATTATTTAGGTTTGTGGTGACAGGTTAACAATTTCATCAACATGGTCAGCAACCTTTCATTTCCAGAATTGGTTTCTAATGGTAAGCATTGGTTTAGCTAGTTGGATGTGCTTGTGTAGCACTGGTTACTGCTAGGCATTGCAATAAGTATAGATTGGTTCCTTTTCAAATGCAGTAAAAAAAAAGGCTAAAAGCATGCAGCTACAGACCTAGAACAAGAATTTGCATGGTGAAATAAACAGTTGAGCAGTCAATTTAGTTTTGAGCAAACTTACAATTGCTTCTCTGACAGGCTCAGTGAGACCTGTCTTGCTGCTGTAGTGCAGATCTCTAAAGAGGTCGATTGCAGTGGGTGGCGCATCTTTGTACTTGTCTTCTTTCGTCTAAAATAAGAGGCAAACATACAGTTAGTTGGTCATATATTAGCAAGCATTCCAGATTGTAGTATCAACACTAAAACAAGCATGTCTTACAACAAAGAAAAGAATGTGCCCAGCTGAATCAAGTCTGATTGCCGATTGTAAGTTTGGCTGGATCAGCAGCTTGGTTGGGCCTAACCATGGCTGGCTTGCTTGGTGAAGAGGACAGATCAATGTGATGACGATCGATGCATGATAGATGATATGGGAACCAAATTAAACTACTCAAGGAAGAAGATGGAGAGAATAAATCGAGGGTGTTCCTAATTAGTCGGTACACCAAGAGGTGTAGTGTATATAATATGAGTAGCACAAATTGACCGCTAGCTGCACTAATATAATCAGTGAACTTTTGTTGTGTTGTCTCCACAAACTTCTGTGGACCTACACTACATATGGCTCATGAAAAATGCATGCCGCTTCCAACATTGACCATCTACTTCCCGCTTTCTCTTTTTGTTTTGAGGATGCTCTCCAGGTCTAACATCCTTGACTCTCTCCAATTGTTGCATCAACTCTGTTGTACTAAATTCCTCTGGCTTCTCGCGTTCTTCGATCCGCCCATCAAAACATTTCTTTCTCCTCCATGGATGGTCCTTGTCAAGGAAACGACGATGGCCAATATAACATATTTTACCCCTTACTCTCTTAGAGCAAGGGTTTTTGTCACAATGCACACAAGCATAGTAACCTCTTGTGACTCTACCCGACAAAGTGCTCAAAGCTGGATAATCGTGAATGCACCATATAACTGCAGCATGTAGATCAAACTTTTTCCCACTGGATGCATCGAAAGTACTAACACCTTTCCAAAGATCTAACAGCTCTTCAACTAGTGGCTCCAGAAAGACATCAATATCTTTTCCTAGACATTCTGGACCTGGGATGAGCAGACCCATCATGAAGTTGGATTGCTCCATACATACCCATGGGGGAAAGTTATAAGGCACAAGAAATACTGGCCACATGCTGTAGGCAGAGTTCATTTTACCAAATGGATTGAACCCATCTGTAGCAAGACCAAGTCTAATGTTCCTTGCATCTTGTGCAAACCAATCATATTTTCTATCAAAGTCTTGCCACGCCTCGCCATCAGCTGGATGGCTAAGCTCATTCTTCACCGGTTTCCTCTTCAGCTTGTGCCACTTTGCCTCCTCTGCTATCTTTTTGGAAGCAAACATCCTTTTCAGCCTTGGAATCAATGGAAAATGCCACAGTACCTTCTGAGGAATCTTCTTTCTTCCATCTTTGTCTTTCCATCTTGATTCACCACATACCGGACATTCATCTTTTTTGGCATGATCATTCCGAAACAAAACACAATTATTTGGGCACACATGGATTGAAACATATCCGAGACCCATTGCACGAACAAGGTTCTTTGCTTCATTGTACGAAGCTGGAAGAGAGCAATCTGGAAATGCCGATGATAACAACTTCAGTATAGCAGTGAATGCAACGTTGCTTATTCGATAAAATGACTTGATATGGAGTAACTTCACCACAAATGAAAATCTTGAATAAGCTGCACCAGGGTAAAGTTCATTCTTCATCTCTTCTAAAATCTTTGCAAACATGGATTTCCTGCCATCAACTCCATCTTGTTGTTCAGCTGTATAAATCTCCTCTACCATATCACGAATCTGATCATCATCATCATCATCAGCAGGGCCTTGCTCCTCCAAATTCATGCCAACATCCTCATTCAAACCAATAGGTTCATCCACATTCCCTGCATTATCATTTATTCTAGCATCCGATTGTTCCCCATGATGTATCCACTTATCGTAGGTGCTACACATCCCATGCATATATAAGTGGTCTTGCACAAGCCCTCTATGCCCAAGATTTTTGGTTCAAACATTGACGACATGGACAAAGTATCTCTTCATCATCACCACATCTCTCCGAAACAAGATTCATGAACTCTCTAACCCCATCCTGATGTTCCTTGCTAAATAGCCTACTATTGATCCAACCTCTGTCCATCTACATAACATTGAAATAAGAAAATTATTGCAGTGGCCCAAATTAACCAAAATCAGTTCATCCATCTAAATTGAGTTGCAATGTAAGCTCAAAATACAACTAAATTGGGCACCTTTGCAAGTTTCTTCCGATCGACCTCAGATTCTTACTTCTGCAGCCAAATGTAGTTGAATGCGCTGCACCTTTGACACAACAAAACGAAAAAAAAGTTACTGAATGAGCACAATGAGCACATTCATGGCACTACATGAAAAGAACAGAGGGAGGAGAGGAGTGGCTGCTCTTGGTGCTCCGTGGGGGAGAATGAACATGGGGGAGAGAGAGAGAGTAGAGTGCGCATTGGATTCATCTCACCGACGTCGAGCAGCCAATCGCGTCGGTCTTCTCTGGCGGATCGGAGCGGAATGTCGCCGGCGGTCGGCTTTGCTACCTGCCACGGGCGGTCGGCAGCGGCTGGGGCACGGGCGGGCTCATCCACGGGCGCACGGGCGGGGGGGGGCGACGGTGGGCCCGGGCGCACAACGGCGGAGTCGGCGGCGGCGGGAGCACGGGCGGCGCCGCTCACGCGACCCGAGCACGGGCGACGTGATTTGTTTCCCGAGCACGGGACGCGGCGGCCGTGATTTTGCATAGACGGACAAAGTTTTTCCTATAAGGATTTGTAATTTCTTTAGTTTCCAACAGCACAGCAATGGTCTAGTGGTAAGGTCACTACTTGCGCACTGAGAGGTCCTGAGTTCGAGTCTTGCCGGCGGCGGCAGAAGTTTTTTCTCATTTTTGCTACTGGTGCTCGCTGGCGGGCTGGGCCGAGCTGCACGCCTGGGCTGTTGCTGGGCCTAGCTGCACACCTTGCCTGAGCTGCTGCTCGCTGGCGGGCTGGGCTGGGCGCCGGCCGCGGTGGGCTGTTGCCGGGCCGACCTGCAAGCCGCTCCTGGGCTAGCTACAGGCCGCGATGGGCTCAAATGAGATGTAAAAATTTAGGAGCCAGCTGAAAATAAAAAGAAAATGGTAAGAGAAAAAAAGCATGCGGGACCCACTTGTCCAAGTGGCAGTGGGGTCCACCCTAAACCTGCTCTTTTATTTTTGAAAAATTATGACGTTTAACTATTGGACTTAATGACAAAATAAAATACGTCAACAATTGGATCGCTAGTAATTTATGACAATTTGTAGTTAGTTTTAATGACCAAAATCTAATTTTGTCACTAAACTATTGTGCCTCATATAAAACGTCGTAAATCTGAACATCGTAGCGACGAATCAATCCAATGTCATGCGATATTTGTCATAAAAAGTGGTATTTGTTGTAGTGGCTCCGCT
>CM014278.1:36842242-36861107 GCA_004135705.1 Alloteropsis semialata
AAACAACTGGTACCTACGAGAGTGGACCGATAGCGAGTTTTCCAGTAGTGATGGTTAAACAGGGGGCAAAGACTGTTGTTTGTGTCGTGTTTATCCGGTTGGTGTTCTGACTTTTGACCCTGTCATTGCTCTACAAAACTAGTGTTCCTTTTATTAGGTTGAACATGGCATAATTTCTGTACTATGGCGGCCAATTACGCTGGTCAAGCTGATATAGACTTGTGTGGTAGTGTTCATACATGGATGGCTGATGTATTAATACATGGAGACAGACTTGTGTGGTAGTGTTCGTACATGGATGACTGATGTATTAATATTTGGATTATATATGTGCGGATGTGCACTAGAGTAATATTTGGGTTATATATGCATGGATGTGTGGCGAAATGGGATCTAGACGTTTAGTGTGTTTTCCTGGTGGCATAAACTCTCATGAAAATGACCATTTTCATGGGGGCATCAACTCTTGAAAACAAGATCTGCTAGTTGGCTTCGCAACTTTTTCGTGCCGGTCTATATGAATTTTCATGAGAGTCTAAGGTGCACAGGAAAACATTTTGTGGTGGCATTTTCATGATGTTTGGCTCTCATGAAAATAATCTTGAAGACCTGATGGCAAAATGTGTTGCATGGAGGTCACCGATACGAAATCCTCTCAGGAAAAGGATCGTGGTGGTCAACCGCCACGAAAATGACATTTTCATGACACCATATTTGTGAGAGAACTTTTATGAGAGTTTCATGTCATGAACTATTTTCGAGGCGGTTTTAGATATTTTCATGAGAGTTTTTAGCTCTCACAAATTTCCATTGTGGTAGTGAAGGCTAAGGCCAGTTTCAATGGGAGTTTCATGAAGGGTTTTATGGGCATTAAATTGTATGCCACATCACCATTCTTCGGATGTGGCAAGGTCTTTATGAGGAAAGAGAAGGCAGAGTTTCATCATATGTAAGAGGAGTTTCATCCTCATAAAACTTAACTGGCACATTTACCTAGTTTCTAGTCTTGGTAATAGTGCAATGAAACTATGCACTGAGGCTGGCCTAAAGGAATGACTCTCTTTGGGAATGCAGCAGGCAACAACATGTCTTGGAGAAGCAAAAAGCAGACGCAAGGCAGCCCATTGAGGGTGCCTTCGGGGTGGCTTCCAACCTGCTTTTGCTTCTCAAAAAGCCAAAAGCCCAACCAAAGGGCAAGCCTCATACCAAGTGCTTTGGCCAAAAATGGCTTTTCTCTGGTTCATTTCTTGCAGCAGGTAGAGAGGTGCTTTCTTGGGCTTTTGGCTTTCACAAGTTCAAAGAAATTACCTACTGCCACTGGTTATGAACGTAACGCTTCGTTTCTTTTCCCTCTCTCCCAATATTTTTCTCTCGAGCTCGATGGAAGGAGCGACGGAGGTTTGCCCCTCCCCATCACCAACGACATCCGCACGGAGGAGAGGAGTGGTGGAGGTCTAGCCCTCCCCCCATCGCCGGTGACGTCCGTGCGGAGGGTAGAAGCGGGCGAGCAACGGAAGTCTGGCGTGTAGGGGAGGGTCCATGGCGGACCCGACGCGGAGGAGAGGTGTCGTCGTGCGGTTCCTGGTGACGGTGTGAGGCTACGGGCGGACGGGAATCCATCGATTCCCGATCTGATGTTGGCCAGCACTCTAAGGGAGGTGGCAGAGGCTGGAGGCGCGAAGGTGTAGGAGGTGCCGCGTGAGGGATTGGAGGCGGCCGGTGGATGGATGAATCGCTGGACGGTGGCCATAGCGGGCCTCCTCCGCCGCGAACCCCCATCGTGGATCTGCCCAGCGAGCGCCGGCTGCCGCGCCTAGGCCGACGAGCCCCGATCGTGTTGCTGCTTCGCGCCCAGGCCGGCGAGCCCTGGCCCGCCGTTGCTCCTTTGTGCCCAGGACGGCAAAAGGAAGAAGAAAGGGTTGACGAGCAGGGCTCGCTCGTCAGAGAGAGAGAGAGAGAGAGTTGAGTAGGGAGGGTTGTGGATGACACGTGAGGTCCACTAAACAATTTTCTCAAAAAACCACGGCTACCCAACCAAACAATTTTAGGTTTTCTCATAGTAGCTTTTTCTACCCCCCATATTTACTTTTTCAAAAGTCACAGCTCAACCAAGCGCACATGAATCCCGTTTTTCCTTCAACTTGCGGTTGTCAACGTGCAACACAGAGAGTTGAGCGGGCTTTTCTCGCAGTTGTCAATGTGCATTACAGAGAATTCGCGGTGTTTTTCTCACTTGTTTCCTCGTGAAAGCAAGGCGAACGCCATCCCAAACAATTTCAATGTTGCATCACTCCTCTAACACATGGAACCCGGTTTGCTACGAGGAAATCTTGTACTCCTTGGAAGGTCCAATCTTAATTACCTAACCTAAGCACACTACAACAAATACCACATTTTATAACATTTAATTTCTGTCACAGAAACCCATTTTTTCATCTTATTTTTTAATTTGTGATGCCCGCGTGACGAAAATTCGTTCGTTATCTATACCCCGTAATTAAAGGTATTCAATGACAAAACGTCATTTTTCGTCATAATTTTTTGTGACGTTTATTCTACTGTCACTAATTTATGACGACTGTTTTTCGTCAATAAAGGCCTTTAAAATGTCATAATTCATTGTGCATGGATGACATGGCGCTGACATGGCATCAGTACCGTGACGATTTGTTTTGTCATAAAACCTTATATGGATGATGTGGCAGTGACATGGCACTTGTCTCAGCAACACCATCGTGACAAATTGATTCGTCACAAAAATAATTAATGGCCCACTAAGGCTCATATTTTGCAGTCTATTCGTGGGCTTAGCCCATTTTCCCTTTTGAAAGAATGCCCGGTCCAACTGTTTGATAGGCCTAATGAAGTTAAAGCCCATTTTTAAGTCAGCCCAGCCCATTTTACATTTTGCACCGTATTTTTGAGGTAGCCCAACCGATTTTACGATTTCAGCCCATTTTCATTTAGTCAAGCCCAGATACATTTTACAATTACAGCCCATTCAAGTAAACCCAGCCCACATACATAATTTTAGCCCATTCATCATCACACCACATCCAGCCCATCATCAATCACACCACATCCAGCCCATCATCAAGTTCATTCATCACACCATACATTCATCATTGTTTCATCCAAACATTCTTTCAACAAAAATCAAATAGGATATTCAAACTCAGAATATCACATTCATATGTAGCATATCCATAACCATTCAGCAAAAAAATTCATATGTAGTACATCAAAAATCCTGACCATCAAAAATCCTGACAGTTCCATGTCCAGAAACCAGTCTAGTCCAGAAATGATGACAAGTCCAAAAACTAAATATGACAGGTCCAAAAATCACATGACAGATCCAGAAATCATATGACAGATCCAAAATTCATGACAGTTCCAAGTCAGAATAACTCCCTGTTGAGGCTAAGTAGACGGCGAAGTAGTGCATTGGTCTCCTCCCCTTGCTTCTTTAGGATCTCCAGTTCTTCTTGTTGCTTTTGCTTTGCTGATTCACATTCTTCAAACTTTGAGTTCAAGCATTCCAATTAATTGCGCTGATACTCAACCTGTGATCTAAGAGCTACAGCATCTTGCCTCTCTGCCTGAACTTCGTCCTCAAGTTCTTGTACTCTTGCAGCAGTTGCAGAAGTCTTCTTCGAGGCTGCTGTCTTCAGACCAGCATTCTCAAGAAACTTGGATGATGCCAAGACTTGTTCAACAGCTTCAGTAGAGGTCTTTGGAACTTGCCCTTCTTCTGTTGGTTCAGCCACGATAGCTTCCATTTGTTCCTGACATGATCAAACAGGTTTCCATTAAAATATAGAATCATGCAGCTGCACACCTAGGAGTATAGATCATATATGCAAACAAAAATGCTAAGTTCAGCAGAGTATTTGCTACCACATGTGCACAATTGAGCAAGATTGTTTGTAAAACTGAACCAAATAAAAAGCATGTGCAACTAGCTGAATTATTTAGGTTTGTGGTGACAGGTTAACAATTTCATCAACATGGTCAGCAACCTTTCATTTCCAGAATTGGTTTCTAATGGTAAGCATTGGTTTAGCTAGTTGGATGTGCTTGTGTAGCACTGGTTACTGCTAGGCATTGCAATAAGTATAGATTGGTTCCTTTTCAAATGCAGTAAAAAAAAGGCTAAAAGCATGCAGCTACAGACCTAGAACAAGAATTTGCATGGTGAAATAAACAGTTGAGCAATCAAATTAGTTTTGAGCAAACTTACAATTGCTTCTCTGACAGGCTCAGTGAGACCTGTCTTGCTGCTGTAGTGCAGATCTCTAAAGAGGTCGATTGCAGTGGGTGGCGCATCTTTGTACTTGTCTTCATTCGTCTAAAATAAGAGGCAAACATACAGTTAGTTGGTCATATATTAGCAAGCATTCCAGATTGTAGTATCAACACTAAAACAAGCATGTCTTACAACAAAGAAAAGAATGTGCCCAGCTTAATCAAGTCTGATTGCCGATTGTAAGTTTGGCTGGATCAGCAGCTTGGCTGGGCCTAACCATGGCTGGCTTGCTTGGTGAAGAGGACAGATCAATGTGATGACGATCGATGCATGATAGATAATATGGGAACCAAATTAAACTACTCAAGGAAGAAGATGGAGAGAATAAATCGAGGGTGTTCCTAATTAGTCGGTACACCAAGAGGTGTAGTGTATATAATATGAGTAGCACAAATTGACCGCTAGCTGCACTAATATAATCAGTGAACTTTTGTTGTGTTGTCTCCACAAACTTCTGTGGACCTACACTACATATGGCTCATGAAAAATGCATGCCGCTTCCAACATTGACCATCTACTTCCCGCTTTCTCTTTTTGTTTTGAGGATGCTCTCCAGGTCTAACATCCTTGACTCTCTCCAATTGTTGCATCAACTCTGTTGTACTAAATTCCTCTGGCTTCTCGCGTTCTTTGATCCGCCCATCAAAACATTTCTTTCTCCTCTATGGATGGTCCTTGTCAAGGAAACGACGATGGCCAATATAACATATTTTACCCCTTACTCTCTTAGAGCAAGGGTTTTTGTCACAATGAACACAAGCATAGTAACCTCTTGTGACTCTACCCGACAAAGTGCTCAAAGCTGGATAATCGTGAATGCACCATATAACTGCAGCATGTAGATCAAACTTTTTTCCACTGGATGCATCGAAAGTACTAACACCTTTCCAAAGATCTAACAGCTCTTCAACTAGTGGCTCTAGAAAGACATCAATATCTTTTCCTGGACATTCTGGACCTGGGATGAGCAGACCCATATGAAGTTGGATTGCTCCATACATACCCATGGGGGAAAGTTGTAAGGCACAAGAAATACTGGCCACATGCTGTAGGCAGAGTTCATTTTACCAAATGGATTGAACCCATATGTAGCAAGACCAAGTCTAATGTTCCTTGCATCTTGTGCAAACCAATCATATTTTCTATCAAAGTCTTGCCACGCCTCGCCATCAGCTGGATGGCTAAGCTCATTCTTCACCGGTTTCCTCTTCAGCTTGTGCCACTTTGCCTCCTCTGCTATCTTTTTGGAAGCAAACATCCTTTTCAGCCTTGGAATCAATGGAAAATGCCACAGTACCTTCTGAGGAATCTTCTTTCTTCCATCTTTGTCTTTCCATCTTGATTCACCACATACCGGACATTCATCTTTTTTGGCATGATCATTCCGAAACAAAACACAATTATTCGGGCACACATGGATTGAAACATATCCGAGACCCATTGCACGAACAAGGTTATTTGCTTCATTGTACGAAGCTGGAAGAGAGCAATCTGGAAATGCCGATGATAACAACTTCAGTATAGCAGTGAATGCAACGTTGCTTATTCGATAAAATGACTTGATATGGAGTAACTTCATCACAAATGAAAATCTTGAATAAGCTGCACCAGGGTAAAGTTCATTCTTCATCTCTTCTAAAATCTTTGCAAACATGGATTTCCTGCCATCAACTCCATCTTGTTGTTCAGCTGTATAAATCTCCTCTACCATATCACGAATCTGATCATCATCATCATCAGCAGGGCCTTCCTCCTCCAAATTCATGCCAACATCCTCATTCAAACCAATACGTTCATCCACATTCCCTGCATTATCATTTATTCTAGCATCCGATTGTTCCCCATGATGTATCCACTTATCGTAGGTGCTACACATCCCATGCATATATAAGTGGTCTTGCACAAGCCCTCTATGCCCAGATTTTTGGTTCAAACATTGACGACATGGACAAAGTATCTCTTCATCATCACCACATCTCTCCGAAACAAGATTCATGAACTCTCTAACCCCATCCTGATGTTCCTTGCTAAATAGCCTACTATTGATCCAACCTCTGTCCATCTACATAACATTGAAATAAGAAAATTATTGCAGTGGCCCAAATTAACCAAAATCAGTTCATCCATCTAAATTGAGTTGCAATGTAAGCTCAAAATACAACTAAATTGGGCACCTTTGCAAGTTTCTTCCGATCGACCTCAGATTCTTACTCTTGCAGCCAAATGTAGTTGAATGCGCTGCACCTTTGACACAACAAAACGAAAAAAAGTTACTGAATGAGCACAATGAGCACATTCATGGCACTACATGAAAAGAACAGAGGGAGGAGAGGAGTGGCTGCTCTTGGTGCTCCGTGGGGGAGAATGAACATGGGAGAGAGAGAGAGTAGAGTGCGCATTGGATTCATCTCACCGACGTCGAGCAGCCAATCGCGTCGGTCTTCTCTGGCGGATCGGAGCGGAATGTCGCCGGCGGTCGGCTTTGCTACCTGCCACGGGCGGTCGGCAGCGGCTGGGGCACGGGCGGGCTCATCCACGGGCGCACGGGCGGGGGGGGCGACGGTGGGCCCGGGCGCACAACGGCGGAGTCGGCGGCGGCGGGAGCACGGGCGGCGCCGCTCACGCGACCCGAGCACGGGCGACGCGATTTGTTTCCCGAGCACGGGACGCGGCGGCCGTGATTTTGCATAGACGGACAAAGTTTTTCCTATAAGGATTTGTAATTTCTTTAGTTTCCAACAGCACAGCAATGGTCTAGTGGTAAGGTCACTACTTGCGCACTGAGAGGTCCTGAGTTCGAGTCTTGCCGGCGGCGGCAGAAGTTTTTTCTCATTTTTGCTACTGGTGCTCGCTGGCGGGCTGGGCCGAGCTGCACGCCTGGGCTGTTGCTGGGCCTAGCTGCACACCTTGCCTGAGCTGCTGCTCGCTGGCGGGCTGGGCTGGGCGCCGGCCGCGATGGGCTGTTGCCGGGCCGACCTGCAAGCCGCTCCTGGGCTAGCTACAGGCCGCGATGGGCTCAAATGAGATGTAAAAATTTAGGAGCCAGCTGAAAATAAAAAGAAAATGGTAAGAGAAAAAAAGCATGCGGGACCCACTTGTCCAAGTGGCAGTGGGGTCCACCCTAAACCTGCTCTTTTATTTTTGAAAAATTATGACATTTAACTATTGGACTTAATGACAAAATAAAATAAGTCAACAATTGGATCGCTAGTAATTTATGACAATTTGTAGTTAGTTTTAATGACCAAAATCTAATTTTATCACTAAACTATTGTGCCTCATATAAAACGTCGTAAATCTGAACATCGTAGCGACGAATCAATCCAATGTCATGCGATATTTGTCATAAAAAGTGGTATTTGTTGTAGTGGCATGACAAACTGTGATGTTGATCAGCTCCATTGCTTGAAACCTGTTCATGCGGCTGTACGTACAGGACGAGAAGGGAGACCCTGACTTGGTTTTTTATTGCTCACATTAATGCGCTAAATAATATGCAGTACGTAACGTTTTATGCGCTGAATAGTCAGTAGGGATGGAAATACGAAAGTGAAATCCGAATTATCCGATATCCGTATTCGCTAAAATGCAAATATGGATATCCGTATTCGTATTCGAATTTAATGTGGTACTAAAATGGATACATCCGAATTCGTTTTTCGTCGATTTTCTCTATCCGGTTCCACATTCGTATTCGGCAATATCCGACACTATTCGTATCCGACCATATGAAGATAACATTTAAAGTGTTTATTTGGATGTTAGTAATGATAGTGTATAATCAAAATTATTTAAAAAATGTTATCTCCATTACTAATGATTATGGTATCAATTTTAATATTACTATTATTATAGCCATATAACTATTTAAAACTTATCTCTAATTGTAATAACTAATGTAATTAATTTAAAATAATAAAGATATATGAATATTAAATTTAATTTAATGTTATAGTTTATTTATTTACTGATGAAAATATTTTTATATACTTTTTATTATTTCATGATAAATGTATATATTTATTTATTAAATATATATTTATCTATAGTTTTATTTATTTTTTATATGTTTAATTACTGAAATAATTATGGATAAATGTGACATTATTAACGAGCGGTCTTTGTCTACACTTGTTATGTACTTATACTTTAGTATTTACTTGTATAATGATTTTGTTATTTAAAAACCATCAATGAATAAAATAAGTAAATGTTGTCTTTTAAATCAAGTAAATATCCGAATGCGTATCCGCATCCGACCATTCGTTTTGTATTCATATTCGAGAGCATCTGAATTCGTACTCGAGTAAAAATATGGTAAAAAGTGCTATCCGAATCTGTTTCCATGCGTATTCGATCCGTTTCCATCTCTAATAGTCAGGGTCTTGTATTGCTCACATTAATGCGCTGAATAGATGCAGTACCGCACTTTCTGTACAACATTAACATGTTGCAAGGTCGCCGGTTACAGAGCGAGCGACCACCGTATGACACGCGATGGCGTTCCATTATTACTTTGTCGCCTCGTGCAGCACGCGGAGGCATTTCTTTTCCATAGCCGAGACAAGACCACCAAATTCATCTGAAGATGTTACCGAGGTACTCCCAAATAACCTGGACCATGGCTCTCGTAAGGCCATTTCTGGTGGGAGAGTTTTATCTCACTATTTTAAAAAATGTCACGTCATTTAATTATGTTTGAGTTGATATATTAAATAAGGAGGAAACCCCGCGCACTGCTGCGGAACATGTAGCAGGCATTCTGGATATGTTGTAGTGATTGGGCATACATATTTTAATTGATGGAAGACTAATGTAACAGGATATTCTATATTTTTTAGAAACATGGAAAATTCTTAGAAATGAAAGAAGTTTGAGTTTCACAATATTCAATATTTGAGGTAGCACAAATTTTGTGACAAAACTTATTTAGGGACGTTACTATAGTAACAAAGAGAAAAATAATATAGTATGTTGTCGATTGTATGAAAAATTCAAAGACCAAGAACATAACCTTCTGGAATTGTTATTGATCGTATAGTGGTTCTGTTACCTAAATAGTTGACAGTGACTCATGGAAATTACCTTCAGAGAGAGGTCCAATGCAAGATCAGAGTTGATACACTTGATAGAAGAAAGCATGTATGTTAGAGGCATTCCATCGAACAGGTTCAATGCATATATGAAAGAATTGTATAGATGTCTGTCTTGTTACCTGAATTAGAGCATTGGCTGAGACCATAGCAGGGGAAAAATCAGGCCACATATGACACCTGCCTCTTCCTTTCTATCCCCCAAAACTGTAGAAAATCGATACGCCTTCCAAAGCGACGATGACAGGATAAATCGTTGTGAGTTTGCGACGGATGGTGGGTGTTGCATGCTGTGCTCAGATGGAAACTTTGTTGTCTTTTATATTCTACTGGCTCGTAGTGGAGATTTATACAGCAGGTTGCTGTGACCGGAAGGAGAACAGATAGAGGGAGATGCGCAGATGCAATAATGTGGTGATTTATGGTAGCTGTTTGCAACTGCTTGAGCTGGGAAGGAGAACAGCCAAAACGAGATGGCTAGCCAGTTGCTTGTGTGCGAGAAGAGAGGACATGAAAGCAATTTTCGGTAGCAATTTGCCATTGAAGGAGCGGGATAGTGGGAGAGCGATAGTGGGAGAGGGGATGCAGAAGAGTCAATAGAAGTTACGTTGGGAGGAGTAAAGTACGTGAGATGAAGAGTTAGATCATAGGAAACATAGTTAATCTAATGGCTGTGAAATATCGATGATGTGGCGCGTTGTGGTGCAAGCTTTATAGCAAATTAATGACTTTTAGTGGCCTCCATCTATATAGGATATATAGATATGGCCTCCCGATGGATAGTTTTATTTTGTAGTTTTATAGGCAAGACAAATCATTTATTGTGACGCACATGATTGGATGGAAAGTAATGAAATGAAACTTTATAGCTCCCAATGACAGTTTCATCAGGTTTCATAGTCTTGAAAACAGTGTATACACAGTTTTATCCTGATGAAACTCATTCCCCCTCTCTCTTCATTATTATCATGTCATGTCATCATTTATGCTGATGTGTCAACCTATTTAATGTGCATGAAACTTCTATGAACCCCCCTGGGATTGGCTTAATATATTGTGTCCTAGCAGGAGGTAATATATTTATTAATATATATTATATTGAAATAAATAAAAATAGGAAAAATATCTTCCTGTTAGATCTAAAACTTGCATGCATAGATCCAGCCTTTTTTACCATCGCGGTTGTTCACGTTGATTTGTTCCCAAAACAAGAAAGATGGATGGCCGGCCGTTTGATGTCAAGAAAGATGATACATGACATGATGTACATTTTTTCATCATGTTTTTCAATGTCGATAAAAATGTGGCATGGTATGAATGCGACCCTTTGCATAGCATATGTATGTTACATTTTTTAAGATATATTACATTATATATGTCACAACTGAGCTGAGCCGAGCCGAGCTGGCTTGATGTCCAATCCTATGCCTTCCCCTGCACCAGTCGTGGGTGCAGGCAAGCCAAGCCGGCTGTGCGAGCTCTACCGCCTACGAGGAGAGGGAAGAAGAAAGAGAGGAAGAGAGATGGAGAAAAAAGAGGGCTGATATGTGGGTCCTTCTTCCATGTGTCACCCAACGTATTATACTATGTCGGCATTTCCCTTTATTTATAACATGCCGCGAATTGCTGCCCTATACGAGAAGGTCGCTCAAGGCAAACACATGTCTCATCCCATGCCGACTGTTGCCAACAACGCTGGCCATGATATGCATACTATGACATTCTTCTTTAATGAGAACATGCATGCTTTTGCTCGGTTTACGATTGATAAAATGGTTTAAACATGGATGGTGCAGAGGCAAAAGCACATGGTTCCATCGAGCGCTCTTCTTCAATGTCGTCGGACGAAATCCTAGCTAGGAAGATGTCGGCATTTCCCTTTATTTATAACATGCCGCGAATTGCTGCCCTATACGAGAAGGTTGCTCAAGGCAAACACATGTCTCATCCCATGCCAACTATTGCCGACAACGCTGGCCATGGTATGCATAGTATGAGTTCTTCTTTAACGAGAACATGCATGCTTTTGCTTGTTTTACGATTGATAACATGGTTTAAACATGGATGGTGCAGAGACAAAAGCACATGGTTCCATCGAGCGCTCTTCTTCAATGTCGTCGGATGAAATCCTAGCTAGGAAGATGTCGGCATTTCCCTTTATTTATAACATGCCGCGAATTGCACCCCTATACGAGAAGGTCGCTCAAAGCAAACACATGTCTCATCCTGTGCCGACTGTTGCCATGGTACGCATAGTATGACGTTCTTCACGAGTAGGAGGTGCGCGTTGGGAACAGCATGCCCTTTTACTTCCCACCGGCACAGACTATCCATACACTATATACGCATGCCACCATGTACGCTCGACAAGGGTGTACAAAATGAAGATGGAGGGTCTCATCAGCGGCAACACGGTCACTTTGGTCGTTGTTTGCCATGCGAACACGTCCGATTGGGACCCGAACTATGTGCCTTCAAGATCCTCGGCAGCAAGCCTGGCGGTGCACCGATTTACCACTTCGTGCCGTATGGGAACATCATCTGGAGCAAGAAGAAGGCATACGGCTCCTCGGCTTAAGGATCCGAGCTCCATCATCGTTCGAAATTCGAAATCGATGTCTATCTTGTGTGTACAGTCTATGTATGCCCACCTGCTTTGGCCTCTACGCTGTTTCCAGTATATGTGCGGTCACCTACCTGAGCAGAGCAGGTAGCGTCTGTAATAATGGGCAACATGTGTGCTTCTACTTATGTGTAACTGTGTTGTGTATCTACTTCTAAATAATGAACATGCTATGATCTTGGCATGTTGCACACATCTTGAATTCTTTATTCATGTTCCGAGATTTACAACCTGGTCGTTTGCAAGGGATTTTGGTGTTGTGAACAGGAGAATTGGAAGTCAGGTATTCGGCGAACTCTATCGATCCAATCCCATGCATTCTGAGTTTCTGACCTCCTGCAACACCGCGACACCTGCCTCCGCCGGTCTCCCAATCCCATAGTACTTCACATATTTTAGGGACAAATGGACCTAATGAATCTCCACAGGTAGGCATAATGAACCGATGTACCAAAAACTGAATCGAAATACCCGAGACTGAAACCGAAATATTCAGTCATCCAGTTCGGTCTTAACTTCTTCTTAGTAACCGAAATAATATCGTTTAAATCGGTTCTAGTGCTCCGGTAACCGAAATACCTGACATAACCAAAATATATGCCTAAAGGCCCCAATCAGTAGTAAGAAACGCAGGTGGCTCCATGCTACCACGAAACCCTACGTATATAAGCGGTGGGCAGGTGCTTGGTGTGGGCTGCGGCCGCCAGCGCCAGGCAGGAGAGGGCAGAGGCAGGCCACGAGCTGCTGCGGGATGTGGGAAGTGGGGGCACAACAGTTATATACGTAGGGTTAAGGTTGGTATACAGGCTTAGCTGATAATTGGGCCTCATAGTGTCCATCGGTTAGTTCGGTCAACCGAGAGAGACTACTGCATTAACCAAGAAAAGTTTGGTTAGTACAAAATAGGAACCGAACTATTGACCAAACGTTTTTGTTTCGCTTAGTTCAGTTTGGTTCCTCTAAGCATGACAAACTGTGACGAATGAGTATGTTGATCAGCTCGATTGCTACCCTGTTCATGCATGCGGCTGGCTGTACAGGAGGAGAAGGGAGGATACCTCGACGTCTTTACTGGGCGATCGTTCGCCGCCACAGGTTAGCAGCGATGAACTCCTACTTTTACTGTTCTTCTTCCTCCTCCCGTCTACCTTCTTCCTCCCACTACCGGAGAAGGCGCTATCGGTCACGGTTCGTAACCCTCATAGGTACCGGTACCGCGACACCGTGACTAAAGGGGGCCTGCCTTTGGTACCGGGTCCAGAACCGGTACCAAAGGGAGCCTTTGGTACCGGTTGGTACCCCCCCCGCGTAGGCATGCGGGGTACCAACCGGTACCAAAGGCTGTTTTGGTTTTTTTTTAAAATGTTTGATATTTGGGTTAGTTATATACAAATCTACGCGTCTACGTGTCTGCTCGTCATATGTCATATGTCGTACACGATCTTTCACGCAATAAGATTGAAGTCGTCGCAATTGTCAATTGATCTTGACCTGACTTTGATTGCATTTTTTTCGAACATTCACAGATAAACATTTGAGATCGGCCAATACAAAAGTTAGAGCATTTAAAAGTTATTTACAATTAACGAGCAGAACTGGAAGAAGGAGCAGAAAGGGAGTCCAATTGAGCGATAGCGGTTCCGTCATGGTGGTACTCTCCCAGTGGACTATTATAACTTGGTCCATAATGAATCCAAATAGTTGGTCCGCAATAACTTTTGATTTTTGTTTCATTGGGAGCACTTGATGGTAAAACATCCTCTGCATTAATCACAAATGACAACATTCATTCATATAATAAATAAATTTTGCATGTAATCATTTCTAAACAAGTAACTAATAATCATTCATTCATATAATAAATAAATTTTGCATGTAATTATAAAATTTCCTAACACATTCATTTCTAAACAATAACTAATAATCATTTCAAAACAATAACTAATAATCATTCTAAACAATAATCAATAACTAATAATCATTTCTAACCAAGTAACAAAGTTTACATGAATAATCTTATTTCCATATACACTAATAATCTTATTTCCATATACACTAATAATCTAATTTCCATATACACTAATAACCTAATTTCCATATACACTAATAATCTTATTTCAATATACACTAATAATCTAATTTTCATATACACTAATAATCTAATTTCCATATACACTAATATTTCCATACTAATAATCTAATTTCCATATACACTAATAATCTATTTTCCATATACACTAATAATCTAATTTCTATATACACTAATGATCTAATTCATACCATGAGTTCTTCTTGAGTCGCTTTTTTGGGAGAAACAAAGGTATGGATCCACTGGCAGACGTAGTATCCGCATAGATTCGTCCCTCCTTCCTGTCTGGCACACTGAAAGTGGAGAAGAATAAAGTTAGACGTAACAACTATATATTAGTGTGATTTTACGAGATATGCGGGTACACCAGCCACGTACCGGAAAGTCCATCTTCACATCCAGTTTTTGTTTGAAATTTTCTTTTTGTTTCACACGAAAACGTGTCCATGCCATGTCAATCAAGTCTAAAACTGCTTGGAAATCCTCTTTTTTTCCGCAGTGAGTCCATGACAATAATTTCACCGGTGTTTATGATTATCACAAGCAGTATCCAGTGGAAGCTGTATATATATATATATATATATAAATACACGCACAAGTATTGAGAACAAAGTCTTAAAGTTATACATACATAGAGAGAAGTACTCACTGGAAATTGTATGGCAAAAGAATGTAAGTCTTGCTTCTTTGTCTCTTCAGGTACAAGTATATGTTGTCCACCGTCTCTAGTGGCTTACTGGCTACAGTTACGGCATTTACCATCAATGGATCCATGAAGCCGACATCATCATACGATTTTTTGCGGCATGTATGGATCTCCATCCTACATGACAAGAATAGATTGTTATTGTTGAAAATTATAATTAAGAAAGCAAGTATTGCGAGAATAGATCAGTGAAAGAAACTTACACAACCCAGCAGCTCATCAATGAGAGGTCTATGGCATCTTGACGGTACAAATCATACACATCCTTGAAATCCAAAATCAAGAGACTATGCCCACGGAAGTAATCACGGTCTTTTATCAAAATATTGAGCATCTGTCTACCCTTTTTGGACACCTTCATGTACCACTCATGAAATCGGAATGCTTGAGTGGTTAGGGACTTCAAAGAATCTGGGGGCAGCATTGGTTTGCCATATTCAAATTTCCAAATTTTCACTGGTGTTGCCTTAGGAATTTCGCCCGTGCCCGATAAAAGTTCTGCCGCTGAGAGGCCTGTTTGCTCGCACAACAACGCAAGCTGTTCGTCGTCACATTCCTGTTGCCCTTGTGTCCTCCTAGCCGAGCTCTGACCGACTTGTTTCTTCTTAGGAGTGGCCGCCTTCTTCACCGAGGATCCACTGCTGGCTTGTTGTTTCTGCTTCTCATAAGACTTTGCAAGCTGGTGGTCGTAGTCAGAGGGTAAGAATCTCTTCTGATTCGCCGCGCTCATTGTTTTGAAAAATGTCTTCGCTGTCGGATCTATGGGCACCGGCTTCTCTGGCTCATCTGGTTTGAAATGCTCTTTGACCTGGGCTGCGACCACCAAAGCAGTTTCCTCGTCAGTTTGGTCGTAGGGTAACTTCTTCCTTATGGCGGCCAACCTTTCTTCTTCGGTCGTAGGCTCTTTGTCCACCGTTTGGCGCTTCTGGCGAGTAGTCCGCCGTGGGGGCGGAGCTTGGCGCTTTGGGGGATGCCGTGCTGGTGGAGGAGGAGACCTGTGTGAGCCGGCATCATCCTGACCTGGAGGTGGCAGCTCTGGGTCATCCTTGGCCCTTCTTGAAGGTGACGGTGGCTGCGGGGGATCCCTGGGTGGAGTAGCTGACGGCCCTTGACTGCGAAATTTGACGTAACGCTTCTTCCATAGAATGATACTGCCGTGGGCAGCATCCGCTAACGTCTTTTCTTCGTCGCCACCTGGGATGTCGAGCTCCAATTCATCATATCCTTCACAAATCTGCTCGACCCCCACCTTGCAGTAGCCACTTGGAATCTGTGCCCTATGAATGGTCTGCCCTTGCTCCACCGGATAAGCCATACCGTAAGCCACCTTAGTGGATAAGTTTCGGCTTGGTATATGAAGCTCACATGGCGTACGCAGAGTGATTTCGTCCACTGGATAGCGAGCACTCTCGTCCCCGGCATCGGCAGGTGGGAGCTCTGTGGAAGCAACACTGCTGCAACGTTGGGAGGGCGGGCTAACACCATCAGCTGATCCACCAGCTGGTACATGTACTATTCCCGGCACCGTCTGCCCTTGGCTTAGCAATGTCTGTAGCTGTCTAGACACCATGTCTGGGATGCCGGCCTTTGTCTCCCGAAGCTCTCTTTCCAAGTTCTCCACTCTTCTCTCTTGTGCGGCCTTAGAGCGGCTTCAACTCCTGTATGTGTCACTGTCCGCAGGGAATGCAGCCTTCCACGGGACTACGCCGATACCTCTAGCTCGTCCGGGATGTTCGGGGTTCCCAGAGCCCTTGTTAGCTCGTCGTTTTCTCTGTCGGGAACGAATGTCCCATCGGCTGTCTCTTGAAGGACCTTAAGGATAGCAGCGGCCGCCTCTTTTACCTCATCGCTGTATATAAGCGACCCATCGGAAAGATCCAGAGTGCCACCATGAGTGTAGTACCAATGCCTTGATCGCTCAGGCCAATGCATTGTCGCCGGCGTGATTCCCCTGGCAACCAAATCTTCTTCCATCTTGTCCCAGATAGGAATTTTCTTCTTATATCCAGTTGGTCCAAGAGAGTGGAAGTATCGTTTCTTCGCGGCATTGATCCTATTCTGTCGCGAGTTCTTTTCACCTAACTCCGACCGCCTGTACTGCACGAAGGAATCCCAATGACCCCTCAGCTTTGGGTAATCATCAAAGTTGGGTGTCAGGTTCTTCTCGGTATATTTCTTGTACATGTTTTTCTTCCATGTTTGAAATGAAGTACACATCGTCTTTAGAGCCCAATTTTTGACTCTTGCCTCTGAACCTTGAGGCACCGCGAAATGTTCTTGCAGACTGGCCCATAGCATTTCTTTCTCTGATTGCGGCACATATATAGCATCATCGCAGGGTTTCCACCTCTGCAGGCTGATGGGCACGTGGTCTCTCACTAGAACACCACACTGATTGGCCATCTTTATAGCAGCTTTCTCTGGCGCAACTGGCCGACCATCTTCTGCCACATCAGTGATTACAAGTCTGCCCTCTAACTTCTTGGTCGGGCCACGTTTCGTCTTCTTCGATGATGAGGACCCAGAAGGCTGTGAGCCTGAGGGCTACACGTACGAGAAAGAAATGTATATATTAAGATTTCATGCTTGAACATATATATATTCGATATTGACAATATGTATACATATATACCTCCTCGGCACGAACACTTCCAGCGGCAGGTTCTTCCATGCCATCACCTGACATATTCAGGTATTGGCTGCCATCGTCACCACCTGCCTCCTCGTCGACGTCGAGAAGGTTTGTGGCACGTGCACTGCCTTTTGCGATTTCTTCCATCATATACACGTTCCTTTCCTCTTCTGTCATATTCATTTCGTCTTTCGTCTATCAAATATACATCAAATAACAATTATATCAAATTCGATCAAATTCGATCAAATTCTACCAAATTTGATCAAATCCTATCAAATTCTATCAAATTCTATCAAATTTGATCAAATTCTATCAAATTCTATCAAATCATATCAAATTCTATCAAATCCTATCAAATCCTATCAAATTCTATCAAATTCAACCAAATTCTATCAAATTCTACCAAATTCGATCAAATTCTATCAAATTCTACCAAATTCGACCAAATTATATCAAATTATATCAAATTCAACCAATTACAAAGTAATTTCTAAAATTGTATGAAATTCTATGAAATTATATCTTATTCGATGAATTTCAATCAAATTCGATGAATTTCCATCAAATTATATCAAATTATATCAAATTCAACCAATTACAAAGTAATTTCTAAAATTGTATGAAATTCTATGAAATTATATCTTATTCGATGAATTTCAATCAAATTCGATGAATTTCCATCAAATTATATCAAATTATATCAAATTCAACCAATTACAAAGTAATTTCTAAAATTGTATGAAATTCTATCAAATTATATCAAATTATATCTAATTCGATCAAATTATATCTAAACAATTTCCTATATAATCATCAATGGAAATTACATAGAATGAGAGTCAATGGAAATTTCTAAACAATTTCTAACATATTTCATAGTCAATGGAATCAATAATTTCTAAACAATTTCCAACACATTTCTAAATAATTTCTAACAATTTCCAATACATTTTCTAATAATCATTTCTAAACATTTCTAATAATCATTTCTAAACATTTCTAATAATAATTTCTAATACACTAATAATCATTTCTAAACATTTCTAATAATCATTTTCATTTACACTAATAATTATTTCTAAATATTTTCTAATAATCATTTCTAAACAATTTCCTATATAATCATCAATGAAAATTACATAGAATGAGAGTCAATGGAAATTTCTAAACAATTTCTAACATATTTCATAGTCAATGGAATCAATAATTTCTAAACAATTTCCAACACATTTCCAACACATTTCTAAATAATTTCTAAACAATTTCTAAACAATTTCCAACAATTTACAATACATAATTAATTAAAAAAAGTGACGTCAGCCGAGCAGGGGCTGACGTCAGCCCCGCTCGGCTGACTCGCGCGACGCGGCGCACACACATACACAGGGGCCGGCGTGCACGGGGGGCCAG
>CM014278.1:36861352-36883355 GCA_004135705.1 Alloteropsis semialata
GCCGGGCGTCCGGGGCGTCGGGCGTCGGGGGCGTCCGGCGTCGGGCGGCGGCGTCGGGCGTCGGGGGCGGTGGCGGCGGTGATCTCGCGAAATGACTAAGTGTGGGGGAAGGAACGGGCGCATATATAGGCCCTCCTTCATCGGTACCGGGTGATGTCACCACCCGGTACCAAAGGGTGACATCACCCGGTACCGATGGTTTAAGCCTTTGGTACCGGGTGATGTCACCACCCGGTACCAAAGGCCCTTTGGTACCGGGTGGTGACATCACCCGGTACCGAAGGGTTGTAGGGCGCCAATTTAGGCGCCATTTTCACAGCCCTTTGGTACCGGGTGGTTTCATCACCCGGTACCAAAGGGGTCCCAATTTTGCTTCCCGCCACATCTTTCTTCCTTTTTATCTTTTTAGTATATACTCTTTCTTCCATTTTTATCTTTTTAGTATATACTATTTAGTATTTAAAATTTAACTTGATAGTATGTATTATTTGACATATATATTAATTTAGTAAGTATTATTTGACATATATATTATTTAGAACAACATTATTTGACATATATACTATTTAATATTTGCAATTTAATTTGTTCACCATTTAGTGTTTTGCATTAATTTCTTTATATTTAGTACTTGGAATTTAACTCATTAGTATTTATTATTTGACATTTATTATTTGCAATTTAACTTGTTCACCATTTAGTATTTGCAATTAATTTTCTTATATTTAGTATTTGCAACTTAACTCGTTAGTATTTATTATTTTACATATATACTATTTAATATTTGCAATTAAATCTTCAAATAAAATATTAATAAAATAATACTTGAACATAACAGCTACATTACGTAGCATAATACTTCAACATAATTATAATTACATAGCATCATGCTTCAACATAAGTACAACATTATGCTTGAACAGCAATAATCAGGGTCCCTGCACGCCATGCTTCTTCATGAGATAGAAAGGATAGTTTATATCGATAATCTCGATGCTTAGGAACCTGTCGACATAATCAAGTGCATATATGTATGCACTATCTTGTGACTTGTAACGTGAATCCAAGACCTCTCCATAAATTGTGATCTCAGCAGCATTGGCATGACTCAAGGTTATATTAGCTTGGAAACCACCATTAACTCGATAAGCCCCTGGCGTCGTGTGTGCATACCCTAAGTTTCCAAGGACTTGATAAAGGACTGCACGTAGACCAGAACACGCATGCATGAATCCACAGTAGTAGTCATCCTACAATAAGATTAATAAAACATATTGTTACAGATAAAGATAGATAAATTATAATATAATTACACAACTAAAATAAAACTAACTTACATAAATCGATTCATATGAAGGACTAATCCTTTTAGGCATCTGTGTCACGTCTGGCTCACCCGTCTCGAGAGCTTTCAACTTGAAGTAGCTGTAGTCCGGGAAAACATGGCCAGTTTGACTTTCTATTTGGGCTAATGCTTGCCTCACAGCATCACACGAGGCACATGGTCTTGCTGCCACGCGCCAGAATGAACGTGGATAATAACCATGTCACCAGGATTTGGGTCACGGGTGGCATTTTGTTGAATGCTAACAGAGATCATGACCCTACCAGTATTTTCGGTCACATTTTCTCTTAATACCAAAGGACTTGATTGACCGATGTTTACATCTTTTAGCCATGTAATTGGATTAATGATCTGCATTATTAATAATTTCTATTCTCAGTGACATAGTGATTACATTCAAATGCAACTTGCAGAGGAATATCTATATTACCATATTGTAGCGAAGTTGCTGAGGTGTGGGAATTGGGACATGATCAACTTGTTGAGTTGTCGACCATCCAGGCTCGTGAGCCTCTCGAATCGGGATGGTAGGTGGCATATTAGTAACATAGCCACCACGTCTAGCTGCCTGACGCTGTCTCGGCATGATACTAACCAAAATAAACCGTAATATATTACAAGTCAATTTAACAAAACTAGTAAATACTTATCAAGAAGCATAAGATAAAATCAAATTTGGCCAACATTACATACCATAATGCTTCAACATAATTAGAATTACATAGCATCATCATGCTTCAACATAAGTACAACATTATGCTTGAACAGCAATAAATGTTTTCTTTACAAGAGTGCCTTCGTTATGATCGTTGCGAGCGTAAGGAGCATCTTCATTGGCCAACAGGATGCTTGTGTCATCCTCCACACTGAACGGAGACACCTCGTCACACCTATTATA
Source organism: Alloteropsis semialata (assembly GCA_004135705.1). Taxonomy (NCBI): domain Eukaryota; kingdom Viridiplantae; phylum Streptophyta; class Magnoliopsida; order Poales; family Poaceae; genus Alloteropsis; species Alloteropsis semialata. Next base: position 36,863,596 of record CM014278.1, read on the forward strand.
ATCATCTTCATCGGTGACGTCCTCGACACCCACGATTTTTTTTTTCCCGTGAGAACTATGTGCCGTTTTGGATAAAGTTCGGAGTTGTTTGTTTGCAGAGTCCCCGTCTTGGGTTTGGTAGACATGTCCTTCACATAAAACACTTGATGCACATCCTTGGCGAGCACGAATGGTTCGTCTACATACCCAATTTTGTTGAGATCCACAGTTGTCATGCCATAGCGGTCTATAGTAACACCTCCACTTGTAAGTTTCACCCATTTGCATCGAAAAAGTGGTATTTTCAAAGGTCCATAATCTAGTTCCCAGATCTCCTCTACCTGGCCATAATATGAGTCCCTGTCCCCTTTGTTGTCATAGGCATCTATACAGACACCACTATTTTGGTTGGTGCTTTTGTCGTCTTGGGCTCTCGTGTAAAATGTATACCCATTTATGTCATAGCCTTGGAACGTCAAGAATGAGGATGATGGTACCCTTGCCAAATACGCCAGCTGTGTATGTATTGTCTCGTTACCCATGAGCTTTTGTCGCAACCAACCAGCGAAAGTTTTTATGTGATGGCGTGTAATCCACTTGTCAGACTTTCTTGGATTTTGGTAGCATATTATAGTCTTGTGCTCCTCGATGTAAGGAGCCACCATGGTTGACGACTGCAATACAGTGTAATGGGCTTTCATGAATAAATCGTAGTCGCTACACCTTGTTTGTTTCCTTCCTAACGTGCCCTTTCCAAGTAGTCTCCCTTCATGGCGTGACTCGGGTAGCCCAATCGGTTTCAGTTCGGGGATATAGTCAACACAGAACTCAATGACCTCCTCTGTTCTATATCCCTTGGCGATGCATCCTTCTGGAAGAGAACGGTTACGAACATATTTCTTTAGAATAGCCATCAGTCTCTCAAAAGGATACATATTGTGTAGGAATACAGGACCAAGAATACCAATCTCTTTGACAACATGGACCAGGAGATGCGTCATAATATTAAAGAAAGACGGAGGAAATATCATCTCAAGGCTGACAAGGCTTTGGGCCACATCATCCTGCAGTTTTGCTAGATTAGTGGGATCAATTGCCTTCTGGTCGATTGCATTGAGAAAGGCGCATAGCTTCACAATAGTTGTTCGGACATTAACGGGTAGAATTCCTCTCAGCGCCACCGGAAGCAATTGTGTGAGCAGCACATGGCAGTCATGGGACTTGAGGTGTACGAATTTCTTCTCTTTCATATTTATCAGACTCTTTACATTCGATGAGTAGCCGGACGGGACCTTAATACTGTTCAAGCAATCAAACATGCTGGTCTTCTCCTCCTTGCTTAGAGTGTAGCTAGGAGGATGCAAGTTCCAACGCCCTTTCTCTCTTTTCTCAGGATGCAGGGGATCTCGTTGTTTCATACGTTTCAGGTCCTGTCGTGCTTCAAGCGTATCTTTTGACTTTCCGTAAGTACCAAGGAACCCTAGCACGTTTACGCAAAGATTTTTCGTCAGGTGCATCACATCAATTGCGTGGCGGACATCTAAGACCTCCCAATATGGTAGGTCCCAGAATATTGACTTTTTCTTCCACATGGGCACCTTTCCATTTTCACTTGCCACTGGCTGGCTGCCAGGTCCCTTCCCAAAGACCACCTTCACATCTTTTACCATAGCAAATACATATTTTCCATCCCGATGCCTTGGTTTGCTACGACTTCCGCCTCAAAATGCTTTCCTTTCTTTCTTAGCGGATGTTTCTCAGAAAGGAATCAACGATGGCCAAGATACACACACTTTCTACAATGTTTCAGGTAAATGCAGTCGGTGTGTTCTAGGCAATGTGTGCATGCTTTGTATCCCTTGTTTGACTGTCCCGACAGGTTACCAAGTGCAGGCCAATCATTGATGGTCACAAACAGTAATGCTCGTAGGTTAAATTCCTCTTGCTTGTGCTCATCCCACGCCTTTACACCATCTTTGCCCCACAACAACAAAAGTTCCTCAATCAGTGGCCTTAGATACACATCAATGTCGTTGCTAGGCTGCTTTGGCCCTTGGATTAGCACTGGCATCATAATGAACTTCCGCTTCATGCACATCCACGGAGGAAGGTTGTACATACAAAGAGTCACGGGCCAAGTGCTGTGGCTACTGCTCATATCGAAAGGATTCATGCCATCCGTACTCAAACCAAATCTTATGTTCCTTGCATCTTCTGCGAAGTCTGGGAACGCTCTGTCGATTTTTCTCCATTGCGACCCATCAGCGGGGTGTCTCAACATATTGTCTTCCCTCCGATCCTCTTTGTGCCACCGCAGCAATTTAGCATGCTCTTTGTTTCTAAACAAGCGCTTCAGACGTTGTATTATAGGGAAATACCACATCACCTTGGCAGGGACTCTCTTCTTGGCGGGCTCTCCCTCAACATCACCAGGGTCGTCTCGCCTGATTTTATACCGCGAACAATTGCAAACCGGACAGGCATCCAAAGATTCGTACGACTTGCCCCGATAAAGGATACAATCATTGGGACATGCGTGTATCTTTTGTACTTCCAGTCCTAGAGGGCAAACGATTTTTCTTGCTTCGTATGTTGTTTCGGGCAATGTGTTGCCCTCTGGAAGCATCTTCTTTATCATTTTCAGTATCTCTCCAAAACCTTTGTCAGACAAGCCATTAGTTGCCTTCCATTGCAACAGTTCCAGTGTGGTACCCAATTTTTTCTTGTCCTCTTTGCAATCTGGGTACAACAATGTTTTGTGGTCCTCCAACAAATGCTTCATCTTCTCCCGCTCTTTCGCACTTTCGCAGTCTTTCTCTTCATCACGGATCATGCCACCTAAGGCGTCATCATCCTCATCTTCTGCAACTGCTTCACCCTCGCCCATTGCTGTATCATCTGCAAAGACACCGTATTGTGCAAAGTCCGGGATGTTGTCGTCACCTTCTTCATCACCTTCTTCAAAGAATATCCCCGCTTCGCCGTGTTTGGTCCAACAGATATAGTTAGGCATGAAACCACTCATAAGCAAGTGTGTGTGGACCACCTTCTTTGAGATGTGATAATCCTTCTTATTCTCACAGACCTTGCATGGACAGCATATAAAACCCGAGGTCGATTTAGCCTCTGCCGCGTCGAGGAATTGATGAACGCCATTAATGAAGTTAGATGAGCGTCTATCCGCGTTGTACATCCATTGCCGATTCATCTATTCACAAAATACAATGAAAAATTCATCCCCCAATATGAATTTCTAAAGTTCGTAATAAACCTAAATAAGAATATCATATATAATCTCTAAAAATCTTAATAACCGTAAACATCAACATCATTTATAGTAAGCCTTAACAAGAATATCTTTTATAATCTCTAAAAATTTCGACAGCACCTCCCCTGCATCGGGAGATTTCCAAAACCTGCGACAAACCAAGGGCACGATGGCCGACAACCACATTCCAAAATCATCAACGTCTTACTTTTGCTCATCTCAAAAAAATTTGAAGGAGTGATTAATATTTGCTCATCTCAAAAAAATATTTGCCTAAGATATGTTGTCTTTCATTTGACCTTGAACTTGGAGCACAAGAAACATTACAGGTGGTAAAAAAATTGGTTCATGGTAGGCATGGAACCGTGGGACACACCCAGCCCAACCATCACAACTGATTCGTTGCTTGGGCATGGATGTATCCCACGGTTTGATGACAACCATGAGAAGCATAACTATACAATACAAGCTCAAGCTCAAGGTCATCATATGTTACCCAGCTAGAAAACTAGGTAAAATTTGATATCATCATAGGCATGCCAAGAGTTGGATTGTTTTAGTTCAAGATATTGACAACCATGAGAAGTAAAATTGAATTTAAAATCTAACTAAATAAGAATATCATTTATAATCTCAAAAAATCCTAATAACCCTAAATATCAACATCATTTGAAGCCTCTAAAAAGATGTAATTCTAAATTTCGTAATAAGCCTAAATATGAATTTCATTTATAATCTCTAAAAATCCTAATAACCCTAAATATGAATATCATTTCTAATATCTAAAAATCATAATAAGCATAAATATGAAAATCATTTAAAGTTTCTACAAATAATCCAAAAATCTAAACAATGTCTAAAAATTTGTGCATCATCTCTACACATGCAACAACTAACTATATAGTGATTCTCTATTACAAATTCATAATAAAAATGAAGATTCAATCTAAAATCTCTTATTTCAATCCATTCCACAAAACACAAATTACTCAAAACATAGAGCATGAAATAGACCATACTAAACGTCAAAAGAGAGGATGAAGTTGCTAACCTTCTAGCGGACTTGGTTTGCAAAATCTCCAAAAGTTATGAAAAAATCGGGCATGAGCTCCCCCAACCCGAGCTCAATGGCGGATGAAAAAATGAGCCATGGCTCGGGCTGAGGGAGGAAGAAGGGGACTTATACGCAGAGCCCCTTTGGTACCGGTTGGTGGCACCATCCGGTACCAAAGGGGGTCACATTGGTACCGGTTGGTGTCACCAACCGGTACCAAAGGCCCCGTGGCTCATTGGTACCGGGTGGTGACACCAACCAGTACCAATGTGGCCATATAGGTACCGGGTGGTGCCACCACCCGGTACCAATGATCTCACAGAATTATTGGCCGTTGGACCCGGTACCAATGCTTCCATTGTACCGGGTCCTTTCCATCCGTGACCGATTACGGTGGATGGATGGCGGGTTCTCTGGTAGTGTCATTATTTCTGAGAAGCTTTGCACGGGGGATAAGGTGGCTGTAACTGCATTAGTCGATGTCCCAGAACGAAATTAGTGGATAAGATGTCAAATGTAGTTCTAGACTTCTAGTAGCTATATATTGTCTAATCCTCAAAAGTATGCGATGTACTTCTGCCTTTTTTGTTTGGTAGTTGTACCCATTATGGGAAACTTCTAACTAGGATGCAAGGAACATATATACTCATGTTATGTGCAATTAGTTCAGTTACAATCCTGCATATTAACCTGGAAGGCTAGGAACCTTCAGTCGATCTCTTGTTCTTCTCCCTTTTGATGCCTGCAAGCATTTCGATTCAAGTTATCTCTAAAATTAGTTTTAGTCTATGTGGGTGTGTCTTTTGTTCAGTACAAAGTTTCATGCAGGTTCAGATAAGGCATAAATGAAGACAAGGGTATTATCCAATGAGAAGAGTCCAATTCAGTTCCAGATGGCAGGCTTATGTATGGAATATTTGGAAAGTGCAGTTCAGATAAGGCATAATTGAAGACAAGGGTAATATCTGTATTTATAGCATTTTAGCACTCCCTCTTATCTGCTTCAGTGTAATCTCATCAGCATAGCTTAGTTTCAACTGAGTGGCATATGTACAAGCAACGTGAATGTTGGATTCAACCATGTTCCATAGGTTACCATCTTGTTTTGAGTTCTTTTCTGGTAACAAATTGTATGCCTGTGCAATGCAGAATTTTTTCCCAGAAAACCGTGGGTGCTTTACTTTATTATCTGAAATTAGCTTTCAAGTTCAGGATGGAATTGAAAATGGTTATTGTTCTCCGTTGACTGTCTTAGTTTCTGTGTTATTTTATTGGCTTGGTGTGCAAACCTATAAGTTATGGTTGTCCAGGAACATATGGAAGCTAGCTCTGATTATAATCTTCTTTTGGTACCTGTGTTGAACCTTTTGTGGTTATATCTACTGGCTGTGAAGCCATGCTACTGCCTACCAAGCAAGAATTCAGACTAATTATGAATTTACGATGAACTACCAGTTTACTTGCAGTCCTTCACAAGTCCACATCAACCTGGAAGGTCCCATATTCTTCTTTTGTATAAATTCCTGCAGGTATTACTGCCCTGCATTGCCTTTATGTTGTTCTATGTGTACATACATCTTCTGACTTTGTTTTTTTTTGAATCAGTCTGTTGACGCAGAATTCAGGTCAATACACGAGAGCGCTAGATCGCGCAGTACGTCAACGATCAACTCGCAGCTCCTCTGCGCAGACCGGTCGGACCGGTCAGGGCAACCGGTCAGACCGGTTACCTGCAGGGAAGCCGGGAGCAAACCCTAAGCGCGCTTCCCGGAAGGATCCGTCAGGGAGCACGCACTCAGGGGTGCCCTAGGGTCGGCAGGCCACCTAGGACGCCTTCAGACGTCACGGAGACGAAGGAAGAACAGCATATGGGGTTGGAAAAGCTAGAGTTTGAGAGGTACAAAAAGTAAAGGTAAAAGTAGTAAATTTGATAGATTCGATTGGGTTGCTCTCAATCGGCCGAATCCCCTTGTATTTATAGGGAGGGTAGGGTTTGTCCCGCAAGGAAACCAAGTTACAACTCGTCACAACCTCGGAATCCTAAATCTACTCGAATTACAGAAGGGTAACCGGTCTGACCGGTCCTCCAAACCGGTCAGACCGGTCTGGGCGCAACTTCGCCTCCTGCGCCATCTTCTATCTTGCTCCGTGCGTCGGCTCATGCAACTCCTCTGGTCAAAGTGCCAATTTTGGTTGTCAACATATGCCCCCCTATTTTTTGGTAAAGCTTGCGTACCATAAAACACATTAGTACCAAAATTGTCATCTAAGAATGATGTTTTAACAAAATCCATCGGCCATTATAATTTTCTAAGGGTGATATCTAAATATCGGCCATGTGCCACTTCATCTATTCTTCATCTGAATCGACCGATTTTTGAACCGGTCTCAAAGCAGCAGACATAAAGCCATCTTTAGTACAAGCAAGACTCAAAATCCGAAATATCGATCCCAGTCAAGCATTTGAAATTATCATGAGTCCCCAATATGGACGCATCGGCCATAGCAACACATGCCAAGAATCCGCATGAACCACCTCAACTTCATCACCAACCCATTGAATTAAGCATTGATGCAATGTAGAAGGCACACATTGATTTGCATGAATCCAATCATCGCCCCAGGATCACGCTAAAGTTACCTTGCACCTCTGTGATGAAGAAAGCGGTCACCAATGTCTTGCTCCCAATAGTGAGCTCTAGTGACGCAACTCCCTTGGCGCCCATCGGTTCTCCTCCTTCAACGCCGCTGATCGTCATGCTAGTCTTAATGAGCTCGCTGTCTAAACCTCCCAATTTCTTGAATAAGAGAATATGGCATGAGATTTACGATAGCACCACCATCAACAAGCATCCTAGAAATCGGTCTTCCTTTAATGTGACCCTTCACATAAAGAGCTTTTAGGTGGTTGTCCGATTCTAAAGGCTTCCGAAACACCGCATTCTTGGGAGCAAAATCAATTTGAGCCACCCTCTCATCATCTCCGACAAAGCAATAGTCGGCGTTCATATAGATAACATTGATCTCCATGTCCGTTCTGCTGGGTGAAAGCTCAAAGTCAACAGCTTCATCATCATCACCCATCTGAACATCTGAAACAACGGGCGGAATCGAAACTTTAGCCGAAGAAGAAAACGCATCGGCTACCGACTCCCCAGGCGAGACCGGTCTGACCGGTTCCTCCTGACCGGTCTGACCGGTTCCAGTTGCCGGAACTGGAACAGGGGGTAACCGGTCTGACCGGTCAGGGACACCAGTCTGACCGGTTGCGGCCAGATCAGCCGAGTTTGCTGCAGATGGCTCGGCCTTTTCTTGTTCTTTAGCTTGAATGTCTTGAACACCAGAACCATCCTTAGAACTCTGACCACATGGCGGAATTATCGGCTTAACCTCATTGAACCACTCCTCCCTCTTTTTAGCCGATTCTTCCTCCCTTTGCTTTTGAGTACGCAACCGCTGTAATCTCCTCTTCTGAGAATGAGTTAAACCAGGAGGACACCACTTTGGCTGCGTGTACTGAGGTAACGGAACATTTTTTACAGCCGAGGCACCAATAACATTAGGTCCATCGGCCATTGATGGATTAACTGCCATAGAGCCAATTTGAATCACACTCTTCACAATTGGCTTTGGAACAACAGGTGCAGGCTCTTCCTTTTTCTGAATAGGACGATATTCCTGTTTGGCCAGCTCTTTGCCCGGCCTTCTCTGGAAACTGGTCTGACCGACCTCAGTAACCGGTCTGACCGGTCTGGGCTGCTGAGGTACAAATGCCGGCCTCTGTTGGAAACCGGTCTGATCGGTCAGGGAAACCGTTCTGACCGGTCTGTGCTGCTGAGGCACAGACATCTGTCTCGGTTGAAAACATGTAGGCCTAGGCTGCGGTGGATTTATTCTGGCATGTACAGGAGCCCCAGGCCGTGGTTGATTTGGTGCAGGACAGTAAGGCACGTACATTATACCATCTCTCCAAATAGGTTGAGGAGAGGGAGGTTGATACGTCCTCCATGGCCTAGAAGGACCAGCACCATTGGATGAGCTTGGGTCTTGACCCCACTGTCTCTTTGGTGCCTCCTTCACACCAGAATCCCTTGGTGGCGATCTTGGTCTCTTTTTTAGCGGCCGATCTTGTTGAACGGACACGTTTTGCATATGTTTAGACATAACTTGATCAAAGGTCGCCTTCGGCTTGAAAACTTTCCCCTGATCTTTGTCCTGGTTAGTCTTCCAAGTGCCAACTTCGGGACATTTAGGCACAAACGTTCGGACCGGCCTCTGGGCCGGACCGGTCTGACCGGTCATGGCAACCGGTCTGACCGGTTTGCCCTGGGCAGGGACAACCGGCCTTTGATCCCGCACTTGAGAGCTTGATTGCCCCCTACTTCAGAAGTCTTCACTGTAATAGTCAAGATTTTCTTTCCATCAGGAGCTTATTTAAGCACAACTTCTCTCCCAAGCACTTTGTCATTTTTCATCACCCTCCTTGGTTCTCCAATCACAACATTCTTGTCTCCTGCTGTATCGGCATTGTCCGGCCGAACCAACATCTTGGCATCCTGAAGATCCATGATATTAGCCACCATTTGTTGACTGAAAACGGGCGCTTATCAACTTTCATCTCATTCAAACTCAATCGTCCATCATTTATAGCCGATTGAATCTGTTGACGAAAGAAATTGCAATCGTTAGTCGCATGAGAAAAAGAATTATGAAATTTACAATAAGCACGCCGCTTTAACTCCTCGGGTGACGGAATAGTAAAAGAACATTTGATATATCTATTCTTATGCAATTCATCAAAAATTTTATCGCACTTAGATACATCAAACGTAAACTTCATCTCCTCTTGCCGATTCCTATAAGTCGGCTTAAGAGATGTGCAAGTAAAAGCTTTGTTAGATGTTGGCCATACAAATTCAGCAGCCAACACATCATGAGACTCTTCATCGGAACTACTAGAATCACATTCTACATTATGCACATTAGCCCGATGAGTTCTATGGCTTTCTTTTAAGTCTTTGCTTTGACTTTCAGCAACCAAAGCTCTTTGATGCACTTGGTTTACATTAAAGAAATCAAAGCCATCTAATTTCTCCTTAATGTGAGAACGTAAACTATTCAAAGCCAAATCAGCAAGATCCTTTTCGGCAATATTAACACCAAAGCAACGGTTTTTAGTATCACGAAAATGTTTAATATATTCGTTAACAGTCTCATCACGTGATTGCCTAACCGATGTAAGGTATGACAATTTAAGCTCATTGCTGCCAGAAAAGAAGTGATCATGAAATTTTTGCTCTAACTGTTCCCATGAAGTAATATAATGAGGAGCCAATGATGCAAACCATGAGAAAGCAGTACCAGTTAGAGACAAAGAAAACAAACGCACTTTTAAAGCCTCACTAGAACCAGAATTGCCTAGTTGTGCCATGTATTGACTTATGTGTTCAAAAGTGCTCTTAGAATTCTCCCCATTAAACTTGACAAAATCAGGAAGTCTAAAACCAGTGGGAAAAGGAACTAAATCAAATCTAGGAACATAAGACTTTTGGTATAACCTAGGCTTATCCCTGACATCTACTCTCAAATTCTCTTTAAGAGCTAAAGCTAAATCAAGTTTGTACTTAGAAAATATTTTATCTAAATACTCTAATGAATTATCCTGTGGATTTGGCTGTTGAGTATTTTGTACGGGAGTAGAAAACAAATTCTCCGTGTCTGTTCCCCCAGGACCGGTCGGACCGGTTCCTGACACCGGTCTGACCGGTTGGTGCGGCACAAACTGGTTGGCCGCATCTGACCCTCCAGGGACGGTCTGACCGGTCCCGGAGACCGGTCTGACCGGTTGGTGCTGGCCAGATTGGTTGGCCGACACCTGTCCCTGCATCTGTTGGCCGAACCTTCTGAAAAGTTCGTAAGGTACTGGGCCTTGTGAAAATAAATTTTGTACTGATGGGGGTACAGAATATCCATAGTTTGGATTTTGCAGGGTAAAATTTACAACTTCATTGTTAATTCGGAAATGATTAACCGAATTAGGTAAAGTTGCAAACGGCTGAGGTGAAGCAGGCCGAGTAAGCATTGGGTTGGATGGTGTAACAGATTGGCCTTCAAAATAATTTAACGGCATGCCAAACATAGGTTGTTCTATGGGTTTTACTGCCGGTGTTTTAAGATCAGGCACAATAGGGATTTTAGGAATCAATAATCTAGGATCGGGGGCAGGTTGTCTAGCCATAGGCTGTTTGCCTTTCGATTCTAAGCACTTGTTATGCCTCCAATTAACCAACTTGACATTGTTCTCAGCCATCTTATCCTCCATGTACTTAAGAAACACTTCGTGAGAGTTTTTATCAGGTAGTATCTTAGGATGTGCCACTGAAGATGTAGCAGTTGGATCTACTTCCTTGATCTTGGTGACCACGCCCTTGCGGTACTTCTTGAAGTGCGAAAGGTAGTAGAGGCGTTCTTCTTCTGCCTTCTTCTTCAGGTACTCCTCGAGCCCTTGGCGATCTTCAGCAGAAAGTTCATCGTCCTTGACGACGATGATGTTCTCAAGATCAAACTCAGTGTTGGAACTCATCTGACTGGAATTAGATAAATCGGCTGCACGAACCAGATCTCCAATTCCCCAGCGGAGTCGCCAAAAGTATGTTGACGCAGAATTCAGGTCAACACACGAGAGCGCTAGATCGCGCAGTACGTCAACGATCAGCTCGCAGCTCCTCTGCGCAGATCGGTCGGACCGGTCAGGGCAACCGGTCAGACCGGTTACCTGCAGGGAAACCGGGAGTAAACCCGAAGAGCGCTTCCCGGAAGGATCTGTCAGGGAGAACGAACTCAGGGGTGCCCTAGGGTCGGCAGGCCACCTAGGACGCCTTCAGACGTCACAGAGACGAAGGAAGAACAGCATATGGGGTTGGAAAAGCTAGGGTTTGAGAGGTACAAAAAGTAAAGGTAAAAGTAGTAAATTTGATAGATTCGATTGGGTTGCCCTCAATCGGCCGAATCCCCTTGTATTTATAGGGAGGGTAGGGCTTGTCCCGCAAGAAAACCAAGTTACAACTCGTCACAACCTCGGAATCCTAAATCTATTCGAATTACAGAAGGGTAACCGGTCTGACTGGTCCCCCAAACCGGTCAGACCGGTCTGGGCGCAACTTTGCCTCCTGCGCCATCTTCTATCTTGCTCCGTGCGTCGGCTCCTGCAACTCCTCTGATCAAAGTGCCAATTTTGGTTGTCAACACAGTCGAAGCTTAATTTCTTATAACTCCTGTTGCTTACTTAATTTGGTTATCATTTGTGTCTGGCACTTTAGTTCTTTAGATAACTGATGGATCATGGTCCATGAAGTCCAATAAAATCACTATTTTGCTGTCCATCTCGCTGATTGATGTTATTGAGCAACTGAAGGATTGGGTATATATTGTTATACCAATTGATCTCGCAGGTTGACATGAGCCTATTTAACAACGTCTGTCGGGATGATCTTGGCAAAATGGTCACAAAGGACTGAGTCCGAGGCGGCGATGCCTCACCTACATGACCTGTGATGAGGTGCCAACCAACTCATGGTTAAAGGTTCGGTGAGGCAAAGCCTCTCCCGAGACCAATCGTAGCGCTAAGAGTGACAGGAAGGACACCAATGCCACAGCTGCCGGACACCGCTGATGCTCCCGGTGAACTGTAACACCACAAGTACACTCCACGCCTGCATCTAGCACTAGCAGGCACGAGGACTTCAGCTCGATCCCTATTGGCTGCTTCTTCCTCCAACAAGGTTTTCAACACTAACCCCCTCTGTTCTAGGTGTTCGAATATCAATCCAAATGTTTGACATGTTTACCACGTTCCTGGTTATTTTCTGTCTGAGTGTCTTGTTATTTTTTTTTTGGTGATGTGATAAGAAATTGCATGTCACAAGATGTCAAGATGCGAATCATATGTAAGCTAAGCAGACAGATATATAGCTTTACGCCTTCCACTAGAAAATTGCTTGCTTGCATTGGAGGATCCGGAGGAGATTATTTTATGTGCTCATGCTGAGCCATTTCAAGTTTTGATCATGGCAAGTGTTGAACTGAAATAAATACAATGTTGATACCCTATCTATCTAATTTTGGCAGAAATACAATGTTGACACCCTATCTGTCTAATTTTGGCAGAACCTCTTTTTTTTTCTAAAAGATGCTCATATTTGATGAAACAATTATTTTTACCTAAACTGCTGTTTCGGATTTTGATACTCTATGTTCCTAACTGTTTTTATTGTTCATATTTGATTGGATGAAAATTAACAGTCGGTTGTAATGTCCCTTCCCTGCTTGCAAAATATGCCACTGCTAATATTTCAGCAGATTAAGGTTCAACGTAAGCCTCCAGGGTGGAAGAGTTTCAGATTCGATTCCCTTCATCACCACTCTGCTAACAAATCAATTCATGTTACCTACGAGTACATGTTCACAAAGCAGTCCAAGCTTAAAATTCCAAATCAGATTGACTAATTTGGTTTCAGAAAAGGAAAACTCAGACTGACCAACAAGCCTTTCGGCAATTATTTGTGCGGTTTTGATAAAAGTTCGTGTGTTCTTCATACCATCACTACCGGAAATCCTCTCTTTGCCGAGTGTCAAGCTCTTTGCCGAGTGCAATTTTTCGGGCACTCGGCAAAGATTTCTTTGCCGAGTGCATTTCAAAAAACTCTCGGCGAAAATAAAACACTCGGCAAAGATTTCTTTGCCGAGTGCATTTCAAAATACACTCGGCAAAGAAAATATTTGCCGAGTGTCAAAAATATACACTCGGCAAAGATTTCTTTGCCGAGTGTTTTTCGAAATGCACTCGGCAAAGAAATTCTTTGCCGAGTGTTTTTTTTACACTCGGCAAAGCCATAATTAAAACCACATTTTGAAGTAGTAAATCAATTCAAATCAAAAAATTTTGAACTACAAAGTTGTATAACTTCTCAAGATGTAGAACTTTTAGTTTGGTCATTTCTTCATTCGATAAATTCATATGAATATTGTTCACAAAATCTATAACTCCCGTAGAGTTTCCTGAAACTATAAGAGAGATCTATAAGATTTGTAAACAATGTTACTCTCACTGCATCGGATGAGGAAATGACATATATCAAAGTTGTAGATCTTCATAAGTTATACAACTTTGTAGTTTAAAACTTTTTAATTTGAATTTGTTTTGCTAATGAAAAGTATGTTTGTAGTTCTCAAAATTTGAAATTTGAGTTTTTTCAAACGACCTCGGATGAAGAAACATTCAAATAAGAGTTGTAGATCACAAAAAGTTACGAAATTTTGTAGTTGACAATTTTTTATTTGAAATCATCTTGTCAACGATAGCTAAGTTTGAATGTTCTCAAATTTGAAATTCAAATTTTGTAAACGACCTCGGATGGAGAAACTACCAAAATAAGACTTGTAGATTTCAAAAAGTTATGAAAGTTTGTAGTTGACAACTTTTTAATTTGAAATCATTTAGGGCCTCAAACAAGCAATTTACACTCGGTTAGTATAATATGGTAGGAATCAGAAGAGTTTCTAATCACAAGTGAGAGTGTGGTGCAGTGGTAGAGGAGGTCACGCTCGAGGGAGAGGTCACGAGTTCGAATCCCGCTAACCGCGTAGCGCGCGAATTTTCCGCGAAAAATGGCGCGCCTTGTTATTTGTTTTCGGTTTTTTTGTGCTCAGGAAATCCCCTCTTTGCCGAGTGTTTTTTTGGCACTCGGCGAACCTTTGCCGTGTGCCCGACGAGTGGCCCACGGCAAAGGCCCCTTTGCCGGCCAAACTTTGCCGTGTGCCCTTTGCCGTGGGCGGCACACGGCAAAGCCTTTGCCGTGGGCAAAAGGACCTTTGCCGTGTGCCCCTGGCACACGGCAAAGAGCCGGATTCCGGTAGTGCATCAGATTACTTTGTGCTGGCATTTGGCCAAGCTTGTTGCGGACAAGATGCATTTTTTTCCTTCCTTTTTTTGTGCAGTGAACAGGCACTCAAATTTTACCTATGACATTCAGAAAACATCATAAGAATTGTAATCCTATTACTTTTAATGGTACCAGACTTGAAACTGACCCAATAGACATGTTCTGAATCACTGAATTTACGTATTTTGATATATGCGTTTGTGCTTGCTTCAGATGCTCCTTCAAGTTCACGGTCGCCTGTGGCTCACAATTCACAAGCTCTCGGCATCGCCTACTTTGTTGCAGAAACACTGAAGCGTAGATCGAAATTGCTCCAGTAGTGGTACTTAGTGAAGCGAACTTTGTTGATGTTTCATGGCGACTTTCGCCTCTGCAGGCCAGCTGGTGCCGCCGTTGCTCATAGTTTAGCATGGTAATGTGCAACCTGCATTTTTTTTGTACCTAAGATGCAGGGATAAACCCCTGATTTCGAATTACGAAACCATAATGAACTTTAGAAGTCTTTGAAACGTAGCTAAAGCAGGAAAGTAGTGTCAGGTGCAGACTCAATCGATGCGTCCTTTAAATTAGTCTGATACATCTTGAGCAATAATTGTGCATAAAACTGTTTGCTTCATCTTTTTGGTGCCTTCGTATCTTTGGCTTCAGATCGTGATCGTCTTCTCCCCGAGCTATTGCGCCCAAGCTTGTGCACCTGCATTTCATTGGATGATACTGAAACCGTTTGCTCGCATTTCATTGCTGTTTTCCCGACGTCGGCGAGGTCTAGTCTGAACAGAAGCCATCAGTGATCAGACCATGGCCTCGGCACGAGTCCAGCAGCGGGCCCAACTGTCAGCCAACCTCCCAAAGTACGTGCGTTTGGCAGCTGCTAATGGGAACGGACACACGAGCGCTCCGTTTTTTATTGTTTTAATGTTAGTTGCTCCGTTTTTTATTTTTCTTTCCGCAAATCCAACTATGGTCATGGGTCCGCGCAACGTCAGCACGTTTCGTAGCGTGCGATGATAACGCTGCCGCGTTTCTTCTGATCTCCACATGATAGCTTTTTTCTTTTT
Organism: Alloteropsis semialata; assembly: GCA_004135705.1. Taxonomy (NCBI): domain Eukaryota; kingdom Viridiplantae; phylum Streptophyta; class Magnoliopsida; order Poales; family Poaceae; genus Alloteropsis; species Alloteropsis semialata. The sequence continues at coordinate 36,878,896 of CM014278.1, forward strand.
TCTTTTTATTTTTTTAATTTCGACAAAGTGGACCAGATTAATGACTGCTCCTTTTTATGCCAAATTATTACGTAAAATTTTTACACAACAAAATATGATAAACGAGGTACAAAATTAGCACATTTATGTAAAACTTTACATAAAAGATTTTATGATAAACTTTTACATTGTAAACTTTTATGAAAATTTTTACCTTACAAATATGACTTAGCAGCAGTATTATCAGCATTTTTAATCTAAAACTTTTACATTATTAAATTTACATTAGGAAAATATGGTGTTTTGCATGTCTTAAGAAATATATTTTTCTTCGGCTTTGTCCCTCTGCCATAGAAGGCCAAATTAGTTAGTGTTCAGGGTTGTTGGGCCGACTCCGTCCTATCAGGTTCAGAAGGATGTTTGAGGTTTAGGGCAGCCATGTACCCCTGCCATAGAAAGCTAAATTGCTTCAACATCGATCCCCCTGCAATAGAAAGTTGAACTGGTTAGGGTTCAGGGTTGTCGGGGGCGACTCCGTCCTATCGGGTTCAGAAGGATATTTTGGGTTTGGGGTGGCTATGTATCCCTACCATAGAAGGCTAAATTGATTCGGTTTTGGTCCCCCTGCCATAGATGGCTGAACTGGTTAGTGTTCAGGGTTATTGGGGGACGACTCTGTCCTATCGGGTGCAGAAGCATGTTTGGGTTTGGGGCGGCTATGTATCCCCTGCCATAGAAGACTAAATTGATCGGTTTTGGCCCCCCTGCCACAGAAGGCTGAACTGGCTAGTGTTCAGGGTTATTGGTGGGCGACTCCGTCCTATCAGGTACGGAAGGATGTTTGGGTTTGGGGCGGCCATGTATCCCCTGCCATAGAAGCCTAAATTGCTTCGGTTTCAGTCCCCTTGCCATACAAAAGTTTCATTTAGAGCGTAAAAGTTGTTTATGGAAGTTTGCTATAAAACGTATGGATGAAAACTTTTTGTTAACTATTTGTAGAAAAATTTGTATTAAAACTTATTTACAGTCCGAAAAACTTATGTATTACGTGGTTGTAGAAAACTTTTGTATTCAAACTTGTGTAAGTAAGTTTTGCACCAATTTTTTCTTTTATTTGTATTGTAGTCTAGCACTGAAAGTTACTTTTATTTTTTTTCCCGCCCTTTTCTTCTCCCTCTTTTCCCCGATCCCGAATGTTTTTAGTTCGTTGAAAGAGAAAAAAAAACAGCGCAAAGGAAATGCAGTATGAGCGCGGGTACAGTTTAAACGCGGAAAGAAATTACTAGCGCGCGGTATCAAAAAGAAAATGACGAGCGCACAGTATCCCAAAAAGGGAATGACGCGTGCGTGCAGTATAAAAATAGTAATAATGATGGTATCGGAAGATTGACCGGAGGAAACCGTCCTGGCGGCGACCGTAAACTAGACCCACCGGAACGGACATGGGAATTAGTGATGAGAATTGTAGAGAGAATTCACTTGGAAATACGATTTTTAGTCCCATTCATTTTTGTCTTTTGGAGAAAATTAGAAGTGGAAGAGTTCATAGCCTTTTTTTTATGAGGGTTTAGAGATGAGAAATTAAATTTATGTCGTGATTACTAGTGTAGCTGCATCAATCTTCCACTTAAAATAAATTTCTACCCAATTCTCACCTCTTCTCTTGAGAAGTGATTGATGAGAGTTGTTCCTCTAAAGCATATTCGCAAAAGTTCCTAGATCCGTGGATCGAGGAGCGGAAACATGGACGTTTCTTATGAGTGATTTTAACAAGAGGGAACAAAAATATTCTATATTCCCGAGAGGAGGAACGCGGCCTGGTCCCATGTTCTCGGTGACTAAACTCAAACTCTCATTTCACATCCTATTAAAAGGAACCGTTGTGTTCGAACTCGTTCAATCCGGGGCTTCCATTCTGTTCCAAGATTCGTGCCAGTTTGTTTTACCTTGCGTATTCCATCTGTATAATGTTTTTTTGAGCATTGAAGTGGAATACGTCCTGACCGCTCTCTCCCTGCAGGTTTGACAGAAAGTAGTATTCTTTACAGCTGGATTGGACATGAAGTACATGTTGTTTGGTGTAGTGGACGTGCTGCATTTACTTCTCCCTGTACCTTTTGGTACTTACCTGGCAGTAACTTTTTGACTATCGCGGCATGGTGCCGTACTTTACCTGCACGTTGTCGACCTCTGATTGGTTTGTAGTTAATGCAGTTGTTGGTTCGCTGCCGCTGTATCCGCTGTGGCCCTGACATAATACATTATGTACGCGGACAAGGAGGACACGTGTCGTAAACACTTGGCGCAAGTGGAAGCAAGTCACCCCTCTCGCGCGGGTACATGTACCCTTTCAAACATGTACCTCATCTTCCTTTCGTCCTCCATCCCAATCTGCTCTAATCGTCCTACTTCTCCATGTCAGAACACCAGCGGCCGTCTGGCCGTCCGAATCGGGTGCACCCGTCTGCATCCGCTCCTGCTGCTGCTCAATCATCTCGTCGCGCTTCTGCACCACAATCTTCTGCATCTAGTGAGGATGATGGTTCCTCTGAGGGTTCCGCACCCAACATCACAAATCGGTGCTCTCCCAAGGCTGTGCACGTAATCGTGTCAAAGTTTAGTGAGTTCAAGAAGGAGTTGATCCGCGAGATAGGTTTTGGCGGAATCCTTGAGGTACCTTGCATCACCAAGGTAAATCTCAAGTTCTCTTTATGGCTGTTAAGCAAGCTAGATACGGAGAGTAGCACTCTAGTTTTGTCCGAGTCAAAACAGCTTTGGGTTCATGAGCGAGATGTTGGTATTGTCTTTGGAATCCCATGCGGCGACTTGGATGTAGCCAGCGCAGATATCTTGCCATCTCAGATAGAAATGATTAGACAGTCTTGCGGGTTGTCTTCCAAAGACTACAGGAGCATCAGGGGTCTAGAATCTGTTCTTGAGATGCATCTTGACGATAGTTCTGCTAGAATAGAGATAGACAACTTCAAGGTTGCATTTGTTGTTTTTGTCATGGCACATCTTTTAGCTCCTTCTGCCAAGCATGATCACTGCAACATCGATTTTTGGGGTGCTCTAAAGGACACTCAAATGATAGAAAGATTTAATTGGTGCCGTTATGTTCACGGTTATGTGCTTGAGAGCGCCCGTAGAGTGCGAGACGAGATTGTAAGGAAGGGATCCGTATCATCTCTTACTGGATGCCACATCTTCCTCCAGGTTCGCACAATGGCCAATGGTTGTTTTCTTTCTCAACAATATATCCCAAGTATTTAGTTCACATCATATGTCCCTCTTTTATGCCTGCAGATATTTTTTCTTGACAATGTCGACCTCAGATCCTTCAACAAGCCGACACATTTTTTCCCCCGCATCAAGCCATTTGACCAGGAATCCCTTGGGAAGATGATACTCATGTGTTCTTCTAGGCATGACAATGGATACACTCGATTCATTGGTGTAAGTAATAGTTATTCAGCCATCATATCTAAATTACTCTGAACTTCATATTTTCCTTCCATCATCGTGTATAGCTTCTACACTTGTAACCCATATTTCCCACTGTTTTTGTTCAGTTTCGCAGTAAGGACTCAATTTCTTACATGCGCGCCACCTACCAATCACCAATGGGTGGCGTTCCCCAACGGGCTCAGCCAAACCCTGCCGATTTGTCAGTGGACACCTCGGCAGACACAATAGGTGTTCCTAGCCTATTAACACCAGATACATATGAGTTCAAGCATCCTTCTGACCTTGCTGCTTACATCCGTGCTAAACACCCAGGGCTTGTAAGCATCAATTTTTCCCTTTTAGGTGCATCAAGTTAACTGGTTTATATTTCATTTGATTTCGACCTTCACTGATACGATCATATTAATTTGTATGCTTGATTCATCCAGGAACGGTCATATGCTATCGACTTTTTGCTGCTACAAAATGCTAAGATGATCAAGGACCTTTTCAACCTCCGGTCCTCAATCATGAGGCGTAATGCGGCAATGGCTGATTGGCTGGTAGAGTATGTAGGTTTGGACCAGATGCAGAAGATGCATCAGAAACCAAGAATCCGCCCTACCCCTCATGATTTCGGAGCCCATCCATGCCCTTCAGACACCAATTGTATGTTTATGTACACATCCCCCTGATCCCTTTAAGTGATTGTTTGATATATTACTGCCATAGACTGTTTCACTCTGGACCTGTGTCTTCCTTTTCAGCCAATTCCAGGGGCATGATCAAGAACTCATGCACTGAACAACACATTCCAAAAGAAGGTACCTCGTCGACTTAGCCACTTATGGTTTTCATACCTCGCCTTGAGATGCTATATAATTTAATCTGTACCTTCCATTTCTCAGACGTGGCGGATAGTGCCGTCTTTACCTACAGTGATCCAATTATCAAATCCAATGCAAAACGTGTGAACCAGAAAGAACCTGTCTGTACTCCGAATAAAATCAGGAAGTCATGTGGTAAGTGAATGA
>CM014278.1:36884355-36909704 GCA_004135705.1 Alloteropsis semialata
AGACGTTGATTAATTTGTAATGTGGTTGTCGGCCATCGTGCCCTTGGTTTGTCGCAGATTTTGGAAACCTCCCGATGCAGGAGAGGTGCTGTCGAAATTTTTAGAGATTATAAAAGATATTCTTGTTAAGGCTTACTACGAACTTTAGAAATACATCTTTTTGGTGGCATCAAATGATGTTGATGTTTACGGTTATTAAGATTTTTAGAGATTATATATGATATTCTTATTTAGGTTTATTACGAACTTTAGAAATTGGGGATAAATTTTTCATTGTATTTTGTGAATAGATGAATCGGCAATGGATGTACAACGCGGATAGACGCTCATCTGACTTCATTAATGGCGTTCATCAATTCCTCGACGCGGCAGAGGCTAACTCGACCTCGGGTTTTATATGCTGTCCATGCAAGGTCTGTGAGAATAAGAAGGATTATCACATCTCGAAGAAGGTGGTCCACACACACTTGCTTATGAGTGGTTTCAATGCTAACTATATCTGTTGGACCAAACACGGCGAAGCGGGGATATTCTTTGAAGAAGGTGACGAAGAAGGTGACGACAACATCCCGGACTTTGCACAATACGGTGCCTTTGCAGATGATACGGCAATGGGCGAGGGTGAAGCAGTTGCAGAGGATGAGGATGATGACGCCTTAGGTGGCATGATCCGTGATGAAGAGAAAGACTGCGAAAGTGCGAAAGAGCGGGAGAAGATGAACCGTTTGTTGGAGGACCACAAAACATTGTTGTACCCAGATTGCAAAGAGGACCAGAAAAGGAGGACCACAAAACATTGTTGTACCCAGATTGCAAAGAGGACCAGAAAAAATTGGGTACCACACTGGAACTGTTGCAATGGAAGACAACTAATGGCTTGTCTGACAAAGGTTTTGGAGAGATATTGAAAATGATAAAGAAGATGCTTCCAGAGGGCAACACATTGCCCGAAACAACATACGAAGCAAGAAAAATCGTTTGCCCTCTAGGACTGGAAGTACAAAAGATACACGCATGTCCCAATGATTGTATCCTTTATCGTCCTTTATCGGGGCAAGTCGTACGAATCTTTGGACGCCTGTCCGGTTTGCAATTGCTCGCGGTATAAAATCAAGCGAGACGACCCTGGTGATGTTGAGGGAGAGCCCCCCAAGAAGAGAGTCCCTGCCAAGGTGATGTGGTATTTCCCTATAATACAACGTCTGAAGCGCTTGTTCAGAAACAAAGAGCATGCTTAATTGCTGCGGTGGCACAAAGAGGATCGGAGGGAAGACAATATGTTGAGACACCCCGCTGATGGGTCGCAATGGAGAAAAATCGACAGAGCGTTCCCAGACTTCGCAGAAGATGCAAGGAACATAAGATTTGGTTTGAGTACGGATGGCATGAATCCTTTCGGTGATATGAGCAGTAGCCACAGCACTTGGCCCGTGACTCTTTGTATGTACAACCTTCCTCCGTGGATGTGCATGAAGCGGAAGTTCATTATGATGCCAGTGCTAATCCAAGGGCCAAAGCAGCCTGGCAACGACATTGATGTGTATCTAAGGCCACTGATTGAGGAACTTTTGTTGTTGTGGGGCAAAGATGGTGTAAAGGCGTGGGATGAGCACAAGCAAGAGGAATTTAACCTAAGAGCATTACTGTTTGTGACCATCAATGATTGGCCTGCACTTGGTAACCTGTCGGGACAGTCAAACAAGGGATACAAAGCATGCACACATTGCCTAGAACACACCGACTGCATTTATCTGAAACATTGTAGAAAGTGTGTGTATATGGGCCATCGTCGATTCCTTTCTGAGAAACATCCGCTGAGAAAGAAAGGCAAGCATTTTGAGGCGGAAGGTCGTAGCAAACCAAGGCATCGGGATGGAAAATATGTATTTGCTATGGTAAAAGATGTGAAGGTGGTCTTTGGGAAGGGACCTGGCAGCCAGCCAGTGGCAAGTGAAAATGGAAAGGCGCCCATGTGGAAGAAAAAGTCAATATTCTGGGACCTACCATATTGGGAGGTCTTAGATGTACGCCACGCAATTGATGTGATGCACCTGACGAAAAATCTTTGCGTAAACGTGCTAGGGTTCCTTGGTACTTACGGAAAGTCAAAAGATACGCTTGAAGCACGACAGGACCTGAAACGTATGAAACAACGAGATCCCCTGCATCCTGAGAAAAGAGAGAAAGGGCGTTGGAACTTGCGTCCTGCTAGCTACACTCTAAGCAAGGAGGAGAAGACCAGCATATTTGTTTCCAAGCTAATATAACCTTGAGTCATGCCAATGCTGCTGAGATCACAATTTATGGAGAGGTCTTGGATTCACGTTACAAGGCACAGGATAGTGCATACATATATGCACTTGATTATGTCGACAGGTTCCTAGGCATCGAGATTATCGATATAAACTATCCTTTCTATCTCATGAAGAAGCATGGCGTGCAGGGACCCTGATTATTGCTGTTCAAGCATAATGTTGTACTTATGTTGAACCATAATGTTGTACTTATGGTATGTAATGTAAAGGAGTTATTATATATTACTAAATAGTAATATGAATCTAGAATAGTAAAGGAGTTAATATATATTACTAAATGCTAATATGAATCTAGAATAGTAAAAGAGTTAATATATATTACTAATATCAAAGGAGTTAATATATATTACTAATACCAAATAAAATATATATAGAAATTAATATATAGGAAATTGAAACATTATTATAAGAAATTAATACTTGTTAGTTGATGTATATTTTGTTATTTCATGCAAAGGAAATTTATAGATTATTATAAGAAAATAATATACCAAAGATAAATAAAAAACAATTTAGGAACAATAAAAACAATAATATACCAAAGAAAATAATATACCAAAGATAAATACAAAATACCAAATATTGAAAGAGTATATAATACCAAAGAATACCAAAGAATGTAATACAAAATACCAAAGAATGTAATACAAAATACCAAATATTGAAAGAGTATATAATAAAAGGATAAAAAGAAGAGGTGGCGGGAAACTGAATCGGGGGCCCTTTGGTACCGGGTTGGGACACCACCCGGTACCTTAGGGTTTCAGATTGGCGCGCAAATTACCCTTTGGTACCGGGTGATGTCACCACCCGGTACCAAAGGGTCGATCCATCGGTACCGGGTGATGTCACCACCCGGTAGGTACCGGTACCTATGAGGGTTACGAACCGTGACCGATGACGAGTTCTCCAGTAGTGGGTTTCCACTGCATTGGTTGAGATTTATTTCAACTCTTATCTCCCATAAATTTATTTTAACCTTTAATTATAATATTGTTTGGCACAAAATGCTTCACGCAGTGCATGCTAACTGCGTCCAAAGAAAACACAGGAGTTCACTTCTCTGTGTAACCGTGCCTGGTCCAGCCCCCAGTGGCCCGCTGCACCCCAAGTATCCAATCTTCTCCCTGTGTCATATAATACAAGACATCAAATGATTCAAAATTTGTACTCAAATATAAGACATCCTAGCCACATTTAGAGGCTATTTGGATCCCCTAGCTAATAGATGTTCATTTTCTCCATGCCCCATGTGGACCCCCAATAATTGCTATCCTCATCTACTTTCATTTCCTCTCTCTACCAATGGAGGGCGAGCGGATGGAGCGGCCATAAAGGGCGAGCCCCAGCCCTACCCTGTCGCTACTGCACACTGGGTGCCGCCCACTGCGAGAGCCGCGCTTCGGCCACTGCGTGCTGCCGCGAGCCCGTCTGCCGTGCACCGCAGGCGCCGCCCATTTGGCTCCAGCCATCGCGCGCTGACCTCCGGCTTCCGTCGTGGATCCATCCAAAAAGCAGCGAGAGAAAATGGATGGGAGAGGAGAAGCCGTAAGAGAGAAAGATAGAGGGGAGCAGCAGCCTCGGGAGGAGAGAAAGATGGAAAAGGAGGGATAAAATCGTTTTCAAACATGTTTTAACTGTCTTAGATGGGGTTTTCATTAGTAGAGAGCGTTTTAGCTGGTTCTTTAGCTAGGCTGTTTGGATCCATCATAGCTAAATTTAGCCGTTTAGCTAAGGTGGATCCAAACAGAACATTAAGCAATTCTTCATTTAATTATCCAAGGAGCTAGGCCAGTCTCAATGGGAGCTTCATGGACATTACATTTAATGACACATGAGTAAATTTGCTGATGTGGCAAGGCCTTTACAAGGAGAGAGAAGTAAAAGTTTCATCATACTATGTGAGAGGAGTTTTATCCCCATCAAACTCAACTGACACAGTTATCTAGTTTCTAGTCATGATAAAGTGCAACGAAACTGTGCATTGAGACTAACTTTAGTAGGAACAGTTTAGCTGATCGGTGGATTAGGCGTCCCAAGTGTGTCTCGTCCTTGATGAGCCAAAAAAATAATAATAAAGTAAGCAATCCCCAACACGTACGACCACCACATGACTATAGCTATGCTTGGGTGGGCCAGCCCCATCCAACTCCAGTTATCCAATCCAACGAAGCAAATTGCTATTGTTAATCAATCAATCATTTTCTTTTCTTGATCCAGCCCTTCTTCCTTCACGATTTTCCATGCAGGTCACAAGCTCAGCGGCTACTATAAGTATCAGTCCCAGGTCGCCTTGGTCGAACGCCAGAACTAGCTAGCTAGATTCTTGGGATGACTCTCCCGGTGCTGTCCATGGCGCGCATCCTCACTGCTCTACTAGCCACTGCCGCCCTGCTTGCGGTACTTATAATACAACCAATCTAGCGAACCATTTATGGAGGCATTATATCTTATCTTTCTTTGACAATTATAGTTAAGATTAATACACCAAATATATATAATTTCAGGTCGGACATTTGACCCACGCAGCACCGTCGACGACCCAGGAGGAGTACTGGCGCACCGTCCTGCCGGATGCTCCGCTCCCAGAGGCCATCCTCAGGCTACTCCACCCCGGTTTGTCTAGCTCTCACTCAGCTCAGTTTGCTTTTTCCACACCGGATCGCTCGATGGAACCATGTGCTTTTGTCTCTGCACCATCTATATTTAACTATGTTATTGGTGTTGCAGAGACAAAAGCACATGGTTCCATCGAGCGCTCTTCTTCAGTGCCGTCGGACGACATTCTAGCGAGGAAGATGTCGACCATTTCCCTCGATTATTATATGCCGCGAATCGCTGCACTATACGACAAGATCGCTCAAGGGAAACAAATGTCTCGTCCCGTGCCTGTGGTTGCCGACAACGCTGACCATGGTAATGGAAAATATGCCGTTCTTCTTTAACGAGAAAATGCATGCTCTTGCTTTCTTTACTATTGATAACATGGTTCAAATATGGATGGTGCAGAGACAAAAGCACATGGTTCCATCGAGCGCTCTTCTTCAGTGCCGTCGGACGACATCCTAGCTAGGAAGATGTCGACCATTTCCCTCGGTTATTATATGCCGCGAATCGCTGCACTATACGACAAGATCGTTGAAGGGAAACAAATGTCTCGTGCCGTGCCTGCGGTTGCCGACCACGCTGACCATGGTAATGGAAAATATACCGTTCTTCTTTAACGAGAACATGCATTATCTTGCTTGGTTTACTATTGATAACATGGTTTAAATATGGATGGTGCAGAGACAAAAGCACACGGTTCCATCGAGCGCTCTTCTTCAGTGTCGTCGGACGACATCCTAGCTAGGAAGATGTCGACCATTTCTCTCGGTTATTATATGCCGCGAATCGCTGCCCTATACGACAAGATTGCTCAAGGGAAACAAATGTCTCGTCCCATGCATGTGGTTGCTGACAACGCTGACCATGGTAATGGAAAGTATGCCATTCTTCTTTAACGAGAACAAGCATGCTCTTTCTTGGTTTACTATTGATAACATGGTTTAAATATGTATGGTGCAGAGACAAAAGCACATGGTTCCATTGAGCGCTCTTCTTCAGTGTCACCGGACGACATCCTAGCTAGGAAGATGTCAACCATTTCCCTCGGTTATTATATGCCGCGAATCGCTGCCCTATACGACAAGATTGCTCAAGGGGAACAAATGTCTCATCCCATACCTGCGGTTGCCAACAACGCTGACCATGGTAATGGAGAATATGCCATTCTTATTTAATGAGAACATGCATGCTCTTGCTTGATTTACTATTGATAACATGGTTTAAATATGTATGGTGCAGAGACAAAAGCACATGGTTCCATCGAGCGCTCTTCTTCAGTGTCGTCGGACGAGATCCTAGCGAGGAAGATGTCGACCATTTCCCTCGGTTATTATATGCCACAAATCGCTGCCCTATACGACAAGATCGCTCAAGGGAAACAAATGTCTCGTCCCGTGCCTGCGGTTGCCGATAATGCTGACCATGGTAATGGAAAATATGTGGTTCTTCTTTAACGAGAACATGCATGCTCTTGCTTGGTTTACTATTGATAACATGGTTTAAATATGGGTGGTGTAGAGACAAAAGCACATGGTTCCATCGAGCGCTCTTCTTCAGTGTCATCAGACGACATCCTAGCTAGGAAGATGTCGACCATTTCCCTCGGTTATTATATGCCGCGAATCGCTGCCCTATACGACAAGATCGCTCAAGGGAAACAAATGTCTCGTCGCGTGCCTGTGGTTGCCGACAACGCTGACCATGGTAATGGAAAATATGTCGTTCTTCTTTAACGAGAACATGCATGCTTTTGCTTGGTTTACTATTGATAACATGGTTTAAATATGGGTGGTGCAGAGACAAAAACACATGGTTCTATCGAGCGCTCTTCTTCAGTGTCATCGGACGACATCCTAGCTACGAAGATGTTGACATTTACCCTCATTTATTATATGCCGCGAATCGTTGCTCTATACGACAAGATCGCTCAAGCCAAACAATGGGCTCGTCCCTTGCCTGCGGTTGCCGACAACGCTGACAATTCTATGGACAATATTACATTTTTCTTTCACGAGAAAGAGGTGCGCGTTGGGAATAGCATGCCCTTTTACTTCCCACCGGCACAGACCACTCCTCTTGGGCTCCTGCCACGCTGTGTGGCAGACTCCATCCCATTCTCGTCGTCTGCTCTACCAAGCATTCTCTCTGGCCTCGGCATCCCCAAGGACTCCAGCCTAGCGGCCACCATGGAGCTGACACTGGAGATGTGCGAGATGCCTCCTCACTCCGTCGAGGAGGTACAATTCTGTGCAACTTCCCTGGAAGCACTAGTCGATGGCGTCGTGAAGGCGCTCGGGACCCATGACATCAGTCCACTGACCTCCGATCTGCCCTATTCAGGGTCCCCGCCCCTGCAGCCATACACCATCCGAGCTGTGCATCCAATCGATGGCTCAAACTTCTTGTCGTGCCACTATCCGGACTATCCATACACTGTATACGCGTGCCACCATGTACGTTCGACAAGTGATGACGAAGAATGGTCTGGGAAGGGCACACCAAGAAAAGGCAACGAAGAGAGCGAAGCTGATTCTCCTGCAGGAAAAAGCTCCAGAGGTACAAGGAGTGTACACCATAGCGATGAACTGACTCCACAGAGCGCTCAAAAAGGCTTGCATTCCACTTCTCTTAATGGTTCAGTTGATGAGAAACATGGGGATCTTACTTCTAATGGCAGCAACAGTACAACTAGGAAAGGACATTCTCATTTTGGTCCAGTAATTAATCAGGTACAGTGAAATTTTTCTGTGGTTTACCAGAATCAGTTGAACAGAACTAACAAATTTAGACTCTTTACTTTGTCGTCTAAGTTGATTCATGACATTTTGCTTGCAGAAGCTACATGAACATTTTAAGGCAGAACCATACCCTAGCCGATCTGTTAAAGAAAGCCTGGCAGAAGAACTGGGGCTAACATTCCGCCAGGTTGTTCCCTCAGTTTTCATGTTTTTCTAACTGTGTGCTTGTCATGGTTATCTTGGCATTGGGTTTAAATCTCGTTGTGCATTCTGGTGACAGGTTAGCAAATGGTTTGAAAGTAAGCGTCATCTCACAAAGGCAGCTTCTTCCAGGAAAGGCATCTTTCCAGATAATCATAGCCCTGAAAATACTAATAGCCCNTGCCGCGAATCGCTGCCCTATACGACAAGATCGCTCAAGGGAAACAAATGTCTCGTCGCGTGCCTGTGGTTGCCGACAACGCTGACCATGGTAATGGAAAATATGTCGTTCTTCTTTAACGAGAACATGCATGCTTTTGCTTGGTTTACTATTGATAACATGGTTTAAATATGGGTGGTGCAGAGACAAAAACACATGGTTCTATCGAGCGCTCTTCTTCAGTGTCATCGGACGACATCCTAGCTACGAAGATGTTGACATTTACCCTCATTTATTATATGCCGCGAATCGTTGCTCTAGTACGACAAGATCGCTCAAGCCAAACAATTGGCTCGTCCCTTGCCTGCGGTTGCCGACAACGCTGACAATTCTATGGACAATATTACATTTTTCTTTCACGAGAAAGAGGTGCGCGTTGGGAATAGCATGCCCTTTTACTTCCCACCGGCACAGACCACTCCTCTTGGGCTCCTGCCACGCTGTGTGGCAGACTCCATCCCATTCTCGTCGTCTGCTCTACCAAGCATTCTCTCTGGCCTCGGCATCCCCAAGGACTCCAGCCTAGCGGCCACCATGGAGCTGACACTGGAGATGTGCGAGATGCCTCCTCACTCCGTCGAGGAGGTACAATTCTGTGCAACTTCCCTGGAAGCACTAGTCGATGGCGTCGTGAAGGCGCTCGGGACCCATGACATCAGTCCACTGACCTCCGATCTGCCCTATTCAGGGTCCCCGCCCCTGCAGCCATACACCATCCGAGCTGTGCATCCAATCGATGGCTCAAACTTCTTGTCGTGCCACTATCCGGACTATCCATACACTGTATACGCGTGCCACCATGTACGTTCGACAAGGGCATACAAAATGAAGATGGAGGGTCTCGTCAGCGGCAACATGGTCACTTTGGTCGTTGTTTGCCATGCGGATACATCCGATTGGGACCCGAATTTTGTTGCCTTCAAGATCCTCGGCAGCAAGCCTGGCGGTGCACCGATCTGCCACTTCGTGCCGTATGGGAACATCATCTGGAGCAAGAAGAAGGCATACAGCTCCTCGGCTTAAGGATCCGAGCTCCATCAGTCGCTCCTCGGCTTAAGGATCCGAGCTCCATCAGTGGTTTCAATTCGAGATCTATCTTGTGTGTACAGTCTATGCATGTATGCCCACTGCTTTAGCCTCTACGTTGTCTACAGTATGTTTGTGGTCACCTACCTGAGCAGAAGCAGCTAGCGTCTGTAATAATGAGCAGCATGTGTGCTTCTACTTATGTGTAACTGTGCTGTTATTTACTTCTAAATAATGAACTCGCTATATATGATCTTGGCATGTTCCACGCATCTTGAAGTCTCCCTTGGCACTTCTCACATATTTTAGGGACAAAAGAATCTAATGATTGTCTAGGGTAGGCATAATTAATCAATGACCAAAAACTGAATCGAAATACCCGAGGCCCAAATCCAAATATTCGGTCACCGGTTCGGTTTTATCTTCTTAGTGACCGAAAGTAGTGTCGTTTAATTCGGTTCTAGTGCTCCAGTAACCGAAATAATACATGACATAACCGAAATATATGTCTAAAAACCCAATAAGTAGTAAGGAACCGTGCCGGCTCCCTACTACCAATCTACCCAACTCATCATTGGCTTTTGTTAACTCTGCAATTCTTCCATTTTTTCGTGCATGTGTGGCATGCTCCTATAAGTATCAGCATCCTAGGCCGCCTTTGTGAGTTGGTCGTACGCAAGGATGCCGACAACAAAACATGCCGATAGCTTGACAGCTAAATGTAATTATGAAGGACCATATCCCTAAATTTCTAGGGTACTCCCTCCGTATTCAACTATCAGCGATAATATTGGTGCTTCACTTATCAAATAAAATCGATTTGGGACCATCACGTCCATGCCATGCGCCAGATGATTAATTATTACTGACTGGATCAGTTTGGGACCATGACGTGGACCATGGGGTATATGCATGGACATTTAGTTCTCTGTTTCTTCCTTTCCTGGCAAAACTTTATTGCCACCACTTCAACATGAAGGCAGTCCCGTCCGGCGGCATGTCAGGATCAAAGATCCTGCTCCCAGCTCACCAGTATCACAGCAAAGTATCATCAGCCATTGAGCCCCGATCCAAGCTAGTAATCATCATTATAAAAGCATCCACAATTATTTAGATCATGACCAACCATTAAGACTTGTTACAATGCTTTTAAAGCATCCCGAAGTATCCCGGCTTTTGCTGAGCGTCGTCCGCCATCTCTTTCTGGTGATTGGATTGGAGGGCCGGGACGTACTATATATATAGATCACTAGCCCGTGCGTTGCTACAGGAGGAAAACAAAATTACAGAAGCAATAAAATTATAGCGACAAAAAACCATATTTATTAAGATCACAAAATATGAGTGACAAGACACACATAACGACATATATATTTTATAATTCAAACGAATACAAATGATCAATAATTGAAATTGTTCAATCAACACTCTAGTTCTCTCTGGACAAAATTGATCAACATGGTTGAAACGAACGCCTAACAACTCTATTTTATATCATAGTTATTTATATGACTAAGATATTTTTTGATATCAAACGATAGTAATTTATTGTACACATTTGCTTCATACGCCAATAACACATCGATCACGAAATCACAACGCATTGTTTGGCCATTCTTGTTTTGAAGCATTTTTAGCCATCACATAAATGCTGAAGGCTGCAGTGCACTGGAACATTAGACCATGGTCAAATCTAAATTTAGCATACCTCATTACTGGATGTCCAAAGAACCAATACTGAAAATCAATGATAGCCCGAATTGTTTACCATGCTACCTACATTTTATTGCTTCCTCTGGACCTATCTACTTTCATTAACTTGTCTCTCAAGCATATCAAAGTGAAGTTACTGTTGCTAACCTGTATGTTTACTTGCTACTGAAATGAGAGTGACAATATTATTATGGAGGAATCAGTGACTGAAAGGCAATACTCCATATTAGGACCTACATCTTCAGTCATGCTGAAACCAGTTACTGTTGCTAACCTACATGTTTACTTGCTTGCTAGATATAATTTCTCAACTGATTACACTTGATTGCTAACCTACATTACAATTAAATGGTTCACATGGAACTTAATTGCTACTGGCTCATTGCTAGTACTTACATGTTGCCAATGATAATTCCAATAGCCATGCTTTGATCTGAGAGGAACATCAACCATTCTCTAGTTCCCTTGGTTGTTGTTTCATTTCGTTTAACTGACAATGATGCAAGCTAGCAAAAATGCAGGATAAATTGATAAAAAGGACAAAAGACAGGGGACAAACATAGGTATAGGCCGGGCAACATACCAATCCATAAATGGAATCAAATTATATTTGTTAACAAAGGCTGCTAATGAAGAATGACACATAAACCTAGCATCTAAATTCTGATACTACAATGTACATCAAGATCTGACCTCATCACACAATAGCATCCGAAAACTTGTCTAACGCCACCAACTCGGCATAGTTATACACTGCAGCAAAGCATAGTCGAGCGTCAAAGCATAAAAGATATATTCCAAGTTCGATTCAGTAGGGTTCGGTAAGAATCAGTAAAGATACCAACTTCCCTCTGACTCGTTGAAATCATCGTCTAGAACAATGATTACAATCTGTTATCACCATGACATGAACCAGAACCAGCTCCAATTTTGAAACTCCCCAAAAATAGCATCTGACAGAAAGCATCTATAGTAGCCACCATAAAAGGTTCTGGTTGTCATTGTACATGATTGCAAAAATTCAACAGCCTCTAATTATTTATGTGCATTAAGATAGAAACAGAGGAGCAAGAGGACTGTCTTTACATCAGGCTTTTGATATTCGAAAAAAGATACTATCAAGGTTAATGCAATATACCCCCACACATTGTCTCATTTTCCTTTTTTTTGTATTTGAGCGAGGACACCAGCTACCTGAAAAGGTTTAAAGGAAGAAACAATAAGAAGTGCTAACTGATACTGCTTTGATGTGTTCTGAGCATTCCACAAAATGAAAATATAATGCAGCACGTGTAAAAACAAAATATATCTGTACCAGCTGGGTAACCATACAAAAAATAACATGAGATGCCAAAATAACATATTCTATGATATATCTGTACCAGAACATCAATGTGCTAATTATTAACTTTTTTGAGGATGCCAAATGATGAACAGTGTTAGGCTATGCAATAGAAGAAAAGAGATGACTACTAACACCACTTTAGTGATCAGTGAAACTGTTTCTAATATGAATGCTTTGGGGGAAAAAAAATAGGTGCTCATAACTGGCACCAGCTGCACGGACCATCTCAGCACTTTTGCTAAATTGCCCAACCATAAGAACTGATGGGCAATATAGTGAGTCTGGCAAAAATCAGTTCAGTCAAAAACTGCTAGCGAGACTTGCAGTCTACTCTTGGCAGCTCCTAACATTAGTGCAGTGAACTATTCAGCAAATTGGCAGTAGATCGTGTCGATCCTACAGAGAGAAAAGCACTGGTCCAATGAATGCATTTGAACTGTTATGATGTTATCCAATACCTGACCAAAGTTTAATCAATCATGAGCGGTGGTGGCCTGCTAAACCAGATGCAAGACGAATTGAATGGATTAACCAGAGCATGAATTGAAATGGCATAATCACTCTTCTATCCATGTAGCATGTCCATTGAAATGACATATGTACCTAAAACCACATATATATATCTTAATTCTCTTGGCTAGCAGTATCGATCAGGGAGCAGGAATAATATTACCATAAAATTATAGATCTTCTTAATCCTCAGTTCCTCACAACTGAATGTGAATATGAAAGCAGTTGGTAATTACACCAACTTAATTAAATGAAAACTGATATAACATTCTAATGCTATTCAAACTCAGTTCACCATTTGTCCAATGTCAGGTCAAATTTGATTAATCATCTTGGAACTCATTTGTAGGTGTATTTCTCTACTGACAACAAGATGATCAAAGAAGAAACGATAAGCTACCTTATTCAAAGGAACGACCTTAACCTGATGTGTTCATGGAAAGTAAAAAGATCATGCAGGTCTACTGTTGAAAGAGAACTCCCCTGTAAAAATCCGATGATTAATAAATATATTTGGCCCTTAAAAATCTTAAAAGGAAAGTAAAAGTTAGTCCAATTACTTAAACCTGTATTTTGTTGTAGGCTTGCTCCTGCTGAATAACTTTTTGGAGGCACAAAGTAGGTTTTCGTTTGAGATAATGGAACAAAATATATGTCATAACTCTCAATTATGTAAGAAAAAATTATGTAATACTTGGAAACTTGAACTGCTCAATATATTTCAAAGGGCGATGTTACCTTTGAGCTAAAAACTTAATGGCATCCAATGCCCCATAATGATGGGTTTAGAAGGCACTTTGCTATCCCAACCCGTAGCAAGATCACTCCATCAATGATGAACTTCTTCAGGCGATAAATCCTGATCCCAAAATCAGCATCTACGTACAGTCAGGTAACTCTAAAATGAAACTTTGTTAATATTCAATAACTTAAATATATATGCTCAGTAGAATGCTACGTGATAAGTTCAGAGTGATGCGGCAGCGAACTGCGAGCAAATGGGTAGAGCAGCGATGCAGATGGGACGGTGATGCGCGATTGCACCTGCAGAAGAGGGTCAAGCGGCTCGATGGCCGAGCAGCACAAGCAAACGAGCGGAGCAGAGCTCCCAAAAGCAACAATGGCGGCTCGACGGCCGGGCAACAAACAGAGGAGAGACGATCCAAGGCGGAGAAGGAGAGAGAGAGATGGGGATGTTGCTCACCACGAGGCGGAGGTGAAGGCATGGCCAAACTTGACAAGATCCTTGCAGTACGGCTGTAGCGGTGACGACGCTTCGAGAAGTGATGACAGAGGCTCGGCGAGTTGGTGACGTGGTGATGCCGGCGCGGGGAGGCTCCTCCTTGTCCGATTCCTTCCTCCAATGGCTTCTCTACCTCCTCCACTTTCTCTTCCCCTCTTCGATTCGGTGGTGAAGCAATGGAGCAGGGCTCCGCCCGTGGTGGGATCGATGGGGCAGAGAAGAGGAGGGGATTAAATAGAGAGAGATTGTGTGGGCGAGGAGGAAGAGGGGATCGGCAGCTCTAGCGCCGCCGGGAGAGGGCGGGGGCGGTGGGGGGGGGGGGGGGGGGGGGGGGGGGGGGGGGGGGGGGGGGGGGGGGGGGGGGGGGTGGGGGGGGGGGGGGGGGGGGGGGGGGGTGGGGGGCGGCGCGGCGATGCGGGGCAGGGGGCGTGATGGGGAGATGTGGCTGTGGAATGCGTTGCGGGGATGAACCTAGGACGGGGAGGGACCCGAGGAGAGTGGCAGCGGGCGTCGTCCACGAGAGGGAGGTGCACGTCGTGCGGCGCATGTGGATCCGCGGGAGCCGGCGGGGGGTAGGGGGATCGCGTTGATCTTGCGCGGCCAGGGGAACGAGATGGGAGGAAACAACGACAGATGGCCCCACATGTCGGCACCAAAAAACACACCGAGGGGGAGGGCGCGTGGGGGAGCGCACGAAAACCGTAATTGCGAAAGGGCTACAATGGACAGGAAACGACGACATTTGGTTCTTATAGGAGTAGAGATTGATCGTTGGCGGGGCGATCATTCAGCACCTAGCTATAGCTACTGTGTGGAGTGTAGACATCCGAATTATCCATATTCGTATTCGACTAAAAAGCTAATATAGATATTCTTATAATTCGTATCCGATTTTAATATGGATGTTAAATGAAAATACCCGAATTCGCTTTTTATTATTTTTCTCTATCCGAACCTGTATTCGAATAAAATATATAATATCCGATATATTATCTATATCCGTGAAGAATATAGACTCAATGAAACAATCTATCCAAATGTGAATCTGTATTTGAACTATTTGTTGCTTATCGAACTATTCATTATCCGACGTGAGCACATTCGTATCCGTATTCGAATCAAAATATGGTAAAAATTGATATCTGGAATCGACTACATATGTATCCGATCCGAATCCATCTCTGGTGTTTGGTACGTTTCATGGTGTGCCATGCTGCCACGATCACTAGTAAACTGCATGCAACCTTTATAATATGCAAAGTCTACAGGTGAGCTTGTTCCTAAGTGTTTCCTTTTATGATTTTGAGAGTAGATTACTATCTAATGATATTACTGTACTAAGTACATTGACGAGGAGAAATGCTCACTGAAGAGAGCTTTCCGAACGCATACATAAATATATGCGCGGGTGTGCCAGTACACTAGTGTATACAAAGAAAAAAAACTAACACTAGTCATTATTAGTTCATTTGAGAATTATAAGTACATGTTTCCACTGGGTACATTAATATTGCGCCTAATACATCTGACTAAGCAGACAACCGTTGATTGTATGGTTCTTGGTTCTCACGGCCTCGTGAGCCCACCGGTTAATTACATCCACAACTTTGAGCTATGGAAGACCTCCGATTAAGCTACAAAGTGTGTCTATGCCCCCAAGTGGGTATAGGTGAGTTTAATGACAAAACAATTAAATGACTAACTTGTTTGTTTGAGATGATGAGTAGGAAATTATTCTCATGATTTATTTGTGATAAACATGCTCATCAAATATATGGTTATTCATTGATTCAAGCAAACAAGTGTGTGATTCAATGATGCTTATTGCTAAGGATGACAAGTCATTGGTGCTTACATTGGAGATATGGTTTAATGCATAGCATGTGGGCACTAATATTATAGAAGGCTTGTTATCAAAATAGAGAAACTAAACTGGCTCAGCTAGGTGTCAGCTAGGTGGAAATAATTTCAAAAAGAAAAGCTAATCTGGCTCAGCCAAGTGCCACCCAGCTTAGCTAGGTGGAAATAATTTCAAAATAGAGAAGCTAACCTAGATCAGCTTGGTGCCACCCAGTTCAGCCAGGTAGAAATAATTTCAAAACAGCGAAGCTAACCTGGCTCGGCCAGATACCACCCAGCTCAGCCAGGTACAACCCAGGTGACCCAGGTTTCATGCTAAAATAAGGAATGGATCTTAGATATATTATTGAGTATATCCATGAACAAGACATGAGAAAATAGCTTTGGAGACATGGATCAAAAACAAGCTTTGAAGAACTTTTCAATGGGAATTCACTGTTGATGTCAAAGCAAAGCTAAACCTAATATGGACTGACTTAAAGTAGATATGCTAAGTTGATAAACAAAGTTGGATCCAGCCCTCATAAAGACAATGATCAAACCATCGCATGATATACAAATGAGAAGCTCAAGTGGTTGAATTGTAATTTATCCTTGATCTTGAGTATAGTTGTGCCGTACTATCAAGAGAGATGCATCACAATGTTCTTTGGTTCAGTCTCAGTGCTCAAGTAATCTAAGTGAGTTGAGAGAGACCCAAAAAACATCACATGCATGTTGGTCTAATTCTAATAGGGCAATCTGGAAGTTTCGGATTTCCCAATATGAAAGTTCCGGATTTTACACACATGGCGCTAATAGCTTATTTGGTTCCGGACCTGGGAAAGCTGCCTAGCCCAGGCAGCAGCCCCAGGCGCCCGATTTTGACGGCCTGGGGTCAGATGTGCTGCCTGGCTGCAGCTACCTCAGCCAGGTCCGCAACCAAACATGCCCTAACGGGTAGTTGGTTTGAATACCCAGAGGTTCCGGATTTGGGATCTGGAAGTTGCGGATTCTAACTGATTCTAACGGCTAGTTTTTTTGGACCAGCTTTATATACCCTTTAGCCCCCTCCTTGGTGGCTACTGTTCCAGGCACTATTTCACTGCTTGATGGTGGTCCCGAGAAATTTGGTAGCCTTGTTGAGCTCTCACCAACCTCTCTTTGTGAGAGTGCATATTACTTGAGATATCCTTGTGTTAGGTTTGCGAGAGTAATAACTTGAGAGCACTAAAGATTACAGCAAACCTTGAGCACCTGAGTTTGGCTGAAATCTTCTGATTCACATTTGTTACTTTTGGAGCTTGGCTCCTAGACGGCTAGGTGTTTCCCGGTGAGCACCCAAGTGTGTGGTGTGCCGCGGGAAGTTTGCACAGATCGGTTTCCACCTCCGCATGAGAAGAGAACCAAGTTAGTGGAAGGCCAAGGTGTGCTTCTGTAGCGCCTTGGCGAGGAGGCTTCGCAGAGCTCCTCAAACGGAGACTAGGATTCACTGAGCTTTTGTAGCGCATGCAGTGAATCTGAACTTTGGTAAAAATCATTGAGTCAATTTTATATTATCTTGTGGATTTGAGGAGCTCTCCATTGGACATTTGTTGTCTTGGAGAGATTGTTGTTTTTGTATGTGCAGGGACTGTGTGAACCTACTCAAGAGCATCCATTAAGCCTGATCTACAATTGGGGTATTAACTTCAACTCATTTATTTTCACCCAATTTATTGTGTTCACTCTTCTTTGTGTGAAACAGAAAGTTCTGGTTGCAAAATCCGGAAGTTTCGGGTTCACCTGCTGTCGTGGCCAAATCTAGAGGTTCTGGGTTTGTAAACCGAAAGCTCCAGTTTTTGGCAGACAGTGAATTTAATCCGCTGCCATTGAGTGAAAAATTGGACGTGTACCTATTCACATCCCCCTCTAGGCGATATCATGGTCCTTTCACTGCCATCTTATACATACATGAGCTGAAAAGAATAATAATTGTTACACTCTAAAGCCTCGTCGATCTTTATTAGCGAGATTCGGCCTCATCGGTTAGGGAGGTCATAGTGAAGTCTAGACCTAAAAGATGCTCGGCCTCGTCGGTCACAAACACTTAATGTCCATCCTCTTCGGTCAAAATCATGTAATTCAAGCCTCGTCGGTCACAGAAAAGGGGTAACTCAGCCATCCCAGTCTCGTTGGTCAATGAGAATAGATGGGACTTCATAATAAACACACTGGTCTTGATGGTGCCGAAAACAGATAGCATATATATGATAATGGCAAGATCATGCTCATACAATGGTCACATGACTTCTCAATAGTTTGGCGCCAGCCGCATAGCAAGGCACGACATCGTCTTGCTCTTGTGATTGACAACCACTGCTTCACTACTACAGAAAAGGCATCACCAGCGGTTCGTAAGGGGCCTTCACTAGCGGTTTTGGAGGTGCTACTAAAAAAGCGATGGTGAAGACCCTGGGCATCACCGACGATTCTACTCCCAAACTGCTGGTGATGCCCGTAGCATCACTAGCGGTTCGTGGCTAGCATCACCAGCGGTTTGTATTATGAACCGGCGGTGAAGATAATTTAAAAAAATGCATTGAAAATAGTGTAAGAAAATATCAAATGATAGAAAAAAATTATATTTAAATGGCATAGGCCCCTCTAACCCTAAGGAACTAGCCATCCTTCACTTCTAACACCACAATTTTTTGCACTTGTTGCAAATTGTGGGATTTGAACTCATGACCTCTGCCTTCGCGCGTTACTCACCTTACCACTACATCATACCATCACTTGTGATTGAACAGGGGATGCAGTCTATTATATTAACCTCTCTGAATCTTTATAGATTTCTAGATGACACAACTAAATTCCAATCAGGCTGTTTTTTTTTTGGTTGTCCGTTACATGCTCCAAGATAAAGGAAAAATATCAGAAAGATAATATATAAATAAAAAATATTTATATGAAAAATTAATTTATAAGTACTTAAAAATTCATCTAATCTACCAAAAATAGCTAATCATGTAAAAAAATTCAAAGCTCCTCACCAGTCATTTAATTCAGAGCACTTAATAGCTAATCATCAATAAATGTTAGAGTGGGTTTTATATTGTGCGGGGCCTTCACCAGCGGTTCGTAATATGAACCACTGGTGATAGGTACCCTTCACCAGCAGTTACAACGGCTAGCGGGGCCCGGCCTGGCCACCCACTTCCGAACCGGCGGTGATGGGTCTTCACCGCCGGTCCGGCCAGAATCGCTAGTGAAGCCCCTCTCTGTAGCAGTGCTTAAGAGGCCATGTATGTTAACCCAGGCATGCATGTATTTGAAGGCAAGCTAATAATTAATGACATGTGATGCTGCATGCTGCTCACGTAGGAACAATGTGAAATTGCATTTCGCCTTCAAATATGGCCATGCTCTTCAGGATACTAAGGCCAGTCCCAGTGGAGGTTTCATGAGAGTTTCATCTGTATTTAATAGGGTGCCACATCAGCGAACTAGATGACATGGCACACTATTTATGAGAAGAGATGGGATGAGTTTCATCCTGATGAAACTTAGGATACACTATTTCCAAGTTTGTGAAACTTGATGAAGCTACCTCTGGGGGATAAAGAGTTTCATTTTATCCAAATGCGTCCAATCCAGTGCCTCGCAATTAATTATTGTGACTAACCTATGAAACTATGAGATAAAACTAGTCACTGGGAGATCTTGTTTTCATTTATCGATTCATATCTCTTCCAGTGATGTAGCGTTTTTGGAAATTGTGCATGAAACATTCCACTGGGAATAGCCTAAGGGCATATACAACAGTTTAGACAGCTGCTGTCTGTTTGACACATACAGATAACTAAATAGACAGCTTTACAATGGGTTGTCTGTTTTGCTGTCTGTATGATATTTAAAGTCGTCTCCTCTGGTTGTTTTACATGGGAGCACGAGTCAGAGCAGTAGACGAGATAGTAGACAGCAACACACTCTTTTCTCATTTAATAATGGCTACGTCACCTCATTTTGCTGATGTGAGCTCAAATAGACAGCTGTTGTCTAACCGTTGTACATGCCCTAATAAAGAGAGGCGTGCTAGCTAGCTCAAGAATAAACTCTTTAATACTGCACGGAATGGAACGGCCGCAACTAGGAGCCATTGCCGAGCACTACTACAAAAAACATTTGTAAGAGCCAGGGTTTTTTTTAGGGGCGGACTAAAAGGCGACGCGCCCCTACAAATGCATGAATGACACTGTAACTAAGGGCCGCCCCTACAGACCGCTTTACAGGGGCGGGTGATGCCATGAGCCGCCCCTGGAAACATCCAATTTTTGCAGGGGCGGGTGACGCCATGACCCGCCCCTGTAAATAGCACTTTCTAGGGGCGGGCGATGGGATGGCCCGCCCCTGCAAATGCTTCCCTTTCCAGGGCGGCCCATGCCATGACCCGCCCCTGGAAACTCATTATCAGGGGCGGCTGGCCCCATCAACCGCCCCTGTAAATAGCATTTCCAGGGTCGGGCAATGGCGTCGACCGCCCCTGTAAATGCTGTCTATTCCAGAGGCGGCCCATGCTATGACCCACCCCTGAAACTCATTATCAGGGGCGGCTCGCGCCATGAACCGCCCCTAGAAGTGTTGCTCTGTGCATAAAGCGAGAGGTCTTCTTCCACAACCCGACAAGTGGACTCCAAACCGGAAAAAGGAGAGGGAGGTGCTGCCCAAATTTCCCAAGACAAGTGGAGGACAAGTGGATGGTTTGTCCCCTCATTAGGAGGTGAGTTGATGCTTATCCTATGACTATTTTTAAGCTTATTGCATTGATTATATGGCTCAATTAGATCTCCATGGTAGTACCTCTAGCTAGATCTAAATCTCCATGTATGGTAGTACTTGGCCGATTGGACCCCAATTAAGCTCAACCTTTTGGATGGAACTAGGTTAGTGAAGTAGGGGAAGATGATTCTCCCCTTAATTTGCCTCGGATTTGACTTTTTAGGCTCATTCATGGATGGGGAAATTGCTAAAACCATGGAGGAGAGACAAGAAGATTTATCTTTTTTACAATAAGCGTGCATTTCTTTTCTTTTTGTTACATTTTCAACGTTAGCCTCATATAATGTCTTATATTTTTTGTTCATGGATATATGTTATTTTTCTTGACTTATTTTTTTAATGGAATTTTTCAAGGTTACAAGATGGATCGGTCATGGATGTACAATATATCAAGGCATGGTGAATATTTTCGCCGAGAGCTTGACAAGTTTCTTAAAGTCGCAGAGAATCATGCAATGGACGAGAGGACCAAAGATATGCGTTGCCCCTGCCGAATGTGCCAAAACCATTGTGTTTTCAATGACTTGATTACAATCGAATCACATGTGCTGGTTCATGGTTTCGTGAAGGAGTACACATTATGGACATACCATGGTGAGAAGAAGGATACCGACGTTGTGGACCAGTTGCAAGACATCTGGCGAGACCCTGAAGCCGTCAACAGATACTTTGATGGTTATGATGAAGATTATGGTTTCGAGGATGACGGAAGTGATGATGGTGTTGACTATGGAAGTGGTGGTGATGGAGTCGGTGGTGGTGAGGACATTGCTGGGGATGAAGGTGCTGAGGACATTGTTGGGGATGAAGGTGGTGATGAATTTGATGACAGCGATTTCTTGGGCCAGTTGTTGCATCATACCGAAGAGGAACTATTAGTTGGCAGTGTGAAAGGCGCACAAAATGTTGAGTCGTTCAAAAAGGCAGCTCAGGAAACTGTGTATGAGCGTTCAAAGGGTTGTCCGAGACACTGGACTGTGCTTCGCTTCATACTCGAGCTGTTGATTCTAAAGGCTAAATATGGTTGGTCCGACGTTAGTTTCAATGATCTCCTTCGTATCTTAGCATGGTTGCTTCCAAAGCCTAATAAAGTACCGGAGAACACTTATCGAGCAAAGAAGCTTATTAGTCCCTTCACGATGGGTGTGGAAAGAATTCATGCTTGTCCAAATCATTGTATATTGTACCGAGGGGATGCATTCAAAAATTTGGACAAATGCCCGGTATGTGGTGCAAAACGGTACAAAAACAATGCTAGCTATTGTGGGGGCGAGGACAAAGTTCAAACAGACGGGAATAAAAGAAAGAGGAGGGGTAGTGTTGCTTGTAATGAGGAACCTGACACTTGTGTAGGCGTTGATGATGATGGGAAGCAGAGAAAAATTCCCTCCATGGTCGTGTGGTACCTCCCTGTGGCCGATCGCCTGAGGCGTCTGTTCTCAAACCCAAACGACGCTGAACTGATGCGCTGGTGGGATTCTGATAAGCGCAGGAAGGGAGACGGAAAGCTTCGCCATCCAGCCAACGCTAGCCAGTGGCAGAAATTCGACGAGAAGCATAAAGAATTTGCAAAAGATCCAAGAAATGTTCGGTTTGCTTTGAGTACGGATGGAATGAATCCATTTGGTCAAAGGATGAGCACACACAGCACATGGCCAGTTGTCTTGAGCATGTTCAACCTACCTACATGGTTGTGCCAGAAGCGAAAGTATCTTTTCCTATG
Source organism: Alloteropsis semialata (assembly GCA_004135705.1). NCBI lineage: Eukaryota > Viridiplantae > Streptophyta > Magnoliopsida > Poales > Poaceae > Alloteropsis > Alloteropsis semialata. The sequence goes on from CM014278.1 coordinate 36,906,657, forward strand.
CATACTTATACAAGGCCCAAAGCATCCAGGCATAGATATTGATGTTTTCTTGAGCCTCTGTTGGAAGAGATGGCAAATTTATGGAACAACGGTATCAAGATGATTGATGGTTTTACACAGCAAGAATTCACCCTAAGAGCTATGATCTTCGTTACCATCAACGATTACCAGGCATTGTTTGTGCTTTCAGGGCAGGTCAAAGGAAAGACGGCATGCAGTGTATGCTTGGACGACGAAACCGCTTGGTATTTCCTCGACGGAACTAGAAAGGGAGTTTTCCTGAGGTACAGACGCTTCTTAGAGGAAGGACACAAGTACCGAGGTAAGAAGTTCCATCAATTTTTTGGAGGCGACGCTGTGATAGGTCCCGCTCCTGCAAAACAAGACGGACACGCAATTTTTGAGATGGTCAAGGACATCGAGGTTGAATATGGGAAGATGACAAAAGACGGAAAGCCGAAAAAAAGAGATAAGGCACCTAAGGATGGCGTGCCGTTTAAGAAGAAGTCAATTTTCTTCAAGTACTTACCGTATTGGGAGGACCTAGAGGTCCGCCATGCCATAGATGGTATGCACATGAAGAAGAATGTGTTCGGTAACATGATTGGGCTCTTACTGGATTCAAAGGATAACCTGAAGTCGCGCCAGGACTTGGTAGCTATGAACATTAGAGATGATCTTCACCCTATAGATATGGGGAATGGAAGATATAAACTTCCCGCGGCTAGCTACAACTTAACATTGGCTGAGAAGAGGGCAGTATGTCAGTGTTTACGGGGTATCAGAGTTCCGAGTCGTTACTCATCCAACATCAAGAAATTAGTGTCGATGAAAGATCTCTCGTTTACTGGATACAATTGTCACGATTGCCATGTTATGCTGACTGTGTTCCTTGCAATTGCAATCAGGGCGATCAAGCCAGTATACGTAAAGATGGTGATCACTCGGTTGTGTTACTTCTTCGACAGAATTTCTCAGAAGGTGATTGTCAAAGACGAATTGGACGATCTGCAGGTTTTTGTCAGGGAGACCATGGTGCAGCTTGAGATGTGCTTTCCTCCACAATTTTTTGACATCACAGAACACCTCATGATTCACATGGTAGATCAGATAAGGGCACTGGGTCCCCTATACTTACACGAAATGTGGTCATACGAGCGTTTCTTGTCAACCTTGAACCGATACGTACTGAATCGTGCAAACCCTGAGGGAAGCATGATAGAGGGATACAGTACTGAAGAAGTCATCGAGTGCTGCCTGGCTTATCTAAAAGATAATTTGGGGATTGGTTTACCAGCGTCACTTCATCAGGGAAGATTGGATGGTATCGGCATAGCGGGGAGGAAAACATTCATCGACAATGACATGAATGAGATAAAACTAGCACATTACAGTGTCCTGCAACGCATCACACTAATGGGACCATTCATCCAAAGACACCTGGATGTTGTAAGAGCAGAAAGTCATGGCCGCTCACAAGATTGGATCATGAAGGAGCACAAGCGTCGATTCGTCGATTGGTTAAAGGAACAGGACATACCAGATGGGGAAACCATAGAAGAAAAAACAATCAAAAGATTGGCATCAGGACCATCCGCTCAGGTCACATCATGGCAAGGTTATGATATTAATGGCTACATATTTTATACTGCCAAAAAAGACAAGAAAAGCGTGTCTCAAAATAGCGGTGTTCGCACACAAGCCTTAGACGGAAATACCGGCCAAAACATCACATATTATGGCATCATAGATGATATATGGGAACTAGACTATGGTTGTAATATTAGGTTCCCCGTCTTTCGTAGATGGGTGAACCACCCAAGAGGTGTTGAGGTGGACAACTATGGACTAACAATTGTTGACCTCCAAAATATTGGATACAAAGATGACCCTTGGATACTTGCTTCACATGTTGCACAGGTTCTTCATGTAATCGACCCTTCTAAAAAACAGAAGCACATTGTGATCCCTGGAAAACAAGCTATTATAGGAGCTGACGGAGTTGAGGACGTCGAACAATACAATCAGTTCGAAGAAATGAACCTCTTCCAAGATCTACTAGAGAAGGTACAGAATGTAGAAGCAGGCATAAAAAGGGGCGAAAAGCCATGGGCACGGAATGATGGAGAACCAAGAATTGTCACCGGCTAGATATGACATGTATATTACCTTCTGTTCAAATTTCAATTTGTATGCATGTGTATTGTAAGGATTGATTGCCTCAGAGGGTATGAACGGGGACGTCTTCACATTACTATATTAACTTATATTCAAATTTGAAATTTGTAAGCACTTGCATATTAATCGACTATATGACCAACATTTTATACGCTCGTCACACCATAGACATAGACAGGAGCGTTTGAATGCCCTTTCATTCCGTCGGCACGATCACACAACGTTTACATAAACACTGTTCATATGGTGGCGCGAACATAGTTGACCGTGATGTTGCCTAAACGACAGTTTTATACGGTGAGTCACCAATAGAGAGCACCGGACGAATGCCCATTCATTCGGTGGTCACGACAGTAGCTGGGTCTGACTTCCCCTTGGCACAGGTTTATCCGGTTTGGGTAAAACAGAACGCAACGGACCAATGTCTCTTCATTTGGTGCCGCGCTCGGAGTTGCCCGACGCCACTTCAGCCACCCATTCATCCGGTCGGCCTACGACAGAAGTCACCTTTCGAAACTGTGTCCATCCTGTGTGATCTGAGGATGAAGGCTGCAGCGCTACACAGCCGACACATTTATTCGGTGCTAGAAGCGTAATACAGACCCAACGATCACGGCATGACCCTGTGTACTAGTGCAAGCTAAGCCACCACAGGATGAACGGCCATTAAAACGCTCCATGCTAGACAACGACCAGCTGATGAAACTGTGACATTGTTTCCGATCTAACTCGTCCGCCACATCCTTCTTTGAGTCTCTTGTCTATTTCCTTGCTTCTAGCCATGTGTCTTGAGTTATTTACGATGACTACTGGTCTAACTCGAGTGTGCAACTCCCTCTATGTAGTTATTTTTAGAGTAAAATGCACAGT
>CM014278.1:36920099-36982021 GCA_004135705.1 Alloteropsis semialata
TATGAACTTGGTATGTTATGGTATGGTAGTATGGTCACTGTTATTTTGGTGATGTGCGTGATCAGATGGCATGTCCAAACTGATGCATGGTTGATGGTTATGTGAATTGGAGAAATTAAAGTGCTGCCTCTTTAGTTATGTCTTTGAGTTTTGTGCTACCTCTTTAGTTGTATTGTGCGGCTTACTTCTTTGAGTTTTGTGCTACCTCGCTTAAATATGTATGATGTTGCAAGTATGATTCGAAACAGGGCATTATGGGGAGTGTGAACATTTCGAATGCTTAAGTTTCCTAACCCACAGTCTTATACGGTGACCCTACAGAAAAGCCTCACCGTTCATTCATACAATAAAATGAGCCTGTTGGAATGCATTACACTGATCTTATCTTACAAAACTTGAGACTTATCTTACAAACCTTGAGACACAACTTATAGTACAATGTATCTTACAATTTTGATACACATGCATCATCCTATGGTCACAAGCAGCAGTTATATAGTCAGGCCGCGCACAGTTTGATCTGGTGGTTGTAATATAGTGTGGAGCGGATGATCATGCGGTCCTCTGGTGGTTAGATCCTTGCCTTCTTGTTGGCATTTCCAGGGGCGGGTGACGGTCACCCGCCCCTGGTAATGGACTCCATATAGAAACTGGAGCGACCGGGGGACTTGGCCAAAATTTTAAGACAGGCTGCCGAAATTTTTCGTGCCTTCCCGCGCTCCGGCTGCGCCACCGTCGTCCCCCGCCGCACTCCTCCGGCCGCGCCGCCGTCGTCCCCCGCCGCGTTCATCCGGCCGCGCCGCTGTCGTCCCCCGTCGCGCTCCTCCGGCCGGCCCTCCGCACCCCTGCGACCCTCCGCCTCGCGCGCGCCACTGCCTCTCCGCGCTCCGGCCGCCTCCCCCTCCCGCAAGATCCACCACCGCCGCCGGAGCGACCTCTCCGCCGGCGCGGGCTCCACCCCGCCGTCCCCCGGGCGTCCCCCGAGTTGGCATCCTCCGCCTTTCGCCCGCCGGGCCGGGCGCGCCCTGCTCCTGCTGCGGCCACACCTCCCCTCCCCGCGCCAGCACGGCCGGCCGTCCTCGCCGGCTGCCGTCCACGACCGCTCGCCGCCCCCCTGTGCCGCTCCAGTCGAAGGTGAGAGGAGGTCCTCCATCATGCAACTAAGTGCTCGATGAAATGCTTAGCAAGTGCTTGATGCAGTGGCGGATCCAGAAAAAATTGATAGGGGGACTCAATACTGTACAAAAAAGCTAGTTGTCCGAATCATATCCAATACAGAACCAGTGTTGTAATTTAAAGGAGTCTTATATGGATACATAGATGAATATATCACAATACAACATGAGTCAAGTAGATTATGCAATTTGTCGGTCCATACCAAGCCACAACACTAAGAAATTGACATAGGAGACGAATTATTCATCATCTTCAACCTCTAGCCCCTTCTAGCAGTCCCCTTCTAGCAGTGCTACAATGGCTGATTTTTTTGAGAAGAGGCTGTTGGGGGCTCCAAGAACTCGGCAGCGGTAGGGGGACTCCAGCCCCGGCCGACCCGGTGCTGGATCCGCCCCTGGCTTGATGTATATATGATACACATGTGTATGAAAAGAACATTTTTAGTTTAACATATTTTGTGTTTTTGATTGTCACATGTGATTTCATCTAGAGGATGGATGAGCCATCGTCATCCAATCATGATGATCATGAGAATGGGTTCGACTTGGACGTGATTGGGTCCCAGACCCAGTGGGACGGTGATGATGTCTTTGAGGATGACCATGAAGAAGAAGATTCTGGGGATGAGGAGAACCGGAAAGATGGAGATGGACCTCAAATAGGACAAGGCACGTGGGTAGGCGGCGTGTGGATGGACCCTCTTAATCCACACCCCACTGAACCTCGTGTAGGTCGTACGGAGACAGAGCTTGATCCGGATTTCGATCCGGCTAGTGAGGTAACGGCGATCCCTACTGATCCGCTTTCATGTACATTTTGATTGGATAGATGAACACCTCATGTACTCACGACTCTTATGATCGTGTTAGGTGCCTCGTTCTCCGGTAAGGAAAAGGAGATACCGCCGACGTGGAGTAAGCCCCCAACCAGTACAAGAAATTGAGTTGGAGTCATCTGCGCCAGAGGCTGAATGCACCGCCACAACCAGTGAACCTAAAAAAAGAAGGGGGCAACGAGGCAGAAACAAATACCCCATAGGCACCTGGATGGTTGAAGAACTGAGCCCATCAGGAGAGGTTAAGAACCCTCCAAAAGTTCGTGCAAAGTTCCGTAACGCCCTTGGAGCAATAATCAGAACAAAGGTGCATGTGGACCCAACGATCCAAGATTGGTCAAAGGTGCCTGAAGGGAAGAAAGTGGAGATGTGGCATCTCATTGCTAAATCATTCAAGTTTCCTCGCAACACCGACATGGAAAAAGTACGTGCGTGCACCCTGATGAATTTGGGTGAATGTTTCCGCCGATGGAAGGGTGAACTGAACAAGTTAGTCCAGGATGGCAAGCCGAAGCCTGAGGGTTACAATATAACAGATGCACAGTGGGCCGAGTTCATACGGCAAAAGACCTCTCTGGATGCTATAGCCCTTAGTCAGAAGCAAAGAGAACTGGCATTGAGAAACATTCATCGAGTTCGCCTTGGGCCGGGTGGTTACATTGGTAAGGCCGAGTTGTGGGCAAAGGAAAGAGAGGACGCAATAGCCGCTGGGCAACCAGACCCTTTTGAAGGCGTGGACGAGCGCGCCTTCCAGTGGATTAAAGCGAGGGAAGGACGCCCGGAGGGGGAGAAATTGGTCTTCCCACAACCTGAGACCGAGGTAGTGGGGGCGAAGATTCTAGCACTTGCCGAAGCACAGAGGAAAGGCGAGTATGTTCCGAATAGGGACAATGATATGCTCAGCGAATCCCTTGGCACGAAAGAGCATGGAGGCCGGATCAGAGGCTTGTCCAAACACTTGACCTTTAAGGACGGGTTCAGTAATGATAGGCAGAGGTACAGGCGACACGATCGGTACAAGGATCAAATTAAAGAAGCGGCGGAGAAAGCATTGCAAGCAAGATTTAATGAATATTTCACGGCGGCATTTGCAGAGCACCAGCAACGACAAATGATGAGCCAACCATCATTAAACAATAACTCAATGATGCCGCTGCCGCTGCCGCCGCCGCCCGCTCCCTCAACCCTTTGTCGGAGTAGTGTTGCCTCTACGTCAGCACAACCATACCCGGTAGATGCTATAACTGTTGACACTCCTTGCTCGTTGCACATTCCGATAGGTAGAAGTGGGAAGACAAAGGAGGCTGCCAAAGGTGTGGCGTTGGTGGTGAGCAATAGTCCTGGGTGGCGTTGGTGGTGAGCAATAGTCCTGGGTTAGGGGGACAGCCTATCCCGCCATTATATGCATGGGTAAGAGTGCTCACAATTACGGATCCAAGACATGATGATCACTTCTTAGACTTATCCCTTGATGAGGGCATTGAAACCTTGGGACAAGCCGTAGGAAAGAATGCACCGTGGCATAAACGAGATATCATACTGGAACCTCCGCCACCTGAAGATCCTCTCTCACTCACACCCTGCTCCCAGAGGATGGTGACACCGGCACAAGTTCATGCTAAGAACACACAAGAGCATGTGCCACAGCAAGCAATTGTGGCCACCACTATCTCCAACCCGTCAACTCCACAGGTACAACAGGAGGCTCAACACCCATCACCACAAGTACAGCTGGAGGAACACCACCAATCAGCACAAGTACACCAGGAGGAACACCCCCAATCACCACAACTACACCAGGATGAACACCCCCAATCACCACAAGTACACCAGGAGGAACAACCCCCATCACCAGTGCCGCAATATGAGCCAGAGATGGTCATATAGTCGCCAGCACGACCGAAGCGGTTAATGGGGTCGGTGCCACGGGTGATAAAGGCATACAAGAATACAGAGCCTGAGGTTGTGAACAGGTGGATGACAGCCAACAAAGGCGCAAACAAGAAGCTGACTCCGACAAAAAAAAGAATAGAAAGGAAGCAGTGGTGACTGGACCGGGGTTTTCCAAGCCTCGTACAGACACTGATTTCGTTTATAAAGTTGGGGTTCATGACATACCAGATTTGCCAGATTGCCGCAGAAATTCGTGTATGGCAAAGACTTGCTACCCGGGTGGGCTCTTCATGATTGTCCTGGTGAAATGCAGAAGTTCCATAGTTGGTACCGCAGGGCATGCACCCTAGGTCTCACAACTGTATGGGCACGGGTCGATGTGGATGTGTTTGGTTGCAATAGATGGGAAAACCGAAGTACAGACATAGTCATGGATTTCGATGACTTCCATGCAATGTACCGCTTGCAAATGATGGAGCTAAGCCCCATGAGACTGTGGTGTATGTAAGTGGTTCATCTCCATACACCATGTATATATGCATATGGTACTGGCCTTTGTAGTCTCAAAATGAATTCTTTTGCGATGTGTTGTGCAGGATGCAAAGTCGCCTCGCAATGGATTCGAAGACCAAGGTTGGGTATCTTGACCCTTTTATTATTTGCAAGGCTAGGTGGGACTTCCCCCTCAAGTACCCAGACGACGCCGAAGATCTAAAGGACTGTAAGACGCACAAGGAGAGACAAAAGAAACGAAATGAGCTTTCCATTGATCTTAGGAAGAAGGTGGCAATATACATAGCAACTATGTTGGATTGACATCGTGATGCGAGTTGCATATGGGCGCCCTACCTTTTCGGGTACGTCGTCTAAATTCCAATAATTCTTGCAGTCCCAATATTATTGATTATTGAGAAATTTGCAATATTGGGACTGCAAACATTGACCCTTTGCAGTTTTGCCATTAGGCCCACATTTCATGGACACAGATGGACCTATTTTGTCATTCACTTGGAGTGGCAAAACTGCAAGGGTCAATGTTTCCTAACTCACAGTTTTATACGGTGACCCTACAGAAAAGCCTCACCGTACGAAAGCCCATTCATCCTATGGTCACAAGCAGCAGTTATATAGTCAGGCCGCGCACAGTTTGATCCGGTGGTTGTAATATAGTGTGGAGCGGATGATCCTGATCTAACCACCAGACGACCACAGGATCATCCGCTCCACACTATATTACAACCACCGGATCAAACTGTGCGCGGCCTGACTATATAACTGCTGCTTGTGACCATAGGATGAATGGGCTTTCGTACGGTGAGGCTTTTCTGTAGGGTCACCGTATAAAACTGTGAGTTAGGAAACATTGACCCTTCGCAGTTTTGCCACTCCAAGTGAATGACAAAATAGGTCCATCTGTGTCCATGAAATGTGGGCCTAATGGCAAAACTGCAAAGGGTCAATGTTTGCAGTCCCAATATTGCAAATTTCTCTCTCAAATTCTACATATATCGATTAGCTTGATACTTATCGTCGCTACATAACACTGTGACAGTCAACACTGGGTTGCTTTTATGCTATTGCCGAGGGAAGCCAAATATGTGGTCTTTGACTCATTGGATTACCCGCAATCAGAATACAAAGATTTCTGTGTCATCCTGAAGAGGTAACAACCGATAAGATTCTCCACACCTTACAAAATATTTGAGGCGATGATTATATACTAACTTGTCCCATTCTTTCAAGTAGTGCTCTTTTTCTCTACATTGACCATTATAAAGGGCCGGCTCCTGAGGGAGTAAAGGATTGGATTCCACGCACACACTACCCATGCCATAAGCAACCAGCCGGTACCTTGTTTTGCGGCTATTATGTGTGTGAATATATTAGGAGCCGCAAGCATTACACACCAAATACTGAACGTGTAAGTGTCTTTACCATATTTCAGCACATTCATTTTATGTCTAACTATCACTCGCTTAAGCCTAACTATCATATTTCAATACTGAATGTGTGTGAATATTCATTTTACATTCATTTCTCGTAAATTGCAGTCTAAACCACTCCAAGAGGAAGATCTTCTCAAGATAGTCAGCGAACTATGTCACTTCACAATGCTTGATGTGCTTCATGAGAAGGGCAAGTACATCGATAAGCAACAAGATTATTTCTATGAAGAAAAATATGATTCTCTTCGTAACTGGCACTTGGAGAAGTATCGCCTAACCATGTGAGGGTGTGGAGTGTGGACACTAAACTTGTGTGATTAATGTAATATACGTGTAATATCATTTGGATGACAATCTTGTTTTATGTTGGATTTGCTTTTATAGAATTTACAAAGAGATTAAATTGTGTACTGTTTGTGATTACTTTTATATTATTTGCCGGAGAAATGGTATTAGAAAATTGAATAATATTTAAAAATCAAAAGAAAAAACAAATATCAAAATTAAAAAAAAAGGATTACCAGGAGCGGACGATGGAATGGCCCGCCCCTGTAAACACCATCTTCAGGGGCGGGGCAGGCCATCGCCCGCTCCTGAACAAGACATTTCTAGGGGCGGGCCATTCCTTTACCCGCCCCTGGAAACAAATCAGCAGGGGCGGGCGATGGCGTGGCCCGCCCCTGAAGAACGTATTTCCAGGGGCGGGTGATGGCATGGTCCGCCCCTGGAAAAAACATCTTCAGGGGCGGACCATGCAATCGTCCGCCCCTGAAAAACATTTGTTGGGGCGGCCTAAATACCCGTCCCTGCAAATGGCCATTTTTAGCAGCCAAAAGCAGGGGCGGATTTCGACGCCGCCCCTACAAACGTCGTTTTACCCGCTCCTACAAACGTTTTTTATAGTAGTGGAGGCTGCTAGTTTCCATCGTCGGTCTCGGGCGATCAATGATGTCGCCGCGGTTATATTGTCGACATGCTCTTGTTGAGTCGGAAGAAAGGGTCACGACAATAATGCATGGTGCCAGCTGCACTTCTGATCGGATTTGGAGGCCATCGCTCCCACCTACCAGTGCACGCAGGACACGAATGCTCTTTGGACTGAACATCACAGATGGCTTGATGCCATTCCGAATTCTACAGACTCCCAGCAGATTGCTAAACCATTTTTTATGGAGATAATTATCTTACTCAGCTGGAGCATATGTCAGTAAGAAATAGTTTTATCTTCCATCAAGGGCACTAGAGCAGGCCACTCTACAAACAGGTCATCCATGTGAGACACCACATAGCCAACTCGACAAACAGGGACCTGAACAAAGGAGATGGAAGAGGACAAAAGGCAACTTCAAAAAGCCAACACCAGCCGCCGCTGTCACCGAGGGATCCTCCAAAGCGATGTCTCCAATGAGAAAACGGTGCCCCTCCGGCGTTGTCATCGCTGCTCCGACCGGAGTGCGGCTTTCACCATGAGGACATCCCACCGGAGGGGGAGAGTGGATAGCACACCGACGCCTCCAAGGGGGAACATGGCGCCAAAGGTGTCACCGTCACAAGGCTTTCGCCCACTACCACACTAACACGACCAAGCAGAGAAGCAGCCCGGCGAAGAGAGGGGGCCATCGCAGCCAATCGCACCTCCACGGCGTCACTGACGCGCACCTGCACAGCCGCAAGCAGCTACGCCACCATGGCGTCGCTGGTAGCAGCACCGTAGGCAGCCGGCGGCCTGTAACAAATATTGTGATTTTGGTGATTAAATGACAACATAGTCATTGGGACTAACAAGTTTATTTAGTGCTATTCATAGGAGTTCAGGTCCCAATGATGATTACAAGTTATTGCATTCAAATGAAGAAAGAAACTATTGAGGCCGGGTCTAAGAGAGGGATGAATTGGACTTGACCCATTATTTATCATAAGATCAAATGTGAGGGTTTTCTAGACAATCTTGTAGAGAATTTAACAAGCTTTCCATAATGTCCAAGATCATCTAAATCGGAGTCCGGAACAAAAAGTTACGGCCCAAATACGAAGACCCTGATTTCTGCACGGAGGAAGATACGCCGATGAGAGCACCGTATGATATGGTGTATGTTCCGGCGTACAAAATTGCTCAAAATGGACAGAATCTTGTAGAGAATTTCATAACCTTTCCATGAAGTACAAGATCATCCAAATCCGAGTTCGGAGCAAAAAGTTATGGCCAAAATACGAAGACCTTGTTTTCTACTTAAAAGAAATGAATGCTGCTGAGCGCCGTATGGTACGGCGTATGTTCCGGCATGAAAACTTGCTCAAAATGGATGGTTGATAGTAGAATCTTGTAGAGAATTTCATAATCTTTCCATCAAGTACAAGACCATCCAAATTGGAGTTCGGACCAGAAAGTTATGGCCAAGAGAAGATGACCGGTTTTTGTACGGCGTTTTATACGCCGTTCACGGAGGAATATACGCCGTGTAGAACTATAGAACTCCAAGAAACATCGTCTCTGCACAAAAGGTACGGCGAAATGTACGCCGCTCATGGAGGAATATACGCCGTTCACAGTTTTCAGGTATCTGAGGAAAACAAAGGTACGGCGTATTATACGGTGTTACTGTTTGCATGAACGGCGGAATATACGGCGTATTTGACCGTTGGAAAAATAAAAATGACCGTTGAAAAAGCTATACGGCGTATAGTACGCCGTTGGGGGTTTGAGGCACGGCGTAATATACGGCGTTCACAGTTTTTGAGCAGCTTTTGAGCAACGGCTAGTCCAACCCTTTGGGCTATATATACCACCCCCATTCGGCCATTTCAAGTTGCTGGAGTCCAGAGAAGTTCACCTACACCTACAAGACATCCAAGCCACCATTTGTGCTACATAGATCATCCATAGTGAGTGAGAGAGCTAGGATAGGCCTAGTGAGTGAGTTGCAAGGTGTTGTGCCTTGTGCTTTGGTTCTAGAGTGAACCAACACTTGTAATCTCGGTGTGCCGGCCCCTTGGAGTCTTTGTGACTCGCCGGCAAGTCTTCGACCCTCCGGCTTGGTGTGGAGAGGCGACGACGACTTTGTGCGGGGAAGAGGAGACCCCTTTCTTGGTGGAGAAGCTCCGTAGTGGAGGCGGCGTCAAGATCTCTGGGAGAGTAGGTTGATGAGAGCAAGGTCTTAGTGACTTGCTCATCATCCTTCTTGGGGAGCCTTTGTGGCGAGCTCAAGGCATTGACCGGGAAGCAAGACTTGGCGACCGGGAGCATATCCTTTGTGGAGCTCCAACGTGGAGTAGGCGTAAGCCGAACCACGGGATAAATCTTCGTGTCAAGTTTGCATCTCTCTAACCCTTAAGCTTCCGCATTTCATACTTGCAAATTTGTGTGCCTTTACCTTTCCAGAGTAGTATCTTGATAGGATTGGCTCTAGGTTGCAAAACTCTTTGGGTGGGTGCAAACACTAGAAGAAAACCTTAGCTGCACATCTAGGTAGCATGTCTTAGTTTACATTTGTGCAATTAGAGTTCATGTGGTAGGCTAAGTTTTTAGAAAGCCTAATTCACCCCCTCCCCCTCTTAGGCTATCACGAGCATCGATCTCTTTCACGGCCACGCCACCATGGCGTAACTGACGGCTTCACAGGCGCCCTCTCCACGCCTTTGCTCCACTGCACAGCAGCCGGCTGCCGTTTGAATCAAATCACGGGCCGCCATCACCTCCTCCCTCTGCCGCAGACACCGTGCCAAGCATCGGATTCGCCAACAGGACCACCGGATCCGCACTCGCCATTGCTAGATCCGGGCCCCCCTCGTTGTCGCCGCCGCAATCCATCCTCGCCCGAGACGGCTATGCCTGAGCCAGGCCGCAGTTGTGCCGCCGGCCCGTCGCCGGGTACCATGCTCTGGCCGATGCCCCGCTTCGCGCATACCTGGACAGCAAAGCCCCAGCGCCGACCCCCTCCGACGGCCGGCTCTGGCGGCGGCACGGAGAGGGGGAGAGGGAGGTAGGGGGTGGCGGCGGCAGGAGTTGGTGTCCGCCCATGTCGCCCTACGCGGGGACGATGCGGACGGGAGAGAGATGTCAAGCAGGGGTCAGAATGTCTTGATTCTCCCTTATAATTTCTTTTCCTTTTCACGTTGTCACTCCTTTAACTTTTCGTGTTAATATATTAATGAAAAAAGAAGTTGCTGTGGGGAATTCCCCCACAGTTTTCCCTTAAAAAAACAGAAATATATATTAATAGGGCGCAAGACCTCCTGTTCCTAAAAAATGGCATTGAGGATTGGTTGTAGATCATGCACATCCTGTGTTTGCTGAAACCCCCAATGCATGTTCCATTTGCCAAATAGTATATGCACATGGATCATTGCATAATTTATTTGTGTACTGCAGAGCATTGGACAAGAATACACAAGGAGCAATGTGATGCATCAAACTTTTAATGCTCTTTTTATTTTTTATTATTTGCCATGTTTTGATTTATTTTATTGGTGACAAATGTCTTTCTTGATGTACGTGCTTTTCACCAAAATGGTGTAGATGGATTGAAAGCTTTATCTCTGGTGGAAGTGTTGGCATAAAAGTCAATGATGACATTGGCCACTACTTCTAAACAAAGAAAGGACTACGTCAAGGCGACTCTATGTCTCCCATCTTATTTAACATCGTCATAGATATGCTTGCCATAAAGGGCCAAAGATGATGGAAAAATAAGAGGCCTCATACCTCACCTTGTAGATGATGGATTGTCAATTCTGCAATATGCGGATGACACCATTATCTTCATGGATCATGACTTTGAACAAGCCAAAAACAAGAAACTTTTGTTAAGTGTTTGAACAGTTGTCAGGTCTAAAAATCAACTTCTGTAAGAGTGAAATCTTTTGTTATGGTAAGGAAAAAGATTTCAAAAATGAATATATTGAGCTCTTCGGATGCAACACCGGAGAATACCCATTTAGATATTTAGGGATACCTATGCATAATAGAAAACTCTTGAATATAAATTGGAGAATTAACGAAGAGCGATTTGAAAAAGAAGTTGAGTTGTTGGAAAGCTAAGCATCTGTCTTATGGAGGCAAATTAGTCCTCCTAAATTCAGTTCTTAGTAGTTTACCCATGTTTATGATGTCCTTCTTTGAAATCCCAAAAAGAAGTGCTCAAGAAACTAGATTATTATAGATCTCGTTTCTTTTGGCAAGGCGATAAAGACAAAAACAAATATCGTCCGGCAAAGTGGAACATTATATGCCGACCCAAGGATCAAGAAGGACTTGGTGTAATAGACTTGCATGCCCAGAATAGATATTTGTTAAGCAAATGGATAATTAAACTGCTTAATGAAGAAGGGACCTAGCAATCCATGATTAGGAACAAATATTTAAGTTCTAAATCTCTAACACAAGTCCAACCTAGATCGAATGATTCACATTTCTGGAAAGGCCTTATGAAAATTAAAGATAACGTCCTGACTTGTAGCTCTTTCAATGTAAATGATAGAACACAAACAAGATTTTGGGAAGACTCATGGGAAGGCACTCAGCCATTCAAAGAGGTTTACCCCACTTTATATAACATTGCTCACCATCCACATGCTACTGTAGCACATGTGACGGATTCGAGGCCATGGAATTTGTCCTTTATAAGAGCATTGGTGGGTGATAAGTTAGGTGAATGGATCCGTCTAGTAGCGCATATAACCAATATTAATTTGAATACTGGGAGGGACACCTTCATATGGCACTTCAACCAGACCAGACAATTCACGGTCAGGTCGATGTATAAGCATTTGATTAATCAAAACGTCCCCTTCCAATATAAATTAATTTGAAAACTAAAAATTCCTCTAAAGATTAAGATATTTCTTTGGTACCTACAGAGAGGGGTAATTCTAACCAAGGATAATTTAGCAAAGAGTATTTGGAAAGGCAGTCAGAATTATTGTTATTGTAACTGTAATGAATCAGTTAAACACCTTCTTTTTTATTGCCATCATGCAAAGGCAATCTGGAGGGTTGTTCATATTGCTACTGGGATCGACCCATCCAAATCAGTATCCCATATGTTAGGGAATTGACTTCTAAACTATGATCTAGAAGAAAAGAAAATTATTCTGGTAGGGCTACTGCGATATGTTGAGCTATTTGGCATTGTCGAAATGATATTGTTTTTGATAATGTCAAATATTCATCATTAATGCTGGCAATTTTCAAGAGAACCTATTGGTTGCGGTTCTGGTCGCTGCTGCAGCGTGACGAGAAGACATAGGATCTATTAAGGATGACGAGTACATCTTTGGATGTTATAGCCTTGGAGTTGTTCGCTGACCATGGATGGAAACATAATAATAGACTTTGTTTAGATTAAATTATATAGTTTCGCTTTCTTATTTTGATTCAGCGGGAGATGCTGAAAGTTTGTAATAATCTGGAGGCTATGTACACTTGATGTAGAGGCCGGAAAACATTTTCCATTTCAAACGTGTTTCGTAGTCACAGACCCAAGGCGACAAGTGGCTGGGAAGGATATTGCCATTCATGCATGCTCGTCCCCATCCATAACCACCATCCACCACCTTTTAATCATGCATATCGCTCGGCTGCTTTGTACCAGAAGCCCTGATCGAGTCCATTCAACTGGAGAGACAAAGTCAATACCAATACAGAGGCCTTTCTCCTAACCCTAGCACCCACTGCTGCTTCTCTCTGCCTCCGTCGTGCCCATCTCTAATAGAAGGCAGGCAGGTGGGTTATATGGATGTCCATGGCAAGGAAAAAGATCCACAAGGGCAAGGGCATTAAGCTCTCTGAATTGGAGGACTCTGTCGCACAGGTACCATATGGTTTCAATAGGCGTTGCCTGGATATCTTCTGGATCACGCGTTGATGCAATTTACTGCATGTTTTGCACACATTCTTCGACCCGGAAAATGGGAACTAAGAGCTCAAGATCAATCTCAGAAACCACTACATCATCTCAACCAACTTATTAGGTGCACATGTGGTACACCCTATGTGAAGTTGGTAAAGAAATACTGGGGTACCACACGCGCGGGTACGCGCTCGCTCGCCGGGGCGTAGTCGTGGCAGACAGATGGATGTGAGCTATTGCGGTGCTGTGATTGGTTTTACCACTTGTCAATAGGAATGATGACATATATGGTAGAATCAATTACTGCCTTTACTACTCATGTCTTTACTTGATCCTCGTGTTCGATCAAGGGGGAGCAACACCCTCGTGTTGGATGCTCCAACGAGGACTAGGAGAGAGTACCGACTCTTCGATACATCGGGAAAGAATCCGACCTTCTATCCCTCTCTTTACTTTTGTCAATTTACTGTTTCACATTTACATTTCTTAGAATTGTCATGCTAGACTAGGATTAAAACTAGGTTGTAAACCTCTTTTTACCGTCTAGAATTGTCATGCACTGTTGAGGGCTGTTAAGCACCAACAGTAGCCGTCAATATACTCGAATAAAGTGAAGGATTGCTAATACTCACACGCATATTTTCCTTCGAATAATGTAGTTCCACATGTCCTTGGAGAATATTTGGTTGTAGGTGATTTGCTACAGAAATAAAGGAGAATCCACCCTCATGGATCCAAGTGACAACATCCCGACGAATCAGAAGCCGCCATGCATGCATCACGTGGATCGAAGGGCCCACAACAGACCCAAACCACCTCAATCCATCGTGGACACGTGCAACTACCCTTTGGGACCCACTTGACAGCCACCTGGAGAAAGCACAACAAGAGAGGGCCCACCAGGGGGTCGGCCGAACCCTTGGATCGGCTAAACCGCCTTAGTGGCGCCCCAACAACTAGAGTATGGTTTCTTATGCATAATAGTCTCCATGATCTATGCCACGGCAATGGTCCATCGGCATTCTTGTGGTGGCATTGATCATAGTCTTATTAGTCCAGAATGGTCAACTTGTTGTGAACGATGCGAGCATGGTGCTCGGGTTGGAATCATCGACTGGATATGAGTGTGCCCAACGGTTTGGACGGGGTAGGCTGCAAGTGGTGACAGCCGTGTTAGACTCACTGAAATCCCCCACGTTCGGGTATTGCTGCAGGAGTTCGCAAATGAGTAGTCACTTCGCCATGCGTAAGTGGGACGGGAGGCCATATTCATGATCGCAATAGTATTCTTAAACCAGCTGCCTTCCTTTGGAAAATACGATACCCTTGGGAATACTCATGGATGAAGTGCTACAGTGGTATATCCGTGCGCTTGCGGATTCATTCGCATTTGTTAGAATACCATAAGGCATATCCTAGCGCTGTTGCTAGAACTAAACATTCTAGTGGCGACGTTAAGAAATGCCAACAAGTATTTCTGGTGCCGTTGCCGGGGAAGGCATTGGTTAAAAGAATTACTTTGCACATGTCTATATGCATAGATGGTAGATCTCTACTCAGGCAGGCTAATGTTAGTATGTCTTCTCTATCTTTGATTGTTGAAGACAGGTAGTGTATGACTGGTTTCGAATGCCGACAAATTTCATTGAAGATCCTGAGTCGTTTGTGAGAAGGGTACGATCTCGTGTCGTTCCTCCTCAGATCACTCTCACGGTAGTCGAACCAGTTTCCTTTGTGCCATCCACATCAACTGCTATGGCTCAGAAAACTTTCCTCAAGTTCTCCGCTCTTCAACCGCTCAGGTGCCGAAAGGCCCTGAAGTGGAAGTGGGGAACGGAAGCTTTGAGATCGAGATGGGTCTCATTATGATGGTACAGGCTAGCCCATTCTGTGGGAAAGCCAACGAGGACGCCAGCGCCCATTTGCAACAGTTTTAAGAGCTGTGTAGCACCTTCACCATTAGAGGAGTGAGTGAAGATGCTATTCGTCTTCGTCTATTTCTGTTCTCTCTTTTGGGGAAAGCGAAGCAGTGGTTCTATGCAAACCGTGCGAAGATTAATACATGGGAGAAGTGTTCCGCTGTGTTCCTCATGAAGTTCTTTCCATTCGGCAATGTTGATGCTGCTGCTAAAGGTGCTTTCTTCTCATTGACTCCTGAAGCTTCTACAACACTAATTGAGAAGATGGTGACCAATCAAGGATGGAGTGATGAACGACTCCAATCCGGATCAAAGGGTATGCATACTGTCAAGGAAGCGTACATGCTTACCGCCAAGCTAGACTTTCTCACGAAGAAATTGGATGATTATACTCAAGAGAAGGCTGCCATGTCAACTGCCATCTTACCCATGGATTCTCACATGACTTGTGAAGTCTGTGGAAATACTGGGCACTCAGGAAATTACTGTCCTGCTACCCAGGAAGAGGCGTTGTACATGAATGGCAACAAAAACTATCGTCCACAAGGAGGCCAAGGGTGGAATCAACAACCCCTTATCAAGGAGGCAACTATGGAAATTCTTTCAATCCTAATCAGCCATCCTTCAAGGATCTCGTTCTTGGGCAAACCAAGATTAATGAAGGCTTAAACAAGAAACTGGCTGCCAACAAGTAATCCTTAGAGAGTCTCAATGTCAAGCTTGATGGTCTCTCTTCTACTGTCAAAAGTCAGTTGAGCTTCAACAAGATGTTGGAAACTCAAGTGGCCCAGCTGGCCGCTGCTGTTCCTTCAGCTGAAATTGGAAAGATCCCGAGGCAACCCGAGGCTTCTCGAGAGAACGTTTGTGTTGTGTCTGCGCGGTGGGGGAAATCCTATCCTCCCACCAAGGCAAGCAGGCCCATCCATCAGCTATGGGACGAGCCAATAATTAGAAATAGAGAAGACCCAGGCTATCCGATGATCGGATGTTCTATATATGATTGCCGCTTCAAACAGACTTTATGTGACCTTGGAGCTAGTGTCAACATTATGCCCAAGGAAATATTTGAGAAGTTGGGTTATCCTGCTCTTTCCCCTACCTTGGTGAGGCTTCAGCTTGCCGATTCAACAATCCGATACCCAGAGGGAATAGTTAAGAATCTCCTGTGGAAGTCAGGAATTCTTACATCTTTGCTTACTTCGTGGTCCTCAATATGGAAAGTGATATGCTGCTCACCCTCGGGCGACCATTCTTACATGATGCCAAGGCAAGGATTGATGTTGGGACCGGAATTATCCGATTCCGCATTGGGAGGAAGAACATGACATTTAAGTTCCAGACTCGAGAAGAGCAATGTTATATGACCGGCCTGGATGATGAATGGACAAAGGAGTGGGTGGAGCCACAACCCCCATCCACGAGACTACCGACTACACCAAGTAAGAAAATGAAAAATAAGAAGGTGTGGTGGAAGAAAAATCAAGCAACCCCATCCACTTCTCCAGAGTGGGATGCTGAATGGAACTAAGCGCCGGAGAAGAGTCCCGCTTGTCAGACTTAAAAAGGGTAATCCCTTCGTCGGAAGGTAAATTCGATAGTTATCTCATATTTTCCTTTCCAAATTTGATTTCCCCAATATTGATTTTTCCTTTGCATATTTGATTTTCCAAACCACCATTTGCATGCTGGAATTTTTCTAGCCATTTTTTCCTTTTTTCTGAAAATTCTAAAAATGATTTCTGAGTTTGAATTTCAATGAAAAATCTTTTTGAGCATTTCTAGAGCAAACTTTGGGGCCATGTACCATGGAATGGCACTCATGTAGCCGTTATGGGGCAGTGGGCAAAGGGGGAGGTCGGTGGGCCCGGCCAGGGGGTCGGCCGACCCAAGGGTTCGGCCGAACCCGACCATTGGCCGTTGGGCCCCACCTTCCTCCAACAGCTAGTAGTCATTGTGCCTTGTCTCCTCCTCTGGTGCCCGGCTCATTTGCTCTATAAATAGAGGCCGAGAGGGGGTGTGGTTCATCCATCCACACATTTACTCACTCACTCCCTCTCCACTCTTTGCTCTCGGGTTTTAATTGAAGTTTTGCTCAAGTCCAAGTGCAAGAAAGCTCTCTCTCTATTTCTTTGCTGCAAGAAAGTGCTACGCTTGGTTGAGCAACTTCGGGTACGTATTCCATTCGGTTTCACTAACCCGTCACGAGTTGCTCTTGTGTTTCGTTTCGTTGTTGATAAGCATGACCGGGATAGGCCGGAAGGCTGCCGAGTCGTTTAGGCGGATGACGGGTTCTAGCTCATCCCATTCGTGGGCTAGCGCTAGCTCCTCTCACACCTCCGAACGCACCCCGGAGCCAACAGCCATGGACTATGAGGAAGAGCAAGAAGAGCAAGCCAAACCACAAGTCGAAGAGATGGAGGTAGACGAGGTCGACGTCCCCTACATCAACTTGCGAGGCGATCGAGAGAGACAAGCCTACGCCCTCCTGAAGGACCGTGTCTTTGACCACACCAAGGATTTCGACTCGGATCTTCTGGAGAGCATATGTATGGACTCTGAGTTCATCATTGTTTGGCATGCTATTGGATAGAGTGAGTTTGCACCCGTTTCTAAGTTTGGCTCTAGGCCCCTCACCATCCAGTTTCTTTGCACTCTTCTTGAGGTTTCGGACAGTACCACATTCCAACTTTTTGGGACGGATCACCATCTTACTTGGAAAGATTTGAGCTGAACCCTTGGTTTTAGTTCCCATTGTGTTCTTTGGTTTTAGTTCCCATTGTGTTCTTGATCTTGACAAAGCTTGCCATGATTTTTCTCGACATGGTTTTTGGGGTGAGATTTCTGGTCTTGAGGTCACTGGCAAGTTTGCACCCCGGTGCAACGATATTCACCTTCCGGCCCTTTGTTTGATGCACAAGTGGCTGGCCATTACTCTCTTCCCAAGGGAGGATGTAAAGGCCATGCGCAATGATGATTTGATGATACTTTATGCCATGGTCCACGAGATTAAGATCTCTTCTGTCAAGGCAATGGTTAGATAATGGTTGGAGAATTTTAAGATGACAGGTCCCATTGAGTGTACTTCTTTGATTACTCGCCTTGCTTCGAGGATCGGGGCTCTAGCAGGGGTGAACATCCCCTATATTGAGACGCCTCGATCTCTCATTAACTTGGCATATCTGGTTCATGGCCATACACTCAAGGCGGGTCCGAATGAGTCTTTGGTTTTCTTTTACCCCGGTTATGCAAACAAAATCCCATTACCTAACCCGGAGTTTCGCTTGTATGGCGGTGACCCTCTGACCATACCTCTTGTACCACAAGAAGAAGCTCGCAGGCATAGTGTTTCAGGTGGCAGGACTACCAGGAGCGCATCAAGGAGAGCCGCAGCCGCACATCAGCTGACACCAGCACCTCAGCCTCAGCCTCAGTCGCAGATTCCGCCCGTCGTGCAGCAGATGGTTCAGGAGGGTTGGATCGCACCTGGGATGGTACCTGGAGTTGCTCCTGGGTACACACCTGGATGGGATCAGCCCCCTCACCAGCACGAGGCCGGAACTTTGTCATGATAGAGTGCTCCGGACGAGGCGTGGAGACGGACGAGACGCAGTGAGCATTCTACCAGCTCTAATTCTGGTGCACCTCTGATGTGGGGCGCATGTCGATCGACTTCGTCACGAGACTACGATGGACTTGCCCAATAGTTGGGTGAGCTCACCGTACGTACCGGTGACTTGGAGGAGGCCGTGCACTAGCACGCTCAGTCTACACAGGACTGGCAGCAGACAACCAGTGAGCAGATCCGCGCCATGCAGCTAGTGCAGCAGCAGCACCACGAGCAGATGATGGCTTACTAGCGCAGCTTGGGGTACAACCCCAATCAGCAGCAGTAGCTTGACTCTAGCTTGGGGGAGTACGTCAAGAGAGGTAACTTGTATCTTTTACCGTTTTCAGAATTATGGATGATAAAAAAACTAAAAAGACCAAAAATATTTACTGCTTTCTTATGCGCGGTGAGAATGCTTTAATCCTTCATGGCTGAAATGATGAATAGTTGCTCTGTTTATTCTTCTCATATGCCTTTATACAACTTAGTATCATACCTAAGTCTTGAGTTCGTTGGCTTGCATGATCAAACCTTAGCTTGAAACTTGTGAGTAGCGAAAGCATGATCCATGCCTAAGTTATTGTGATGTAGTTATTGTGATGTATGATATGGTTTACTAGAGCTGCTATGATCTTGTTTATTGTGATACTTGATATCCAGAGTTTTATTTTCAAAAATACAAAAATGACAAGTTCCTCAATGATGAGAAATTCCTATCCAAGGCCATATGTTGATCCTATCTTGTTATAGCCTCCACATATGCAGCTTATTCTGTCATTGAGCTTCGTCAAATTGTTGTGACCCTTAGTGAGAATTTGTCATACTCCCATGATCAACAATCACATACACACACCATCACATGCTAAACTTCTATATTGGAAGTTGAGCACCCATCAATTCATTCATCCATCCATCCACCACCATAATAAACACTCCAAGTTGTTTCATGACCTCTCTCTCTCTAAAGTTAATTGTATGAAAGGACTTGGGCTATGCAAAAAAGAAATAAAAAGATGCATACCCAAAGAAGGTATGCCGCATGCTCAAAAGACATGTCATGAAAGAAAGAGAAAAAGAAAAGAAAAGATAGCCCAAGTCCCCAAAAGAAAAAAAGAGAGAAGGATCATGTGAAAAGGAGTCGATTATATTCATATCCACCATATTCACCATCCACACATTCGCACATTCTTGATCAAGATGTGTGACTTGTTTCTCCAAAGGATCCGGTCTTTGATTTAGCAACATATGAGAGACAAGTATGCTTTCATTTTCTCACCCTTAGCTCCACAAAAAGCTTATTAGGAGTAGGATGTGAAAAGAAAGGCAAACCCATGCCTTGGTGAGGAATCCTACAAATTGAGCGATCCGAGAGAATCATTTGAGGAACTTTGATTTCTTTTCAAAAATTTTGCAAAACCTCCGGATTAACAGTTTGATCATGAATGAGTGAATGGTTCTTTACATAACTCATTCTACCTTACAACCACCCAAAGCTGATGAAGCTACATGCCACGCAGAAGTAAAGTATGAGGTAAGATCAATGCCAACTTATTCAATTCTTGGTAGAAGTACTTTGATGTATATTTGGCATAGGTTAAGAATACAACATTGTAGCAACTCCTGATCAGCCACAAACCTAAGTCCAAGTGCTTGCTCGAGATGAGCAAGAGGCTAGCTTGGGGGGAGTTGTTGACGGCTGTTAAGCACCAACAATAGCCGTCAATATACTCGAATAAAGTGAAGGATTGCTAATACTCACACGCATATTTCCCTTCGAATAATGTAGTTTCACATGTACTTGGAGAATATTTGGTTGTAGGTGATTTGCTACAGAAATAAAGGAGAATCCACCCTTATGGATCCAAGTGACGACATCCCGACGAATCAGAAGCCGCCACGCGTGCATCACGTGGATTGAAGGGCCCAAAATAGACCCATACCGCCTCAATCCACCGTGGGCACGTGCAACTACCCTTTGGGACCCACTTCATAGCCACCTGGAGAAAGCACAACAGGAGAGGGCCCACCAGGGGGTCGGCCGGACTGCCTTAGTGGCGCCCCATCCTGGCCTTCCACATGTCACTCTCTCGTGCTCTCCTGATGGTCGGTTCGATGTGGATGCTAGAATATTCCCTCAGAGATGCTGCCTCTGGAGGCCTATAAATATGAGTGGAGGGGCTCCTAATGAGACACACACATCGTTGGGCAATCACTCTCTTCCTTTAGGCTCTAGGCTTAGTGGAGTTAGGCTAGAGTAGCTCTATTCAGGTTCCAGGTCTCCTTGGAGCTAAGGGTATGGCTCTTGTATCTTCTAGTTCTAGGATGACTTTATTCTACTTCAATGATATATCTTCTCATATATTGTTTGTCTTTGTCATGATATGAATGAGTTGTGCTTGTGTTCTTGCTATCATAAGTTGCTAGGCTTATATGCTCATGAGTTAGTCATATACCCTTCCTTCGGTAATATAGACTTGAGTGCTTCCATACATGTTAGACTTTTCTCTAGTTCAACTAGAGTATGGTTTCTTATGCATAATAGTCTCCATGATGTATGCCACGCATTGGTCCATCGGCCATTCTTATGGTGGCGTTGATCATAGTCTTATTAGTCTGGAATGGTCAACTTGTTGTGAACGATGCGAGCATGGTGCTCGGGTTGAATCATCGACTGGATATGAGTGTGCCCCATGGTTTGGCTGGGGTAGGCTGCAAGTGGTGACAGCCCTGTTGGACCCTCTGAAATCCCCCATGTTCGGGTATTGCTGTAGGAGTTCATAAATGAGTAGTCACTTCGCCATGCGTAAGTGGGGCGGGAGGCTATCTGTCCATGTGCCTGGGTGCATAGACTTAGACTGTATATGTGTATGAATGCTTTGCTTTACCTTGATCTGTGCAGTATATAGGAAGTACATGAGAACCTAGATGCTATCTCTAAATCCTTCTCCCTAGCCTAGTTAGCCCTGAGATGATCCCATGTGTGTCACACTACCATCATATCTTATTATATTACCCCTGTCCTTTGTATATGATTCTATCCATGCTATTGCTATATTCATGATCGCAACAGTATTCTTAAACCAACCGCCTTCCTTTAGGAAATACGATACCCTTGGGAATACTCATGGGTGAAGTGCTACAATGGTATATTCGTGAGCCTGCGGATTCATTGGCATTTGTTAGAATACCATACGGTATATCCTAGTGCCGTTGCTAGAACTAAACATTCTAGTGGCGATGTTAAGAAATGCCAACATGCACAGTCTAGAGGGCCATCCTCGATCTCCATCTTTGGCTATCTATATTTGGCTATCTATATTGGTCGATACAGACGGTGTACCAAAGGCGGTATGCAAATTTTGTGGCACAAAGATGAGTGCGGCAAAGAAATCAGGTACAAATAGCCTTCGTAACCACATCGCAGAGTATTGCTCTAAAATCCCTAGTGAATTTAGAGAAAGGTTCCGTGCTACTACGAAAAAGCGACCCATAGAAGATTTTACCTTCAATCCTTGAAAAAGTCATGATCTGATGACTACATGGTGCATTAGAGCCGAGGTTGCCTTCAATAAATTTGATGATGATAGTTTTGAGCCCTGGATGGATTCGTTGCAGCCTGCATTTAGTTGCATCGTGCGTCAAACACTTCATAATGATTGCATTGCTATGTTTGAGAGAATGAAAACTGATTTGCGAATTGAGCTACGGAGCACTAGATCTCACATATGCCTTACATCTGACCTTTGGACATCAAACCAAAAATTAGGTTACATTTGTTTGACAGCACACTATATTGACCCTGACTTTGTCTTGAAGAAAAAATCATTGCATTCAAAGACATGAAGTTTTTGCATACTGGTGTGGCAATTGAGGAGGCCATTACAAGGTGTTTGACTGACTATGGAATCAAGGAAAAGATATTCACAATCACTCTTGACAATGCATCAAATAACAAAGCTGCTTGCGATCTTCTACAAGAAAGTGGAAGAGTTGATATGTTGTTTGGTGGTGAACATCTTTTTGTGAGATGTTGTGCTCACATTCTGAATATTCTAGTCTAGGACGGAATGAATGTTGTTGGAACTGCTATAGAGAAGATAAGAGATCTTGTTAGGCATATCAATTCTTCACCATCTCGTATCCATGCTTTTAATGAGGTCGCTGAAAGGGAATGTCTTCCTAGAAAGGCAGGTTTCGTTCTTGACATTCCAAATCGTTGGAACTCAACCCATGACATGATTCTTGAAGCCGTGATGTACAAGAATGTGTTGAAGTGATATGCGACAGCACAAAAATAGTCATTTCCGGTTGATGATGAGTGGAGCAAAGCTGAGGGTATTAAGGACTTTCTTGGGGTTTTTAAGAAACCACAAGGACCTTCTTGGCTGACAGGTTTCCTAAGGCGCACTTGTTTCTGGATAGTGTACTTGATATCCAACAAACTCTAAGAAATCAAGAATTGCAGGCGAACCAGGTTATCAAGGATTTGGCCAAAGCAATGGATGGAAAGTTTAACAAGTATTGGGATGGCAATTACAATATGGTTCTTGTTATTGCCGCCATACTTGACCCAAGACTGAAAGATGAGTACTTGGACTTCTTCTATGAGAAGGTCTGTGAGAACTTTGTTGACATTGACTTAAGCATCAATTTGGCTAAAAAGTGGTTGGTTAAGTATTATAGAAAGTATGAAGAGATTGTTAGAAGAAATGATACAAATGCAGCTTCTCAAGTTGGTGTGTCTCAAACCGTAGTGAATCGCTCACCCGTACTAGTGCTTAGCAAGAGAAGAGGAGCAAAAGAATTTGCTCACTTTAGGTCTCAAAGGAGAGGGAATCACATTGAGAAGTGAGAGCTTGATGCATATCTAGAGGAACCACCGGTCAGAGAAGATGAGAACTTTGAAATTTTGACTTGGTGGAAGACGAACTCCAACAAGTACCCTGTGCTCTCAGCTATGGCACGTGATTTTTTAGCAATTCCACTTAGCACAGTTTCTTCAGAATCTGCATTTAGCTTGAGTGGTCGGATTCTCGGTGATAATCGAAGCTCCATGACACCCCAAACTCTTGAAGCCTTAGTCTGTTGTAAAGATTGGTTGTACAAATACTCGACAAATGATGGTAATTTTGATTTCAAACCAGATTTCCTTCGTATTATATATATTTGTTTGCATATTATATTTTAAGTTACTAAGACATGGTGTTGGTGGGTTTCTTAGGTGGAAGTGAAAGACGTGCTTTGGTGATTGCCTGAGTTTCTCTCAAATACTGCTACCTGTAGGTACCTTCCTTATTTCTGGAGACAACTTTTTCTGTAGTGTTGCCTGAAATTGTTGTTGCCTGAAATTGCAGAAGCTTTATATATCGGTGTGAATTTATTTTCTGCGAAATGTCATTTCCATAAAATCCTTTCTGCTAATTAATTCTTATTTCTGTTCTGAGATGAACCTACCTTTTCCCCCAAAATTTGCAAACATTTGCTCATGCGCCATGCTATTATTATGGACACCTTCCGCATCCAGATTTCAAGAGATTCTTTTTCTCTTATTTACACAGTAGCTTAGATCCCATAATTTTTTTTTGTGCCATGGTGTAATATTGAGCAGCTATGAATTCTAATTTTCCGTACATATTCTTGTCAGGCTCGTGTGAAATTAATTTTAACCAAGCTTCATAGGAGTCTACTAATAGCAAAAACATTGAGTCCATTTACTGTAACTTTGCTATATGTGACCTGCGCTTCAAATGTATCCTGTTTGACTTGAATTTGGCATAAACTTTTGTTGTCAGACCCTCTGTTTGATTAATGATCAATACCCTCTGTCTCCATCCTTTCATGCTTTCTATCTCTTGTTGTTACTTTCTAATCTCTGTTTGCTCCATACAACTTCACTGCCAGGTACAAGTTGGAGCTTCTGGTCTTGATTGGTCCATTTTGATGAAATTGATCCCTGGATGGGACCATGCACGACAGAGTGTGCCATTCAGTTTATGCTCTTGACTGGTGCAAGCTAAAATATTGAGAAACAAATGTACCTATAACCATGGTGTTTATGCTAGCTATTCAGTTTAATATTTATACTAATCTCTAGTGTTAGCTCTTTATTGTGAATCCTGTGATCTTCAGGAGAATGGAGAATCTTGTACTAGATTCTGGATGGTTGTGTTTTATTAATGTCACAGAACCAAAGAACAAGTGTTGGGGGATTGGCCTGCCAAGGAAACGCCTTCACCCATTTACTTTGCCTTTGAGCTCCGGGCAATTGCCTTCGTTACAAGTAACCGAGAGGTCATTGCCTTCGCTAAGCGATCAGGCATTATGAGACAATCCATCGCCTTCGCTACACTGGCTTATTAATGAATGCGAAGGCAACACACTAATATTAACTGCATATGTGCGGTTTATCTTTTCCTATAGGCTCGGGACTGGCTTAGGACAAGGGCGCAATGGCTTCGCTTCTCCAGAGGAGAAGGTACCTTGTGGCCGAAGGGGCCCTAAACGGTGAAGGCACTAAAGGTCGTCAGAGGCACGGTTAAGGCAACACGGACCGGGTCCAAACCGAGTCAAAGACAGAGTTGCTGGTCTACGCATTCACATTGAGACGTGTATAAGTACCCTTATGCCCCTGGATAGCCTAAGTTGTGTAGTCTAGAGGATGAGGCCTGATTTCCAGGGGCATAAGTGGAATGCAAAGTATGCCTCTTGACCTCCCTATAAAAGGGGACCTCTCACCAACTTGTGAATGGCTGATTTCTGAGAATACTGTTGATGAGTAATATATTGTTGCTTATCTCTGTTTCTCTGTCTTAGCTATTGTTTGGGCTCATTAGCTTCGGCTATAACCCAACAATTGGCGCCCACCGTCTGTGCTGTGCACGAAGGAAATCCATGAATACCACTATGAAACCAAGAAGAGTAGCAACAAGACCACCTACCACGGAAGACACAACCTCAACCGCCGATGCCCAAGCCAGAATTCCACCAAGCACCTTACCACCCATAACCGAAGCCATCACTGAAGAACCGGAAGTCGATGAAGACACACTCACCAACGAAGACAAGATGCGCAGGGTGGAGGAAAGGCTCCGCCTTCGCCGTCTGGAGCAGCAGAGAGAGCTCGAGGCTGCCCAGCTTGAGCTACAATAGCAAATGCAAGAAGAAGAAGAAGAAGAACAACACCAGTTGCTGCAAGTCAGGAAGCAGTTGGAAGAGCTAAGGCAGGCGAAGCAAAGAAGATTGAACTCCACAAGTTCCAGAGCTGTGAAGCTCCAAGAAGAACTCGAGAAAGCCAAGAAACAAGTTGCTGAGCTCCAAGCAGAACTCAATGAGCCAATTGCCTTCACCAACGCTAGAGCAAATCGTGTTTCCACATCGGAAACCGGCTTCCAAATGCTGCACACTCGTCCTATTGATCATACTTGCCCTCTATCAGAAAGTTTGCAATTGGCAAGATGGCCGCCTTCGTACAAACCCGTCACTCTACCAAGGTACAATGGCCTCACCGACCCCAAGCAATTTCTCATGAGCTATGAGGCTGCAATAGCTTCGGCAGGGGGAGATGATGTAGTGTTGGCAAAGTCTTTCATCATCGTCTGCGATGGCACTGCAATGAACTGGTACACCAAGCTTCTAGGGTTATCTATCAGCAGCTGGTATGACCTGAAAAGAGAGCTGATCAAGAACTTCAGTATAATGGGAGACCAAGCACTCTCATGCGCAGAGCTAACTCTACACCAACAGCCGAAGGAATCTTTGAAAGATTACTTTTGCAGGTTTGTGGGACTGCGATCTCAAGCTCCTCATAATCCTGACGAAGCCACCAAGTTTGTAGCTATTCAGGGGCTTCGGCCTGGCCCATTCACGCAGCATATTGCAAGGGAAACACCATCAACCCTTGGAGATCTGTATGAGGAGTTTAAAAAATATTGTCGATCCGATAATGACAACCGAAGGCGAATTGCCAGAGAAGCTGTCATGAAAAGCCAGTACGATTCCCAAAACAAACATCACCACTACAACCAAAACCATTACCAAAATTACCCATCTCATACCATCATGAGCGTGGAGAGTCCACCTTCATTGCAAGAAAACAAACCCACCTACCCAGAAAGCCAATACCAGAGCCAAAAAATGAGCCTACCCAAAGGAGTGGAAGAACCGACAGAGGCCGAGGAAGAGGAAGGGGTCCACCTTCGGGACCAGAGCTGTTTTGCCAATATCATGGCAAAAATCACACCCATGGCACAGAGCAGTGCCAGATATCAAGAAAACCATCAATAAGATGAAGGCAGAAAAAAAATCTAAGCTACCCAAATGAAGCTACCTCCGGCTTCGAACTCCAATACCCAAACCACACAAACCCAAACACAAACCCAGGCTATTCAGCCATATTGCCCAGTCTACCCCTCCCTAAACTCAAATTTTGTGCATCCCACAACTACGATGGCGACTCAATTTTCGCCTTCGCCGGAAGCATTCTAACACTACTACCCACAAACCATGTACCCACACATATACCCTCAAAACACCCAGCCTATCCCAAACAAAGACATTAAAGTGGAGGAATTACCACCACCACCACCACAAAAGCCACAAGACCAAAAAAAACGCCAATACCTCTGCCCAGTTATGACCTCATTATGCCAATAACTGGAGGATCCTCACTTGCCTTCGAAACAAAGAAGCAAAGAAAGAGTTACTTTCGACAAGTAAACAACATCTTTATGGATGGCCCATACAAGAAATCAGAATGGTCTCACATGTCAATTACCTTCACCGAAGAAGATCTCAAGCTCCACAATTTTTCACACAACGATGCAATGTCGATCAAAGCCAACATTGCTGGCTGGACGATTGGGAAAGTACTAGTGGACACAGGCAGCTCCGCAAATATTATTCTGGCAAAAACTCTTAGATCAATGACCAATATCAACCCAGATAACCTAGAACCATCAGATACACCACTAATTGGCTTCAGGGGGAAGCGCACTGCAACATTAGGGAAAATCACACTGCCATATCCTTTGGCGACACATCAAATGCAAGAACTAAGTACATCACCTTCGATGTCATTGACATGTTCTTTGATTACAATGTTAGCTTCGGCAGAGGAGTTATAAATGCCTTCGACATTATCATAAGGCAAGCCTTCTTATGCATGAAAATGCCAGCTCTCAAAGGGGTCATCACCATCTTCGGTGACCAAACAGAGGCAAGAAAAATTGAGTATGCCAGCACTCCAGGCCAGCGAAAGGTACATGTGCTCGAAGAAAGAGAACCTATCTACCCAGAGGAGAAGCCGATTGTTGAGAAAGACAGCAAAAGCATGCAAGGTGTAACAGAAACAAAACAAGTGCAATTACAGCCTAATGTCTTCGACAGGAAAGTGATCATCGGATCATATCTTGAACCAGACGAAGAAGAAAGACTCATCGAGTTCTTGAGAAACAACAAAGATGTCTTCGCATGGTCAAGCAAAGACTTGCCAGGCGTTGACAGAAGCATAATTGAGCACAAACTTGCAATCAACTCTGAGATGAGGCCAAAGAAGCAGAAACTGAGAAAAATGTCTGAAGAAAAGTAAGTGCAGTCAAAGCTGAGGTGCAAAGATTGCTAGATGCAAATGTTATACGCGAAGTAAAATATCCCCAGTGGTTAGCAAACACTGTGCCAGTGAAAAAGAAAAATGGCAAGTGGAGAATGTGTATTGACTTCACCGACCTCAATAAGGCATGTCCAAAAGATGACTTCCCACTCCCAAGAATTGACAAAATCATTGATCAGGCTGCTGCAAGTGAGATGATGTCTCTCCTAGATTACTTCTCCGGTTATCATTAGATCTGGATGAAGAAAGCTGACGAAGAAAAAACCAGCTTCATCACTCCTGTTGGCACATTCTGCTTCATCAGAATGCCCGAGGGGCTTCACAATGCTGGTACTACATTCTGTCGCATGTCAAACACAGTATTCAAGGAGGAACTATTTAAAACTATACTTGCATATATTGATGACATCTTGGTCAAAATTGTCAAAAGACAAGATCCATCTCAGATTTGGCAGTTGCCTTCGCAAGAATGAGAGAAGCTGGCCTCAAGCTCAACCCGGAGAAATGTGTCTTTGGAGTAACCAAAGGGAAGATACTTGGCTGCCTGGTATTAGCGAATGAGATCGAAACCAACCCAGATAAGATTAATGCAATTCTCAACATGGAAGAGCCAAAATGCATTAGAGATGTGCAAAAACTCTCTGGCAGAATCACAGCACTCAACAGGTTTATTGCAAAGGCAGCTGAACGAAGCTTACCTTTCTTCGCAACACTCAGAAATGCATCAAAATTCCAAGAGCTAAGGCAATATCTGATACAGCTCACGAAGCTGACAGTACCAGACCCGAAGGCACCATTGCTATTGTACATCGCAGCTTCGCAATCAGCCATCAGTGCTGCACTTATAGTGGAGAAGCTGATAGATGGCAAAAGGCTACAGCAGCTAGTATACTATGTCTTCGAGGCACTGGCTGGATCGAAGCTGTTTTACACTGAGATTGAGAGAATGATCTATGCTGTCGTGATGGCATCCAGAAAACTAAGGCATTATTTTGAGGGACACAACATTAAGGTGCTCACAGATCAACCAATAAAAGAGTTGTTAAGTAACAGAGAAGCTTCGGTAAGAATACACAAATGGGCTGCAGAGCTGTCAGAATATGTGGTGGATTTTGAGCGAAGAACCGCAATCAAATCAAAAGTCCTGGCTGAGTTCATAGCAGAATGGACGTCGCCTTCAGCCGAAAACCTGACTAGAGAAGAAAGCTGGCTAATACATTGTGATGGTGCTTGGAGGGACAAAGGAGCCGGCATTGCAGCAATTGTGCAATCGCCTTCGGGCGTTAAAATGAGATACGCAGTGAACCTAGAGTTCTGCAGAAACAGCGACAGAAGTACGAACAACGTCGCTGAATACGAAGCCGTGCTACTAGGCGTCAAAAAAGCGAAGGCATTGGGCGCTCAGCGTTTCATCGTGAAAACTGACACGAAGGTGGTAGCAGATCACATTGAAAAAGAGAGTGTTGCAAAGCAACTCGAGCTTATCAAATACCTAAACACTGTCCGTGCAATGGAGAAAAAATTCAGGGGTTTCACAGTCGAGTACATCCCAAGGGCAAAAAATGAAGAAGCTAATGCACTGGCCAAGGCAGCAGCAAAGGGGGACAAGTTACCATCCGATGTCTTTTTCCAAACATTAACAATGCCTTCAATCAAAGAACTCGATGAGCAACCACACTTGATCAATGCAATAAACTTAGAAGATTGGCGGTCACCCTTAATGGCATACCTCAGATGATACTATGAACCAATTGACGAAGAAGATCTCAAAAGCATGCAGCAGAGAGCAAGGTCTTATCAAATCATTGATAATATCCTATACAAGAAAGGACTCGTGGCTCCTTGGCTTCGCTGCGTGTCAATAGGCGAAGGCAAAGAGCTAATACAAGAGATACACAGTGGTTTATGCAGAGCTCACTTTGGAGCGAGAGCAATTGTGGGGAAGGCAATGAGACAAGGATTCTATTGGCCTTCAATCATCAATGATGCAACAAACACAATAAAGACTTGTGACGAATGTCAAAAATGTGCAGCAACCAAGCCTTCGGAGCCATCACAGCTGATAACTCCAACCTGGCCACTGCAGAGATGGGACATAGATCTGGTGGGTCCTCTTCCCACAGCTCAAGGAAACCTGAAATATGCAATAGTTGCAGTGGAATATTTCACCAAGTGGATTGAGGCAAGGCCATTGGCAAACATCATAGTGAAGACAGTCATCAAATTCTTTTGGCAGCAAATCGTATGCAGATTTGGAGTCCCAAGGGAAATCACAGTAGATAATGGCAAGCAGTTTGATTACGATGAATTCAGGCAGTACTGCATATCCATGGGGACGAAGGCAAGATTCGCATCAGTATACCACCCGCAGACCAATGGCGCAGTCGAAAGAGCAAATGGTATCATATTCACCGCCATCAAAAAATGCCTTGCAAATTGTAAGAAGAAAGGCAAATGGGTAGAAGAAATACCGAAGGTAATCTGGGCTCATAACACATCTACATCAAGAGCAACCCAATTCACACCATTCAAGTTACTATATGGCAAAGAAGCAGTGTGTCCCAAGGAGATCCTTCACAAAGGGCTTCGCACTCAGCAAGAAGCGCCAAAAGATAGCGAAGCTATAGACAAAGACCTCATAGAGATTTACAGGCTGCAAGCAGCCAAAAACATCTCCAAGTATCAAGAAGAAACAAGGAAATGGCGTGACAAGAAAGTGGCAAGGAAAGACATAAAGATAGGCGACTGGGTACTAAGGAAGAACCTAAGTATTTCTTCGGGAAAATTGCAAAACAAATGGGAAGGCCCATTCTTAGTTATCAAGAGTAACAGACCAGGATCATTTCACCAGGGGGACGAAGAAGGCAATGAGCTTCCGCATTCATGGAATGCGGATAGCTTGCGAAGGTACTACCTATGAAAAGGATGTAACAATTGGCTTCGTAATCTATAAACAAAGTCAATTAGTAAAGTAGATTTTTATTTTCTTTTCAAAAAGCACGTACTCTTTTCCTCACAGGAGAACCCTTACCAAGGGGTGAGGTTTTTAACGAGGCGGCGCTAACTATAACTCATGTGAAATATATGAACGAGCTATTCCCCAAAAGAAAGTCGCATCGAAAGCGATTGGCTTCAACCAGATCGTTGATATTCGATAAACAAAATAGAACTAAATTGACCCCACCAAAGGTAAGGCCAGTTCAGATCTAAAAATACTTACTCTAAGGAGTAAAAGGGGCTTCGGCTCAGATTGCTTTCTATATGCAAAAAAGCTTACTCTAAAGAGTAAAAGGGGCTTCGTCTCAAATTATTCGTCACTAAGTGGAACATGAACTCCAAAGAGTAAATGCGAAGAAAAATCCCCATCAAACTCAACCATCGTCAAAATGCTCGACAACTGAGAGTTTGAACGAAAAAACATAAACTCACTTTGGGGGAGGAGACATTTCTCTCTAAAGCAAAGGCAAACCGAGTTCAACCTCTTTCGTTAAAACACCAATTACATATTCATCTATACGAGCAGCTTCGCAAAAGTCATGAAGATATTCGTCTTCGCATGAATAAACATAAACTCGCTTTGGGGGGAGGAGGCGTTTCTCTCAAAATCGAAGGCAAATCGAGTTCATATGCATTCATCCAAAGCCGTAATTACATCACATGATCCAGACCTTTACATCAAACTTTCTCAAAATAAAGATGTCAAAACATCTCAAATACATATCCATAAAACTCCTCGCCAGATGATCTAAAGCGAGGAGCATTGTAAACACATGCAAAGTCCTTGTCACCAGGACTAACATCAAATGGCTCCATCTTTGGAATGCCCAGGGAAATAGCTTCGACATTTCTCTTTGCAGCAAGCTCAACTCGATTCGAGCCATGAGCAACAAACACAGTGAAAAAATCAAAAACATCAAACTCATTGCGACGATAAAACTCATGACAAAATTCCAAAAAGTCGCTATGACTAGAATTTGGATAGCGGCGTTGATATTCCTTCCAGGCGAAGCCGAAAATACAAAGCGGCCCATCATGCATGGCCAGCGAAGTAAGTTCAAGCATCTCATCACCTTGAATATACACAAATGTACAGGTTCAAAAGATCTGTTCACTTAACAAGTGCGAACTCTAATCACAATCTAAACGTCCCTAGACCTGGGGATCAACTCCAGATGCTCCTTGACTATCATGCCCCTGGGAAGAAGAACCAGCACTGGCTTCGGCGGTAGCAGCACCAGTCGCAGCGACACCAGTGGTGGCAGCTTCGGCAGCTTCCTTCGTAGCAGCTTCCCTCATGGTGGCCTCGGCGCCAGCCTTTAGCTTTCGGCTTAGCTCCTTTGACTGAGAATACATAATCTATCAAATAAAATAATATAAAATTAAGAATAAAATGAATCAAAGATGACCGTGACAACAGCTAACAAAGTACCTTAGCCAGCCGATCGAAGGTAATGTTCTGAGCCACCTGGCGTCCACTCGCAACCCAGAAGTTCTTACAGAAAAGTGCCTTTGCAATCATTATGTCTCTCGAAAAGGCATTCTCATCGGCAGGGTCCTTCGGTTCCGGATAAGGATAACCCTTCCGAAGCAAAGCCTTATAATGATCACAGCCATTGTTAGCGAGAATCTTCAATAAATTGCATGAGCAGAGGTTGACAGCGAAATCACCGACAGACTGGATAACCCCTGGAAGCGAAGCAAACTCCTTGTCGATCCAATTAAACAATTTGTCCAAACTGTAGTCCCTGTCAGGGAAGGCAAGGGGCTCCTCTCCAAACTGTCGCAAGGCCTACTTGTACAAGCGATACAACTTAAGGCCATGCTCCCATGCAACATTGATAACATCCTCATTTTCCTTGCGAAGGGAGATGACCAAAGAACGTAAGGACACGAGCTCACGCTCAGTGTTCTCGCTGCGAGACCGATATAACTCGGCATCACGTGATAGCTTCTCCTTAACTCCGGTGAGAGTGTCAACCTCGCTCTTTAACACAGAGATAATTTCAACGTCTTCAGCGACTTTCTTGCGAAGATTATCAAGGACATCATCCTTGTCCACAATCCGAGCCTCCAAGGCAACAACCTTATCTTTAAGTGTATTGGCTTCGCCAGCTTGAACCTCCAAAGTAGCAATCTTATCCTTCAAGGATTGGTTCTCTTTCACAACAGACTCACGGTCTTGGCCAAGCAGGGCCTTCTCATCTTCAAGATCTTGCTTGATTTTATCAATATTCATTTGGATCTGGAGAAGCTCAGCCTTTTCCCTCTGTAATCTCACCAATTCTTCGCGCTCAGCGGCAATGGAGTTGAGGCCCAGGACGCGATTATGCAACTCATTAATAGCAACAACGATCTACAAAAAGAAATCACTCTCCTCACTTAGCATTATAAGGCTGGCAACAAGGAGCCAAAAGCGACATCAAAGTAAAAGGCGAAGGCGTGAAACTCAAACCTTCATCCCAGAGGCCAAGATGTTGGAACTGATGCTCTCAGGATCCAAAGTTCTCACAAGCTGCTGATATTTTGCTAATACAAAAGCAATGATAACAATGTTATCTTCGCAGAAATAACTAAAGCCAAAAAAAGCTACAAGCCCAACAAATAAAAACACCTTCCCAAACAAAATCTTGGAGAGGCCCACCTTTGCGCACTTGAGCCTGCGCCTCATCTTCCCCACCTATTCAAAAAGTATCCTCAGCATCAACGCCAAATAACACAACAACTATTGTTCCTAAGAACATAAAACAAGAAGAGTAAATAGTATAAATACCTTCGAAAGAAGAGGGGACATCGACCCTCGCATCAACTTCCATATCCGCTTGAGAAGCAGTAGCCCTCTCAGCGGCATCAGAAGTCTCGGCTTCGGCAACCTGCTTCCCCTTAGCCTGAGCATCAATATCAACATTTTTGGCATTATTGGCCAAAACTTGCAAAGAATCTGTGGCTCGGGGAGGGGGGAAGCCATAGTCAGCGATGGAGGGTCAACTGGCACAACTTCCACGGGGGCTTCGGCGACGGTGTCAACAACTTCATGTGCTTCCTCAAAAACTGACTCAACAACAGGGACCTCCTGAATAGGCGTACCTTCAAATTGACTAAGGTCAATGCCATCGTCAAAAGGATCCGGAATACGAGCATTTCCAGGTGTTTCAGGGACACCTTCACAAGTAATATTGATACCAACAACTAGATTCCGCACTAAGTATC
Organism: Alloteropsis semialata; assembly: GCA_004135705.1. Classification (NCBI taxonomy): domain Eukaryota; kingdom Viridiplantae; phylum Streptophyta; class Magnoliopsida; order Poales; family Poaceae; genus Alloteropsis; species Alloteropsis semialata. The sequence goes on from CM014278.1 coordinate 36,954,138, forward strand.
TCCTTAGCAAAGGAAGACTCATGCCCCGAAAATAATTCCCAAAGAGAGCAATCTCACCAGCGAAAATGGCGTCTCCACTTCGAGGAGCAGAACTCATAAAACCAGTGACCGGCGAAGCCGTCAACTGTGCCGAAGCCGGAGCTGCCAGTGCTGCCCGAGGTGGGCGAGGAGGACGACCACCGCGCGAAGCTAACGAAGTGGCTCCAGCAGCTGGAGCCACAACAGACAGCGGAACGGCGGCAATCGGCGGCTCTTGGCGGCGTTTCTTCTCTACAGACTCATAAGAACTGTTGCTGCTCCGCTTAGCCGGAATGGAGGACGAAGTTGCCTTCGCAACAGTTTTCGTACCTCGCCCACCACCCTGGCCGCGGCCTCCGGCTCGTCCACCTCGTCTCCCTCCACGTGGAGCGCGTGAAGACGTCGCAGAAGCATCTTCATCCAATTCCTTCACCTTCGCCTTCCTTATCTTCTTGCCTTTCCCTTTCTCCTTAGTAGGAATGGGAACCTCACGAGCACCATAATGAATTTTCAATTCCTAAAAACCCTATTGAGCCTAGTTGCAACATAATTATCTTCACAACTACAATGCTCCTTCGGGTTGTATGGGCCAAGAATATCAGTGGCCCGCTGCTCCACCCAAGCAACGAACTCTACTGCTGACATACCTTCGGGGATCTTCGCCCCAAACTGAGGGAACGTAACCTTGGTAAGATTACCAAAAGGATTCCACTCAACATTATATGGCTCCCAGTCGGCAGATAAGAAGTTAACACCGGCAGCGAGACCTTCTTCAACAAGATCGCGGCTGCAGATTGTCCGCGAAGCCGCCCGAAAGGCTTGCCAGCAATTCTTGAAGCCAGGAGTATCAGGGTTAAATACCGGACAAGAAACAAAGTCCAGCGGCTTAACTTTGCCGTGCAGAGGGAAAGACAAAGATTTAGTCCCATCTGCCAAAACAATCTTCTCCGAAGGCACCTTCACATAAAGCCAGTATTTCTGCCAATCTTTGGTCCATTTATTTCTTTGAGCGAAGGAAACTTTCACCTTCACAAAATTGGAACCATGGCGGCGCCCAGTGAAATTCACACAACCAAAATCGGGAGTAAACAACTCGCCTTCGACTTTAGTAGACTTGCTCTGATTATGACCTTCATATAATCGAAGGAACCCATCAACTGTAACTGGTGACTCATGCGTCTTCACAGCCCAAAAAAACTGAATAAGGTGGCTGATGGCATTGGGCGTCAGATGATGTAGATGCAATCCATAGGGCGCAATCATCTTCGTGATGATGTTGTCAATGGGCTGTTGGTATTTTTAACGATTACAGATGAATCCGCAAGCGTACAGATACTGTTGTAGCTTTCACCCGAGAGTATTCTAGGGTATCGAATCCACAGGGAACGTGTGTGTATTAGTTAAGAATTAAGAACGACCGAGGACAAGAGAAGGGATAATTATGTAGAAGGTAGAGAGAGTTATTTCTATGTATTCTGGATAATTAAGGATGAGCTCAAGTTGTTTACGATTTACTTGTTTCGGGACGCCCAACCGTCCTAGTCCGGAAAGGGATGCGAAGGGGACTAAGCAAGCCAAGCAATGGTCCTACTGAACTCTAGTGCTTCTCACGTGGTGGACTACGTAGGCCGTCAGGGCTGTCACCACCTGGGGCTACCACTACAAATCCATCGCACTAGGCGCACTCCAAGGTATTCAAAAGACTATACACCACGTATACTCAATTAAATACTATCTTAGCTTTATAATTACTAAGACACTTATCACAGCAAGGAGCCCACAAGTATAAAGTAAAGCTTGAGCTATATTAAATAAATATTAATCCAAAAATACAAGAGAAAAATACCCGGATGTTACTCGAACCTGAGCTGCATCCACCGAAGTACAAGAAGAGGGAAGGAAGCCGACAGCTCCGGCTTCTCCCCGACTCACACCTCAACTCTCACCTATTTCTACTAACTGGATAGAGCTTCGCTTGATCTTGTGCCTTCTCTGTGTGTTTTGGAGTGAAGGAGAGGGTCTCTATTTACAGGAGGAGCAAACTTGGGCATGTGGAGATTCCCCACTAGAAACTAGGGGGTACCCCTCCTCCCCTCGTGACATCTGGCCTCCTACCGACGTTCTGGAGTCGGTAACTCGCGCCAGAATAGGTCCCTCCGACGTTCTGAGGTCGGTGGGGGCGAAAACCGGAGAAAACCATGCCAAAACAGTCAAAAACAGGAGGGGAACCGGATCTGCGCAGCACCTGTACGTCGGTAGTAGCCAAAACCGGACAAAATCGTACAAAAACCGGCCTTCGAAAATAAAACCAGCCAACTGCCATCTGAACCGCGCCGAACCGGCCGCTGAAACCCCGCAAAACCGGTGCCCAGCCTGTCCCTGCTCGCCACCTGTCCCCATCTGCCCGCGAACCCGCACGCTCGCGGACGCACGAGCGAATCCGGCTGCCCGCCATTCAGCGTGGGACACGTGTCCCGGCCGCCGCGCGCGCGACGCGAGATCAGGGGCGCGTCCACTCCCCGGCCGCCGCGTGTCCCGGCCCGGTTTCGGTTTCCCGCGCGGGCGAGCGCGCTGCATGTTGACGCAGCGTTTGCCACGCGTCGGGGCCGGGTTCACTGGCCCGAGCGCTGGCATGGCCCACTGGTGACGTCAGCGCTTCTTAATAAATTGGACTCGTTCAACGTTTTCTTCTGAGCTCCAAAAAATATGAAATATATATTCATTTCGATCGTCTCGACGAGCTCTACGCAGCGGTGCAATCCATCTTTCCATTTGAGATAATTTTTAATAATGATATATTTGGATCTTTCTCAGGCCTATAGTGTGAATTCCTGCATGACATGTTAAAACACCAGAACTTGTGGAAATAGTTAGTAATAAACCCTACCACTATGTTTGGTGATCATATTTGACATATATTTGGCAGGAATTGATGGTCAAAAGCAGCACTTAAGGACCGTCAACAAGCCCCCCCACACTTAGCCTTTGCTCGTCCTCGAGTAAAGCTCATGACTAAGGTAGAGAACAACATGATTCCAAAAGACATGATGCGAGCATATAAGTTATTCCAGGACATACCTGCACTTGTGGCTTTGTGAAGTGTCTATCATGTCATCTTGAATGGTTGAGAAATGGAACAGCCTTGAATCGAATCACCTCAACTCCTTCTATAAAGTAACTTGGGTTTTTGATAAATTTTTAAAACTTATCCTTACTTGACTCCTCAAATGATTCTCTCAAATCGCTCAATGTGTATATTTTCTCACCAAGGCATTGATTTGCCTCTTTTCATCCTACTTCTAAAAGGCTTATGTGGAGCTCAGGTAGGGAATGAAAATGAGGCACCCTTGTATCACATAATATTGCAAAGCCAAAAACTGGATCCAAGAAGAAAACTAATCATACAATCTAATCAAGATGTGCATGTGTGTGAATGGAGAATGTATGATAGCTCCTTTTTATATGATCTCCCTCGTCTTAATTTTGAGAACATGGCCATCTCATTTTTTTCTTTTCTCTTTTTTTCTTTTCTTTTTCTCATGCTTGAGAATAATTCCTCTTTAAGCATGTTTTTTTTTCTTTAGCCCCCTGTCTATTTTAAAGGAATATCTAGGAGAGAGATTCATCAAACAACTGGAGCATTTATTTTGTGAATGGATGAATGTTGCTGACTTCCAGTGTAGAAGTCTAGCATATGGATGTGGAGTATATGTGATCTTGATCATGAAAGCATGAACAGCATCTTACAAGGGTCACAACAATTTGACAAAGCTCAATGCAATAACAAGTGGCATATGTGTAAGGTTTTTGCAATGTAAACAACATATGGCTTTGGTAGGAATATATATCACTGAAGAGTTTGTAAGGCTAAATTTATTTCTAGTAAAACATCCCAAGCACTTATACAGAATAAGCAAGGTTCATGTCATCATACCATATCTCATTCATCAACCATTTAGATTACATGCTTTCCTAATGATATATAAGTTCACAAGAAACAGGTGTACGTGCTAGGAATAAAGAATATGCAAGCCAATCATGGAAAATCATGTATATCAATGGAGCACCAGGATTCATTGAGTTTAATTTAGTGATAGGCATGAATTAAATAAACTCATGAATCAGGGAGTTTGAGAGATAGAATTGAGCAAACCATGGTTTCCCTTTGAGTGTTGAACGAGGATGTCCTTGGTGCCTCCCCCACACTATCTTCTGCTGCGATGTCTTCTCCTACACATTCTTAGATACAATGATGAGATACAAGGATTTGGCTAGTACAAGTTTACTAGCCAAATCAAAGCGAAGCATTTTTTTTCAAAGGTTTTTATTTTATTTTATTAAGGGTGAAACATTTAATCACCAAAATCGAGGAATTCGATTTCATCGACTTCCTCCATCTTTTCAGGCTCAAAATAAACTTTTAAGCGGTGGCCATTTACCTTGAATATATTACCTGAGTCGTCCTGAAGAGTAATGGCTCCATGGGATGATGTGTCAATCACGTTGAATGGTCCTTCCCACTTGCTTCTAAGTTTACCATGGCTGAAAAGCTTCACTCTGGAGTTGAACATGAGGACTTTGTCTCCGGGTTTGAACTCTTTGGGTTTAAGCCTCTTGTCATACCAACTTTTTGTTCTATCCTTATAGATCTTGGAATTGTGGTATGCTCTCTCCCTCCATTCCTCCAGCTCGGATATTTGCATCTTCCGGTTGTTTCCAGCAAGATGGAAGTCCATGTTCCATTTTTTTATAGCCCAGTGGGATTTGAACTCCAATTCAACTGGAAGATGGCATGTTTTACCATACACGAGCTGGTAGGGGGACATACCAATGGGTGTCTTGAATGCTGTACGGTATGCCCATAATGCTTCGAGGAGTTTGTTCTTCTAGTTCTTTCCCATCTCATTGACGGTCTTCTGCAGAATATTTTTGATTTGTTTGTTGGACGTTTCTGCTTGACCGCTCGTCTGTGGGTGATAGGGTGTTGCCACATTATGGCGGATCCCAAAGTTTGCCAAGTATTGCCTGAAGGTCTTGTCGATGAAGTGGGATCCTCCATCACTTATCACCATTCGGGGCGTGCCAAATCTAGGGAAGATGACCTCATGGAACATCTTCTTGGCATGTTTGGAGTCGGCAGCCCGGCAAGGTAGTGCTTCTACCCACTTGGACACATAGTCCACAGCTACCAAGATGTACTCGCAGTCGTGAGATTTGGGGAATGGCCCCATGTAGTCGATGCCCCACACATCAAAGAGTTCAACTTGAAGGTTGCTTGTGAGGGGCATGGCATCTCTTTTGTTGATGTTGCCATGCCACTGACATCTATCACATCTTCTGATGAACTCTTTGGTGTCATCGTACATGGTTGGCCAGAAGAACCCACTTTGCCAAATTTTGGCATGGGTTCTGAACACACCATAGTGTCCCCCATACTCAGATGAATGACATCTCTCTATGATCTTGGTGGCTTCAACCATTGGGACACACTTCCGTAGCAACCCATCGGCGTAGACCCGATATAGGTATGGCTCATCCCACAAGTGGAAGCGGCTTTCATACTCCAACTTCTTCTTGTTTCCACCTAGGGGAACATAGCCTGCCACTATATAGTTTACGATATTTGCATACCATGGGTTATCATGTGTTACCTTAAGGAGTGTGTCGTCCCTTAGGTAATCGTTGATGGGTAGATCATGTGTCTCTCTCAACCTGCAACCTGGATAGATGATCGGCTACCGAGTTTTCTACTCCCTTTTTATCTCTGATTTCTAGATCAAATTCTTGGAAAAGAAGGATCCATCGGATGAGCCTAGGTTTAGCATCCTTCTTAGTGAGGATGTATTTTAGTGCAGCATGGTCTGTGTAAATGATTACCTTTGCCCCCACTAAGTAGGATCTAAACTTATCTATCGCGAAGACCACAGCCAACAACTCTTTTTCAGTGGTGGCATAGTTCAGCTGGGCCCCGGTCAAGGTTTTGCTAGCATAGGAAATGGCGTGGTGCCTCTTGTCCTTGGTTTGGCCTAGGACAGCTCCTACGGCATAATCGCTAGCGTCGCACATGATTTCAAAGGGTAGTGCCCAGTCGGGTGGTTGAATGACTGGGGCCGAGATGAGTGCCTTCTTTAGGATTTGGAAGGCTTGATGGCACTCATCAGTGAAGACGAACTCCACTTCTTTTGCTAGAAGATTGGTTAGGGGCCGGGCAATATGAGAGAAGTCTTTGATAAAATGCTGATAAAACCCGGCATGCCCTAGAAAGCTGCGGATTCCCTTCACGTTCGTGGGAGGTGGAAGCTTCTCGATAACTTCAATTTTTGCCTTGTCCACCTCTATGCCACATTCGGACACCAAGTGTCCAAGCACTATTCCTTCCCGAACCATAAAATGGCATTTCTCCCAGTTCAGGATTAAGTGCTTTTCTTCACACCGTTGTAAGACTTTGTCTAAATTCTCTAGACAATCTGTGAAGGATTTGCCATAGACGGAAAAGTCATCCATGAACATCTCCATGATTTTCTCAATCATGTCAGAGAAAATAGACATCATGCACCTTTGGAATGAGGCTAGGGCATTGCAAAGACCGAAGGACATCCTACGATAAGCATATGTTCCATAGGGGCATGTGAAAGTGGTCTTACTTTGGTCATCCGGGTGTATGGGGATTTGGTGATATCCGGAGTATCCATCAAGGAAACAAAAGAAGGAGTGATTTGCAAGCCGTTCCAACATCTCATCGATGAAAGGCAACGGAAAATGATCCTTCTTAGTAGCCTTGTTGAGCCTCCGGTAATCAATACACATGCGCCACCCGGTGACGGTGCGTTGAGGGATCAACTCATTTTTGTCGTTTTTCACCACTGTCATCCCTCCTTTCTTTGGTACCACTTGCACCGGACTCACCCACTCGCTGTATGGCACGGGATAAATAATCCCTGCGTGAAGTTGCTTAAGGACTTCCTTCTTAACTACTTCTCGCATCACGTTGTTCAACCTTCTTTGGGATTCCCTAGAAGGTGTGGAATCGGGATCGGTCGGGATGCGATGAGTGCAAAGAGTAGGACTTATGCCCTTAAGATCATGGAGTGAGTAACCTAGGACTGATCGATGTTTTTCTAAGACAGCAATAAGTCTATTGGTTTCTTCTTCGGTGAGCTTGTCGCTGATGATAACCGGGGTTTGACGGTTACCATGAAGGAAAACATATTTTAGGCCTGGCGGGAGAGGTTTTAGCTCGATTGTGGGTGGTGGTGATTGTTCCGTTATGTCCAACTCAATGGGCTCGGCAATGACCTCTTCTTCATGAGAGAAGTTTATTGCGTCGTCGTCCCAGTTTGGTTGGGCCATATCGGACAATGACACTCCCATAAGCTCTTCGATAGGGTCAGGAATTGGCATTGGCTCCGCTATCGAATTATTTGCACGAGCTAAAGGAACGGTGTAGGTGGATTTTCCTAATTGAATGGCAGGGCCTCCTTTAGACATTTCTTGGAAGAGTTTATCGATAGGCCTGCCGATAAGAATGGGTATGTCAGGACCGTCATAAACATGGATGTCCAGAAAAACCTCGGCCTCATTAGAAACTACAGGAATCGTTCTAAGGATCCCGTAGCACCCCAAAATGTTCCCATTAGGATCTTGCAAAAGCTTTTGGGAACGGGATAAGGCCGCGTTGGGACAAAGTGTTTGGGCAAGGGATTTTGAAATGACATTTATCCCAACGGCTGGGTTGTAAAGGATGTCCATTGTGACCCCCTGTATTTGATAGGAGTGAGGGATTAAGGGGCTGACGAGTCGGACTACCTCGGGTGATGTCTCTGCTTCTTTAGCCATTCTCTACTCATAATCACCGATAAGTATTTCAGATCTTCTATGAGAATGGGCTTATTGGATGGGTTACGATCTTGTTGGAGCAGAGATCTACATGCTCGGGGTTTAGGTTGAGTTGGTAAATTCGAAGCATTACCAAAATCTGTGAAAAGATCATCCTCAAATTCACCAATAAAGTCCATTGGATGAGTTTCCTCATCTTCTGGACTGTGGGATTTCCCCACGGGAGGCTCTTCTTTTACGGGCTCCAAAAGAGGAGTAGTCACGGGTGTAGGCTTGATAGATAGGACCTCTTGTTCTGGCTCGGGGATTTCTTCGACTTCTGGTTCGGGGAATTCATCAAAGATACCAGTGAAAGGGGTGTTCTCAAGTATTTTACCGAGGACAACTCTCCCTTCACTAGGTGTCAAATGAGTGAATGACCCACCTGAAGACGTGTCAAGGATGACAGCGGATTCCTTGCTAAGTCCTCGATGGAAATGCTATAAAAGCATAGGTTCACGGATAGCAAGGTCGGGACCAGACATGTTTAGATTTAAGAATCGGGCCCAGGCTGCTCCTAAGGTTTCTTTCTCCCTTTGCTGAAAGGTTAGGATTTCTACTCGGAGGTCTACTATTTGGGAAATTGGAAAGAAAGCTAGACAAAATTTGTCTCGCAATACTCCCCACTCTCCATTGGTACTGCCTATGGTTTGAGCATACCATCGCTTGGCAATTCCCGTCAAAGAGAACGGGAAAAGCTTCCACTTTAGTGTTTCCTGCGACATGCCAGGAATGACAAGGCAGGAGCACACTTGCTCAAAACCGCGTAGGTGAATGTATGGACTTTCCTCTTCTGCTCCAGAAAAAGATTGCTCCCATACCATGGCTATGAGGGTGGGGCGAAGTTCATAGCCAGGTGTATGGATGGGCAATGATGAAGGTGGAGGCTCCAGATATTCGCCCTTTAGAGCCGAGTACTGATTGATAGGTGTTGACTCCATGTGATAGGTGTAACGGTAAGGATAGGGATACACGGACGAGCTTGGTTCGAAACTAGTACAGCAACCGGTTCCCCGGCAATGGCGCCAGAAAGCTTGTTGGTATTTTTAACGATTACAGATGAATCCGCAAGCGTACAGATACCGTTGTAGCTTTCACCTGAGAGTATTCCAGGGTATCGAATCCACAGAGAACGTGTGTGTATTAGTTAAGAATTAAGAACGACCGAGGACAAGAGAAGGGATAATTATGTAGAAGGTAGAGAGGGTTATTTCTATGTATTCTGGATAATTAAGGATGAGCTCAAGTTGTTTACGATTTACTTGTTTCGGGACGCCCAACCGTCCTAGTCCGGAAAGGGATGCGAAGGGGACTAAGCAAGCCAAGCAATGGTCCTACTGAACTCTAGTGCTTCTCACATGGTGGACTACGTAGGCCGTCAGGGCTGTCACCACTTGGGGCTACCACTATAAATCCGTCGCACTAGGCGCACTCCAAGGTATTCAAAAGACTATACACCACGTATACTCAATTAAATACTATCTTAGCTTTATAATTACTAAGACACTTATCACAGCAAGGAGCCCACAAGTATAAAGTAAAGCTTGAACTATATTAAATAAATATTAATCCAAAAATACAAGAGAAAATACCCGGATGTTACTCGAACCTGAGCTGCATCCGCCGAAGTACAAGAAGAGGGGAGGAAGCCGACAGCTCCGGCTTCTCCCCGGCATGCACCTCAACTCTCACCTATTTCTACTAACTGGATAGAGCTTCGCTTGATCTTGTGCCTTCTCTGTGTGTTTTGGAGTGAAGGAGAGGGTCTCTATTTATAGGAGGAGCAAACTTGGGCATGTGGAGATTCTCCACTAGAAACTAGGGGTACCCCTCCTCCCCTCGTGACATCTGGCCTCCTATCGACGTTCTGGAGTCGGTAACTCGCGCCAGAATAGGTCCCTCCGACGTTCTGAGGTCGGTGGGGGCGAAAACCGGAGAAAACCACGCCAAAACAGTCAAAAACCGGAGGAGAACCGGATCTGCACAGCACCTGTACGTCGGTAGTAGCCAAAACCGGACAAAATCGTACCAAAACCGGCCTTCAAAAATAAAACCGGCCAACTGCCATCTGAACCGCGCCGAACCGGCCGCTGAACCCCGCAAAACCGGCGCCCAGCCTGTCCCTGCTCGCCACCTGTCCCCATCTGCCCGCGAACCCGCACGCTCGCGGACGCACGAGCGAATCCGGCTGCCCGCCATTCAGCGTGGGACACGTGTCCCGGCCGCCGCTCCGCGTCGCGTGCGCGGACGCGAGATCAGGGGCGCGTCCACTCCCCGGCCGCCGCGTGTCCCGGCCCGGTTTCGGTTTCCCGCGCGGGCGAGCGCGCTGCGCGTTGACGCAGCGTTTGCCAAGCGTCAGGGCCGGGTTCGCTGGCCCGAGCGCTGGCATGGCCCGCCGGCGCTGACGTCAGCAATGACGTTAGCGCTGCTTAATAAATTGGACTCGTTGCAACTTTTTCTTCTGAGCTCCAAAAAATATGAAATATATATTCATTTCGATCGTCTCGACGAGCTCTACGCAGCGGTGTAATCCATCTTTCCATTTGAGATAATTTTTAATAATGATATATTTGGATCTTTCTCAGGCCTATATTGTGAATTCCTGCATGACATGTTAAAACACCAAAACTTGTGGAAATAGTTAGTAATAAACCCTACCACTATATTTGGTGATCATATTTGACATATATTTGGCAGGAATTGACGGTCAAAAGCGGCACTTAAGGACCGTCAACATGGGCATCCTCAGGCCAGCAATGAAAAAATCAGTGAAGACCACAGCTTCGTCTTCGCAAGGGTTAGGGATAGTATCGGCACTAGGAGCACAGCCCCAACCCTCAGGAAAATACCCCTTCTCTTCATAGAACTTGATATCATTCTCGCCGACCTTAGACTTGCCAAATATGAGCGTCTTCGGCTTCTTAGTAGGATCCACTAGCTCGTCAACATTGGCCTCCACATCATCCAAAGTTTCCTCCTCACCAGCCTCTTCCTCTTCGGCGTGGTCATTGCCAAAAACATCCTCCACAGCCAGAGTTTCATTCTCTATCTGCTGAGCAAAGCGCTCAGCCTCGGCATCACTCATCTCTTCCTGAGGAGAAGATCTTCTCTGAGGCTCAGGGCTGCCTTCACCAGACATATCTGTCAACACAGCAGTTTGTTCAGTAACAAACGCTGAAGAAAAAGAACCACAAGTTAAGAACAAACAAAAACACAGCAAAAATTATTTCTGACAAGCAAAGAAGAACACAACAAAGCGCTATGAAAAGTTGCGAAGGCAATGCAGGCAGTCAAACGCGAAGAAGCTTGCGTAAGCAGTAAGCAAGCAATAGTGAAGCAAGGAAAGGTAAAAAAGGGGGGAACCCCTTTGGTCCTATTTATAGGAGGGTAAAAAACATATGACCATTACTGCGCCTCAAAAAACAAAACAGCGTCGGTGATTCAAAAATAAATAACAAAGTGCGAAGCCAAACTTAGAGCGAGAGCATTGACTCAGGTTTTACTACAACGGAGGAGGCGTTTCTCTGGAACAGGCGAAGGCAATCCTGAATTTTTGAGGACATCGGCCTGTTGAAGAAAGCCCTCGTCTGCGAGGGGCTACTGTTGGGGGATTGGCCTGCCAAGGAAAACGCCTTCACCCGTTTACTTTGCCTTTGAGCTCCGGGCAATTGCCTTCGTTACAAGTAACCGAGAGGTCATCGCCTTCGCTAAGCGATCAGGCATTATGAGACAATCCGTCGCCTTCGCTACACTGGCTTATTAATGAATGCGAAGGCAACACACTAATATTGCCAGCACATGTGTGGTTTATCTTTTTCTACAGGCTCGGGACTGGCTTAGGACAAGGGCGCAATGGCTTCACTTCTCCAGAGGAGAAGGTACCTTGTGGCCGAAGGCGCCCTAGACGGTGAAGGCACTAAAGGTCGTCAGAGGCACGGTGAAGGCAACGCGGACCGGGTCCAAACTGACTCAAAACGGAGTTGCTGGTCTACGCATTCACATTGAGACGTGTATAAGTACCCTTATGCCCCTGGATAGCCTAAGTTGTGTAGTCTAGAGGATGATGCCTGATTTCCAGGGGCATAAGTGGAATGCAAAGTATGCCTCTTGACCTCCAAGGGGACCTCTCAACAACGTGTAAAGGGCTGATTCCCGAGAATACTGTGGATGAGTAATATATTGTTGCTTGTCTCTGTTTCTCTGTCTTAGCTATTGTTTGCGCTCATTGGCTTCGCTTATAACCCAACAATAAGATTCGTGTCTTTGGTCTGCTGCTCTGGTTTTGGTTGAGAATTTAATTGAGAAAGGATTCCCAGAGTGAAGGCATGAAGCATCCCAGGCCTCACAAGCTACAACGGGAAGACTTGAAATATGAGTGCTAGCAACCTACTACTGTGTTGTGTTACAGTGGCACCCCATGGGTTTACCAACCATTGAGTGCATTGGGTGTAAACCCACCTGAATGGAGCGGGGCGGGGCGGGTAGATTAATTGAGAATATGGGTAGGGGTGGGTTAGCAGTTGGTGATTATAATCATCGGGGTGGGGTGGTGGGTACGGGAGGGTTTGGCCCATTAGCATGGCTATGTTGGAGAGTGTTTTTTTCACCGAAATCTCTATTCCTGTAAGTTAGGAAAGATATAAAAAGTCTCTTGGAGATGCTATTATCTGATCAAAGTTTTATTTTATATTATGTATCATTTTTTGGTACAAACTATCTGCATGGCATACAAGATAATGAGATACTCCCCTCCGTATTGAATTAGAAGTCGTTTTGGACAAGATTTTAGTCAAACATTGGGAACATAAATCACAAATAACTTTTAATTCGTTGAGTTTGGAAATGTGAAAACCATATGAATAGGTTTGTCTTGAAAAGTATTTTTATAAAAGTATAAATATATTATATTTTAATAAATATTTTTGAAAAAATAATAAGTCAAAGTTACATTTTGGAGACCGTGTTGTTGTCCAAAACGACTTCTATTTCAATACGGAGAGAATACGGAGAGAGTATATAATTTGGGCAAGGGGAAATAATGCCTGAAGACCAGTAAATCACTCGTACATTTATTCGGTGGGCATCTGAAGTTCTGAACTAATTGCGAACGCAAACAAATTGGCATTGTGTGTCCTCTACAGGTGCCGAATTTGTCGCGGTGTCGAGAATTGTTGCATCTAAATTCTGATTCTATCCAAGCAGGGATTATATGGATGAGCAGCGTGATGCAAAATGTTACTGGGCTAAAAATTGCAAAAGGCTACTGGCATTGCATCAGGAGCAAATATTGAGTGGGTGCTAGTAGAGCACCAGGAGCAAATAGGCACAAGTGCCAACCAATAAACATGCCCAAGAGACATCGTTGGAGAGATAAGAGCATAGATCAACCCCATGAGAGCACGGCTGGGTAGGAGGAATCAGATTTTTTTTAAAAAAAATGGTGTGGAGCCCATGTTGGGTGCTAAATTGCTATAAACTGGAGCAAATTATTCCACACTATAACACCGTGTTGATGGGTCCTAACATAGCAAAAGAACCTCCACCAAATATAAAAGTAGCCCTAAGGGTCTCACTAACGTGCTGGCTGATGCTAAAAGTCCACAAGAAGCTATATATATTCAAATGTAGAAATTCTGATTATTAGACTCTTGTTCAGAATAGAAATGCTGATTGGCGATGGAGGCATGGAGCAAGGTGCATACAAACAGATCTAATTATTAAAAAAAAATAACTAGCCACTTTCATATCAGGAATTCCGAAGAGGCAGTATGCCCAGTTTTTTAGATGGCAGGAGGAGAAATCGATAAGGAACCACTCAGAGGAACAAGTTTTTATGAGAAATCGATGAGGAACCATCGACAGGAACAAGAAACATGCTTTACGAGAAGACGGTGTTTTCCATGTAATCCCGATGGCTATACATGGACACATGGTGCGCGGGCAGCTTCCTTTTGCGGCCGGCAAACTGACCTATAAAATTACCTCACATGGCTCTCCTCAGTCCTCTCCCTATTCAAATCAAACGGTCATGGCGAGAGCGTCCTCACTGCTCCTAGGGCTTCTCGCCGTGGCGATCACCGCCGCTGCAGGTAGGATCTTCATTTCTTCAGTTCTGTGTTCTATCACATACGGATGTTGACCCTTGATTGTATGCTTGGCGGAGCAGGCTCGGTTTCGGTCTGCGACACGGCCCAGTGCGGCAAGGGCACCTGCAGCGAGGTGCCGGGGCCGATACCCTTGGTGACCACCTCCTACAGCTGCAGCTGCGACCCCGGCTGGTCCCAGCCCAGGCTCGTCGGTCTCCCCCCATTGTCCTTCGCGCCCTGCATCATCCCCGACTGTAAGTCATGAGCTTTGGGAGCGGATCCCTGCATGCTTAGGTAGGTTGATTGGTTTTGCTGCCTCTAATTTTGTCGATGTAGGCACGTTCGGCAGCGCCTGTTTCAACCTCACCGTGAGGCCGCCCAGAGGCATTCCTCTGACAGACCGTAAGTCCCAGCAAGCTTGTTGCTGATCATCCTCCAGATCGTCTCTGCTTGTCCCCGGTCAGTCACCGGTTCAGCAGCGTACAAGTCTAAATTGCTTGGTCTCCATGTCTGTCCGTGCAGCCTGCGTTAGCCTCAGCTGCGGGGCGGGAGGCGAGTGCAAGAGCGGCGCTGGCGTTGGTTACCAGTGCCAATGCCAGCCGGGCTTCAGAAATCTGCTCGACGAGACCTCCATGCCCTGCATCAGCGGCGATTGTAAGATTGTTGTCTATCCCTGCTAGCTGGAACGATAAGCCAGAAGCAAATCAGTGTATCTTTGTTGATTGTTTATACACGGCCGGTTCTCACTAGAAGGGTGTATATATAATTATATATTCAGGCACGTTTGGTCAAGACTGCGCCAAGCTGGGGTTGACAAACCCTCCGGGATCACCTGCTCCGGCCCCGGTCGAAAGTGATCTTCTGTACTAGCATGGAAATATGCAGGTATAACTTCTGGTTCATTCTTTTTTTTAGAATATGTTTAGTGCATATTTTATTAGGAAAAAAAGGAAATTGATTGTTAATTGCTGTAGGTGTACACATGTACGCACTCTCTGCAGGCTCCACAGTCATGTGCTGCATGCGACCGTGGCATATATATGCTACCGGTTCCAGCTGAACTGAGATTTAATTTGGAGCGTGACGACAGAGCTATACCCGAAGATTCAGAACCAATATATTTCATATACCTGTACCCAATTCATCCAAAAGGGTACCTACTATTATGATTCCATAAGAAGAAGTTGGAAACATGTAATCAAAAAACTGCTAGGTAGTAGCACTAATTTATTTTAACTATGATTCCCCACGCGTTGCTGCGGGATTTGAGAGAGCTTTTGCAGCTACTTTGTCCCTAAAATAAATTAGTGATAGTATTTGTACCGTATTATAACAGAACAATGTATGATAAAAACAGTATGTAAAGACCTAATAGGAAGGGAATTATAAGAAAAAAGGTACCTCCTGGCAGCAAGAGCAGAGCTCCATTGCGTGCAAGTGTTCCTGTACTGGTCACGACCATGGCCAGCACCAAAGGGCAACAGGATAGCTTCTCGCCGGTGTTCCATCGGAGGAGAAGACTCAACAATTGTGACGGCGGCATTGCAACATGTGTATGAGAATGTCAGGAAGGTTAGTGGTTGGCGAGTGAAAACGATGAGATGCTGGAGTCCTCACTAACTCATTTATATAGGGGGAGAGAAGCAGCTGAAGGGCCATGCAAGGAGATAATGTTAAATCCACTAAGAGTGATGGTTCCTATCTCTAATAGTTGGAATTGAAGGAGAGAGACAGTGGAAGCTTGGTAGTGGCACTGATCATTATGGTTCATGCTAGTGTAGGATGAGGGGGATGATACATGGACGGATGGATTTCAGAGGACAGCGATGATCTGACAGTAAGGAAAATAGAAGTGACGTGGCTTAACGTGGTCACAGAGAAATCAGTGTAAATGACTCTTAGTGGAGTGCATCTATATATAGGTTATATAGATAACGGCCACGGTTCTTGTGAAATAACCACGGAATAAACTGAAGGTGTAGCTCATGTCCAATACTGTTTTAATCATCGGATATTCGTTTTGCCCAATAAGTAGAAACACAAATAAGGGGGAACCACTTACCTTGGGGTGGCTTCGAAAAAAACTGAGCTTGGGGGTGGTTCATAGCCATTGGTCATTACATCCTGCCATCCTGGAATAGCTGCCTCATGGATAGTTGAGGACCGGTACACATAAAGCAGGATAAAGGACCAAAATAGCGACTGGAGGGCTGAAGTCTTCAAAAGTTCTCTCCACGAATAAGGCCTATGCCCCAATTTCGACCAACACCATTTCTTCTAGCAAACTCAAACCATAGCTATGGAAACATAGCGAAAGCTCACATGGGAAGCCCGAGAAGAAATCACCACCTTTAGGACAAAACCGGAACGCAAATCTGGAGGGGAATATTCCAAACCAAAACTTCGTATTTTGGAAATTGGGACTTCGGTTTCTCTGGCCAGCCTATATGAGCTCCAAAATAATTGCAAAAATATATCAAACAAACTCCAAAAATCACGAAATTTGAACCATTGCTTTTGCTAAGCCATCATGAGAGCAAGTTGCAAAAACCGGAA
This sequence comes from Alloteropsis semialata, assembly GCA_004135705.1. NCBI lineage: Eukaryota > Viridiplantae > Streptophyta > Magnoliopsida > Poales > Poaceae > Alloteropsis > Alloteropsis semialata. Next base: position 36,970,673 of record CM014278.1, read on the forward strand.
CTTCCAGTTTTGAAAATCGGAAATTCTTGTTTTTCCAGCCTGAGCAAGATCTAGGATAAAAGGAAAACTTAATCAAATGGGCTCCAAAGTTTGTCAAATTTTAGCCATAGCTTCGTAAGGACTTGATGAATCTTTGTCCAAAAGATCTCCTTGAAATAAAGATCAAGACTTCACCTCCAATTTCACAATTTTGACCAAGAACACAATAGGATTTGCTAGGGAGTCAACCTAGATGCTCTTGCACATATCCAAGAACCAAGCTCCCCCAAAATCATTCTGAAAAACTCACTAGCTCGATTGAAAACCATATGTGGTTATCAATTCATCAAAATTCAACTTAGCTTGTTCAGCAGTACATAGGTACTATTTATACTAGGAATAGCCCTGCTAGATGAGTTGAGATAGGTGTGTACTGAAGGCTCCACATTGGAAAGTGGAAAGCCAACAGGTGAACCATTTACAATGTGTCCTTCAGTTCTCGCACATCTCCTAGCCTTCTACGCAGTCTTCAGTAAATTAACCATAGTTCTTTATGGGAAGTCAAAATGTTGCTCTGTTTGTGGTCTTGGAAAGTAGACTTGATAATAAGCTTTCCAACTATGTATCATATGCACCCTAAAATGTGGCAGGTTGGTACATGTATGAGAAGTTGAGGCACATAAGTCTTCTTAGTTTGGGCAGCAGTCTTGGTGTTCTTCGTGTAACTCTTTGCATTCTTCATGTACCCAACAGAGTAGTTTCATGTGTAAACCTGAGTAAAAATAGGGTACACGACTTAGACAGTATATAATTCTCATCGTTATTAAAATCACTACGACAGAAACTCACATTGGTGGGAGGACGTTAGTGCCGGTCTCTCTGGAGCCGGCACTAACATGTTCGGAGGCAACATTTAGTGCCGGCTGGGAAGGAACGTGCCTGCGGAGACACGTTAGTGCCGGTCGGGGGCTGCAGCCGGCACTAAACGACGTCATTTAGTGCCGGCTGGTGTTATTAGCCGGCACCAAAGTGGCGCGCCCATTTAGTGCCGGCTGGTGTTATTAGCCGGCACTAAATGACGTCGTTTAGTGCCGGCTGCAGCCCCCGACCGGCACTAACGTGTCTCCCGCGGGTTACTTCAAAAGGAAAATATCTTCCACCTCTATCACATCTGATGCATAGGTGGGATGGCAAAGGAAGCGACGCGCGAGGCTAGAGGTCGTGGGTTCGAATCCTCGCGGCCGCGTACGCGCGTTTACGCGCGAAAAATTTGCCTGCCTCGTGACTGGCTCGTGTGCGGGCCTCCGGGTGCGCGCGATTTTTTTTTTGGTGATGTGCGCACGTTAGTGCCGGTCACCCGTGACCGGCACTAACGTGTGGCACGTTAGTGCCGGACAATCAGTGCCGGCTGTGCTGACCGGCACTAACGTGCCACACAGCCGGCACTGATAAGAGATTCTGTCGTAGTGAATGTAACCAAGAGAGGAAAGCATTCAACTCTTGTTGGAGTTTCTTAGCACAAGTACGGATAATTGGTCCTTCGTAAGTGTGTTTGTGCGTGTATCCGATGCTTGGTTGCGTGCAGCTGATTTTGTACTTGTTTCTTAATGTGTAAACGAAGTTGGATTTGGTGTAACCCATTGCATAATTGGTGGAGTAGCTGTTGTTGCTATAGGTGTAACTGGTGTAACCAATGCATCTGATGAAACCAAGCGTGCTAGGATACATATGGCTGGGATGTCCACATCATCCATGAAAATGAGTCGTCCTCGACTCTTCCGGTCCATGGAAGGAGATAGATCGGCAACATTAAAGGTTGTACTCATGCCATAGGTACTTGGAAGATCAATCTCATAAGTATTATCATTGATCTTTTGAAACAATTGGAAAGATCCATCGGCTTGTGCTGCAGCATGCACTTGTGTTGCTCAGGAAAACATTCCTTGTTGCGTAAGTGCACCCAAACCAAGTCTTCTCTTTCAAACACCATCTTCTTGCGACCCTTGTTGGCACACTTCTCATACATCTCGGTCATCTTCTCTATGTTTGTCCTTGCACGATCATGAGGCCTCTTGACAAATTCAGCACGCTTGCCATCAAAGTTCACGAAAGGTATCCAAAGCTTAATCACGCTTTAGAGAGATTTTACATTATAATGGTTTCATTTGTTGCTATAGATGATACCTTGTGTAGTACCCTACAATATGGGTCAAAGTTTAATTTTGGAGGCGAGACCAAAGTGAGAAGACACCTTATTTTTTCCATAATACTTCATTACAAGTATATGTTGTCTACTACTCTCTCCATTATAGAATATCCATTTATGCCTAGTTGAGACAAATTGGACCCAGCTGGTGTTTGAATTGCTCATGTGCTGTTTTTAAATGTCCGCTTAACTGTTGGTGCAAGTACTATCTAAACATCTTTTATTTTTTATTTATCGTAGTTATCTGGAACATCATGCACTCTCTAGTCTTTACTAGCTACACGGCGGATGCATCTCTGTCCCACCGCCCTGATCGCGCTGGCAGCACCTCTGTCTTCACGAGATGCCGCTCTCTCATCTCATCACCTCCTTTGCGGCCTCGATTAGCTCTTTATCCCACGTCTTCTCTCGCATTTTTTTTTTTGTGTCATAACAAATCAAACCAAATATCCAACAAGAGGTTCCATTGAATGAATAACGGACCCATGGATCCTAAGAAGCCTCAAATAGAGGCTAGTGGACAGGTCCAAAAAGGGTCCCAAAAGGGCTATTGGCCGACCGTTGTTGAAGAATATGTCTTCAGACGTGAACACACTGAAAACTGATAGGAGAGCTTGAAACTTTTAATGCAGAAGGAAATGATCAAACCTGCCACAAGGTCGAGTCCCAAACGTGAACACACTGAAAACTGATAGGAGTGCGCTTGAAAATTTTAATGCAGCAGGAAATGATCAAACTTGACATATGAGTGTGAAGAATTTTTTTTGACATGTGCTTTAAATCCGGATACTTTGCTATCAATTCGGTGGATCCTATGTAAGATTAAACCACAACAATGTTATTGAAATAATCTTGGTCCAACATAAATATGGCCCAATCACCCTTATTCCATATTATCAGACACTCCACGTGCGTGCAAGGTACTGCACAGAGGCACGCCGCACGCATACACCCAGACAAAGCAGCAACAAGCAGCACATATACATAGACGATGTTTGCATCCAACGATCATCTGGGCTTGGATTTATTCGTTCCTGTTGACACTCAAAAATGGCAAATCTTGCTGATATGGCAAAATACACCGGTCTGACCGACCTAGTCAACCGGTCTGACCGGTCAATGGTTCTGTAGCCTATCTGGCAGTGCAGACCGGTCAGGTTAATGTTCGACTTCACCATTGGATAGCTCTCGTCGAGAAGATCAAGATTCATATATAGAACGTCTAATTTGGAGTTCGGATGAGCGAGATATGGCTTCGAGAATTTCTGCAACCCAGGCGGACTGGTCAGACCGGTGCCCCTGACCGGTCAGACCGGTCAAGGTCAGGATGTTGCGGTGCTGATGCTTGGAGGACCGTAATGTCTCTGGAATGACCGATTGTTGCGGTGCTAGAAGTCCTGGAGGACCGCAAGAATTGGTGCAAGAAGCGGAAGATGACATGCTCTCTGGAATGACAGGATGTTGCGGTGCTTGAAGACTTGGAGGACCGCAATAGTCGGTGGAGGAGCAAGACAAACAAAAAGGGGAAGTTTGGCACCCTGACCGGTCTGACCGGTGTGGGGGACCGGTCAGACCGGTGACCCGTTTTGTAATCCGACTAGGACTCTAAAATAGGATTCCGAGGTTGTAACGAGTTGTAACTTGGTTTCCTTGCGGGACAAGACCTACCCTCCCTATAAATATAAGGGGATTCGGCCGATTGAACACACACAATCGAATCAAACAACAATGCATCTACTTTTTATCCTCTAAACCCTAAATCTCTCTTCCAACCTCTCCATGCTGTTCGTCTACTGATCTCCGCGATCAAGATGGCGTCCTAAGCTTGCTGGTCAACCTAGGGCACGTCCGCCGACGTCCACGCCCTGACGGGGTCCCTCCCGAGAGCTTCGACGGCCTTTGCTAGTTTGCTCGTAAACTAGTCGTTCTTCGCTACGTAAGTGCGTTGGTTATCTCTTTGCTGGTTTGCTCGTAAACCTCGCCGTTCTTCACCACGTAAGCGTGATAGTTATCCTCTCAAAACGATCGATCCGGCAAAACCCTAGGCACCGGTCTAACCTTTGTCCCTGACCGGTCTGACCTTTGTCCCTGACCGGTCTGACCTTTGTCTCTGACCGGTCTGACCGGTCAAGGCAGCATCCGCCGTTCGGTCCGTTTGCGACCCGCGCGATCTAGCGCTCTCGTGTGTTGACCGTATTTTGCGTCAACATATTTTTGGCGACTCCGCTGGGGAAGAATATTCTGGTTATTCAAACAACCGAATTTTTCTGACCTGGCCATATGCTTAATTGATCTACTATTCTTGATTCGCCATTATAGTTGGATCTGGTCCTTTTAGATCGATTGCATCTATACTTGCAACTTTGCATCAGGCTGCTCAAGCCGTTTGCATTGTGTTTTGCTTGCTCTTGCATATTGAAGATCAAAAGAGAAGCGAAGTTTCGTTATTGATTGCTCAAGTTATCAAGAACAATTGGATTTATTGGTCACAAGACTTGAAGCATCAAGACATATATGGCGGGCTATCCATACACTCCGCAACAATATTACTACAATAAGCCCGAAGTACAAGTTGCAAATATGTTAGGTTTTTCTAATAATTATTTTGCAAGTACCACAAATCCTCATGTTGATGTTGCTAGATATGATACTAGTAGGCATATTGCATCGGCTAGTCATTGTTCAGATAATGCTTTCAATTATGTAAATTATAATTCTGAATGTTACATGCAAAAGCCATTGTCAAATAATATGCATACTTCAGATTTTAATGTTACTAGCAACATGCAACATTATTCACATACACCGGCAGCGGAACAAGTTCAAATGCCGGTTAATAATTATCAAGGCCAAACTAACATTGCGAGTTCGGCCAATTTTTATGAAGCACCATGTCTTAATAATTCTAGTAATATTCAGCAAGGTGTTTCATCTTTTAATTCATCGGCTACAAATCCACAATATGGGATTACACCACAAAACATGCCGGTAAATGAGAAAGTTGGACATGCTAATTCTAGCTATCCGGCCAGCTATTCTCAACCATTGTATGCTGCACAACGTATTAATAAAGTGGAGGTTGCATCGATAAATTCAGCACCATATGCAAATGCTAATAATCATAATTTGGCCCCAAGTGTTATTCATAACCAAAGCCAAATTAATGAAAATTCAGCAAGCGTGCATTTATTTCCACATGTGCAAAAGCATGCAATAATTGCAAAATTGGAAAGTACTGTCTTTGAAACCAAAGCATCCGATTTTCTAGATGAAGAAGTCAGATACGAGGACCTCTCTGAGGAGTATCGTCAGGAATTGGATATGCTTCTTAGACAATCCAGACAGAAATACTTTTCTCAATGGGTGATCAATAAGAGAAAGAAGAACGATTCAAATTTGAGCAATAGTTCAGATATTACAGCGACCGAACGATTTGAATCTGTTCAACCAAAAGAAACAAGTTTGGCTGTACAAAATCAAGTTAAACATAAGAAAAAGGCCATACTTGATTTTTCTAAAGCCGAAGGTGTCGTGCAGTTTTCTAGTGATTATCACATCATTGAACGACAAGTTCTGGCTGAGAAAAGTTTAATACATCAAACTGTTGAAGATCATGACAAAAGAAATAAGGAGAAGGCATTGGCATGTCAACGCAAGGTAGTTTCCAGCATCCCTGGAAGAACCGGTCAGACCGGTCCTATTAACCGGTCTGACCGGTCCGAGGAGAATATGGCTGTGGGCTGCCATCTAGAGGAGAAGCATGATATCATCCACATCAAGGTTCCTCGCCTCTCCAACATATTTGATAAGGTATGCTTTGCAAGTAATTCCCAATCAGATTCTGTATCTTCAGTTAATAATTCTAAAAGATCGATTGAGGATGGTAATTTACTTGCTAGCAATAGTATGCCTTTAGATTCTATCGGTCAATGCATTGTGAAGATTAGAAAGGCTGATCATAAAAATACTTTAGCATTTAAATTTTCCACATCATCATTGCCAAAGTTTTTGTCTTCATGGTTTGCTTGTGGTCATTCTGGATTGAAAAACAAGAAACCAAAGTTGATAAATGTTGTGAAGCCCGATGATAATATAGTGATTAATTCCAAAACATCGGGTAAGGGAAGCGCAAGTAAAGGTATAGCCGAATGGATTGATGATAAATCTGAACCGTTCGTTTGCTTAGCCTTGAAACCGTCTCCACAAAAGAATCAACTAAAGAAGACAAAGTACACCTTTGATTTGACTTTGTGTGATGACTTATTTGATATCTTGCTTGAGCATAATTTTATTAAGTTATTTGATCACAAAGTCATACCATCACTTCTGGAACTAAAAGAGCAAGAATATTGTAAGTGGCATAATTCATTTGGTCATAACACTAGCCATTGCAATATTTTTCGCCAAGTCATCCAATCGGCCATTAATGCAGGACGATTGAGATTTGCTGAAATTTCAGAAGATGACCAGTTGACTCCAATTGGTTTTGATGGCAAGGGATCATCGGATCGGTTAGCATCAGCCGATTCATACAAAGATCCAATAGAAGTTGATAAAGTGGAAAATTCAATGCCCTCAAGTGATAATGAGGATATCGTTCATGATTTGCATATTCCTAAGAACGATGAGCCTACAAAAATCCCAGAAGTCGCCGGGGGGCAAGCGAATATTTTTGAATCGGAACAAGAGCCGATTGGTCCTGCTAAGCTGACCAGACAGGTTACACCGGTCAAACCGGTTATGCAGACCGGTCAGATCAGTCCTGGTCAGAAGCATCCAACAAATCTGGAACCTGAGTGTTCTGTAGCGCAAGGAGTTAAAGACCGTGTCAAGCACAATGGTAAAAAGCCGAAGCTCACTTTTGATGAACTTCTGGTTAAATACCAAAAAGAAAATGAGGCCAAATGTGCTAATCGGTCAAATGATATTAAATCATCAAGATCATCTCCTAAACGTAGTTCTGGGAATCAGAATTGGCAAAGAAAAAACTCTTATTCAGCAGCATCATATTCTCCTTTTGAATCGTCAATGCCAATTCCATATACTCCATATCCCATTTGTTTTAATCCTTACTCATCATGGGAGTGGAATAATCCTTGGGCACATACTCCTTCATATTTTAGACCATATCATGTAGAGTATACAGCTCCAAGAGAACCTTCATATACGAGACAACCATATGTTGAAAATGACCGTTTTGAGCAAAAGATCGGTCTAGAGTTCAAGACAAGAAAAGGGTTGTCAAGCAAGTGTATCGAGTAAAAAGGGATGGTCGCAAAGATAAAAGTTTAGATCTGAATATAGTTGATGAAAAGCCAACTGAAGTGTTGAAAACTTCGGCTATTGATGACAAAGAAAAGCAAAAATCAGCTATTGATCCTTCAAGTGCCAAATCTGAACTAAATGAGTTGAGAGCGCCAAAAATTAAGAAGAGGGTGCTGCTGTCCAGAACTGAAGCAAAGCAAAACCATTCACTTGGTTTATCAAATTGGCAGAGGAAGAAGTTCCAAAAACTTAGTGCTCAAGAGCTGAGAAAAATGGGCATGGCATGGGTTCCTAAAGTAAGCATTCAAACTCAAGACAAGGGTGATGTTCAAGCAAAAGGTGCAACAAAGTTAACGGAGAAGAAAAGGCATGAGAGAAGATTTTCAAAACTGAGGTTTGCACCAAATCATCAGAATTATTGGGATTTACATCATCCATTTGCTTTACAAATACCATATATGCCTGTATCTTGGAATTCGTCCTTAGATATATTTGGTTATCCCTCGTGTTCTTATTTTGATCCTTTGATGCTATATGGGTCTTTATATCATGGAGGGTTCTCACCAAATATCTAAGCATATTAATTAAATAGGTATTGCTCTTGATCATTATAAAGCCGAAATATTTAGTTTCTAGAGATGGTTTTAGTTTCTACATTTATAAATCTCTCTATACTTTATTTCGGTTGAGCATACTATTATGGATGAATTCACTACGGGTGATATTACATTATCGTCCTTGGCAACACATATGGCCGATAAATGTCTTTGACTATCGTCCTAAAGCAATAGTCTCCCGATGAGAGATTATTCATTGACTTCAATGTTCGGGGGGCAAGATATCAGCAAAACCAAATATGTTTGTATTAGCCATCGTCCCTGTATAATTTTGGTTCAGATGAATGTTTCTTGGTACGCAAGCTTTACCAAGAAACAGTGAGGCATATGTTGACACTTAAAAATGGCAAATCTTGCTGATATGGCAAAATACACCAGTCTGACCGACCTAATCAACCGGTCTGACCGGTCAATGGTTCTGTAGCCTATCTGGCAGTGCAGACCGGTCACTCCACCGGTCAGACCGGTCAGGTTAATGTTCTTCAAATGCAGATTAGACTTCACCATTGGATAGCTCTCGTCGAGAAGATCAAGATTCATATATAGAACGTCCAATTTGGAGTTCGGATGAGCGAGATATGGCTTCGGGAATTCCTGCAACCCAGGCGGACCGGTCAGACCGGTGCCCCTGACCGGTCAGACCGGTCAAGGTCAGGATGTTGCGGTGCTGATGCTTGGAGGACCGTAACGTCTCTGGAATGACCGATTGTTGCGGTGCTAGAAGTCCTGGAGGACCGCAAGAATTGGTGCAAGAAGCGGAAGATGACATGCTCTCTGGAATGACAGGATGTTGCGGTGCTTGAAGACTTGGAGGACCGCAATAGTCGGTGGAGGAGCAAGACAAACAAAAAGGGGAAGTTTGGCACCCTGACCGGTCTGACCGGTGTGGGGGACCGGTCAGACCGGTGACCCGTTTTTGTAATCCGATTAGGACTCTAAAAATAGGATTCTGAGGTTGTAACGAGTTGTAACTTGGTTTCCTTACGGGACAAGACCTACCCTCCTTATAAATATAAGGGATTCGGCCGATTGAGCGCATCCCAATCGAATCAAACAAACATGCATCTACTTTATATCTTCTAAACCCTAAATCCCTTTTCCAACCTCTCCATGCTGTTCGTCTACTGATCTCCGCGATCAAGATGGCGTCCTAAGCTTGCTGGTCAACCTAGGGCACGTCCGCCAACGTCCACGCCCTGACGGGGTCCCTCCCGGGCGAGAGCTTCGACGGCCTTTGCTAGTTTGCTCGTAAACTAGTCGTTCTTCGCTACATAAGTGCGTTGGTTATCTCTTTGCTGGTTTGCTCGTAAACCTCGCCGTCGTTCACCACGTAAGCGTGATAGTTATCCTCTCAAAACGATCGATCCGGCGAAACCCTAGGGCACCGGTCTGACCTTTGTCCCTGACCGGTCTGACCTTTGCCCCTGACCGGTCTGACCGGTCAAGGCAGCTTCCCTGCCATTCGGTCCGTTTGCGACCCGCGCGATCTAGCGCTATCGTGTGTTGACCGTATTTTGCGTCAACAGTTCCCGATCTAGCCGACCACCGGGATCTGCACGACGAGACCGTTGAGGTCAATGTAGATGCGGACACGCGACGTCTTGAACTCCGGCGTCAGGGGAGCTCCCGGCGGGAGCACCTGGACCTCGACATCGGGCCTGTCTTCCACTATCTTGGCTGCCGCCGGCGTGGCCGCGGTGCCCAGCAGCTCCGGCCAAGCCCACTTGCCTGGAACGGCTTTGCTCATCTCCATTCTTGGTAATTAACGTTAACACAGCAGGGAGTTTTACCCAGGTGTCTAATTTCTAGCCTGGAGCACGTGAACAACTTCGATTCTTTGTGAATGCGAGATACTTCCGTATTTATAGGTACGAGTATCACGGATGGTAACTGAATATGGGACGGGCATGACGCGCAACCATGATCGACGCATGACATTGCTAGGATCGTTGGATATTGTCACATATATATACATGTACACTTTGTTTGATCAGTTCAATTTCTTGTTTGTCCTTACGTTAATGGAGATACTCGGGTTGGCCATGCGTAGTCCCAAATTAAGATATGCAGTTGCATTTGCATTCGTCAGCAATGTCTTGTAACTACTATATGAATACCTACAACAGCCTCAAAAACATAATTTTTTGCGAGGGATCAAAATACACAAATCATAAGAATTGTTTCAGCATTTCTTTAACTAATAGAGATTAGGCAAAATTAGATTGTGTGAAGAAGAAATAAAAGGCATCACTATAGTCTTAAGGATCTAAAACTGAATATGAAAATGTATTTATATAGTTGGTCATTCATATTTACAATCCAACTATATAAACTGAATATTTTTATCAACAGTACAATACAAGAACTGACTTTATAAATGGCATTATAACAGCTAGCTAGTTACACTATGCATGCCAGAAACGAGCTTTGGTGACACAGGCAGGTGGCCTTTTGGTGACGCTGGTGGCTCACGTCGTCTATGTTTCGACATAGGCGACCGAAAAATCAATCCCACAACCGTTTGTTGCCACACACCCTATCCGCAGCTGCTCAAAAACACGTCAAGATTCGTGTTCCCGCAGCAGCGTGTCGACCGCTGGCTTGCCGCCCCCGCCCACGAGAAATTGGCTCCCTTCTCGCCTGCGCCCTTCTTTATTCTTCCATGTGCTCCGACAGAGCTCGTGAATGAAGAGGCCACAACTGATGGAATGGAATCAGGTGGAAGTGGAGAGTCACAGGTGTGGCTGGAACTCGATTTCTCGCGAGAAACGGCACGCTGCTCGCAGTCGCGCACATGGACTGCGGTAGTTGACTGGCACGAATCCTAAAGTAATAGAAGCCACGTGATAGTGTGAGTGGCAACACACGGTTGTGGAAAAACCGGGTTGCCCTCTCACTCATGCGTCGACGAACCGAGGAGGAAGAAGAACAGTGAATTTGGGCGATGGACGCCGCGACGACTTAATCGCCTGTATCTTGGCTGGATTGATATGCGAATGGAACCGATGCCCATCCCCGAGGAGCACCGGGCTACAAATAGGCCGGGGTCACCGTGGAGCTCGCCTCCACGCCCGCCATTCTCGCCATGACCCGCAGGACCCGCTCGATGCTGTCGTGATCCACTCGCTCACCGATCGACGCGGCTTCCTCCGCACGGGCCGGCGCCACGCACACGGCACCCCTAACTAACACCGACCGAGTCCATCGCCGCATGCTTATGCTCACGAGCTCCACTCGGTCGTTCGGAACGTGATGCGATGCATACCGTACCCGCCATGGCCG
>CM014278.1:36989358-37006506 GCA_004135705.1 Alloteropsis semialata
AGGCGGACAAGTTCGAGTGGACCCCTGAGGCTAGCAAGGCCCTGGCCGACCTCAAGGAGTTCCTAGTTACACCCCGGTACTTACGGGTCCGACCCCCTGGGGAAGAGATACTGCTTTACATCTCGGCTACTACTCATGTAGTCAGCACGGCCCTGGTCATCGAGCGACCAGAAGAAGGCCACCCATACAAGGTCCAGCGCCCTGTATATTTCATCAGCAAGATATTCAGCGAGTCCAAAGTCCGGTACCCCCATCCTCAGAAGCTGTTCTACATGCTCCTGATCACCGCCAGGAAGCTACGCCACTACTTCCAGGCCCACGTCATTCGAGTCATCTCGAACTTCCCCCTTGGAGCCATCCTCCACAACAGGGATGCCAACGGCCGCGTAGTCAAATGGTCCGTTGAACTCGGCGAGCATACCATCAACTTCGAGCCACGAGAGGCCATCAAGTCCCAGATACTGGCCGACTTCGTGGCCGAGTGGACGGAGATCCAGACGCCGACCCCCGCGGAACGGCCGGAGCACTGGAAGATATACTTCGATGGCGCCCTCAACCTTGAGAGAGCCGGCGCAGGAGTGCTGTTCATCTCCCCATAGGGGCAGCACCTAAAATACGTTCTCCAGATACACTACCAGGCCGCCAACAATGGGGCCGAGTACGAAGCTCTTATCCACGGTCTCCGGATCGCAGTTTCACTCGGCATCAAGCAATTGATGTGCTATGGTGACTCCAAGCTAGTATTCGAACAAGTCAACAAGAATTGGGACACGACCAAGGAAACCATGAGCGCATACTGCGCAGAGCTACGCAAACTCAAGGCTCACTTCTATGGGCTTGAGTTCCATTATGTCCTCCGAGAGGACAACATCGCCACTGATGTCCTATCCAAGTTAGGGTCCACCAGAGCCCAGGTGCCAGTTGGCGTCTCCATTCAAGACCTGCGCACCCCGTCCATCAAGATGCTTGAGGACGGCGGCCCCGTGCCCAACTTGTAGCCGCCCCCGGGTTGCCCGCCGACCAACGATGTTCTCGTGGTGGAAGCAGACTGGCGCTCCCCCTTCATTGCTTTCCTCACAGAGAACTGGTCACCGGATACGAAGGAAGAGATCGAGAAGCTGACTCGGCGAGCGACAAATTACGTCGCCATCGGTGACGCCTTGTATAGAAAGGCCGCCTGCACTGGCATACTCATAAAGTGTGTCCTCCGTGATGAAGGTATCAGCCTCCTACATGACATCCACTCGGGCACCTGCAGCAACCATGCTGCTGCAGGGACCCTAGTCGGCAAAGCTTACAGAGCAGGGTTCTACTAGCCAACAGCCCTGTTCGATGCAAAAGAGTTGGTACGCTGCTGCACCGGCTGCTAGTTCTTCCAGAAGCAGAAGCACCTGCCGGCTCAGGCGCTTCGAACCATCCCCCCATCTTGGCCATTCACCATATGGGGACTCAACAACGTTGGGCCCTTCAAAACCGCTCCGGGCGGATTCAAGCACCTCTTGGTGGCAGTCGACAAGTTCACCAAGTGGATCGAGTACAATGTTGTGACTGACACCAAGTCGGCCACAGGTGCCAAGTTCATCGCGGAGCTCACCCACCGGTTCGGCGTCCCAAACCGCATCGTGACCGACCTCGGATCCGAGTTCACGGGACACGAGTTCTGGGATTTCTGCCAGGACAACTGCATCGACGTCTACTACTCCTCCACGGCGCACCCCAGGTGTAATGGCCAGGTTGAGCGGGCTAATGGCATGGTCCAGGACTCGCTCAAGAAAGCCATGTACGATGGACTCAACAAGCACGCCGGCCGGTGGGCCAAAGAAGTACCCCATGTCATATGGGGCCTCCGGGCGCAGAAAAGCAGAGCAACGGGATATACTCCGTTCTTCCTGGTGTACGGCTCCGAAGCCGTCCTCCCAGCCGACGTCGTCCATGGTGCTCCGTGCATCCAGCACTATGAGGAAGGTGAAGCAGAAATCGGCTGCCAGGTCGACATGGACTGCCTAGAAGAACACCGACTTGCTGCGCTGGTCTGGTATGCCAGACACGAACAGCAAGTACAGCGGTATCACGACAAGAACGTCCGGGAATGCTCCCTTAACGTTGGCGACTTGGCCCTGCACCGAGTCATGTCCACCAAGGACAAGCACAAGCCCTCAGCTCCCTGGGAGGGTCCTTTCATCGTCAAGGAAGTCGTCTCGCCAGGAACGTACAACCTCCAGTGGGCCAACGGTGACCCCATCCCAAACGTGTGGAACATCGAGCACCTCGTCAAGTTCTATCCGTAGAAATTGAAAAAGCTATGTATCCCTTGTTTCATATTAATGAAAATGTCTTCGCCTTACTATATGGCCTGTTGTTGTTTCCTCGCATCCATGCTGATGCTCGGGGACTGGGTCCGACCCAGGCAACGTTTTATCCATCACGACAATTGGGGGAGTACCCGCTTACTCCGACTTCTGAGTCCTTGCCCAACCCCATGTTCCCCCCGGTGACAACTAAGCTAATCCGGCTGGTCCGAGTCCCCAACTGTGAAACCCTGAGCTCCGTGCTCAACCCGCGCGCCCCCTACACCTAAGCCTCCCCGCTGAGCAGTGTAGTTTGGGTAAGCCGTCCTCTCCATGAGCAGTGGTCAGCGGGTCAAAAAGGGTGCTTAAACGGTACAAGGCAGTGGCCAGTCGGGTGACGCAAAGTCCTATTCGGTAGGGAAAAGGGTCCAACAAAACACCAATGCACATCCATGCTTCAATTCAACTCGGAACTTTATGCATATATGTATACTACAGAGTTTACATCTATAGTTGTTTTTATAGGCCGAGCTCTCTCGCTACAGCCTCCGCCAGAGGGGCACATTCCTCCACCAGCTCGTCGAACCGCTCATCGGACATGTCCTCCGGAAGGCCGCCGGCGATTGGAGCAAGCTCCTGCGCTGGGAAGTGTACCCGGAGCAGCGCCAAGATCCGGCTCCCGAAGCCGACTGCAGTTTCCTGCATCAACTGGGCGGCACGGTTAGGACCGGCCCTGAGCCGTTGGACCAGGGTCAATGTCACCGGGACTGACTCGGCAGGCACCAACGAATTGGCGTTGAACTCGGCCGCATGCTTCAGCTCCATCAGCTCGGTCCGAAGCCCTGCAAAGATATCCACATAAGCACTCCGGCTTGCTCAATTTACAAAAGAATCGCCTGCAGATTATTACCGTGCAACGCCTGGTCATGCTGATCCTTCAGCAGCTGATTGCCTTCCGCCAGGTGCTCGGACTCAACCGTCAGGCACAGGTTGGCCGCCTTGAGCGTCTGCACCTCTTTCTCGAGCTTCTGCTTGGCCCTGGCCAGCTCGTCCATCCTCCCCTGGAGGGCGTCCTCCTTCTTCTTCGCCTCTGCAAAGGAAAACCCAAGGGTATAGGTTACTCGGACTTAAGCATACCCAGGTGAAGCACAAGAACTTACCCTCCAATAGGACACTCATGTCCTTCATGAGCTCCTCGTTGGTCTTTACGACGTCCATGAGCTCCTGATCCTTCTTCATCAGGAACTCCTTGGCGGCCTCAGCCTTACGGACCCACTCCGTGTGGATCTGCGCCAAGGTCCGGCGGATCTTCCAGGGCCAGCCGCCTGAAGTCAAGGTCCTTCACGGCCCACGCTGTGAAACTCTGCCAGACAAGACATTGGGCACGTGGTCAGTCCATGCCCCATAAACAATGACAAAGCCCCAGGAAACCATACCTGAACAACGCGGCCCAGGACGCCGTCTACATTTTGCAGCTTCCAGAGCTCACTTTCCTGGTCCGCGATGTCGAGCTCCATCCGCAGCTCCAGAGTCAACTCTGACGCCTTAGGCCCGGCCCCGCGCTTGGTTGCAATCGTCACCACCCGGGGCGGCACGACAATGCCAGCCCCGGCGTCCAGCTGCTCCTCGAGGAGCTGGTCATCGTCATCTTCAAGTGATGGAGGGTCGTAGGATGGCCCCTCCACCCCTGCAGGGTGCTCTGGGTCCCTCTCCGTGATGATGGCCTTGAGCACATCGGCCTGCCGGTCATCTACCAGGGAGCTCGTCCCCAGGGTAAGCCACGGTGGGCTCGGGGGACGCGGCTGCTCCGGCATGCTCGCCGAATCCTGCTCCGGCAGGCTTGACCGCGCCAGACTCCACCCTAGCCTCTATGATGGCCGGCTGGCTTGGCGGCGCCTTCCCACCAGCCCCTGGGCGTGCTAGGACGCCGGCGCCATCTCCTTGGCTCCCGAGCCTACAACAATCCGTCAGCATTTAGAAATCTACAAGCTCATGGAATGAGTTAAAGAACATCAACGTGACTTACCCGATCTTGCGCGGACGCTTGAACTCGATCCGCTTCAATAACAGCGGTGGCGTTAGGCTGGGCAGAAGGGTCGAATCCGATTGCAGCTCCGGCTGGGCGAAGATACTCCCCTGGCCCCCCGCACTCTCCCGCGCAGGCTGCTCGGATTCAAGCCCTAAGGGAGACCCCTCCGCGCCACCCGCCGCCCCGCTCGTCAGGGACGACGCCTTCCTCTTCCGCTTCTCCTCGGCCTCAGCCCGAGCAGCGTACCCCACCTTTGGGGGTGGCTTGGGGGACGTCCCAACCCACCAGCAGGCGCCTGGGCCACCGGCTCGTCCTCTGACTCCTCCTGGGGAGCCGAGATGAAGTCGGCCACCTCCCAATCGGCCTGCCCCTCGTCCACGACACGAGGGGCCCGGGATGCCTCCTCCACCGACATCAGCTTCTCCATTCGGACATCGCCCTCGGGCAGGGGAGCCGGGCGGTAGTATTTTACCGCTCGCTTCTGCAAGCCAGTCAAACTACAACATGTCAGAAAGACGACAGTTAAGCAAAGTCCAATGTGTACAAGCACAAAAGATACTGACCGGTGGAGATGGATTCTGCAAAGAAAAGGGGACAGGCGTTCCCTCATTGAAGATCTTGCCGCGCATAAAGCCGGAGATCCTCTCCTTCGTCTCCACGATAGACACCATCTGGGCCTGCTCCCGGGTCAGATCCTTACCGCTCGAGAACTCAAACCCGGGGTGCACGCGGTCCTTGATTGGCTACGTCAGACGCCGGATGAAGGAGATCACCACTGCCACGGCGGTCAGCTTCCTCTCCTTCACCTCGGCAATCATTTGCAGCAACTCCTCAGCCTCCTGCAGCTCCTCGCCTTCTGGGAGCGATTCCCAGCAGTCCTTCTTCTCTGGCAGGTGCCCAGTCCGGGCACGCAGAGCAGGGGGATGGTTCGTGACATAAAACCATTCTTGCCGCCAGTTCTTGTTAGAATCGTTCATGTCCAAGACGAAATACCTCTTGGACATGCCGACCCTCAACGAGAACCCGGCTCTTCCTGTGATCCGGGCCGGACCCTTGCCAGATCCTTCACCAACCGTCTTCATCCGATAAAGACACCGCCACAAACCGAAATGTGGCGGGATCCCGAGAAAAGCTTCGCAAAGATGGATGAATACAGAAATAGACAGGATTGAGGTGGGGTTCAGGTGACTCCACGCCATAGAAATGCAGAAGACCCCGGAAGAAGTCCCCTGTGGGCAATCCGAACCGCGCTCGAAGAAGGGCGCGAAGACAGCCATCTCTGTTTCAGAACGCTCCCATGGCCGGGCGTCATCGCCAGCGGGCCGCCACTGTAGTATCTCCTGCGGCCCGAGCACTCCTCGCCGCACCATGTCTTGAAGCCTCTCCTCGGTCACGGAGGATTGACCCCAAGCCGGTTCTTGGGGCGGCACTCCTCCAGGAACCGAGGTCAGCTCTGGAACCTCCTCAGACGACGCCAGCGCTTTCCCCTTGGTGTTCACCCCGGCGGCGGCTGCCGGAACTCCAGTATCGCCGCCCCCGGTGGTGGCGGCGTCACCCACGGACCCGGACTGGCTCACGGAGGGTGCCACCTTCTTCCCCGCGTCAGCATCACCATGCCCTGCGGAAATGCCCACGTCTGCCATCCTCGTCGGCGGCGGCACCTCCTCCCCCGATGCCGGTGTCTTCATCGCCTCCCTCGAGTCCGCCATTTCTGCCAGGGTGCTCAGGCGCGATGCAGACGCGTAGCGGCAACGGCGGCGCTCGAACTCCGGCGACAATGAGTGGGCGGTGGTTGAATCGCTCTTGCGGCGGTACTAAGCAGTGGCGGAGGCACGGGATGTTTCTCGATTTGGAAAATGACTGTGGTAAAACCGCCGGTGAACAGATCTGATTTATCCCCTTCCGTCGATCCGAATCAACCTAACGGCGCCGTAACTCACGGACGGAATCTGCGAAGGTCCCGTTAACTGTGGGGCAACGGCTCTCCGCGCACCAACGGCTCTCTGCCTAAAGTACTCGGCCAGCCCCGACCCTCGGGGACTTGGCGCTTTCGACTCTGGTCAATGGGTCTTCGGACTCGGCCAGCTCCGACCCTCGGGGACTCGGCGCTCTCGACTCCGGTCAGTGGGTCTCCGGACTCGGCCAGCCCGGACCCTCAGGGACTCGGCGCTCTTGACTCCGGTCAATGGGTCTCCGGACTCGGCCAGCCCCGACCCTCGGGGACTCGGCGCTCTTGACTCCGGTCAATGGGTCTCCGGACTCGGCCAGCCCCGACCCTCGGGGACTCGGCGCTCTTGACTCCGGTCAATGGGTCTCCGGACTCGGCCAGCCCCGACCCTCGGGGACTCGGCGCTCTCGACTCCGGTCAATGGGTCTCCGGACTCGGCCAGCCCCGACCCTCGGGGACTCGGCGCTCTTGACTCCGGTCAATGGGTCTCCGGACTCGGCCAACCCGACTCGGCGCTCTTGACTCCGGTAATGAGTCTCTGTGACTCGGGTTCGAAAGCTGATGTGCGAACCTACTATGACCTCTGGGTCCAGGGAACACAGAAATTGCATTTGCTGCTAGGAAATGAAGAAAAGCTTTATCAAGACGCTATAAGTTACATGAAGAGCCGCTCAAGGTGCTGGTTTCAAGGATCAAACACATTAACCGTCAAGATGACGGCTTGGGGTACTCGTCCCTGCGCCTAGTGTTGCATCCGTAGCAAGCTTGGTCCACATGAGCTCCTCGCAAGCTCTCTTGTAGCACCACGGCAATTGGCGATGAGTGAACCCCACTTGAAGGATGAGAGTGAATGCCCCCGGGTATCCCTTGGCTCTACAAAGCATTTCACCCCACATGGCCCTCATTACACGGCAATGCAGGGAGTCAACGGGACAGCATTCGGACATTGCTCAGCACCCCAAGATATTCGCAAGCACTCTTCTAGTACCAAGCTATCAAATCCCCATGACTCCTCCCCGGAGGATGAACCCAACAACTAGTCCCTAATGTTCGTATTTGGTAGGTGGCATGCCTATCTCCTGCAGAGCACATGGCTCCGAGCCTTGGTGCATATTTATAGCCCCGTGCTAGGAGTTCACATGCAACCCCGGTTACATTATTCGGCGCGTGAACTCTGTGCCACGCAGCAGCTCCTCCCTCCGAGGCGCTCAGACCGCCCTTATCGTTTCGGCTTCATCTGACCACGGGAGTGCTTTGTGCGTTCACGTGCACACTATTCTTGTCACGACATATGTGGCGAGTTTATCATTCAGGCGGCCTGATTGCCCCGAATCTTGGCGATTATTCTTTCTTGACCATTAGCCCGACTTTTCTAGTTGACCCAATGCTCGGGGACTACTCCATATGGGGGGCTCCTTGCGTCGCCCTCCATATGCCCCATCAGGATATGTCACTTTTCCCAAGTGGTGCAGCCCCTCGGCGCCCGACTCTGCCACGACTCGGCGCTACGCCACTCGAGGCTTCGCCTCGGGTCTGCCCAGGTTCATCCCCGATGACTTGCGGTTTTCTTTTTTGAGCACCGCCCACCCTTGTGTCGGCCTGCCGACCAAGTCGCTTCAACCAACCTTGACGGCTTCGCTTCTTCATCAACAGTCCGACACGCGCCTGCACGTTGCTCGGAGACTTGTGGGATATGGGTACCCCTGGGCCAACTGCCGACCGGGTAACTAGCCGGCCTGGCCCCACGTCTGACAAGGATGTGGGCCGACTCCAGGCCGGCCCATGAGGATCCCTGGCTTGATGGACAAGATTGGAGAAGACTTAGCCCACAAGGTACTCGGCGATACACTCGGATCCCGCCCGGAGATCATCTTGTAACCGACTTGGATTAGTTTCCTGATCTGAGCCAGATGATAATTAGAGATAACCGACTTGTAAACCCTAGGCCGTCAGCCTATATAAGGCGGCCTAGGTCGACCCCCTTAGATCATCGAATACTCTCCCCTCATTGTAACCACAAACTCGTCGTTGTTCTCTGGAACTTCGCCGAGCAGATCAATCCAACACAACCGAACACAGGACGTAGGATATTATATCTCTGGGTAGCCCGAACCTGTATAATCCCTGTGTCCCTGTGTTACCTCGAGCTCCCTAGTTCTGCGATTTCCCTTTGCCTACAAATCAACCATCTGGGTACCCCCGGGTGGACTGCCGGACAATAGATCCGATAGATGCAGGGCCGTACCAAAGTTTACGAGGCCCTGGTGTGAAACACAATTTAGGGGCCCTGTTTCATAATTCACTATAACTAAGAGTAAAGATGATAAAATTCATGGTAACCAATAAAGAGAGAATATTTGCTTGTGATCAAACCTTAAACCTTGAAGCAAAGTACAGTGCACGGGGTCAATAGAACCGAAGCTCAAGCATCCACGGATCCACTTAGGAACTAACGCACCACCCTAAAATAAAAAAAAATTGGATGAAAGATTGAGAGTGCAACACGCGACATGGCTGTTGGGGCAGGACTGGTACTCAATCTATACTCGGCGAGATGGCAATGGCGAGTCTACTGCGACAGTCGGCAAGTCAACAACTCACGGTCGCGACCTCGGCTCCTTGTGGCGATAAGGTCCAGCGCGACGCGTCCTGCATGTGTAGGTGGGTCGAACTGACGAACAGTCAAAACTATCGAAGCCTGGATGCAACAAGGCGTCGTGTAGTCGTGTCCGCGCTTGGTCACGAGGGGATAGGTGTCCGAGACCTTCGAGCCTGATCCGTATGTTGGCTTTGGGTTATTGGACCGTCCGTCTGCATGCGGGCTTTGGAACATGGAACAATGTGGAAAAATCAGCGTTTTGGAGCTATTAACTATTGATTGATTGATTAGGGGCCCCCTCAATTTTGGAGGCCCGGTGCGGTGGCGCCGTTTGCACCGTATACGGGCCTGGTCAACGATGGTTACCGTTCCAATGTTTGCGTTACCAAATGGGAGTGTTCTTGATTGATTGAAAGCTTCTTATTGGCTTTACTGCTGTTACGTTACTGTCAGGTATATCGAGGTGTTAAAATTTTGTCGCTGCACACGCAACTACTACTAGTTTACGCTAGCTTGTTGGAATGCCAGTAATCTCGCATGGTTGCTAAACTGTGCCGCATATACATATGCTGACTGGTGGCATGATTCGAGATTTAATCACGGAACTCTTTAGGTAGCTTGCATCTCGTCTAGCTAGCTGGCCTGGTACTGGTATATATAAATTAGCTAGCAGAGAGGAAGGAGGAAAATGGACCAATCCGTCCGATCAATCGTGCAGCAGGATAGGTCATGCATGGTGACCCAAGTGGTGGTAGCGTTGCTCCTCTCTCTCTTCTCCATAGTACTGCTGCTGCTGCTCCGATTTATATTTGCAACAGGCGGCAGAAGGGCATCAGGCCACGGTCGTCGTCGTCTCCCTCCTTCGCCTCCCAGGAGGCTCCCCATCGTCGGCCACCTCCACCTCGTCATGTGAAGAAGATAGCCACCATGCACCTCCTCAGCAGCAAGAAGGTCCATTCTTACCACCACGCACGTGAACAAGAGGTACTACTACTAGTAGTACTAGCTGCTGATGATATATCATTTTAATTTGATCGATTCAGTTTCCATAAAAATATATATATAAACTTATGAAACTATATATGCTTGACTGAGACTGGATTATTGACAGGTGGGATTATTGGCTATGGCCAAGATCCGCACGGCAGCCGTCGAGGGCACGGTGGTCGACCTGAGCAACCTGCTCAACTCCTTCAGCAATGACGTCATCAGCCATGCGGTGGCGGGCAAGTCCTCCAAGGAGGGAGGCCGCTGGAACAAGCTGTCACTACCAGAGAACTCTCTATCCATCCTCCCTAATCGGTCACGGTTGGATTGGACCCTGTACCAATGGAAGCATTGGTACCGGGTCCAATCCCCAATAATTCTGCGCGCTCATTGGTACCGGGTGGTGGCACCACCCGGTACCTATGAGGCAACATTGGTACCGGCTGGTGTCACCACCCGGTACCAATGAGCCTCGGGGCCTTTGGTACCGGTTGGTGACACCAACCGGTACCAATGTGAGCCCCTTTGGTACCGGGTGGCTCATTTCTTCATCCTCCATTGAGCTCGGGTTGGGGGAGCTCATGCCCGATTTTCCATAACTTTTGGAGATTTTGCAAACCAAGTCCGCTAGAAGGTTAGCAACTTCATCCTCTCTCTTTTGACGTTTAGTATGGTCTATTTCATGCTCTATGTTTTGAGTAATTTGTGTTGTGGAATGGATTGAAATAAGAGATTTTAGATTGAATCTTCATTTTTATTATGAATTTGTAATAGAGAATCAATATATAGTTAGTTGTTGCATGTGTGGAGATGATGCACAAATTTTTAGACATTGTTTAAATTTTTGGATTATTTGTAGAAACTTTAAATGATTTTCATATTTATGCTTATTATGATTTTTAGATATTAGAAATGATATTCATATTTAGGGTTATTAGGATTTTTAGAGATTATAAATGAAATTCATATTTAGGCTTATTACGAAATTTAGAATTACTCTTTTTAGAGGCTTCAAATGACGTTGATATTTAGGGTTATTAGGATTTTTTGAGATTATAAATGATATTCTTATTTGGTTAGATTTTAAATTCAATTTTACTTCTCATGGTTGTCAATATCTTGAACTAAAACAATCCAACTCTTGGCATGCCTATGATGATATCAAATTTTACCTAGTTTTCTAGCTGGGTAACATATGATGACCTTGAGCTTGAGCTTGTATTGTATAGTTATGCTTCTCATGGTTGTCATCAAACCATGGGATACATCCATGCCCAAGCAACGAATCGGTTGTGATGGTTGGGCTGGGTGTGTCCCATGTTTCCATGCCTACCATGAACCAATTGTTTTTACCACCTGTAATGTTTCTTATGCTCCAAGTTCAAGGTCAAATGAAAGACAACATATCTGAGGCAAATCACTCCTTCAAATTTTTTTTGAGATGAGCAAAAGTAAGACGTTGATTAATTTGGAATGTGGTTGTCGGCCATCGTGCCCTTGGTTTGTCGCAGGTTTTGGAAACCTCCCGATGCAGGGAGGTGCTGTCGAAATTTTTAGAGATTATAAAAAGATATTCTTGTTAAGGCTTACTACGAACTTTAGAAATACATCTTTTTGGTGGCATCAAATGATGTTGATGTTTACGGTTATTAAGATTTTTAGAGATTATATATGATATTCTTATTTAGGTTTATTACGAACTTTAGAAATTGGGATGAATTTTTCATTGTATTTTGTGAATAGATGAATCGGCAATGGATGTACAACGCGGATAGACGCTCATCTGACTTCATTAATGGCGTTCATCAATTCCTCGACGCGGCAGAGGCTAACTCGACCTCGGGTTTTATATGCTGTCCATGCAAGGTCTGTGAGAATAAGAAGGATTATCACATCTCGAAGAAGGTGGTCCACACACACTTGCTTATGAGTGGTTTCATGCCTAACTATATCTGTTGGACCAAACACGGCGAAACGGGGATATTCTTTGAAGAAGGTGATGAAGAAGGTGACGACAACATCCCGGACTTTGCACAATACGGTGCCTTTGCAGATGATACAGCAATGGGCGAGGGTGAAGCAGTTGCAGAGGATGAGGATGATGATGCCTTAGGTGGCATGATCCGTGATGAAGAGAAAGACTGCGAAAGTGCGAAAGAGCGGGAGAAGATGAACCGTTTGTTGGAGGACCACAAAACATTGTTGTACCCAGATTGCAAAGAGGACCAGAAAAAATTAGGTACCACACTGGAACTGTTGCAATGGAAGGCAACTAATGGCTTGTCTGACAAAGGTTTTGGAGAGATATTGAAAATGATAAAGAAGATGCTTCCAGAGGGCAACACATTGCCCGAAACAACATACGAAGCAAGAAAAATCGTTTGCCCTCTAGGACTGGAAGTACAAAAGATACACGCATGTCCCAATGATTGTATCCTTTATCGGGCAAGTCGTACGAATCTTTGGACGCCTGTCCGGTTTGCAATTGCTCGCGGTATAAAATCAGGCGAGACGACCCTGGTGATGTTGAGGGAGAGGCCCCCAAGAAAAGAGTCCCTGCCAAGGTGATGTGGTATTTCCCTATAATACAACGTCTGAAGCGCTTGTTCAGAAACAAAGAGCATGCTAAATTGCTGCGGTGGCACAAAGAGGATCGGAGGGAAGACAATATGTTGAGACACCTCGCTGATGGGTCGCAATGGAGAAAAATCGACAGAGCGTTCCCAGACTTCGCAGAAGATGCAAGGAACATAAGATTTGGTTTGAGTACGGATGGCATGAATCCTTTCGGTGATATGAGCAATAGCCACAGCACTTGGCCCGTGACTCTTTGTATGTACAACCTTCCTCCGTGGATGTGCATGAAGCGGAAGTTCATTATGATGCCAGTGCTAATCCAAGGGCCAAAGCAGCCTGGCAACGACATTGATGTGTATCTAAGGCCACTGATTGAGGAACTTTTGTTGTTGTGGGGCAAAGATGGTGTAAAGGCGTGGGATGAGCACAAGCAAGAGGAATTTAACCTAAGAGCATTACTGTTTGTGACCATCAATGATTGGCCTGCACTTGGTAACCTGTCGGGACAGTCAAACAAGGGATACAAAGCATGCACACATTGCCTAGAACACACCGACTGCATTTACCTGAAACATTGTAGAAAGTGTGTGTATCTTGGCCATCGTCGATTCCTTTCTGAGAAACATCCGCTAAGAAAGAAAGGAAAGCATTTTGAGGCGGAAGGTCGTAGCAAACCAAGGCATCGGGATGGAAAATATGTATTTGCTATGGTAAAAGATGTGAAGGTGGTCTTTGGGAAGGGACCTGGCAGCCAGCCAGCGGCAAGTGAAAATGGAAAGGCGCCCATGTGGAAGAAAAAGTCAATATTCTGGAACCTACCATATTGGGAGGTCTTAGATGTACGCCACGCAATTGATGTGATGCACCTGACAAAAAATCTTTGCGTAAACGTGCTAGGGTTCCTTGGTACTTACGGAAAGTCAAAAGATACGCTTGAAGCACGACAGGACCTGAAACGTATGAAACAACGAGATCCCCTGCATCCTGAGAAAAGAGAGAAAGGGCGTTGGAACTTGCGTCCTGCTAGCTACACTCTAAGCAAGGAGAAGACCAGCATGTTTGATTGCTTGAACAGTATTAAGGTCCCGTCCGGCTACTCATCGAATGTAAAGAGTCTGATAAATATGAAAGAGAAGAAATTCGTACACCTCAAGTCCCATGACGGCCATGTGCTGCTCACACAATTGCTTCCGGTGGCGCTGAGGGGAATTCTACCCGTTAATGTCCGAACAACTATTGTGAAGCTATGCGCCTTTCTCAATGCAATCGACCAGAAGGCAATCGATCCCACTAATCTAGCAAAGCTGCAGGATGATGTGGCCCAAAGCCTTGTCAGCCTTGAGATGATATTTCCTCCGTCTTTCTTTAATATTATGACGCATCTCCTGGTTCATGTTGTCAAAGAGATTGGTATTCTTGGTCCTGTATTCCTACACAATATGTATCCTTTTGAGAGGCTCATGGCTATTCTAAAGAAATATGTTCGTAACCGTTCTCTTCCAGAAGGATGCATCACCAAGGGATACAGAACAGAGGAGGTCATTGAGTTCTGTGTTGACTATATCCCCGAACTGAAAACGATTGGGCTACCTGAGTCACGCCATGAGGGGAGACTACTTGGAAAGGGCACGTTAGGAAGGAAACAAACAAGGTGTAGCGACTACGATTTATTCATGAAAGCCCATTACACTGTATTGCAGTCGTCAACTATGGTGGCTCCTTACATCGAGGAGCACAAGACTATAATATGCTACCAAAATCCAAGAAAGTCTGAGAAGTGGATTACACGCCATCACATAGAAACTTTCGCTGGTTGGTTGCGACAAAAGCTCATGGGTAACGAGACAATACATACACAGCTGGCGTATTTTGCAAGGGGACCATCATCCTCATTCTTGACGTTCCAAGGCTATGACATAAATGGGTATACATTTTACACGAGAGCCCAAGACGACAAAAGCACCAACCAAAATAGTGGTGTCTGTATAGATGCCTATGACAACAAAGGGAACAGGGACTCATATTATGGCCAGTTAGAGGAGATCTGGGAACTAGATTATGGACCTTTGAAAATACCACTTTTTCGGTGCAAATGGGTGAAACTTACAAGTGGAAGTGTTACTATAGACCGCTACGGCATGACAACTGTGGATCTCAACAAAATTGGGTATGTAGACGAACCATTCGTGCTCGCCAAGGATGTGCATCAATTTTATGTGAAGGACATGTCTACCAAACCCAAGACGGGGACTCTGCAAACAAACAACTCCGAACTTTATCCAAAACGGCACATAGTTCTCACGGGAAAAAGAAAAATCGTGAGTGTCGAGGACGTCACCGATGAAGATGATTATAATAGGTGTGACGAGGTGTCTCCGTTCAGTGTGGAGGATGACACAAGCATCCTGTTGGCCAATGAAGATGCTCCTCACGCTCGCAACGATCATAACGAAGGCACTCTTGTAAAGAAAACATTTATTGCTGTTCAAGCATAATGTTGTACTTATGTTGAAGCATGATCATGCTATGTAATTCTAATTATGTTGAAGCATTATGGTATGTAATGTTGGCCAAATTTGATTTTGTCTTATGCTTCTTGATAAGTATTTACTAGTTTTGTTAAATTGACTTATAATATATTACGGTTTATTTTGGATAGTATCATGCCGAGACAGCGTCAGGCAGCTAGACGTGGTGGCTATGTTACTAATATGCCACCTACCATCCCGATTCGAGAGGCTCACGAGCCTGGATGGTCGACAACTCAACAAGTTGATCATGTCCCAATTCCCACACCTCAGCAACTTCGCTACAATATGGTAGGGTTATGATATTCCTCTGCAAGTTGCATTTGAATGTAATCACTATGTCACTGAGAATAGAAATTATTAATAATGCAGATCATTAATCCAATTACATGGCTAAAAGATGCAAACATCGGTCAATCAAGTCCTTTGGTATTAAGAGAAAATGTGATCGAAAATACTGGTAGGGTTATGATCTCTGTTAGCATTCAACAAAATGCCACCCGTGACCCAAATCCTGGTGACATGGTTATTATCCACGTTCATTCTGGCGCGTGGCAGCAAGACCATGTGGCCTCGTGTGATGCTGTGAGGCAAGCATTAGCCCAAATAGAAAGTCAAACTGGCCATGTTTTCCCGGACTACAGCTACTTCAAGTTGAAAGCTCTCGAGACGGTGAGCCAGACGTGACACAGATGCCTAAAAGGATTAGTCCTTCATATGAATCGATTTATGTAAGTTAGTTTTATTTTTAGTTGTGTAATTATATTATAATTTATCTATCTTTATCTGTAACAATATGTTTTATTAATCTTATTGTAGGATGACTACTATTGTGGATTCATGCATGCGTGTTCTGGTCTACGTGCAGTCCTTTATCAAGTCCTTGGAAATTTAGGGTATGCACACACGACGCCAGGGGCTTATCGAGTTAATGGTGGTTTCCAAGCTAATATAACCTTGAGTCATGCCAATGCTGCTGAGATCACAATTTATGGAGAGGTCTTGGATTCACGTTACAAGGCACAGGATAGTGCATACATATATACACTTGATTATGTCGACAGGTTCCTAGGCATCGAGATTATCGATATAAACTATCCTTTCTATCTCATGAAGAAGCATGGCGTGCAGGGACCCTGATTATTGCTGTTCAAGCATAATGTTGTACTTATGTTGAACCATAATGTTGTACTTATGGTATGTAATGTAAAGGAGTTATTATATATTACTAAATAGTAATATGAATCTAGAATAGTAAAGGAGTTAATATATATTACTAAATACTAATATGAATCTAGAATAGTAAAAGAGTTAATATATATTACTAATATCAAAGGAGTTAATATATATTACTAATACCAAATAAAATATATATAGAAATATGAATCTAGATTTACATTATTTCATATATCATTATAAGAAAATAATACTTGTTAGTTGATGTATACTTTGTTATTTCATATATAGGAAATTGAAACATTATTATAAGAAATTAATACTTGTTAGTTGATGTATACTTTGTTATTTCATATATAGGAAATTGAAACATTATTATAAGAAATTAATACTTGTTAGTTGATGTATATTTTGTTATTTCATGCAAAGGAAATTCATAGATTATTATAAGAAAATAACATACCAAAGAAAAATAAAAAACAATTTAGGAACAATAAAAAACAATAATATACCAAAGAAAATAATATACCAAAGATAAATACAAAATACCAAATATTGAAAGAGTATATAATACCAAAGAATACCAAAGAATGTAATACAAAATACCAAATATTGAAAGAGTATATAATAAAAGATAAAAAGAAGAGGTGGCGGGAAACTGAATCGGGGGCCCTTTGGTACCGGGTTGGGACACCACCCGGTACCTTAGGGTTTTAGTTTGGCGCCCAAATTACCCTTCGGTACCGGGTGGTACCGGGTGGTGACATCACCCGGTACCGAAGGGGCCAGGGCATATATAGCGGCCGGAGCCCGTGGCCAAACACTTAGTCGTTTTCTTTCGAGATCGCCGCCGCCGCAGCCCACACTCGTCTTCTCCGGTCGACGCCGCCGCCCTTCCCCGACGCCGCCGCCCCTCCTCGACGCTGCCGCCCTTCCCCGACGCGCCCCTCCTCGACGCCGCCGCCCTTCCCCGCCGCGCCCCTCCTCAACGCCTCCGACGCCGGCCCCTCCTCGAC
>CM014278.1:37008819-37027450 GCA_004135705.1 Alloteropsis semialata
TGACACCCAACTTTGATGATTACCCAAAGCTGAGGGGTCATTGGGATTCCTTCGTGCAGTACAGGTGGTCGGAGTTAGGTGAAAAGAACTCGCGACAGAATAGGATCAATGCCGCGAAGAAAAGATACTTCCACTCTCTTGGACCAACTGGCTATAAGAAGAAAATTCCTATCTGGGACAAGATGGAAGAAGATTTGGTTGCCAGGGGAATCACGCCGGCGACAATGCATTGGCCCGAGCGATCAAGGCATTGGTACTACGCTCATGGTGGCACTCTGGATCTTTCCGATGGGTCGCTTATATACAGCGATGAGGTAAAAGAGGCGGCCGCTGCTATCCTTAAGGTCATTCAAGAGACAGCCGATGGGACATTCGTTCCCGACAGAGAAAACGACGAGCTAACAAGGGCTCTGGGAACCCCGAACATCCCGGACGAGCTAGAGGTGTCGGCGTAGTCCCGTGGAAGGCTGCATTCCCTGCGGACAGTGACACATACAGGAGTCGAAGCTGCTCCATGGCCGCACAAAAGAGAAGAGTGGAGAACTTGGAAAGAGAGCTTCGGGAGACAAAGGTCGGCATCCCAGACATGGTGTCTAGACAGCTACAGACATTGCTGAGCCAAGGGCAGACGGTGCTGGGAATAGTACATGTACCAGCTGGTGGATCAGCTGATGGTGTTAGCCCGCCCTCCCAACGTCGCAGCAGTGTTGCTTCCACAGAGCTCCCACCTGCCGATGCCGGGGACGAGAGTGCTCGCTATCCAGTGGACGAAATCACTCTGCGTACGCCATGTGAGCTTCATATACCAAGCCGGAACTTATCCACTAAGGTGGCTTACGGTATGGCTTATCCGGTGGAGCAAGGGCAGACCATTCATGGGGCACAGATTCCAAGTGGCTACTGCAAGGTGGGGGTCGAGCAGATTTGTGAAGGATATGATAAATTGGAGCTCGACATCCCAGGTGGCGACGAAGAAAAGACGTTAGCGGATGCTGCCCACGGCAGTATCATTCTATGGAAGAAGCGTTACGTCAAATTTCGCAGTCAAGGGCCGTCAGCTACTCCACCCAGGGATCCCCGCAGCCACCGTCACCTTCAAGAAGGGCCGAGAATGACCCAGAGCTGCCACCTCCAGGTCAGGATGATGCCGGCTCACACAGGTCTCCTCCTCCACCAGCACGGCATCCCCCAAAGCGCCAAGCTCCGCCCCCACGGCGGACTACTCGCCAGAAGCGCCAAACAGTGGACAAAGAGCCTACGACCGAAGAAGAAAGGTTGGCCGCCATAAGGAAGAAGTTACCCTACGACCAAACTAACGAGGAAACTGCTTTGGTGGTCGCAGCCCAGGTCAAAGAGCATTTCAAACCAGATGAGCCAGAGAAGCCGGTGCCCATAGATCCGACAGCGAAGACATTTTTCAAAAAAATGAGCGCGGCGAATCAGAAGAGATTCTTGCCCTCCGACTACGACCGCCAGCTTGCAAAGTCTTATGATAAGCAGAAACAACAAGGCAGCAGTGGATCCTCGGTGAAGAAGGCAGCCACTCCTAAGAAGAAACAAGTCGGTCAGAGCTCGGCTAGGAGGACACAAGGGCAACAGGAATATGACGACGAACAGCTTGCGTTGTTGTGCGAGCAAATAGGCCTCTCAGCGGAAGAACTTTTGTCGGGCACGGGCGAAATTCCTGTGGCAACAACAGTGGAAATTTGGGAATTTGAATATGGCAAACCAATGCTGCCCCCAGATTCTTTGAAGTCCCTAACCACTCAAGCATTCCGATTTCATGAGTGGTACATGAAGGCGTCCAAAAAGGGTAGACAGATGCTCAATGTTTTGATAAAAGACCGTGATTACTTCCGTGGGCATAGTCTCTTGATTTTGGATTTCAAGGATGTGTATGATTTGTACCGTCAAGATGCCATAGACCTCTCATTGATGAGCTGCTGGGTTGTGTAAGTTTCTTTCACTGATCTATTCTCGCAATACTTGCTTTCTTAATTATAATTTTCAACAATAACAATCTATTCTTGTCATGTAGGATGGAGATCCATACATGCCGTGAAAAATCGTATGATGATGTCGGCTTCATGGATCCATTGATGGTAAATGCCGTAACTGTAGACAGTAAGCCACTAGAGACGGTGGACAACATATACTTGTACCTGGAGAGACAAAGAAGCAAGACTTACATTCTTTTGCCATACAATTTCCAGTGAGTACTTCTCTCTATGTATGTATAACTTTAAGACTTTGTTCTCAATACTTGTGCATGTATATATATATATATGTATATATACAGCTTCCACTGGATACTGCTTGTGATAATCATAAACACCGGTCAAATTGTTGTCATGGACTCACTGCGGAAACCACAAGAGGATTACCAAGCAGTTTTAGACTTGATTGACATGGCATGGACACGTTTTCGTGCGAAACAAAAAGGAAATTTCAAACAAAAACTGGATGTGAGGACGGACTTTCAGGTACGTGGCTGGTGTACCCGCATATCTCGTAAAATCACACTAATATATAGTTGTTACGTCTAACTTTATTCTTCTCCACTATCAGTGTGCCAGACAGGAAGCAGGGACGAATCTATGCGGATACTACGTCTGCCAGTGGATCCATACCTTTGTTTCTCCCAAAAAAGCGACTCAAGAAGAACTCATGGTATGAATTAGATTATTAGTGTATATAGAAATTAGATTATTAGTGTATATGGAAAATAGATTATTAGTGTATATGGAAATTAGATTATTAGTATGGAAATATTAGTGTATATGGAAATTAGATTATTAGTGTATATGAAAATTAGATTATTAGTGTACTATTGAAATAAGATTATTAGTGTATATGGAAATTAGGTTATTAGTGTATATGGAAATTAGATTATTAGTGTATATGGAAATAAGATTATTAGTGTATATGGAAATTAGATTATTAGTGTATATGGACATTAGATTATTAGTGTATATGGAAATATGATTATTAGTGTATATTTATTATGAATATATTTATTATACTTTGTTATTTCATGTATACTTTGTTAATTCATGTAAACTTTGTTATTTCATGTAAACTTTGTTACTTGGTTAGAAATGATTAGAAATTGATTATTGTTTAGAAATGATTATTAGTTATTGTTTTGAAATGATTATTAGTTATTGTTTAGAAATGAATGTGTTAGGATATTTTATAATTACATGCAAAATTTATTTATTATATGAATGAATGATTATTAGTTACTTGTTTAGAAATGATTAAATGCAAAATTTATTTATTATATGAATGAATGTTGTCATTTGTGATTAATGTAGAGGATGTTTTACCATCAAGTGCTCCCAATGAAACAAAAATCAAAAGCTATTGCGGACCAACTATTTGGATTCATTATGGACCAAGTTATACGTCCACTGGGAGAGTACCACCATGATGGAACCGCTATCGCTCAATTGGACTCTCTTTCTGCTCCTTCTTCCAGTTCTGCTCGTGAATTGTAAATAACTTTTAAATGCTCTAACTTTTGTATTGGCCGATCTCAAATGTTTATATGTGAATGTTCGACAAAAATGCAATCAAAGTCGGGTCAAAATCAATTGACAATTGCGACGACTTCAATCTTATTGCGTGAAAGATCGTGTACGACATATGACATATGACGGGCAGACACGTAGACGCGTAGATTTGTATATAACTAACCCAAATATCAAACATTTAAAAAAAATAACCAAAACAGCCTTTGGTACCGGTTGGTAACACCAACCGGTACCAAAGGCCCTCCCCCGCATGCCTACGCGGGGGGTCCTTTGGTACCGGTTGGTGTTACCAACCGGTACCAAAGGCTCCCTTTGGTACCGGTTCTGGACCCGGTACCAAAGGCCGGCCCCCTTTAGTCACGGTGTCGCGGTACCGGTTCCAGAACCGGTACCTATGAGGGTTACGAACCGTGACCGATGACGAGTTCTCCAGTAGTGTTAGGCATTGTGTTCATTTTACTAGATGATTAGCAAAGAATTGGGTCTGGTGTGAGAGACCCCATCCTTTCTACTCTTGGTGCTTGTTGGCAAAAGACGCCCTAGTGGTATTATTATTGTTGCCTTGCCAGACCTTCCAATTGAGCTTGTGGAGCGTCAAGGGCTATTGTACAGTGCACAGTACGACATACACTACAACTAGTGAAGATGGCCAGGAACAGTCCAGAAAGGCCTAGCAAAAGTCCTACCAGTGTGTAGTTGCTATAGTTGCTACACATAATTAGCTGACTCAAGCTTAACCCTTTTGAGGGACTCCAATCAGGACCAGGGAGAGGTCATCTCTTCAATAACTCAAGAAAGAGTATCTTGCTAAGCTAGCATTTCAACGTTTTATATTCCATATTTACTCATCACACTTACATTTCTAGATTTTTACTTTCTTAGAAAATCTAGGAGGAGATTTTAGGAAAATAACTTATGGTGCAAAACTTTTAAATGGCAAAAAGTACAAGATTCATAAAAATTATAGTGCAAACAGATAGAACTTGTGTAGGTTTGTATATATGTGCTCCAGCCTTTAGGATTCTTGAAAACATAAGACTCCTCTCGTAGTGTGTCATGGTCCTTTTCGACATACAGCACTTCATCGTGGTCGTCATCAACTTCGTCTATCTTCTCTAAGTAAAAAAAAAAAAGGTAGGTGTACACGTAACCATTTTCATTGAAAGACATAAGTTGATTTTCATTGGGGTTGCAGCTCTCACGTGGGTAATATGTTGTGTATGTGTAATGATTTGATTTTTGAGAAATACATGTTTACCTATTTTATGCCCAATCCAAAGTTCCAATGGAATTTGCCCAATCCAAAGTTGGTTTTTGCAACACCAGCGCAGCCTACTCCAAGGCCGTCACCCCTTGGTTGTCACGTTCATATTCTCTCGTTCAAACTTTTGCCGTGTAGAATAGTGTTCATCTTGCATTGCACATGTTGATAGACAAGTCACTACTACAAAAATGGCATTTGGTCCGGGACATTAGTCTTGGCTGGCTTTGGGTCCAAGACATTAGTCCTGACCGGCTTTGGGCCCGTCCCGGGTCCAATGGCTAGGGGGGAGGGGGACATTAGTTCCGATTGGTGGCTCCAACCGGGACTAAAAGCCTGCACTTTAGATAAAAGATGAATATATGAATGTTTCTCGCTCTTAAGACCAGAAATTTGAATGACGAATGATTTTCAAACTCTAGCATTTTCCCTGGCAATTTTAAATCCTTACAAAATATTTTCACATATTCAGACACTATTTTAGTCTTGTAGAGTCATTTTATATGGTCCTTACAGAGTTACAAAATCATTTTCCAATATGTTATAGTGGTGCCACTACAAACAGTATCTCTTGGAATAAAGAGATACTTTTATAAGTGTCTCTATATTTATTAAGACAACTTGTAATGTCACAATATTATGTCTGTATCTTTTACATGACTAGAAATATATTGCAAAAATATGGTGATTTTGGAGTGACATGTCTTCGAAATCAAGAGTTCATACTACATTTCGTAATGCTCCACCTACTAGCCAACTCAACCTCACACCAATTGTTGCATTTTTGCTTAGTATAATTCTTATGAGTTTGCCTCAACAGTCTAAATAATGTCTCAAGATATTATAGTGAATATCTCAAACTACGAATGTACGGGATAAGCAAACTATGAAAGTACGGGGTAAGGTTAATTTTTTAAGTGTCTCAAATATGTCCCTTACATTCTATTGGTATTTTATAAAAAATGACTTAAGAAAATGTCTCTATGGTTGAAAATGCCTCAAGTAGCTAGTGTCTCAACACTCATGCACTTCCTAAAGTGCCACAAGAAGTCTCTCTGTAATACGTTAAGACATATTCATAAGGACGAATTATAAAATGTCTATTCACATGTGTCTCTACTTGAGGTTTAATTAAAATGTACTTTCTCTATAAATAACTTTGTGCATACCCTACTTGCATTGCATTCCAACCTGTGGTGCTTTCTTATGCAATCTGTCCTTAATTATTATTGTAAGGATAATGGCCCCATGTGCCATTATATTGTGATTTTGGTGATTGAATGACAATATAGTCATTGGGACTAACGAGTTTGTTAAGTGTTATTCATAGGAATTAGGTCCCAAGGATAATTCTAAAGCATAGCCAAAAACCAAAGATTGGTGAGAGAAATCAAAAAAGGGCTTCAGTTGATTGAATAGAATGAGCCCGCTGAGATTGTACACGATGCACAATACGCCAAGTATCGGCATACTAATGCAGAAGGTGACGACGTGTGAAGAACCTAGAAGACAGTCATCGACATTTAATCCGCCATTACTATGTTTATGAAGGGCGAACTATATAGCGTATGCAGACAGACTTGGGCCAACTTGGGTTAGCAATACCCTAGATGGCGTATTATACGCCAACCATCAGTGTATTTTTTGGCGTACAGGTTGCGCAGAACCGATGTCAAGTTTAAGTTGGAAAAACTGCTATGGCGTATTGTACGGCGACCTAGAGCGTACAAATGTCAGTGCCACAACTGTTTAAAAGTTGGATTTGACCATTGGAGTTGTAAACGGCATTTTATACGCTGTTACTTCTAAGTGGAACGACGTTGTATACGGCGTCTGCAATAGCCGTTGGAGAAGTGAAGTGACCGTTGAAAAAGCTACACAGCGTATAGTACGACGATGGGGTTAAAGCGCATGGCGGAAGGTACGGCGTTCACAGTTTCTGTGTAGCTTTTGATCAACAGCTAGTCCAACCCTTTGGGCTATATATACCAACCCCATTCGGCCATTTCATGGTGCTAGAGTCTAGAAGAAGTTTATCCACAACCATAAGACATCCAAGCCACCATCAGTAAGTGAGAGAGCTAGGATAGGCCTAGTGAGAGATTTTGTAAGGTGTTGTGTCTTGTGCTTGGTTCTAGAGTGAACCACCACTTGTAATCTTGGTGAGCCAATGCCTTGGAGTCTGGGTGGCTCGTCGGCAAGTCTTAGACCCTCCGACTTGGTGTGGAGCAGCATCGACAACATTGTGCAGGGGACGAGGAGGCCCCTTCCTTGGTGGAGAAGCTTCGTAGTGAAGGCGACGTCAAGATCACAAAAGAGTGGGTTGATGAGAGCAATGCCTTAGTGACTTGCTCATCATCCTTCTTGGGCAGTCTTTGTGGCGAGCTCAAGGCCTTGACCGCCAAGCAAGTATTGGCGATCGGAGCACATCCTTTGTGGAGCTCCAACGTAAATTAGGCGTTAGCCGAAACCAGGGGATAAATCTTAATGTCAAGTTTGCATCCCTCCAATCCTCCTTTAAGCTTCTGTATTTAATTATTGCAACTTGTGTGCCTTTACCTTTCTACAGTAGTATCTTGATAGGATTGGCTTTAGGTTGCAAAACTTCTTTGGGTAGGTGCAAACACTAGAAAGAACCTTAGTTACACATCTAGGTAGTATGTCTTAGTTTTGTTTTATGCAATTAGAGGTATATGGTAGTTTAATGTTTTACAAATTCTAATTCACCCCCTCTCCCTCTTAGGCTATCACGAGCATCAATTCCTTTCAATTATCTAGCATATGACCACCTCTAACCGAAAGAAAAAGTTCTAGATCTAAGATTGTACATGTGATCTAAGAGATATTTGTAAAGCTAATTTAATTTCTCCAATAATGGTATATATGTCTATATCTCAAAGGTTGTGAGACGAGAGATCCGAGAGAATCATTCGAGGAGCAAAGCTACTCTTTTGTTTTGAAAATTAATAAAAAACCAAATTTCTAAGAAGGAGGAGCAGGAAACTCAAAATCTGTACCATTCTGTTCCTCAATTACCCAAGAGAACATGGTAGATAACAAAGTTCACCGGTAAGGTAAGGCTTGGGATAACTTGTATGCAGGTACCGTATCAAAGAGTTGCAACCACCTTAGTCCTCAAACCTTTACTCGAGGGACGAGCAAAGGGCTAAGTGTGGCGGAGTTGTTGATAGTCCTTAAATGCCAAATCTTATCATCAACTATACCAATAATTAATATAATAATGAACATCAAACAATATAATATGGCTTATCACTAACGAGTTCCACAAGTTTTGGTGTTCTCCCTTGTTACGCAGGAAATGATGCTATAGGCTCGAGATAAGATCTAAAATCAACACTATCACAACCTGTCTTAAATGCCCATTTGGATAATGCCATTGCGAAGAGCTGGTCGAGGCAATTTCAATGAATATAATATTCATATTGTTTGGAGTGTGATGGAAAATATATAAATTTATTATAAAATAATATTTCAGCCGGACCTCATCGGACCTGGCCTCACACCCGCATGGCCCAGCGACAACCTTGGGATCCATGCTTCTTGAGCTTTAAATCTGATCTTCTTTAAGCATGGATGTAAACATAAAAATCTTTGAGTCAACAATAAAATCATTTCGGAAAATTCATATAGTCCCTCGGTTATTTGTTGTCCACTAAATTTTTGCAGGGAGTACAATGATCTCACTCCTTGGTCCCATTGGAAGAAAGACACACTAGGAACCAAGCAGAACAAATGCAAAGCTTTGTTGCATGTTAAAGTTTAAACTTTTAACTCTAAGCTTTTGCATTGGTTCTGCTAGAGGAGATCATTCAGATAAGTATCCTAAACACCTTGTGCATTCTCTTCCCATGTTTACCTCCTGCAAAGTTACCCATCATGCCCAAATATGCCATGATAAAAAAGATAAAAATAAATAAATAAATAAAAATGTAGGTCAATCCAAAAATTGAATTTCAGTAATTCATAATAAATTGTGGGTCACTCCAAAAATTGATGAGCTCAATTTTGTAGCTTAGTAATTCATATCCCACTGCTCAAATCAGATAATTTTGTAGTTTAGTAATTCATATCCCATTTCAAATAAATAAATATCCAACATGGCCCAGCGGGGCCATTTAAATATAATTTAATTTCAGTAATTCATAATAAATTGTAGGTCACTCAAAAAATTGATGAGATCAATTTTGTTTAGTTAGTTTCATATTTATCTATGCAAGAAGAATATTAGGATATTAGGAGAAATCTTTTTATTTATATTTGTTGCTTTATTATAAATTAGTTTTTATTTTTTATGCCTTTTCTTTTGAGATTTAATTTATGATAAATTCAAAAGTAATTAAGTAATTTGACTTCTAGATAATAAAAATAAAGAACTCTTTAGAATTTCTAAAATTGATATATTAGTATATAAGATGGATAAATTGTTTTTCATATTTATATAAGGATTAATCCTTAATTATTTATTATTATTTTTCTTGGTCAAATAATTGTCCCTTAATTGTAGGAAAAATATAAGGTCACCTTATTAGTACGTAGTTAGTTATTTTAAATTCTAAGTTAGTTGTTCCAGGGTTTGCTTAATCTAAATTATCATCCATTGCATCATATCGTGTAGACCAAGACCCCACAAGCCCTCCAAGAGGGAGCTTCGCAGTCGAGTGAACCAGGCAAGCCCCGGAGCATTTCCATCCCTTATTTTTCTGCACTTATGAGTCCAGTTCTTTTATTATGTTATATATGTTCATTAGGTCTAGGAGTTGATTGAAACCCTTTGAATGCATGGTCCTACCTTGATTAAAGACATCTTTGCCATCTTTTCAAAAAGATCAACTCTACATGCTTAGACCCGCTAAATGTCAGTAAAAGTTAGATGGTTCCCTGACGTCAGGATCCTAGGGCAACTTCACCTAAAAAGGTAATAATTGGATAGTAAGCTCTCCAAAAAGTGTTGGACAGGACAATAGTTGCTTGGATAAATATGCTAGATGCTTTGGTTGTTTGTTGAGCAGAGGATGGTCTTGTCCAAGTTAAAGAACCCAAGATTTGTTCGATTTCGATTTCGATACTGATGCTCTAGTTTGATTCGATTCGTTCACTCGCATGTAGTGTCGAGGAGATCAGGAGATCAGGCCTATCTGTTGGGTACAGGGAGGACTACATACGAAACCTGTACCCGGCAGAACGCACGAAGATTCGTTTCGTGCTTTATTAATAGGTATCGATATAGATATAGATATAGATTTGTACAAGTAAAGCTGTAAAAAAGTGTGAATTATTCATAGCATGTCTTTTAATTTTTATATATTCTTTAGGATATGACCTAACCTATGTCTTATGTCTGTAGATACTATTTATTCTCTCCATTATTTGAGATACATATAGTTCAAACTAAAATTACATTAAAGAAATACCTAGAATTTTATTTAATCATTAGAAAATAGTAAATCATTTCAAAAAAGGTAGAAAGTTCTCCATGGCAACTTACAATGCAGTGTAATACATGTAAAAATATTTTCATGTAATATGAGCAAAAATAACATTTTATTGTGTGCAAACTAGTGGGAGACACTTCTTTTATATTAACTTTTAAGTCTTCATGTTTTTCTAGAGACCACACCAGTGGAGGAGCAGGATTTTAAAGTTGGGTATTCCCACATTTTTTAAGGAAAAAAAGAAGTCGAATCAAAAAGTACAAAATAGTTAACACTCGCAGTGCCGCAAATGAAAGATACAAATTGTTCAAGATGACAAGGCTAAGGACTAAGATATTCATAAAATAAAGAAAAAATATAGAGTTGATTCGCCAACCTATTTCTGAATTTATTCTTCACACAATTCATTTAGAAAATGACTCTCTCGACAATGGCAGTTATTATTGGAAGTACTAACACCAATTTAGAAGCTTGTAAACACATGTCTAAGCTCAGTGATACTTTTCACTTTTGTAAACTCTTGGAGTCAGTCCTAAGTTCCTCACCCAATCGCCAAATCAGGCTGCTCAGCAGATTGCCAGCGCCAGGTGTGCAGCCACTGCGCTCTGTGGCCTGGCCACCTGCCAACTTGCCTCGCGCCTCGCTAGAGTAACGCCATCTCGCGCCTCGGCGAGCCACCCTCCGACCAGTCTTTCCGGCTTGCAAAGCTACATCCGTGCCCCTCGCTCCATCCATCTCGTGAATCGGTCGTGGTGTCCAGCGGGGAGTGTGGGCCTTTGGGCAGCCTAGGAGTGAAAGCTGACGGTGTGTGGTCGAGTTGGGCTGAGTTGTAGCCCAGGAAATAGAGAATTGGCACAACATACCATATGCATACATATATACTTTCTATATACTAGTTTTTTTCCACAAAAGTTGGGTATTCCCAGGAATACACGTGCATCACGCTGGCTCCCCTCCCCCCCCGCCCCCCCGGGACCACACCTTATGTCCAATTAGGCTGCAATTTTTTTTGGTTATCCCTTATGGCTACTGGTTCAAGACAAAATATCAATAAATAAAAAATAAAAAATAGCATGTTTGTACTATAGCTTAGAACTGACTATGAAAGTGAATTCTTTTTGTAGGTGGTTCGTGGCTGGATCTTGGTGAAAATGGAGTTGATCAATTTTCACAGCTGGCCTACTTATGAGCCAGCTATCAAAATATTTTAGTGCCAGTTTTTGGAAACCCCTCTATGAAAATGGTGCCTAGAAAAACCAATTATGTAGTAGTGGTTGCACTTTATTGTGCAGCATGTTCCAAATTATCATAATTTAACCTTTCGACATAGCGAGGCATTGTGCATTGCTTAGGGATTTTCACAGCCCAAGCTACAAGCCTTCTATAGAGTTGGATCTAAATTACTAAGCTACTAATTATCCATTTGATGGAAACCAGTGCTATAATTGAGAACTGTTGCCTCCAAACTGCAGAAACTGAAGATCATGGAAAATTAGCACAATATTTGAAATTTGTTAGTAGGCATTGTGTTCATTTTACTAGATGATTAGCCAAGAATTGGGTCTGGTGTGAGTGACCCCAGACTTGGTACTCTTGGTGCTTGTCGGCACAAGAGACAAGACGTCCTAGTGGTAACATCATTATTGTCTTGCGAGACCATCCCATTGAGCTTGTGGAGCGCTAGTGGGCTATTATACAGTGCACAGTGGTGACGTACACTGCAACTAGTGAAGATGGCCTGGAGCAGTCCAAGAAAGGCCTAGCAGAAGTCCTACTAGTGTGTAGTTGCTATAATTGCTACACATAATTAGCTGACTGAAGCTTAACCTTTTTGAGGGATTCCAATCAGAACTAGGGAGAGGTCATCGCTTCAGTAACTCAAGAAAGAGTATCTTGCTAAGCTAGCATGCATATCAACGTTTTATATTCCATATTTACTCATCACCCTTACATTTCTAGATTTTTTTCTTTCTTAGAAAATCTAGGAGGAGATTTTAGGATTGCAATCTATGGTGCAAAACTTTTAAATGGCAAAAAGTACAAGATTCATAAAGAATGCTAGTGCAAGCAGATAGAACTTCAGTAGGTTTGTATATGTGCCCCAGCCTTTAGGATTCTTTAAAATATAAGACTCCTCTCGTAGTGTGTCATGGTCCTTTTCAACATACAACACTTCATCGTGGTCGTCATCAACTTCTATCTTCTGTAAGTCAAAAAAGGTAGGTGTACCTGTAACCATTTTCATCAGTAAGAAAGAACTAAAGTTGATTTTCATTGGTGTTGCAACTCTTATATGGGCAATATGGTGTGTAAGCGTAAGGATTTGATTTTTGAGAAAAAAGGTTTACCTATTTTATGCCCAATCCAAAGTTCCAATAGAATTTGCCCAATCCAAAGTTGGTTTTTGCAACACCAGCGCAGCCTACTCCAAGGCCGTCACCCCTTGGTTGTCTCTTCTCATATTCGCTCGTTCCAAATTTTGCCGTGTAGAATAATGTTCATCTTGCATTGCACGTGCTGATAGACAAGTTCCTCTGTATGAGAACCTCTTCACGTGTTATGATTTGTATTTTTCAATAATATTTCAAGTTTATTCTTCTACTGTTTTGTTCCTTGTTTCTCTACTGCATAGGATAGAATTGAACTTCATTTCAGCTGGTTGATAACGAATAGGAGTGATGGTGAGGTTTAGTTATTGCTCGAGTTTTTGTATCATGAGGATAGTAGCTAACTACATTGTCAAAACCATTCTCTATCGATGTACTTATGTTGGACCTTCCAGCTCATGGAAACAACTCATCAAACTTTGTGTGTGTAATATAACCAACTCCTAATCGCTAGTAACCACAGTTAAACAGTCATATTCTATAATTCTATCTACGAAGGACGTCTTACTACCTATCAAGTAAATATTAGAAATTTCTTATGTGGGCTTCGAAATTTCAGGACGTACCACTTATTAAAAAATACAAACAATGGAGAGAAGAAATATTACTAGCGATAATACTTGACGCATGCATGCAAATGTGAAAAAACATATATATCGATTATGACACAGGACACGCTGCTTTATTCTTGTATTACTTAGACACACAAATCCAGTATTGCAGATATACTTACACCATGGTATAGGCACACATAGCTACGAGTATTTCTCGGAGCAGTATATAGATTGTTGTAGCACACACAGATAACGAGTTTCTATAAATTTTCTTTCATCCCATAGCATGCATTGTGTAGTTCTTGATAGGCTCGACCTACGGGCTGCCTCCGCCAT
The DNA here is from genome assembly GCA_004135705.1 of Alloteropsis semialata. Lineage (NCBI taxonomy): Eukaryota > Viridiplantae > Streptophyta > Magnoliopsida > Poales > Poaceae > Alloteropsis > Alloteropsis semialata. Next base: position 37,022,347 of record CM014278.1, read on the forward strand.
TTGTAGGAACAGAGTTGTAGCCACTCCTTCCTAAATTACGTTCAGAATCGAGTGCAGCATTATAGTAGTTGCACTCCATCTTCACCACCACCTAGTAGTTGCTAATTGATATGGATAATATACTTTTGTGTTGTCTTTTGCTGTCTTGTAACAATAACAGGTCGTTCATATACACTGACTTATGATAGTGTAGGTGCTGATGAATACATGAGTGGGAAATAGCAATAGATAACATATTTGCTACTCGCTCTATGTGTGTACGGAGAAATGTTCAGAATGCAGCCAGTGTCTTGCGAGGTACTACTTTAAATTGGTGGGAGTGCTTAAGTCCTTCAGATAAACCACAATCTTGGCAAGATATGACATTGCTTATGAGGGAAACTTTTGTCCCACCTCCTTTTTTGAATTCAAATGATGAGATGCCTCATATGGAGGATCGATCTCTTGTTCTTCCTCTTATTGTGCCTAACCTTTTGCAGGATAATGTACAAAAGCGAGAGGATGCCGTTGAGGAAAATGAGGTACTCACAACTTCATGTGAAAATTCAGAACCATCACTTCACAATGCACCTATTACTCTTGTTGAAACTGAGAGCAAAGGTACCGCTCATGGTGCTACACTCATGGATGGTGAGACTTCTTTTCCTATCTTGAATTCCCCCACCAATCATGCTTCTATAGAGCAACTACTAGTGGACTCTTCTTTTGATTTATCTTTGTCACATGATGATTTGCTTGATGTTGCTGGCGATAAAGATGAATTATATGATAATGCTTATGTTTTACATGGTTTTGAACCAAACACTTGTGCTAAAAATAAACATGTTATTCATATTGCTAGTGCAAATAATGAGCGACAATTGTTGTCTACTTTCAATACTTTGGGTTACATTGAGTTTGATGTTTTGTGTAATCTAAATTGTTTGGAAGCGAAACTTTTTAGATATGCTGATTTGCCTTGGTTTGATCTACATACATATCATGTTGTTGGCAAATATGACAACAAATGACAATACATGATACATAGAGTTTACATTCATAGCAATACGTATTCTTCTTTTGTTGTGCAAGATTGTGATCGATTAGAATACAACCATAATAAAAATATTTTCACATGTTCCTCTAGTAGTTTTGTCTCCCAAGAAGGGGAGCATTGTTGGTTGCTACCTATGCCTGCTGATGCTGAATTTTCTAATATACGATCATCTAGTATTACTTTGTCTTTTGTTAGTACTAATCTTTTGCAGGATAGTGTTGACAAACATCGTGTACATTTCGATCATGGAGCATATATGCTTGTTGATATTTCTATGCGGGATGACACACTATACATTTGGAAATATGGTGACATCCCTCAGTTAAACTGTCATATTCTTCATTACTATCTATCAAGTAAATATTAGAAATTTGTTATGTGGGCTCAAAAATTTAAGGATGTACTGCTTATAAAAAATACCAACCATCTAATTTATCGTAGAAACTCCAGGATGTACGGAGAGAAGAAATATTACTAACAATAATACTTGATGCATGTAAGTGAAATCACATATATATCGATTATGACATAGGACACGCTGCTTTATTCTTGTATTACATAGACACACAAATCCAGTACTGCAGGTACACATACACCATGGTATAGACACAGATAGCTGAGTATTTCTCGGAGCAGTGTATAGATTATTGTAGCACACAGATAACGAGTTTCATCACATATATATAACGCATGTGTTGTATCTATAAGTTTCTTTCACCCCATAGCATGCGTTGTGTAGTTCTTGATAGGCTTGACCTAGGGGCTGCCTCCACCATTTGTGGGAACAGAGTTGTAGCCACCCCTTCCTAAATTAGATTAAAAATCCGAAAAGTACAAATATAGTCAGTACCTTATGCACTGGAAAGTGATCAAAGAGTTTATTAGATATTTAAATTGAGAAGAGCAAGATCAGCATACCATCAGGATTATAAGAGTTGTAACCGCTCCTTCCTGTGGTGAAAAGGCATGAGACCGGCCGGTTATTCAAAAATATTAGTCATGTTTCATTGGTGAATTACTATTCTTTTGGCTGAAAAGTGATCGAAGAGTTTATTAGATATTTAAATTGAGAAGATCAAGATCAGCATACCATCAGGATTATAAGAGTTGTAACCGCTCCTTCCTGCAGGAAATGAATTATTATCCGACATTAACCGATGCTTTCCAAACTAATAGGCATTAACACTAACTTTAAGAGAATCTGAAGTAGTATGCGGATGCTATTAATAAATAGTTAAAACACAATACAGAATTGTTATTACCTGCTTCAACAGAGCTGGTGAACATGACACAAACCATGGAGGCTACAACTAGGAGAATCAGACAAAGGGTGAAAGCAGATGGAGACGAGGATTGCTTCGTCATGGCCGCCTGCTTTGTGTGGCGAGTGGTGTATCTAGCTACTTGATTGCAGTTTAGCCAAATTAGCTTTGCTTGGTTGTTCCCTTCCATCATGGGTAGTGCCCTATTTATAGCCACGGACAGGAGCAAGTTTGATGCATGCCAGGTTTCCCATGCAGATAAAATTGTCAAACCCATCAGTGTCATAACTGAAATTTTCAACACAAATCCAATGAAAAGTCTGCATTCTGATGAAAAGTCATGCCCATCAACATCTACCATAGTTTTCTATACAAATTCAGTAAAGGATTGATATATATGCTTTCGTGGTTCACTTTGCTAAGACAAACAAGTCAAATAATGGGATTTTTTTACGTCGGAAATAATTAAATGGATTGGTATGCATTCATGGCTCATTGTTCTAGGCTTCTAATTCGGACTTGAGTTTCCCCAAGCACAGAGTTTGGTCAGCACCGTGATACGTGAAGCACATGCTTGTGTGCATTTCTCTCTTTTATTTTGTGAAATCTGCATGTTGGCCGCAACCCGAAATAAATGCTGCAACAGAGCCACTGTGCAGTGCAGGCCGCAAGATATGAACTTGTTTCTTTACAAAATAAAAACATATCCAAGCACCATAGACATATTAGTCTCAGGTTCAAGTTATTTACGAGTCAGCACAAAGTCTAGTTACACGTCAGTGATCTGATAGATTGTCTCATGCAATGCTACGTAGAACTGTGCTGATTTGGAAGAGAGAGAGGTGCGAAACAGCTAGCTCATAAGCTAAATTTTAGGACTACGAGACCGCTTTGCACCATTATATGAATTGTTGTTGCCATGCAACTCGTAACATTTCTGTTTCTCTATGGACAAATTAAGAAATTAGAGTTACTACAACGTAACTTAGGGGGGCGTTTGGTACAGCTCATCCAAAAACAGTTTCATTGGATAAGTTGTTTTGGTGAAGCTAAAAAAACCAACTTTACGCAGCATTCAGTTCATTTTTGCATCGTTTTTCGAAACAACTTCACACTACAGTGCCTCGATTTGCACAAAACAGGTGAAGCTGAGCCAACAAAAGCTCTACCAAAGAGGTCCTTATAAGAAAACCTATTGTACAGGTTGCCTGTTGAACCGTCTTAAAATTACGTGTCCCTGCATAAGACTGCTACTAGACGACACCAATGTACTTGCCCTTAGAGGCTGCCAAAAAGTTCTTTCCTAGGCACATGGGTGGCGGAATAGTCTACTGATTGATTATCTTTAGAGTGCTTAGTTTTTCAGATATATATTTTATGTTGTGTGCATCCCACTGCATAGAGTTTGGGAGAGTTTTTAATACTATCCAACTTGATATAATGGTCTTGGAAATTAATGAAACTTCCAATATCGGAAAAAGTATTTGATACATCAAAGTGAACTCGGTTAGGCCTTGTTCGGTTAATTAGAATCCCCATGGATTTGAAGGGAATTGAGAGGGGTTGAGGGGAATTTTGACTTGTTGGAGATTTAATCCCTCCCAATCCCCCTCCAACCGAACAAGACCTTAGGGGTTATTGATCCCTGTGAACACTGAACCTTTTGGGTATGTGGTTTGCTTGTATTTTAGCAAAATTAGTTTGGTTGATTATAATTAATTAATCCCCTACCATCTTGGCTAAGGTATCCCTGTATACTGTAATAATATTTGCAACCAATAAAGCGGTAGGATTTTAATCCTCTTTAGTTAGAACCATTTCATACAATTAACCAATACATTCCTCTTTCAAGGGACAAAACTGCCGGCTCTTTCCATTATGCAGACAATGCTCGATCAGTCCAATGAATTGCATGTAAACAGGTGGTTTTGTTGTTTAAACCTGAAGAAAATGCTAACATATGATACTTGACTAAAAGTTCCCACCATGTTTTTAAAAGCGGTAACTATCTGCTCCCTCTGCCAAGTTATAATTATTTTTGGCTTTTGTAGATATGTGATTATACTCTGTATCTGGACATAATATATCTAAAGGCATAGCAAAATCTATGAATCTAGAAAAGCCAAAATAAATTGTAATTTGTGGTGTCGTGAGTATAACGAAGAAACAATCTAAAACCCACTTTATCATTTGAAGGTGAAAGCCCCTGGACATGGGAGCACTTTAATACCGCCGGTCGTTTGTTGCTTGCCTCGTAGTTAAGACCGAGATGTTATAAATCGTTGCCATAGTAGTGCTGCCATCAGATGAAGTGTTCTGTGTTGTCACTCAAGAGATGCCGTATAGCCATTGAAGTATGGAATCAGTATTAGATAATCCTTCAAGGGATCCACTGGATTGAAAAGTTCTGATTGAAGGAGAATAAGTCGGCTCTATCTGGTGAAGTAGCAGTTGGTGCCAATTTTGTAACGGGGCTCTAGCAGATAAAAAGGTCTTTAAAGTCATGAATATTCGGAAAGGCAATATTCAACCCAAACCCTGTGAAACACAGGTATGCATGCGTACTCAATAGATCAAAGATGAATGACTGTTTCTCTTAAGACCAGAAATATGGATGGCGCATAATTTTCAAACTCTGGCATTTTGCCTGGTCAATTTTAAATTAAATAAGTCTCTGCATACCCTACTTGCATTGCGTTCCTACGTGTGGTGCTTTTTTATGCAATCCGTCCTTTATTATTTTCTGGCATATGAACACCACCTCTAACTGATAGAGATATAGTTCTAGAACTAAGATTGTACATCA
>CM014278.1:37028450-37042125 GCA_004135705.1 Alloteropsis semialata
AACATCAGTCTCGCGGACACTGGCTCGCAGGCAACCGTTCCGTGCGTTCGCTCTGCTGCTAGATTAGGCCGCGCGCTAGCTTGGTGTCGAGGATGAGGTCCGGCCGTGCCAATGGTGACGACTGACAACGATGGACAGAGGCGCCGCGCACTGGCAAGCTAGACTCTGGCGGCGTCGACACGCACCATGACCTGCCCGGCTGCCCGTAGCAAGTATAAAGTACAACACTCGAGTTGGCGGTTGGCCGACTGCAAAATTGGATCTCTCCAAGTGATCTGTCTGTCGCGACGCACACCTAGGCCAGAACTGCATGGATACGGAGGGTGTTTTTCAGTCCTGCTGCTACAAGCAAAAAATTGTTCCCGCTCGCTCGACCAGCCCATGGTCAGACATTGGTCCCTCTCATGCATCAAGCGATCAAGTCCGTTTCGGCAGAGGTGATCATTTATTCCTAAGAGACTGTTTCTGCAACCACGTAGGCATATCTGGTTGTTCGATGGATTTTCCTTATAAACAGCGGTGAATCTGGGCTTAGGGGGCACTCATCTCTTTCCTCTTTTTTCTGCTTCTTTCTTCATCTTCTCTCTTTCTTCTCCTCTCTCTCCTTCTCTTGCTCCAATGGAGGTCCAAGCTGTAGAGGGCCAAATTAATGCCTGAAATAATAACCAAGGACCAAGATTAAGTCCCCTAATATCCATCTTAATTATTTGTTCATAGTCATAGCTAGATGCAAGCGGTAGAGTCTTATCGCCTGTGACAGGAAGGTCCCGGGTTCGAGTCGCGGTCTCCTCGCATTGCACAGGCGAGGGTAAGGCTTGCCACTGACACCCCTTCCCCAGACCCCGCACAGAGCGGGAGCTCTCTGCACTGGGTACGCCCTTTTTAGTCATAGCTAGATGCAGATTCTCTTTACCTGTTGGCTTGTCACAATTAGATGGTCAAGAGAAATATGATTTTAATAATTTGTCATTGGGATTTTCAGAAGAGTACAAATGATTAAATAAAATATTTAGAGGTGTATAACAGTTGGATAAAAGTTATTTAAGATGACAATTTTAAGGTTCCCGAGATGTAATAATATTGTAACCGTAGCAACGCACGGGCATTATGCTAGTACAAAAATAAATTTTCAAACAAAGAAGTCATCTTGATCTAGGTTTTCTACAACAATTGGTGCAACAACTCCATCTTCGATGTAGGTGTCATCTTCGTCGTCAATCACATCATCAACTAACACTGTATCATCTGGTTCAGGAACTGCTTCTTGACGCACCTTTTCAATAAAAGAGGCTGCACCTGTAGTGCCTTTCTTGTCTGGTCTTCTCCAATTCGATACATTGTCAATTGGCGCTATTAAATTCATGTCTTGGATTCCCACATCAAGTTGATTAGCATCGATATCAACTTCATTTTCTGATTCTGGCATAGCAAACAAATTTCTTGGACTCACTCCAACAACACTAGACCATCCTGGCTTGTTGACAAGATTGACAAAAAACACCGGTTCCGCCTGTATCGCCAGAATGTAAGGCTCATTTGAATATCGAAACCTGGAAGTATCAATATCAATAATACCATACTTATCCTTAACGTATCCTCTACTTCTGTTGGTACCGGTAGCCGGCACATCATACCAATCACATTGAAATAGTAGCACTTCTTTTTGTGTAGGGAATTCGAGCGAGATAATTCTTCTTATCACTCCATACCAGTTCATGTTGCCAGTTGTAGCATCACCCCTCACAACCACACCACTGTTTTGTGTGACAAGATTTTTCTCAATTGCAGTCGTACGAAATAGCCAATTATTGATGTGGCATCTATTGAACACACGAGCTCGAAGGTCGGGTCCTTGGGCAAGGGCATACATCAGTTCACTTGCCTCCCCTTTCTTATATAGTTTGGTAATCTGAAAATTCAGTTTGAAAACAAATGTCTCTGAAAATTCAGTTTGGGAATAAAAAAAATTCAGTTTGGTAATCTGAAAATTCGGTATGGGAATCTGAAATTTCAGTTTGGAAATAAAACAAATACTAACCTTGTCTTCGAACCACCTTACAAAGTTCTCCTCGTGTCGTTTATTAAGATTCCTCATACTAATTTTTTTTAGTTCTTCCATATGCTCCCTGCATGGAAATAGCCAATTAGTTGAGGCCATAAATTAGGAATAGAATAATTAATGACAGTATATTGCAACTTACTCAACCCATGGTATCGCTTCATCACAGTTATTAATTATGTAGTGTCTCATCTTTCGAACCTCATCTTCTAGCAGTATCTCAATACTCTGTCCTCTCCTCTTGTAATCCAATTGACCAAATATGCTCAGACCACATGGCGCCTCATTTACAACTGCACTTTCATGACGATTTGCGCGATTCAGCTTGGTGTCGACATCGAAGAACCTAGAGCAAAATGTAAGGCACTCCTCAACTATATATGCCTCGGCTATTGAACCCTCTGGGTGCGCCTTGTTCCTCACATAGTTTTTGACAGTACGTAGATACCTCTCAACTGGATACATCCATCTATAACACACGGGCCCTCCAAGTTTAGCCTCCTCCGCTAGATGGACCGGTAAATGAATCATGATATCAAAAAACGCAGGAGGAAATAACATCTCAAGGCGACACAACGTCTGTACAATTGATCTGCTAAGGTTGTCAAGATCTTCTTCCACCAGCTCCTTCGAACAAAGTGCACTGAAGAACCTACTAAGCTGAATAATTGGTATGACAACATCTTCTGGCAAAATCTTTCTAACTACCAAAGGTAACAATTTTTGTAGAATAATATGGTAGTCATGAGTTTTGAGACCAGACACCTTACATGAATTTGCGTCAACACATCTCCTTATGTTGGAACTAAACCCATCAGGCATCTTCGTTTCCTGTAGAAATTTGCATAACATTTTCTTGTCCTCCTTATCTAAAAAGTACAATGCCGCTGGCAAGGAATAATTATCACCATCAATCACAGGATGTTGATCTTGCCTTATCCCTAGGTGTTCCATGTCCAGCCGAGCCTTCTCGCTGTCCTTACATTTACCTTCAATTTCAAGCAAAGTACCCAAAATGCTCTCACATATGTTTTTCTCAATGTGCATGACATCCAAATTATGTCTTATGAGCAAAGAAGACCAGTAAGGGAGCTCAAAAAAATACTCTTCTTCCTCCAATTGTGCCATCTATTTTCTTCGTCACGCTTCCTCTTTTTTCCTATATCCTTTCCAAAACACGCCTGATCAAAAGTTTGATACTGTTCCAATACCTGTTCACCAGACAGTGGTACTGGAGCCTCCCTGGTTTCCACCTCATTGTTGAAACTGACCTTGTTCATCCGCCATGGATGGTCCGATGGCAAAAAACGACGATGTCCCATGTAGCAATGCTTGCCACCAAATTTCAACCACAAATAATCTGTATCCTTGTGGCAGTATGGACATGCAAATTTGCCTTTTGTGCTCCAACCAGAAAGCATCGCATATGCTGGGAAATCATTAATTGTCCAAAGGAGAATTGCATGCAGTTTAAAATTCTTCTTTACCTTCTCATCCCATGTCTCAATACCGTCAACCCAAAGCTTCTTTAGCTCATCAATGAGGGGCCTCAAATACACATCAATATTCATTCCGGGAGAATTTGGACCAGGTATCAACATTGACATCATCCAATAAGGTTGTTTCTCAAATAACCAAGGAGGCAAATTGTATGGGATTAGGATAACAGGCCATGTGCTGTATGTCACGTTTTGCATGCCAAAGGGGTTAAAGCCATCAGAAGCAAGACCCAGCCTAATATTACGAGCTTCATCACCAAACCAAGCATACTCCCTGTCCACATGCTTCCATGCCTTTGAGTCACCAGGGTGACGCATTTTGCCATCATCCACCAATCCCTTGTGCCATCGCATTTGTGATGATGTGGTCTCATTCATATATAACCTTTGCAGCCGAGGAATAAGAGGAAAGTACCGTAGGATTTTACGTGGGACACGCTTTGTTGAATGACCAGCACCATCGTCGGGCGTTGACCACCTAGACTCGTCACATTTGGGACATTTATCTAGATTTTCATTTTCCTTCCAGAATAACACACAATTCTTCGGACACACATCTATCTTCACATAGTCCAAGCCTAGATCTCGAACTACCTTTTTCACTTTCTCCATTGTGTTTGGGACACAGTGGCCATCAGGGAGAAACTTTGAGAACAGATAAAGTACCCCCTCCAATGCTCTATTAGTAATACCATATAAGCACTTAACCTGAAAAGTTCCACAATAAAAGAGACCTTCGTAGCATCAGTGCAACCTGGATATAATTCCTTTTCTGCCTCCTGTAATAACTTTAAGAAGACCTTGGCATGTTCATTCGGCTGTTCATCGGTGTCTCTGATTTCTCCATGTATAGCACCTCGGATTAGGGATCTAATCAAATTTGTGGCACCACGTTCATCACTTGCCGCATCATCTACATTATTGTCTACTCCAACTTCATGTGGTGCAACTTCATTGTCTACTTCAACATCTGCTGGTGGTGGTGTTTCATTGTGTACTTCTACAGCAGCTGGTTGTCCTTCTTCTTGTAATACCACATCTGAATCTTGCCCTTTTTCATCGATAAAGTTTTCATCAAACCCTCTAGAGAGCAAATGAATCTGAACCACAGACCTTGATTTATATGCCATGCATACACATCTAGGACATGGACACACAGCAGTTCCACCTCTTGATGAGTCACCAAATTTGATGTCCAGAAATTCTCGGAGTTTCTCCTGCCACACTCTTGAAGAACGAGGCAAGCGCATCCAACCTCGACCTTCACCTGACATTGTATATTCTGCATGATGATCACATCAAACAAACACAAATTAAAAATCCTTGAAATTTTAAAATAAATAAACAATTCATGTATGTAAGGAAGCTTTACATATGCTAGTTAACATATTGAATGCAGTTAACTTGATGCATCAGAAAGGCTTAAGTATAAATATCTGTCAACTGTCATAGTAAGCTCAGAAGCTGCCCAAATATATACTTTCCAGACCAGTTTTGGTTAGAAGATGATTGTGTAATATTTCTTATGGACAATTTTCCTTTGTTTCATCTATCAGTAGTTGAGAGTAATTTTGCAATATAAAATTTTCTTTCATATGTCCACTGTTTGTTTATTTGTGCTGATGCGTAAAATTTTCCATGTGTTACCATTTACCAACATTCATTCAGTCATAATTTCCATGTGTTGCAAGTATGCTATTGAAGAAAAACTGGGTCCAGATTATTAATAGGAGGCTTCAGACACAGCACCAATTTGTACTACACGTACATGCATGCATTGCTCACGTGCATGTGCTGAAGGTGAAAGAACTGAATTGGTGCTCAGCATGATGGATGCATGACATCACTAGAGTAATTAAGGGATAAACTAATGCGGCAAGGGAATTAATCACAGCGGCAATTAACTTATTCTTCTGTCCTGGTCTTCCTCTTACCTGTAGGAAAAGATTAGATTGTCTCTGATCTTGACACGAGGAGGGCTAGCGTGTAGGACGAGATTGATGACAGTTCCCTTGATCGGCAACCGTGATCTTGCCTGTGAAGGGCAGGACCAAGAACATTAATTGATACAGGCAGCAGGACATGGCTGATGGCCGTTGGGGCGGCAGCATGTGGTGAGGACTCGAGAACGAGAAAGAAAGAAAACTGCGAGCTGCTCACGTACCAGCAGGCATCGACGGAATTAAGTGCAGATGGTTTCGACGTAGCTGGTGCCTCAGCTTCACGCGAACGGCGTGCTCCAGCTGCGAGACGAGACGAAGCGTCATTGGCCGAAGCGTTCTCGAAGCTCAATGAAAAACTAGAAACTCAAGAGGTTGAAAGGGAAGCTGAAAGGGAACAACATAGGGCTCAATTGGAAGCTGAAAGGGAACAACATAAGCGTCAGATGGAAGAAATGATGAAGGCTAGGGAGGCTGCACTTAGGCAAGAATTTATGTCAATGATACAAGCAGCACAAGTGCAAGGATCATTTAAACAGGTAATAGTAATGTCAATTCTTAACTTGACCAAAACATTTAGTTAATGAGTTTATATTTTTATAGTTTATTCAACTGAAATCATGTGCTTAGGTAGTTGGCTACAAACCATGCTGGTAGCACTTCATTTGTTACATGTTGTATATGTGTTCTTTTTGTGTACACATCCTTTATTTCAGATTCATAGTCCACTAATGATTTTTATGACAAAATTTTAAATCCAGGTGAACAATGATGGGCAACAAATTGCAGAGGTGGCTGCTGCAACAAACATGGTTGAAGCAAATGTAACAACTACAGAGAGTCAAGATATTTCACATGAACATGTACTTTGATAGTTGAAGCTGTGTAATGATATCTTGTGATAGTCCATAGTCTAGGGTCTAATTGTTCCCTCGAACAATTGATTCACAGGGTAACCAAAACAGCGTCCCACCACCACAAACACCAGCTGCTGCTGCTGCTACTACTACTATTTCTATACGCACAACTAGAAGTTCTGCTGCAACTAAGTCACAGGCAGCTCAAAACAAAGGAGGGAATATGGCTGTTGTTTTTACTACTGCAAAAGCATTGAAGGATAATGCGGCTAAGAAACGATCAATATTGAAAAGAAATCAACAAGCTGCCGATACACAGGTGATTTTTTTGAAACTCCAATACCTATGAATATTCATAAATATAGTCCTTTTTGACACATTTTGAAAATTTTAGACTGACATATTATGTTGATTCAATGAATCACGCTTCTCATTGGCCATGTAAATTATAGGAAAATTCATATTGTTGTATGGAACTTAAATATCTTTCATTTGGATCAACAATCAGGTTTTTAGCCCAAGTATTTTAGTAGCTATAAATAGTTGTTGCTGACCATAGTTTCCTAATGTTGCAGTACAGTTTTAGATGAATCAAAAAATTTGGACCATCTTAGTGGCCGTTTTTCTCTGGACAATAGGTGAAAAAGTTGTGCATAATTTAGTTATAGTTCTTTGGAGAGTTTAATGACCTTTTTTCGCCCAGTAGTTTTTGAGTTATCGTCAATCAAAGTTGACTGCTGGAGGAAGTGTTCTCTGACCGTACTTGGTTCTTCCTTGTCTTAGGCACACTTTCACTCAATTTTGGTTCACAAAATCATACTGATGGTATTCTTTTTTTGATATATTTTCCATTGGCGTATGTTTTTTTCTATCATTAGAACTCTAGATCTATGTGATATTCTCCATTTGCAGCCATTCTTGGTTCTGCTTGCTGCACGTGTGCTTAGGACTTGATTTGGCATGCATGATAATATGATCTTTCAATGAGTAATATCACTTTTAATAAATATGCAAATCTGCGACATGTTTTTGCTTGACATAAATGTGGATTCAATTGATGTATATTTGTACTAATGTTAATGATCCTTTTCAGGAGCATGATGCTGAGGTTTGAGTGGAGCGCATGACTCATGGGATGATCAACATGAAGGCAACCTTGGCTTCCGTGCTGCATAGCTCATTAGATTTTGATGTTTTCAAAATAGTTAAGCGTGTTGGACACCATTATGTGTTGCACTTGTGCGTGTGTTTGGACTAGATGCTGTGTCAGATACATTGGATGGTTTCTTTACAGATGTGCACAAATAAATTGTATTTTGGTTTAATGGATGTCTAAATGTTTCATTGATCATATATTGTTTAATTTGAAATCATTGTTTGAAGCTACCAAAGGGATCGTTGTAATATGCACTATCGTGGCATAAGCATGGCGTTGCAATTATATGCTATAGCAACAAAAAACCCGTGTGGCAAAACCACATGCAAAGAAACATAAGGCGTGGCAATAGGGTCTCTAAATTGTAGCAATGCAGCAGTAAGCGTGGCAACATGCCTAAGTATAGCAACCACATGTATTGCTTGTGGCAATAGAGGGATATCATATAGCAACCACAATATTTAGTGTTGCAATAGGGAAGAAGCCTCTAGCAACCAAGTTTCTGTAGTGGCAATAGAGGTGTCACATATAGCAACCACTGTAGTAGCGTGGTAATAGAGAGTTCATCTATGGCAACCAAAATGTTTAACGTGGCAATAAAGGGTCCCTCCTATAGCAACCATAAGAGTAACGTTGCAATAGGGGATATATTTTGCAATGCTATAAACACGTAGCAATAGGGTCTGCTGCAACATCCAGTATCATTGCCACTGCCACTATTGCTACATTTTCTTTATGTGGTAACAGATAGCTCTTCCAATGCCTGGCGCGTTGCAATAGTTACGATTGCAACACCCACGGTGGTTGCTGATACGAAGACTTGCAACGGTACTTTTGGGTTGCAAAAAGATTCTTGGTGTTGCAATAGGGGAAACACAATGGCAACACCAAAAATAAACCGTGGTGCAAACTTTGGACTACGTTTGCATTGGCAACGCCTCGCAACGCTAAAATTCCGTTGTCATTGTGTCTATTGCAACCATTTTGGGCATTTTGCAACACTTTTCCGGCGTTGCATTATACGCAAAACCTTGTAGTGTAAGGAGCACGGCAGATTCGATCTCCAAAGAAACAGTCACAAAGACAGCACTGAACGAAAGCACAACACAGAACTAAGAAGACGCACAGACCTTGTATGGCTAAGGCCTTAATCTTGTTACGTCTCATTCGTGCAGCGCAGTTTCTATCGGACTCGTACTTAGGAACCAAAGGACAAAAGTGGTTACCTGTAAGGACATTTAGGATTCTTTCTTACTGCAAGAAGCGTAGAAGCTATTTTTTTCAAAATTAAAGGCAGTAGCAATACTAACGAATTACTTAGCGCCAGCTAGAATTCGAAGAGGAACCGTCCGTGCTCGAGGCCGAACGACAGACCGACAAAGGCGACCGACATGACTGAGGCACAGAAGGATGGCATGTACGGGATAAAGCAGATAAACGTGAAGGCGACGACTCATCGCTGCCACTAAACTTTCGCTGTACAGGTGCATGTGTCCCACCTTTCCTCTTAGCAGGCATGACAGCGAGGATACCTATGTAAGTAAAACATATAACATCACACAGAAGTGCGAGCGTGCAACACAAAGGGAGACCTATTTTGGCAAATATAAAAGAAGAAAAACACGATGACCGGTGCAAGAAACAGAACAGACGTCAAACACATTGAACAAAACACGAACTCAGTATTATCCAAACTGTGTAAGAGGAACACAATGAGTGTTCCAGGCAGCAGCAGACAATATAATTAGAGCCCCCCAAAAAAAACGCCTTGTGTGTCAGGAAAACTACGGATTGAAGAGTTTTTTTTCATATTAGCTACAGCAGCAGATGCGTGCGCACCAAACAGAACCACGCGATGTGCAGTTTTAGAATATGATCAATACAAAGTAGCACGGCATAGGGAACATAACCAAAAGGCGCATCTAAATGGAAGGTCAATCTAGCAAACCCAAAACATGCCAGTCCAAGCATACAGGGCAGTTGCAACCACTAGGCATATGAAAAAGTAAAAACACGGCTAAGCAGAGGCAGCAGGAAGAAACACATAAAGGAACTAAGTAATGGCAAAAAACAACCGCAGGACCAAACTAATATGAGAACTCAGCTGTTGCCTTCATGCAGTAACTGGAAACCACCAAGCCGAGCAGAATCCGCGGAGACGGCACCTAAACAGACACGAAGAAACGATGAGCAAAGCTAAAACTGCTGTGGCGGGTACACAGTAAAGAAGGTCATGCGAGACGCTGCAACAAGCGTAAAACAGCCCCCACCTCAGGAAGCAACACACAGCAGATGGCAAGACCGCGAGATGACACCGACGATGGCGGACGAACGGAATCCCCAAAGGCAGGTCGGCAAGCAGGTAGCTAACAGCACCAAAGAAACTAAAGTCAGGGACCCACAATAGACGATGCCCAAAGCACGCGCATGACACCATTCAGCAGCAACGAACTGACTTTAAGAGGGAGAAAAGAAGGCTACCTGAGCAACGAAGACGCAGCCGCCGTTGTATGGGCGACAGGCCGCAGCAGAGACGGCGACGTCGACTGATGAACACAGCAGCAGAGCAGACCTGACTAAGAGAAAATAACCATCAAAAAGCCAAAGCGAAATAACCCAACCCAAATCGAACTTACCGATGAAGGCAGGTCCGGCGAAGAGGCACTGATTGGAAGCCGCAGGCAACCCAATGTAGGGCGAGAACCGGTGGCGGGAGCGGCCGGCCGCAGACTGGCCCGTCGCAGGGCAGGTCCGAGGCCCCCCACCGCCGAATCGAAAGCAGGCGTGGACGAAGTCCCACGCGTGCGCACCCGAACAGCGTAAGCAGAGGAACGGCTAGAGCCCGGTGGCGACGGTGAGCCAACGCGGTGGGCGCGCAGCAGACGAACCCCCCGCAAGAGCCCTCGGATGCGCCGTCCCCTCGAACGCGGCGCCCAGTCGGAGGCGGAGAGCACGAGACCGAGACCCCAGGAAGCGGCGACTGAATGGCAGAAAGAAGAGGAACCCTAGCAAAACCTACGGGGATAAGGTTGCGTTCCACGGGCCAACAGAAACGCCGGCAATCCCCCACGCCACACGGGCCACCAACAGGCCACAGGACCGCGGGCCGAATTAGCGCAACACGCGGCCCAATCAGAAAAAAACCCGCGGCCCAATCAGAAAAAAAACCCGCGTACAGTCGCTCAATGTCTCTCCGAGCGCCGTTTTCACCGGGGAGAGGCTACAGGAGATTGAAATCCTCGATTTTAGGGATGAATTGATGCGTACTTGAGTGTCTGCTGATCCCAGATTCAAGAACTTGAAGGGTTGCAAACTTACAATCCCGAAACCTGTTAGTAGCCGTTTTGTTACAGCCATTGCTGAATCTTCTGGAGATGTTCAGGATGCAGAAGCCATCATGTAATGATTGATGGGCGTCGGTGGACTGACACTAACGTGTGTATGGGCCAATGGACTAACAGTAAGTAACGTGTGTATGGGCCTGAGTGGTCCAATGGCCTTTTAAACCGGCGGCCATTAAGAGTAGGAAAAAGTCCATTCTACCTCCCTCAACTATGCCCAAAGTCCATCTTTCATCCCTCAACTGCAAAACCGGGTAACCAACCTCCCTCTACTATCAAAACCGTTCACTTAACCTCCTTACCACAGTTATAAGCAGTTTTCAAAGACGGATTTGTATTTTTTTAATTAAAAATAAATCTAGTAAATACCTAATGATGTTATTAAACCACGAAAATATCCCTAAACTTCTAGAAATTCTGAGAAAAATCATAGAGATAGATTGAGACATGATAAACCCAAATAACATATTAATGTCTTGTGAAAATATGTATCGAATCTTCCAAAAATTATATTTAGCTCAAGTAAAATAAGAACAATCAATAAAAAAGGAAAACTACAACAATATTCTAATTCATGTCTAAAACAATTTAGGAACTTTCCATAATATAAAGATGAGATGTAACCATAATAAATGTAACATATATTAACATTAGATGCATTCATGCTGAATGTATTTGTCGGTGTAAGAAATAACCAACAAGTAAATTTAGTGGATTGCGCGTTTGGGCTCCGGATGGTTCGCGAGAGGACACAAGGGGCTATACTGGTTCAGGCACTAACGCCCTACGTCCAGTGTCGATCTGCTCGTGTTACTCGCGTTGCTCGTAGTAGGGGTTACAAGCGGTCGAGAGAGGGAGGGGCTCCCAAGTCTCTGGATGCGTCTGAGCGTAAGTGTTTCGTGGGTTGTGTTCTGGTGTGTGCGTCGTGTGTCTCCCCCCCTCTCCTGAGGCTTATTTTTCTATTTATACTCAGGAGAGGTGGGGCTTTACAAGGCGTGCTCAAGAAGGTAAAAAATAGAAAGCTTGCTGAAGAAGCTCCGCCGCCTGCGGGATACTGCGGACGCCGTACGGGACGCTGTTCGGGACGCTGTGGATGCTGTTCGGAGTTGTTGGGGACGTGGTTCTCCCTGCGTGGCATTGTTCGGAGTTGTTGGGGACGTGGCTCTCCTCGCGTGGCGCCTGCGTACGGGCGAAACAGTGGAAGTCACATCCGTTGGTCATACCGGACAGTGCTCGGTGAGACCAATTAATGCTGATGGGAAGCGGCATGGGCGTATGGAGACACATCCTTATGCCGGGTCTTCCGGACGCTCCACTCCGTCCCGGGCCCACGTCGATTCGGGCGAGACGAAGAGAGGTCGGGCGAGATAGCGACAGAAGTGGGCCGGCCGAGGCGGACGAGGGGTCGGCCGAGGCGGACGGGGGTCGGCCGAGGCGGACGAGGGTCGGCCGAGGCGGACGGGGGTCGGCCGAGGCGGACGAGGGTCGGCCGAGGCGGACGTGGGTCGGCCGAGGCGGTCGAGGGTCGGCCGAGGCGGACGTGGGTCGGGCGAGGCGGACATAGGTCGGCCGGTACAGAACCAGGTCAGTCGAGTCGGGGGAAAATCGATCCTCTCCTGACCTGATATTATCTTTATTTTGCGGGTTTTCCTATGCCCACCTTATTCCCGAAACTGCGTGGTCCCACCCGTCGGTGAGAGGGTCGGATATTGATATCCGACAGTAGCCCCCGAGCCTGCTCGGAGGACAGGTGGTTCTCCGTGTAGGCTCTTTCTCGATGCCTGATCAGATGTCACTCGGGGGTGCGCGCGAGCGCACCCACCGGGTGTAGCCCCCGAGCCTGTAGGGGAACGGTTGGTTCGCCTATAGGCTGGAGTAAAGTTTGTCCTTTTTCCCGCCGGGGCGCGCGAGCGCACCCGGTGGGTGTAGCCCCCGAGCCTGTAGGGGAACGGTGGTTCGCCTATAGGCTGAAGTAAAGTTCGTCATCTCTGTGCGGTCCCTACAGGATAACGCCGTGTGTTGTCCAATGGACCGGAGCATGACGCGCCTTTCTCAGAGGCACTGTCTCCCTTCTGAGCTGTCATGTCATCCTTTCTGAGCTCACTGTTCGTTGGTGATGCTCTGTCGCTTTGCATGGAGGGCCACGCGGCGCGTTCCCGTACCCGGTCTGAGTGCTGACTCAGGTTCCCTCGGGCTATAAATAGGGTCTCCCGGGCCGTCTTCCTGGGCATGCAACTATCCTGTCTCCTCTTTCTCTTGTTAGCATGGGATTCCTGGTCGGTGAACCGCCTCGAGGGCGTCCCCCTGGTCCGGGGACCGAGAGATTAGTCGCCTGATGCCACAAGAATGACTGCGACTTCGGGGAGTTCCGGCATGGAGGAGTGCTGCTCGGCGTCGCAAGTGAAGGTCGGCTCTGGCTCCGACAACCCCTCCCGTCCGTTGATGCTGCCTCGGTGGCGGTGGAACGGGTTCGAGGGGGAGGTGCACGAGCGGAAGTGCCATGTCCGTCAGGCATCCGGACGCATCGTGTGCCGCAGCGAGCTGAAGCCGTTCCCCGACTTGCGTCGCCAGGGGAGTTGCAGTGGTCGTGTACAGCCACCTGCGCGCTTCCTCTCCTTTCCCTTGCGCCGATGTGATGCCGATGCCGGCGACCGTCGGCCCTAGGACGACGGAGAGAGTCGGTGGTGACACTCCATTGTCGCGGCACCGCGGCGTGATCCTCTGCCGAGTTCCCCTCGCGGCGTCGGCGGGCGGGGAGATGCTACAAGAAGGACTGCGACGTTCGCAGTTCGGCCCTTCTTGTTGCATCGGATCTCCTGCTCC
>CM014278.1:37042190-37078553 GCA_004135705.1 Alloteropsis semialata
GTCTTTCTGCGGCCGCGCAGTCGGCCTCTTTTTGCGATTTCGGCTCCCCCGTGCGCCCCCGAGTCGGTCGGGCGGGAAGCCGTTTCGTCTTTTTATCGTTTTCCCCTCACGCACTCCCTCCGCGGGACGGAAGGTAAGGGCACGCCTCGTGTTTTACCGCGTAGGCCGAAACACGGCTCCCGGTGAGCTACTAACGGGCTAGATCGAGCGAGGCCTCGGTCCTCCTCCGGGAGAGGACCGTCGGATCAACTGGTGATCGACCTCGGATAATCCCCAGAGTTCCCGACCCCCTTAGTTCCCGCGGTCGTTCGACCGACCACAGGGGCTCGTCGCCTCTCTTCGGGGAGATACATGGGGTCAGGAATCTTAGGCTCGAACGCAGATCTGGGCGTCCTCGGCACCCGTGTGCCGAGACTACGGCCTCTAGCGGGCCCGCCCATCTCTGCCCCTTCGCTCGGACGCTTCAGAGCGGCCGTCGGACCCTAGGGCCGGCCTTCGAACTCTTGGGCTGTTTTTTCGATTTCGCGTCGTGTCCCTTGGGCCTAAGGACGGCCCGGGCTTGTTTTGTTTTTCCTGAAAGACAAAAAAGCGCAAGAGAAAGAAATGGGAACAGACGCAAAATAAATAAAAGAGAGGCAGGATATGGAATGCGAAGGGGTTGAGAGAGAGAGAGAGGGCGCGAATCCCGGGACGTGGGAGACGTGGGAGATCGTGGGCGCGCGTCGTGGGCCGCGTGGCCTTCGCGGGCTGAGGCGCAGGCGGGAGACCCGAGGCGTCACGCCCACCCCCTCACCTGCCCATTTAAGGCAGAGAGGAGGGGGCCCCGGACCTTCTTCTTCCTCCGCTCGCCTGTCCTCGAATCGCCGCCGCTGCCTGCAAGAGAGAGAGAGAGACTTTCTTCTCCTTCCGCCCGCCTGCCCCCGAATCGCCGCCGCCGCCTGCAAGGGAAAACCCATACCTTTCCTCCCCTTCCGCTCGCCTGCCAGTCATGGCCTGGTCTCGCTCGTCTGTCACGGAGGGTGAGCTCGAGCGCCTGGCGGGGCGCGGGCTTCTGTGCCGGCGAACCGACCTCGTGGAGTGGATGGCGCCGGGGAACGAGGAGGTCCCTGCTCCGCCCGACGGGTACGTGGTGTCCTTTGTCCCCTTCCACGAGCGGGGCTTGGGACTTCCTCCTCACAACTTCCTCCGCGGGCTCCTGTACTACTACGGCATCGAGCTCCATCATCTCAATCCTAACGGATTGCTCCACATGGCGGTTTTCGTCGCCTTGTGCGAGGGATTTCTCGGCATCGAGCCTCACTTCAACCTTTGGAGGTCCTACTTCCACGTCGAGGAAGTGAAGGCGGAGGGGCGGCCGAGGCCACACGGCTGTGCCGGAGTGCGGCTGCGCACCGGTCAGGGTGAGGGTTACCCCTCGCTCCCGTTGATTTCCAGCAACAAAGGGTGGCAGCCGAGGTGGTTCTACTTGCGAAGCGACCCGGGCGCTCCCTTCCCGGCCTTCACGGGAAGGCTCATCGAGGGGCGGCCGAACTGCTGGCATTGGGGCCCGCCCCAGGAGGAGCGGCCTCACCTGACTGGGCTTCGGGGCGCGGTCGCCCGGCTTCGCGAGCTCGGGGTCACCGGCCCTGGGATCATCGCGGCGTACCATTCGCGCCGCGTCCTCCCCCTGATGGCCCGCCGTCTGCGATTGGACCAGATGACTCTGGCGGCGGACTGGACAGGGTCGGTGACGGCGGTCGGGGTACCTTCCGACGAGGAGATGGTCGCCCGACTTCGCGAAGCGATCCAGCGTTCGTCCGCGGGATATCCGCTGCCGGATCACCCCATCATGCTCCCCACGGGCGTGCCCCTCATCCAGGTTAGTTGTTGGGGTTTTTCTCTTGCCTTCGCCGTCCCCTTTTTTCAATCCGGAGATTCAATCTGAAACTCTTCTTCCTCAGCACCCCCTGTCGTTCAGGGTTTCCCGGCCCCCGCTTCCCGAGGATGCGGCCATTCGGGCCGCGAACCGTGCGCGCGCGGAGGCCGACCGTCTGAGGAAGGAGAGGGAGGATGCGAAGAAGAAGACCCGCGAGAAGGCCGAGGCGGCGTACCGCGAGCGACGTCGGCAGGCTCGGCAGGACGGGCTATGGAGGGAGGATCAGGGCTCCTTCGAGGGGGGCTTTGAGTATCCCTCGGACTCCTCCACTGGATCCGAGAGGAGCGGTCCGGCTCCCCAGCGCGAGTCCTCGGCCGGTCGGGAGACGCCGGAGGTCACGGGGCCGTCACGCGATGGCAGACCCGCGCCGATCCCGCCCCCGACCCGAGGGCGGACTCCGCCGAGGGCCGACCGGGGCAAACGGCCGCGGGAGGAAGGATCGGGGTCGGAGACGGCTCCGCCGGTCAAGCGATCGTCCCGCGACTTTCCCGTATCAAGCCGGTAAGTTTCTCCCCTTTCTCTCGTCGACCCTTTTTCGCCTATGTCGAGGTGAGTGTGCCAAGGCTCCTTTTGTTTGCAGGAGGGGAAGTCAGGCGACCCCTTTGGGGCTGGCGCCGATCAAGCGGCTCGCGCGCCAGACCGCCGAGGTGGCGACGAGCCGAGGGATCAACCTGGGCGACCCCCAAGTGGAGAGGGCGCTCGAGCCGCTTCTTCCCGAGCAGCAGCTCGCCGCGGTGTCGGGCGCCATGTCCGCGCACTCGGCGGGGGCGATCCCGGAGGCCCTCGTCGGGCTGTACTTCCCGCTCGCGGACGATCCGGCCGGGGTGGAAGACGTGGTACCGCCCGAGTCGGCAGCGCCGGACGGGAATGTGCCCGAGGAGGAGGAGACGGTGCCCTCCGGTCCTGGTGGTGACCAGGAAGGTTCCATCCCTCCGGCCGGAGCGGTCGGGCTTTTGCCCGAGGCTGGGGCGGACGAAGAAGAGGAGGTCCAGAGGGACCCGACACCGGTTGCGTCCCCGAGCGCCGCCGGCCGCGAGGAGGGGGAGGTCATCCCCGAACCTGATGCCACCGCCGCCTTGACCGACTCGCCGCCTGGTTCGGGCGGGGTGAGGGCACCTGTTCCTCCCGTGGCGAGAACGGAGGACGCCGCGGGGTCAGGCTCAGGTCAGGGGGCCCGCTCTGCCGCTGACGCCCCGGAGGGCCGCGAGGTTGTCCGGCAAGGGGATGACCCCTCGGAGTTCGGGGGCCCCCGCGTCACCTGGACCGACCGCGCGTCGGGCGACGTCGTCTTCTCTTTGGACGACGCCGAGGAGGAGAACGAGGCCTCCCGGATTCGTGCCGGGGTCGAGTTGGCGGTTCGGTCGCTCAACTCCGCTCTGGAGGCCATCCGCGACGTCGCCATTCCTTGCGGGGAGGTAAGCTTCTCCTCATCCGCTTTTTCTCTTTCTTCTTTTCGCGAGCGGTTTCTGATTCTGACTTGTTTTTTTTGGCAGTCTTTGATGGCCCGCAGCCGGGACAAGTCCCTCTTCTTGCGTCGGGAGAAGGACTCGTGGGGCCGTCTGTCCTCGATCATCGCCGAACGCGACGCCCTGAGGGAGCAGCTGGCGGTCGCCCGCCAAGAAGCCGCCTCCGCCCGTGCCGATGCACGAGCCGAGTTCGACGGGCAGCTGGCCGCAGCCAACCAGGAGATCGAGTCCCTGCGGCGGCGGGTTGCGGAGGCGTGCCAGCATGCCGACGAGGCCGACCAGCGCAAGAGCGATGTCCTGATCTCTTGGGAGAAGGACTCGGCGGCTCGGGAGCAAGTTCGGCTGGGGCTGGTCCGCGAGACGGAGCGTCTTCGGGCCGACCGGGACCGGGTCACCGCCGTCCTCGAGGAGACCTGCACTCAGCTGGACCGGGCGGTGGAGGAGCGGGACGAGGCCAGGAGGCTCATCGAGGGGCAGGCCCGCGACCTCGAGGCGGCGAGCCAAGCCTTCAATGTTGAGCGGCGTGCCCGCGAGGAGGCCGAGGCGCAGTGCGCCTCCCTGGCTGAAGCAGCGGCGGTGGATCGCGCCACGATCGAGCGCCTCAAATCCGAGGCGCGCAATCTCGAAGGGCTGCTGCAGAAGGAGGGGGACGAGTACGACGCGCTTCGGGTGGCGGTCGGCGCTGTGCTCAGCGACCTTCAGGTGCGGTCGGAGCGGGGTCCAAGCTCGCTGCTCGCCGACGTTGAGCGCATCCCGGCTCGGGCCCGAGCCATGGCGAGCGACGGGCTCTTTCTTGGGGTGCGCCGCGCCTTCGCCGTTGCTCGCTCCCACTACTCCGAGATTGGCCTGGAGTACCTCGCCGATGGGTTCGCTCCCGGTACGACGTATGCGGAGGTGGTCGCGCTCGAGGAGGAGGTGTCGCCGCTGTCGTCCGTGCTCGCCGCCAAGACTGCAAAGGAGGAGGGGCCATGGGCGCCCTGATTAGTTTTTGTTTTTCTTTTAGTTTTTAGACAGTTAAACTCATTTCTTGTAATGAACTTAAGCGTCTGTGTCGTTAACACTCGGCCTTCCGTGTTTCTTTGATTAAGCCGTCGGGGTGCGTCTGGACTGAAGTGGGTTCGCCAGTGAGCCTTTAGAACCGTCGCCTCCGAGGCCTTTGTCCGTTTGGCATTCCGACCGGCGAGCGCACGCCACTTTGTTATCCGGCGCCCCCTTTTTGCTCAATCTCGGGTACACGAATATGCCGAGGATCAAGGACCCGGGGGACGCAGGTTAGCCCCCGAGTGACGTCCGACCCTTGGCCAGTGGGCAAGGGTCGGGCGTCGCTCTTTGAAACGAAAAGGAAAAAACTAACGAAAAGGAAAGTAGCCTAGAATAATCAGGGATAGAAACGACGTAGCTGTTCGATGTTCCAGGCGTTGGCGTATTCCTCTCCTTCTTCGTTCTTCAGCTTGTACGAGCCGGGCCGGAGGACTTGGGAGATGATGAACGGGCCTTCCCAGGGCGACGAGAGTTTGTGCCTGTCCTTGTTGCTTTGAACGAGGCGCAGCACCAAATCGCCGACCTGGAAAGCTCGGCCCCTAATGCGCCGAGCGTGGTAGCGCCGTAGGGACTGCTGGTACTTCGCCGAATGGGCCAACGCGACTTCCCTGGCCTCTTCTAGCTGGTCGGCCGCGTCCTCGAGAGAGGTTTGGTTGCCTTTGTCGTCGTAGGCGCGGACACGCGGGGACCCGTAGTCGAGGTCGGTCGGGAGTACGGCCTCCGACCCGTACACCATGAAGAACGGGGTGAAACCCGTCGCGCGACTCGCCGTCGTGCGCAGGCTCCAAACCACCGCTGGAAGCTCTTCGACCCATCGTCCTCCGAACTTTTTCAAGCGCTCGAATAGCCGAGGTTTGAGCCCTCGTAGGATTAACCCATTCGCGCGCTCTACTTGCCCGTTTGTGCGTGGGTGTCCGACGGCAGCCCAATCGACCCGTATGTGATATTCATCACAGAAACGCAGGAATTTCTTCCCGGTGAACTGAGTTCCGTTGTCCGTGATGATCGAATTGGGGACGCCGAAACGATGAACGATGTCGAGGAAGAATTTGACGGCTTCTTCCGATCGGATCGTCGCGATTGGGCGGACTTCTATCCACTTGGTGAACTTGTCAACGGCGACAAGCAAGTGGTCGAAGCCCCCGGGCGCCTTTTTGAGGGGCCCGACCATGTCCAACCCCCAGACCGCAAACGGCCAAGTGATGGGGATCGTCTGTAGAGCCTGTGTAGGAAGGTGTGTTTGCCTTGCAAAGAACTGGCACCCTTCGCAGGTGCGCACGATCTCGGTGGCATCCCTCACCGCCGTCGGCCAGTAAAATCCTTGCCGGAACGCATTTCCGACAAGGCTGCGAGGGGCGGCGTGGTGGCCACACACGCCCTCGTGGATGTCCTTCAACAGCTCCACACCCTGGTTAGCAGGAATGCACCGTTGTAGGATTCCTGTGGGGCTACGTCGGTACAGCTCGCCCTCCAGGATGGCGTAAGATTTGGCGCGCCGGGCGATCCGGCGGGCCTCGGTCTTACCCGTCGGGAGCTGTTCGCGCAGCAAGCAGTCGAGGAATGGTTGCCGCCAATCCGTGGTGCCGGGGTTCGGTCCCTGGGCCTCGGTCAGCGTTGCAACCGCAAGGGCGAGCAGGTCGGACAGAGCCCGGTCGTCCGTGGTGCCGGGGTTCGGTCCCTGGGCCTCGGTCAGCGTTGCAACCGCAAGGGCGAGCAGGTCGGACAGAGCCTGGTCGTTCGGCTCGGCGCCTGCCCCCGACCCTTCCGCGACCTTGGTTCCGTTCTCGCCAGCCCCCGAGCCCGGGGCGCCCCGTTCCGCGGGACTTGGGTCACGCGGTCCGGTCTGCTCCGGGCAGGGGAGCTTTATCGAAGGGTCCCGTTGGTCACTGGCGAAGATTCCGGTCGGGACGGGTTCCCGGCCGGAGGCTTTCTTGGCCAGGGCGTCGGCGGCCTCGTTGAACCGCCTTTTGATGTGCCGGAGCTCGAGGCCATCGAATTTGTCCTCGAGCTTGCGTACTTCCTTGCAATACGCGGCCATGGTCTCGCTTTCGCAGCTCGACTCTTTCATGACCTGATCGACCACGAGCTGGGAATCGCCTCGAATCTCGAGGCATCGAATTCCTAACTCGATAGCTATTCTCAGGCCGTTTATCAAAGCCTCGTACTCGGCAGCGTTGTTGGAAGCAGGGAAGTGTAGCCGGATCACGTATTTCATCCGCACTCCGAGAGGCGAAACGAAAACTAATCCGACCCCCGCTCCCGTCCGAGTCAACGAGCCGTCGAAGTACATCACCCAGTACTCCTGATCGACAGGGGCCGTGGGCAGCTGGACCTCGGTCCATTCCGCGACGAAGTCGGCGAGGGTTTGGGATTTGACGGCCGTGCGCGGGGCATAGGTGATGCCCTGACCCATCAGTTCCATAGCCCATTTAGAGATCCGACCTGTCGAGTCTGGATTATTTATAATCTCGCCGAGAGGGAAAGAACTCACCACTGTGACCGGATGCGAGTCAAAGTAGTGGCGGAGCTTCCTCTTGGAGATCAGGACGGCGTACAGCAGCTTCTGGATCTGCGGATACCTCGTCTTTGTGTCTCCGAGCACCTCGCTCACGAAGTATACCGGGCGCTGTACCTTGAGGGCGTGCCCCTCTTCTTCACGTTCCACCACCAGCGCCGCGCTCACCACCTGTGTAGTTGCAGCAATGTAGAGGAGAAGGGGCTCACCGGCGTTGGGCGAGACCAGGATCGGCGGATTCGTCAAGACTGCCTTGATGTGGTTCAGCGCGTTCTCGGCCTCCTCCGTCCAGACAAACCGCTCGGATTTCTTCAAGAGGCGGTACAGCGGGAGGACCTTTTCGCCGAGGCGCGAGATAAACCGGCTCAAGGCGGCTAGACACCCCGTGACCCGTTGAACCCCTTTCAGGTTCTGAATCGGGCCCATCCTGGTTATCGCGTTGATCTTATCGGGGTTAGCTTCTATCCCTCGGTGGGAAACGATAAAGCCTAGGAGCATTCCCCTGGGTACCCCGAAGACGCATTTCTCGGGGTTGAGCTTAACGCTGTTTGCCCTGAGTTTGGCAAACGTTTTTTCCAGGTCGGCCACGAGCTGGTCGGCCTGTTTGGACTTGACAACGATGTCGTCCACGTACGCCTCAACGGTCGGTCCGATGAGTTCGTCAAAACACTTAAGCATACACCTTTGATAGGTGGCGCCAGCATTTTTGAGCCCGAACGGCATTGTCACGTAACAGTACGATCCGAACGGGGTGATGAAGGAAGTCGCGAGCTGGTCGGACTCCTTCATCGCGATTTGGTGGTATCCGGAATACGCATCAAGGAAGCATAGGGTTTCGCACCCCGAGGTCGAGTCGACTATCTGATCTATGCGCGGCAAGGGAAAGGAATCCTTTGGGCACGCTTTGTTAAGAGCAGTATAATCAACACACATTCTCCATTTCCCATTCTTTTTTCGTACAAGGACGGGATTAGCTAACCACTCGGGATGATACACCTCCTTGATGAAGCCGGCCACCAAGAGCTTCGCGATCTCCTCGCCGATCGCCTTACGCTTCTCGTCGTCGAAGCGCCGAAGGCGTTGCTTCATGGGTCGGGACCCGGCTCGGATGTCCAGGGAGTGCTCGGCGACTTCCCTCGGGATGCCCGGCATATCCGAGGGCTTCCACGCAAACACGTCGACGTTCGCGCGGAGGAAGTCGACGAGCGCGCCTTCCTATTTCGGGGACAGTTTGGCCCCGATCCGCGCCACCTTTGCGCTCGGGTGGTCGGGGTCCAGCTGGACCTCCTTGGTGCCCTCGAGCGGCTCGAACGACGCCAGGCCTTGGGTGAAGTCCGGCGCCTCTTCGACGAGACGCGCCTTGATTGGGGCCAGCTCTTCTGTCGATGCGATGATGGCCGACGCCAGCTCGCAGCTTTCCACCTCGCACTGATGGGCCCGTTGGAATGACGACCCCACCGTGATCACCCCCTTCGGCCCCGGCATCTTGAGCTTGAGGTAGGTGTAGTTGGGGACGGCCATGAACTTCGCGTAGCACGGGCAGCCCAAAATGGCGTGATAGGCGCCGTGGAATCCTACCACCTCGAACGTGAGGGTCTCCGTCCGAAAGTTGGTCGGGGACCCAAACGTGACGGGCAGATCGATCTGCCCGAGGGGGACGGCCTGTTTACCGGGGACTACCCCGTGGAAGGGCGCCCCGGTCGGGCGAACGCGCCCTCGGTCGATCCCCATGGAGTCGAGCGTGTCGGCGTAGAGGATATTCAGCCCGCTCCCGCCGTCCATCAGCACCTTGGTGAGGCGCTTACGCCCTATGACTGGATCCACCACGAGAGGGTACTTACCCGGCCTCGGGACGAACTGCGGATGGTCAGTTCGGTCGAAGGTGATGGGCGCCTCCGACCACTTGAGGAAGGCCGGAGTGGCCGGCTCGGCGGCGTACACCTCTCGGCGCTCCACCTTGGCTCGCCCTTTGCTCACTGACGCCTCCGTTCCGCCGAAGATCATCAGACAGCCGTCCGGCTCCGGATAGGGGTCGGCGTCCATGTTCTGGTCCGCCCCCGGCTCCTGCGGGGCCAGGTCGGGCTTCTTCGACCGAGGCGCCGGCTTGCGGGAGCCCCCGCCATGAATTTCTTCATGAGGGAGCAATCCTTGTATAGGTGCTTGACGGGGTACTCGTGATTCGGGCAGGGCCCGTTCCACTTCTTCTCGAAGTGGTCGGGGACCTCCCCAGTCGGAGGTTTGAAGGTCGGCTTCGGGTCGGCGGCGGCGACCATGGCGGTCTCGTCGTCGTGCCGCCTGCCCTTGCCCTTCCTCTTTTTCTTGGCGGGGGGCCCCGATGGGCCTCCTTCCGCTTCCTCAGTCTGCTTACCCTTAGGGTCGGCGGACTGGTGGAAAATGGCCCCCACTGCTTCCTCGCCAGCCGCGTGGCTCGTAGCGATGTCAAGCAGCTCCTTCGCGGTGCGGGGACTCTTCCGCCCGAGCTTGTGGACGAGGGATTTGCACGTCGTCCCGGGGACGAACGCCCCGATGACATCGGCGTCAGCGAGGTTGGGGAGTTCGTTGCACTGTCGGGAGAAACGCCTGATGTACTCCCGTAGCGTCTCCCCCTGCTTCTGCCTGCAGCTCCTGAGATCCCATGGGTTTCCAGGGCGGTTGTAGGTCGCCTGGAAGTTCCCCACAAAGACCTCCCTCAGGTCGGACCAGCTGCCGATTTGTCCGGCGGGGACATGCTGGAGCCAGGCCCGCGCCGAGTCGGCCAGATGGAGCGGCAAGTTGTGGACGATAAAGTCATCATCGTCAGCTCCTCCGGCTCTGCAGGCGAGTCGGTAATCCTCGAGCCAGAGCTCGGGGTCGGTTTCCCCGTCGTACCTCGGGAAGTTCGACGGGGCTCTGAAGTTGGCGGGACGAGGAGCCGCACGGATCCGCGGGCTGAAAGCCCGTGGTCCCGGCGCCTCCGGACTCGGCGTCCTCTCGTCCTCGTCCTCGTCGTCGTACCGGCCGCCCCGTCGGGGAACGCGTCCTCGCGGTCGCTCGGGTTCGCCCGCGGGGGGTCGCCGCCGGCGGGCGTCCAGTATGCTCCGAGCATCCTGGATAGGGCCGACCCGTTGTCGGACCGGAAGCGCGTCCCCGGGAGGACGGGGCTGGTGCACCGAGTCCCCTTGTTGGGCGCGTCCGCCGCGCCCAGCGGCCAGCTGCCTCGAGGCTCCGCGGTGGGCCATCTGCGACGCTCGTCGTCGCGACTGCGAACTCTCGGCCTGCTGCGCCGCGGCTCGCTCCAGTAGCTCGCCGAGTTCCCGCTGCGCCTTGCGGGCCTCCGGGGTCACCGGCGGCGGGAGCCCTCTCACGAGCATGGCGGCCGCGGCTATGTTCTGCCCGGCGTGGGCGAAACACGGGGGCGGGGCACCGTCATCGTCGACGATTTGGCGCTGCACGTCCCGGGCGCGCTCCCGCGCCGGAGCCGCGTCTCTGACCTGCAGGAGCTCGCGCTCGATGCGTTCCCGTTCCTGCTCGATCCGCACCCGCTCCTGCTCCAAGCGGCGGCGAGCTTCTTGGAGCTCCTCCCGGCGTTGCCGGGCGTCGTCGGCTTGGGAGCGTCGTGGCGGTGTAGCCGCTCTTTGCGGGGCCGGCTGCCTTGCCACTGCCGCGGCTTGGGCCGCAACCGGAGCGGGAGCAACGGGCGCGTCGGCCACCGGGTGACCGTCGTCAGGGCCCGCTGGCCCTGAGCCGCTCTCACTCGCTTCTCCCTCCGCCCCGTCGGGGGTGTCCGCCATGAAACATTCCCGGGAGGGGTGGTGGCTTTCTCCGACGAGCTCCGTGTCGGATGCCTCCGAAACGGGATCGTCCAACAGGTCGAAGACCGATTCGGAGACGTGATCGATCACCCCGACGAACTCGCTGTCCGCCGGGGTGGGGCTCAGGAGGCGTGTCACCAGGCGGGACACGACCTCAGCCGCGTTGCGCAGACCGTATGGGGCCGCATACGGTGGGATGGAGTCCAGCATCCCCGGGGGGAGAGGAGCTCCTCCCGCAAGCTGAGTAGCGACGTTCGCCAGGGCGAACCTGACACAGCGCGCGTCTTCCTGCGTGGGCCGTGGCCCCAGGAAGACCTCGAGCTGCTCCCATAGCGGGGCCTCGTTGGCCCTCGAACGAGGGTTGCCAGCCTCGTCGCCAGGGGTGTTGATGTTGATGTCCGCGAGGGCCTCGGTGGCGGTCGCGACGTCAGCATCGGCAGAGTTGACCGGGGGCGTGAGAGCGACTCTCTCCAAGTCCCCGGCGTCGGTGATGACGAAATCCAAACTCCCAAGACGCAGCTGCGTCCCAGGAGTCCAGCTCGATCCGCGGGTGGCCATCCGAAGCCTGGTGATCGCCGAAACGCGCAAAGGCCCCTACCTGGCGCGCCAACTGTCGGTGTAAGAAATAACCAACAAGTAAATTTAGTGGATTGCGCGTTTGGGCTCCGGATGGTTCGCGAGAGGACACAAGGGATTATACTGGTTCAGGCACGAACGCCCTACATCCAGTTCGAGGCTGCTCGTGTTACTCGCGTTGCTCGTAGTAGGGGTTACAAGCGGTCGAGAGAGGGAGGGGCTCCCAAGTCTCTGGATGCGTCTGAGCGTGAGTGTTTCGTGAGTTGTGTTCTGGTGTGTGCGTCGTGTGTCCGTCCCCCTCTCCTGAGGCTTGATTTTTCTATTTATACTCAGGAGAGGTGAGGCTTTACAAGGCGTGCTCAAGAAGGTAAAAAATAGAAAGCTTGCTGAAGAAGCTCCACCGCCTGCGGGATACTGTGGACGCCGTACGGGACGCTGTTCGGGGTTGTTCGGGGTTGTTGGGGACGTGGCTCTCCCCGCGTGGCGCCTGCGTACGGGCAAAACAGTGGTAGTCACATCCGTCGGCCATATCGGTCAGTGCTTGGTGAGGCCAATTAATGCTGATGGGAAGCGGCATGGGCGTATGGAGACACATCCTTATGCCGGGTCTTCCGGGCGCCCCACTCCGTCCCGGGCCCACGCCGATTCGGGCGAGACGAAGAGAGGTCGGGCGAGATAGCGACAGAAGTGGGCCGGCCGAGGCGGACGGGGGTCGGCCGAGGCGGACGGGGGTCGGCCGAGGCGGACGAGGGTCGGCCGAGGCGGACGGGGGTCGGCCGAGGCGGACGGGGGTCGGCTGAGGCACAACCAGGTCAGTCGAGTCGGGGAAAATCGATCCTCCCCTGACCTGATATTCTCCTTGTTCGCGGGTTTTCCTATCCCCATCTTATTCCGAAACTGCGTGGCCCCACCCGTCGGTGAGAGGGTCGGATATTGATATCCGACAACGCTCATCTAACTTCATTAATGGCGTTCATCAATTCCTCGACGTGGCAGAGGCTAACTCGACCTCGGGTTTTATATGCTGTCCATGCAAGGATTATCACATCTCAAAGAAGATGGTTCACACACACTTGCTAAGGAATGGTTTCATGCCTGGCTATATCTGTTGGACCAAACACGACGAAGAGAGGATCCTATTACAAGACGGTGATGAAGATGATGATGACAACATCCTGGACTTTGCACAATACGGTGTCTTTGCAGATCATATTGCAATGGGCGAGGGTGAAGTAGTTGCAGAAGATGAGGATGATGATGCCTTAGGTGGCATGATTCGTGATGAAGAGAAAGACTGCGAAAGTGTGAAAGAGCGGGAGAAGATCAAGCATTTGTTGGAGGACCACAAAACATTGTTGTACCCAGATTGCAACGAGGACCAGAAAAAGTTGGGTACCATACTGGAACTGTTGCAGTGGAAGGCAACTAATGGCTTGTCTGCCAAGGGTTTCGGAGAGTTATTGAAAATGATAAAGAAGATGCTTCCAGAGGGCAACACCTTGCCTGAAACAACATACGAGGCAAGAAAAATTGTTTGCACTCTAGGACTAGAAGTAGAAAAGATACACGCATGCCCCAATGATTGTATCCTTTATCGCGGCAAGGTGTACGAATCTTTGGATGCCTGTCCGGTTTGCAACTGTTCGCGGTATAAAATCAAGTTAGACGACCCTGGTGAAGTTGAGGGAGAGCCCCCCAAGAAGAGAGTCCCTGCCAAGGTGATGTGGTATTTTCCCTATAATACCTCGTCTGAAGTGTTTGTTTAGAAACAAAGAGCATGCTAAATTGATGCGGTGGCACAAAGAGGATCGTAGGGAAGACAATATGTTGAGAACCCCGCTAAAAGGTCCCAATGGAGAAAAATCGACAGAACATTCCCAGACTTTGCAGAAGATGCAAGGAACATAAGATTTGGTTTGAGTATGGATGGTATGAATCCTTTCGGTGATATGAGCAGTAGCCACAGCACTTGGCCCGTGACTCTATGTATGTACAACCTTCCTCCATGGATGTGCATGAAACGAAAGTTCCTTATGATGCCAGTGCTAATCCAAGGGCCAAAGCAGCCTGGCAACGATATTGATGTGTATCTAAGGCCACTGGTTGATGATCTATTGTTGTTATGGGGCAAAGATGGAATAAAGGTGTGGGATGAGCACAAGCAAGAGGAATTTAACCTACAAGCATTACTGTTTGTGACCATCAATGATTGTCCTGTACTTGGTAACCTGTCAGGACAGTCAAACAAGGGATACAAAGCATGCACATATTGTCTAGAACACACAAACTGCATCTATCTGAAATATTGTAGAAAGTGTGTGTATATGAGCCATTGTTGATTTCTTTCTGAGAAACATCCACTAAGAAAGAAAGGAAAGGATTTTGAGGCAGAAACTCGTAAAAAACCAAGGCATCGGGATGGAAAATATGTATTTGCTATGGTAAAAGATGTGAAGGTGGTCTTTGGGAAGGGACCTGGCAGCCAGCCAGCTGCAAATGAAAATGGAAAGGCACCCATGTGGAGAAAAAGTCAATATTCTGAGACCTACCATATTGGCAGGTCTTAGATGTCCGCCACGCAATTGATGTGATGCACCTGACCAAAAATCTTTGCGTAAACATGCTAGGGTTTCTTGGTACGTACGGAAAGTCGTCGAAAGATACGCTAGAAGCACGACAAGACCTGAAACGTATGAAACAACGAGATCCCCTGCATCCTGAGAAGAGAGAGAAAGGGCATTGGAACTTACGTCCTGCTAGCTACACTCTAAGCAAGGAGGAGAAGACCAGTATGTCTGATTGCTTGAACAGTATTAAGGTCCCGTTTGGCTACTCATCGAATGTAAAGAGTCTAATATATATGAAAGAGAAGAAATTCATACACCTCAAGTCTCATGACTGCCATGTACTGCTGACACAATTGGTTCCAGTGGCGTTGAGGGGAATTCTACTCGTTAATGTCCGAACAACTATTGTGAAGCTGTGCCTTCCACAATGCAATCGACCAGAAGGCAATCGATCCCAGTAGTCTAGCAAGGTTGCAGGATGATGTGGCCCAAAGCCTTGTTAGCCTTGAGATGATATTTTCTCCGTCTTTCTTTAATATTATGACGCATTTTCTGGTCCATGTTGTCAAAGATATTGGTATTCTTGGTCCTGTATTCCTACACAATACGTATCCTTTTGAGAGGCTCATGGCTATTCTAAAGAAATATGTTCGTGACCGTTCTCTTCCAGAAAGATGCATCGCCAAGGGATACAGAACAGAGGAGGTCATTGAGTTCTGTGTTGACTATATCCCCGAACTGAAACCGATTGGCCTACCTGAGTCACGCCATGAGGGAAGACTACTTGGAAAGGGCGCATTAGGAAAGAAACAAACAAGGTGTGGAGTCTACGATTTATCCATGAAAGCCCATTACTCTGTATTGCAGCCATCAACCATGGTGGCTCCTTACATCGAGGAGCACAAGACTATAATATGCTCCCAAAATCCAAGGAAGTCTGACACCTGGATTACACGCCATCACATAGAAACTTTCGCCGGTTGATTGCGGCAAAAACTCATGGGTAACGAGACAATACATACACAACTGGCGTATTTGGCAAGGGGACCATCAACCTCATTCTTGGCATTCCAAGGCTATGACATAAATGGGTATACATTTTACACGAGAGCCCAAGACAACAAAAGCACCAACCAAAACAGTGGTGTCTGTATAGATGCCTATGACAACAAAGAGAACAGGGACTCATATTATGGTCAGGTAGAGGAGACCTGGGAACTCGAGTATGGACCTTTGAAAATACCTCTTTTTTAGTGCAAATGGGGGAAGCTTACTGGCGGAGGAGTAAATATAGACCGGTACGGCATGACAACTATGGACCTCAGCAAAATTGGGTATATAGACGAACCATTCATGCTCGCCAAGGATGCGCATCAAGTGTTTTATGTGAAGGACATGTCTAGCAAACCCAAGATGGGGGCTCTGCAAACAAATAACCCCGAACTTGAGCCAAAACGCCACATAGTTCTCATGGAGAAAAGAAAAATCGTGGGTGTCGAGGACGTCACAGATGAAGATGATTATAATAGGTGTGACGAGGTCTCTCCGTTCAGTGTGGAGGTTGACACAAGCATCCTGTTGGCCAATGAAGATGCTCCTTACGTTCGCAACGATCATAACGAAGGCACTCTTGTAAAGGAAACATTATTGCTGTTCAAGCATAATGTAATACTTATATTAAGCATGATGTTGTGTAATGGTACTTATGTTCAAGAACAATGGGATGTAATGTTCAAGTATTATTTTATTAATATTAATATTTTTTTTGAGTTGGGGACATAGAAAATACAAACTATTAAATACTAGTGAAGTTATGTAGCAAAAATTAAATAGTAAAGGAGTTAAAATGTAATACTAATATAAATGGATGTAAATAGAAAATACAAAAAATATTAGTTAGCAAATACAAATTTTAAATAAGGTAAATAGAAAATACCAAATTATATATACCTAAGGTACATATAGAAAATACCAAATAGAAGAAACAAAAAGAAACAGGAATGGCGGGAACGGAATTGGGAAACCCCCTTTGGTACCGGGTGATTATATAACCCGGTACCTAAGGGCTGGGAATTGGGCCTGGAATTGGCGCCAATCCCACCTTTGGTACCGAGTGATATCACCACCCGGTACCAACCTTCGGTACCGGGTGGTGACATCACCCGGTACCAACCCGGTACCAAAGGGCCTTTGGTACCGGGTGGTGACATCACCTGGTACCAAATGGTGGCTGTGTATATATAGCACGCTCTTCCCCCTCGCCCCTCTGCTCTTCCTCTCGACGTCCTTCACCTCCGCGCACGCCACCCCTCCCGCCGTCGTCCGTTGCCGGCCTCCCCTGCGCCCGTTGTCCTTCGCCCTGGGGATCCGCGCCCTGGCCTCCCCTGCGCTGCCCCGTCGCCCGGCGCCCGCCCATCCCCGGCCTCCCCGCGCTCGGCCTCCCTGTCACCCTGCGCCCTGGCCTCCCAGTAGCCTGGGGCCGCCCGTCGTCGAAAGATACGCCTCCCCGTCGCCCGGGGCCGCCCATCCCCGGCCTCCCCGAGCATTAGCCTCGCCGTCGCCCGACCTCCCCGCTCCTGTCTCGTCCGTCGCCAACCCTCCCCGCGCGCCGCCTGTCCGTTGCCGGCCCTCCCCGCGCATTGGCCTCCCTGCGCCCTGCTTTCCCCTCGACCGGCGCCGCCCGACTCCGGCGCCACCGCTACCGTCCCCAACGCCGTTGTGTAGTATGTTATGTGGGAGTGAGTTTTTTCTTTTTAATGTTATAGGAAAATCATAGATTACCATAAGAAAATCATAGATTATTATTAGTAATACTTGTTATTTCATAGAAATTGTTAGGAATTCATAGGCATTGTCTTAATATTCTACAAAATTTGTACGAATTTGTTTAGGAAATGTGTAGGAAATATATTAATATTCATAGATTACTATAGGAAAATCATAGATTATTATTAATAATACTTGTTATTTCATAGAAATTGTTAGGAATTCGTAGGCATTGTCTTAATATTATATGAAATTTGTATGAATTTGTTTAGGAAATGTATTAATATTCATAGGCATTGACATTTATTTCCTAGGATTTTTGTATTATGAATGTAATACTTATAGGAATAATTGTTGGAATTTGTATTATAAGAAATAAAACTATTTAAGTGTTATTGTAGAATTTTTTGGAATTTGTAGAAAATTGTATTATTACTATAAAAATTCATAGTAGTTTTATTTAATAAAGTGTTATTTCATGTATACATTCTAAGGGCTATTTCTAAGATGATGACGGAAGACGAAATGAACGAAATAATTATGATGGATTCCATTGCACAAGGCAGTGCACGTGCCACAAATATCCTTGACGCCGAGGAGGAGGCAGGTGGTGACGATGGCAGCCAATACCTGAATATGTCAGGCGATGACATGGAAGAACTTGCTGAAAATGTTCGGGCGGGGGAGGTATATATGTCTATAGTGTCAATATCGATGATATATATATATAAGCATGCGATCTTGATACATTTCTTTCTCGTACCTATTGCCCTCAGGCTCACAACCTTCTGGGTCGTCATCATCAAAGAGGACGAAACGTGGCCTGACCAAAAAGTTAGAGGGCAGACTTATAATCACGGATGTGGTCGAAGATGGTCGGCCAGCTGCGCCAGAGAAAAATGCTACTAAGATGGCAAATCAGTGTGGTGTTCTAGTTAGAGACCACGTGCCCATCAGCTTGCAGAGGTGGAAATTCACCAATGAAGCAACTTACGTGCCGCAATCAGAGAAAAAAATGTTATGGGCAAGTTTGAAAGAGCGCTTCGTAGTGCCTGAAGGTTCAAAGGAGAGAGTGAAAAATTAGGCTCTAAAGACGATGGCTACATCATTCCAAACTTGGAAGAAGAACTTGTACAGAAAATATGGCGAGAAGAACCTGACACCCAACTTCAACGGTTACCCACATCTCAAGGATCATTAGGATTCGTTCATGCAGTACAGGCGGTCGGAGTTAGGTGAAAAGAACTCTCGTCAAGCAAGGATCAAT
The DNA here is from genome assembly GCA_004135705.1 of Alloteropsis semialata. Taxonomy (NCBI): domain Eukaryota; kingdom Viridiplantae; phylum Streptophyta; class Magnoliopsida; order Poales; family Poaceae; genus Alloteropsis; species Alloteropsis semialata. The sequence goes on from CM014278.1 coordinate 37,060,095, forward strand.
GCCGTGAAGAAATGGTACTTCCACTTGAAAAGACCTTGATGTCGCCTAGAGCTTCGGGTGAATAGGCGAATCTGCAAATTACAAAACTAATTCCAACTTTCAGTACCCAAACCAGTAAAATCGGTTTGGCAAACCGGTAAAACCAGTTTGGCAAACCGGTAAAACCGGTTTGACACAGATTACACCAACAAATCAAGATTTACCCCTCTACGAATTCTAGCACAAACCACAGATAAGTGTTCCAATGAAGCTCCTGCACACAGCTCAAGCACACCAAAGTAGATCGAAGCGGAAGCACAGGTAATATGCTAGAAATGACAAAGTGAGGAAAAATCAAACCAAGACACAAGGAGTTGTTTTCCCGAAATTCGGATTCACTGCTTCCACCAAGCCGCCACCAAGGCACAGTGAATCCTACTCTCCGTTGAGGAAGCTTATGCGACCACACAAGGTCAAGCTATCTCCTTCTTCCACTAAGAGACCTCTTTCCTTGCGGGGGTGAGGTGAAACCTTCACAAATGATCCCGTGGCTCACCACACACTTCGGTACTCACTGGACGATGCCTAGCCATCTAGGAGGACGAACCTCCAAGAGTAACAAATGCTTCAATAGTTGCTTGACGAAACCACAAGTGCTCAAGGATTAGGATTGCTCTCCAATGCGCACACACAAGTCACTCACTCAACCCAACTCAAAAGATTCAAGCTATGAACACAAGTCTCACTTAGAGAGGATGGGGAGAGCTCAGCTGGCCTCTAGAATGTGTCAAACACGAGCAGAATCAGCAGCCCCTCCAAGAGGAGCTCATGGGTATAAATACCCATCTCTCCAAAAACTAGCCGTTATTCTGTCAGAGAAAACCGGTTCCACTGGTTCCAAAAACCGATTTCTGTGGATTTCAAAGAAACTAGCCGTTAGACGCTCGAGGCCATAAAACCGGTTCCACCGGTTTTGGCAGGAAACCGCCACTAAGTTAGAAACTCTCATGGTTAGACTCACAAGGGTTCACTTGAGCAATTTTGGAGTTTGTCATTCAACCAATGTTGCATCCCTCTTGATAGTACGGCATGCCTATACTCAAGACATAAGATGAATCATAAATCGACCACTTGAGCTTGTATGTCAACAATCATGCCATACTTGATCAATCACTTCTTTGAGGGCTTTCAACATTGTATCTTGAACTGAGCATATCCACCTTGAGCTAGTGACTTAGAATTTTCCATAACTTATGTTTGAGTTCACTTTAATCCTTAGGCCACTCCCTTTATCAACCATTAACATGTATATGCATTGCATTGCTTCTCTTGACAAGACTTGGATATGATACTTCAAAACCCCCCGGATACTAGATACTTCACCTTAGCAATTCGCACATGGTCATAAGTCGTCACTTAACCAAAGCTTGCTTAGTCCCCTGCTCTAGTCATCTCGATTTGTTTCTTCACAACTTACCCTTGCATCATCAAGTTAGCTTTGCTTTGACATACAGTGAATTCTATTTAAAAGATTCTTCAAATGCTTGTTCTTGATTGATAAAGAGTATCCCACACAATGCAAGGTTCCAATTGAAGACCAATATGTAACGCATGTGCTCATGTCATTTTTATCATGCATACATGAAGTCTTGCAATATCCAATCTTATGTATTATTCCTTTTCTTAGTTGATCCATAAATCTCTATCGTCATCATAGTGATATTGTCTCATGTTTTGTCCAAAGAGCATCCATGGTATGAGAGCAATAATGTTCCAAATAATCTTCATTGAAATTAACATCCCAATATTTAATGACAGTCCTCCTTAAGCAATTAGAGACCACATATCATGCATAGAACCATGTCTCCATCATAAACATCAAAGACTTGCCACTTTCAACAATCTAGAATCATTGGATCATACTTGCTTGCTTTGATTAATAACCACATATATCATGAGCACATTAAATGTAAATGAATTACAAGAATAGATCCTTGATCATGTACTCAAACAAACAAGTTAGTCCTTTAATCGTTTTGTCACTCAATTCGCTAAAATCCACTTGAGGGCCTAGATGCACTTTCACCACTCTCTTGGACCAACTGGCTACAAGAAAAAATTTCCAATCTGGGACAAGATGGAAGAAGATTTGCTTGCCCGAGGAATCATGCCGGCGACAATCAATTGGCCAGAGCGATCGAGGCACTGGTATTATGCTCATGGGGGCACTATAGATCTCAATGATGGGTCACTTATATACAAAGATGAGATAAAAGAGGCAGCCGCTGGTATCCTTGTAGCACTTAAAGAGAAAGCCGATGGGATATTCGTTCCCGATAGTGAAAACGACGAGCTAACAAGGGCTCTGGGGAATCCCAAACATCCCAGACGAGCTAGAGGCGTCGGCGTGGTCCCGTGGAAGGTTGCATTTTCAGCGGACAGTGACACCTACAAAAGTCGTACGCGCACCAAGGCCGCACAGGAGAGAAGAGTTGAGAACTTGGAAAGAGAGGTTCTGCAGACAAAGGTCGGCATCGCAGATGAAATGTCTAGACAAATACAGACATTGCTGAGCCAAGGGCAGCCAGTGCCGGGAGGAATACTTCTACCCACCAGAGTTGGTGGTTCAGTTGGTGTTAGCCCGCCCTCCTAACGTCGAAGTAGTGTTGCTTCCACAGAGCTCCCACCTGCCGATGCCGGGGATGGCAGTGCAAGCTATCTAGTGGACGAAATCACTCTGTGTACGCCATGTGAGCTACATATACCATACAGGAACTTATCCACTAAGGTGGCTTATGGTATGGCTTGTCCGGTGGAGCAAGGGCAGACCATTCATGGGCACAAATTTCAAGTGGCTACTGCAAGGTGGGGCTGGAGCAAATTTGTGAAGGATATGATGACTTGGAGCTCGACGTCGAAGGTGGCGATGGAGAAAGGACGTTAGCGGATACTGCCCACGGTAGTATCATTCTATGGAAGAAGCGTTACGTCAAATTTGCCAGTCAAGGACCATCATCTACTCCACCCAGGGATCCCCCGCAGCCACCGTCACCTTCAAGAAGGGACGAGGATGAGCAAGAGCTGCCACCTCCAAGTAGGGATGATGCCGGCTCACACATGTCTCCTCCTCCACCAGCACGACATGGCCAAAGCGCCAAGCTGCGCTCGCACGACAGACTACTTGCCAGAAAAAGCTACATCAAACGGTCGAAAAAGAGCCTACCGAAGAAGAAAGAATGGCCGCCATAAAGAAAAAGTTACCTTACGACCAAACTCACGAGGAAATTGCTTTGGTGGTCAAAGCCCAGGTCAAAGAACATTTCAAACCAGATGAGCCAGAGAAGCCGGTAAACATAGATCTGAAAGCGAAGAACATTTTAAGATCAATGAGTGAGGCGAATCAAAAGAGATTCTTAGTATTTGACTATGACCAGCAGCTTGCAAAGTCTTATCAGCAACAAGTCAGTGAAGGCTCTAGTAGCAAAACGGCCGCTGGTCAGCAGAAGCAAGCCGGCAGTGCAGCCTCGCGAAAGAAAGAAATAAGTCGGTCAGAGCTCAGCTAGGAGGACGGACGCGGCTGCCCAGACACAAGTGCAACAGGATGTTGACGACGAAGCACTCGCTCGGATGGTCGCGAATACGGGCCTCTCACCGTCACAACTTTTAGAGGGCGAACCTCCTAAGGCAACAGTGACACATTGGGAATTTCGGTGCGGAGAACCTATGGTGCCCCCATTTTCTATGAAGCTACTTACCACTCAAGCGTACCGATTCCATACATGGTCTATGAAGGTGTCCAAACAGGGTAGAGAGATGCTCAATGTTTTGATACAAGAACGTGATTACTTCCGTGGGCCGACTCTCTTAATTTTGAATTTCAAGGATGTGTATATGTTGTACCATCAAGATGCCATAGACCTCTCATTGATGAGCTGTTGGGTTGTGTAAGTTTGTTTCACTGATCTATTCTCGCAATACTTGTTGCCTTAATTACAATTACAACAATAACAATCTATTTTTGTCATGTAGGATGGAGATCCATACATGCCGCAAAAAATCATACAGTGATGTCGGCTTCATGGATCTATTGATGGTAAATGCCGCACTTGTATCCGGTAAGCCACTACAGACCGTGGACAACATATACTTGTACCTGGAGAGACAAAGAAGCAAGAATTACATTCTTCTGCCATACAATTTCAAGTGAGTACTTCTATCTATATATGTATAACTTTAAGACTTTGTTCTCAATACTTTTGCATGTATTTATATATATATCTACAACTTCCATTGGATACTCCTTGTGATCATCATAAACACCAGTCGTATTTTTGTCTTGGACTCAATGTGCAAACCACAAGAGGATTACCATCCAGTTTTAGACCTGATTGACATGGCATGGACAAGTTTCTGGGCAAATGTTCGAGGAAATTTCAAAGAAAAATTGGATGTGAAGACGGACTTTCCGGTATGTGGCTGGAGTACCCGCATATCTCGTCATATCACACTAATATATAGTTGTCACGTCTAACTTTATTCTTCTCCACTTTTAGTGTGCCAGACAGGAACAAGGGACGAATCTATGCGGATACTACGTCTGCCAGTGAATTCACACCTTTATTTCTTCAAAAAAAATGACTAACAAAAACTCATGGTACGAAATCAAATAATTCATACTTACATATGACTTGTTCTGTAATATGTATGATCTAGTGTTATCCAATGGATAATGAGATTAAAATGTTGTCATTTGTGATTAATGCAGATGATGTTTTACCATGAAGAGCTCCCAATGAGAGAAAAAAGCAAAAGTTATTGCGGACCAACTATTTGGATTCATTATGGACCAAGTTATAAATCCAAACGGGGAGTACCACCATGACGGACGCGATATCTCTCAATATCGCTCCATTTCCGCCCCTTCTTCCAGTTATGCTCGTCAATTGTAAACAACTTGTGCATATGTAACTTCTGTAATATATATATATATATATATATATATATATATATATATATATATAGCTGTGATAATTTCAATTACGTGAAAGATTATGTAAGACATATGACGCGTACGTACACACGTAGATGAATTGCATCTAATAAACAAAAATATCAAATATTGAAAAAAAGAAAAAAAACACCCTTTGGTACCGGGTGGTAACACCAACCGGTACCAATGGTCATCATATGTATCGGTTCTGCACCCGGTACCAAAGACTGAGGCCTTTAGTCTCGGTTGCGCGGTATCGGTTGTAGAACCGGTACCTATGAGCCTCTGGACCCAGTACTGATAGCGAGTTTTCCAGTAGTGGTTGAAAACATTGTATACGTGTTTTCATTTATATGAAACCCATTTCACTCTCTTCTTATTTATTCATTGCCACATTATAAAAATGTTGAAATGACACTCTAACTCTATTCCATGAAAATTAAACTTCGATTGGGTGTAGCCATATATGTATTGTGCAAAACGTTAATGCTTATTAACACATAAAATTTGATCCTTACGGTATTATTTATTCTGACGAAATAACTCCCATCTTGACCCGTTGTTAATCAAGCATTGCGTGTAAGTTAACAGTGTGCCAAGAGTCTTCAGCTCGTGGAAGGAATTTGGAGCGAGCAGACTATTCTTTATTACACACATGCTCTGAGCGTCTGACGCAGTTTTATGGCACACGACCTGGTTATTCCAGAGTGAAAAGGAGAATGCTTCATTCGCTCTTGCACATGGATGTGAATAAATTAAGCAGGAGGGCAGGGAAACGACGACGCCAGCCGAAATCAAAGCAGGCTGCTTGAATGTATAAAGTCGTAAACGTCGGACTGAATCTGTCGTTGGAGTTCGACGACTCTGTTTTGGTAACGTACTACAATGTGTATTGACTGCTTCTCCTCTCATCGATCATCTGTGATCTGGACCATTGACAAACAACTAAATGGAGCTTCTGTTTTTGACCTTCTGTCTTCGTGTTCTCACTCCTAGCTTTGGTATATATTGAGGACACCAGAGGCAGCAAATTAATACTACAGTCCATGTTTGTAAGCCCGGTTTTAAACCCAAAACCAGTGTAAATTAGAGGCCCAGAAACTTTTACAGGCCTGAACCGAAAATGCTGTGTGGATGAATTGTGAGCCCACTAATTCTGGTTTGGGCCAAAACCGTTCGGAAAAGAAATATGGTGTGAGGAGGTCTGAAAAAAAAAACAAGACGGATGTTATCGGTCCATCTCCTCGATCGACAAAGGTCCACACCGCTTGGAGGCGCTGAGCGAAGCTGGCGGCGGGCGGGAGAGCAGCAGGTGCAGGTCCCATTGGTGATGGCTGGGCAGTGCGAAGGCCGACGGCGAGCTCATCTTGCGAGCGAATCTGCGGCAACAATGACAGACCCATCGACGGCATCACGGCACGAGCCAGGGCATCTCTGGAGCGCATCCATGGCGGAAAGACCGATCTGCATTGCATGCCTCACGTATATCTCGAATTTGCTCCCATCGGCTTCTAAGCTTCTGTATTCTTTTCTGATCCGATCCCCATCCTCAGATCCTCTCCCATGCGTTTCCACGTACTGCTACTCTGCCGCGGCCGACGGCTCTTTCCTCCCCATGTGAGTGCCGCCTGTCTCCCACGACCACCACTTCGATCCATCTTCTCCGCATCAGCACCATCCCGTCTTCCATGCGGCCTCCACCAGCACAGGCTCCAGAACTGCCGCCGTTGCGTCCGCTGAATCCTACACCTCACCCAGTTGCTTCATCCTGGTTGCTAATTTGCTGTGCTCGAAATTTTACGCTCGATCTGAATGCTTTGAGCTTCAAGCTTCCAATTCGATGGTCATCAGATACCTCTCTGGTAGCTCCAATTTATTGCTCCGATTTGATTTTTTTTGGGCCACTAAACATCCTGCAGGAGCTCTCTCAATGCAGCTTTGCCTCACCCACAAAAAGATAAAAAAATAAAAAATGCAGCTTTGCCTGCAACTTATGTTCTGTTCCTTTGCAGATTGCTTGTTTTTCTTTTACTTTTTTCATTTGAAGGGCTACATGATTTTACCCAACCAGCTTGTTTACCGGTGAAAGAAAATGTTGAGGTTCTTCTTGTGCACGAGAAATTACACCCAGAACCCATTTTACAGGTGAAAAGTTTTACAAGGCACCCAAACAGAGCCACGGTAGGCCCTTCTTCACAGAAAAAGCTGAAATAAAATGGCAAGCACACTACAAATGACAAATTTGTCCTTGCTTCCGCTCACCATCAACTCTATCTCATTTGAACACATCTTGGCCATCTTCTATTCCTCATCTCATTCATATATTCAGTGCCGTCTTCTAAAGAATCGCTACCGGAGAACTCGTCTATAAAGTATTTACTACCGGAAACTCAATGTTTGCCGTGTGCCCCTGGCACACGCAGAGCCCATATTACACACGGCAAAGGCTTTGCCGTGTGCCGTCCACGGCAAAGCCCGCACGGCAGCTAGGTATGACGGCAAAGAGGACTTTGCCGTGTGCCTTTTGTTAGCCACACAACAAACCTCTTTGCCGTGTGTTTTTCACGGCGCACGGCAAAGTTTTGAACATACGGCGCGGGGACGGAGACGGCACGGGGCCGGAGACGGCGCGGGCTGACGGCGTGGACATGTTTGCCGTGTGCCAGTGTTTTGCCGTGTGTTTCGTCTGTAGCACACGGCAAAGGACATGGTTGCCGTGTGCCCGATAGATTGCACACGGCAAAGTTTCAGGCACACGGCAAACTAGGAGTTCCCGGTAGTGATTGTCGGAATCCCCCTTAGTACTCTTAGTACTGGAGGCCTGGCCGGTACTAGCTAGTTCACATGAAACGTTGGTGTTTAAGGAAACGTCCAGCCTAGCTCTATGCCGAACCGAATTTGGAGGATTACGAAGGATGGACAAGCTGTCACCACCTGCCATCTACCTCACAGACCATGGGGAACAAGGCAAACAAGGACAATTTATAGCCTACGCCACGTCTACACTATCGATCACTACTATAGCTTCGGCCAGAAACATCCATCTCTATTACGAATCCTTAGGTAGAGTATCCGCTTGAGAACGGACAATGAACCGCAATGAATAGCAACATAAGCTTAGCTTAACCCAAAAACTCACCACCGTGGATGAACTTGGATAGTTACACAAATGAGATCGTATCCGAAGAGGTACAAGCTAGAAGTAGGCCGATAACACAGGCACTTCCCCAAGACTTATCCTCACGCACTCCCTACACTACGCTGCCAGAGTAGCTCTAGGCCTAGAGTGGAGGTACTTCCCTTCTCTTCGTCTTGGTGTGTATTGTGAAGGCCCTCTATTCCTCCTTTATAGGTGGTAGGGGTGGTTTCCAGGAGAGTCACACATGCAAACACCTCTTGGCACGAAAGGGAGAGCGCGAGAGAGCCTCTCACCAAAGCTTGGTGCGCATGGAGGCTGTCCAGGTTGGGCCGAACCCAAGTGGTGCCTCCCCTCATTGGCCCTTCTCTAGCGGGACCAGTATGAGCATTTGATGCAGGAATTGCTTGAATGCCTCTTTTGCGTCTGCCGACCACTCAAAATGATCATGCTTGCCTAAAAATTTGTAAAATGGCATACCTCATTCACCTAACTTGGATACAAATTGACTTAGGGACGCCACTATTCCTACTACCTTCTAGACTTCGTGCTTGTTGCATGGAGACTGCAGGTTGTTGATAGCCTTGATCTTGTGTGGATTCGGCTTGGTACCCCAATGAGACACAAGGTACCAGAGGAGCTTACCCGATGATACACCGAAGGTGCACTTAGCGGGATTGAGCATCATCGCATGTTTGCACAAGTTGTTGATGGTTTCAGTTAAAGCGGCGATCAGATGGCCTTTTAACTTACTTTAACCACAATATCATAAGCTTCCACAGCCAATTTGACCTTTGAGAATAATGTGCACACACTTTTGATAATTACAATCATCATTTTTCAAGCCAAAAGGCATCTTTATATAGCTATAAACACTGAAGGGGTTACAAATACAGTTTTTTTCCTCATCATCTATGCCCATGCTAATTTTGTGATACCCTGAGTAGGCATATAGAAAATGAGGCAATTAGCAAGTTGAGGTTCAATCTACAATTTGATCTATCCTCGAGAGAGGGTACATGTCCTTCAGGCCAAACACACCCTTCATGTTCCGTCGGGCTTCTATACTATGACAGGGTTCACTGACTACTCCCAAAAAGGGACTTCTCATATGAAGCCATCTTTGAGTAGCCGACTGATTTCTTCATTAATAGTGTCTCATTTCCCCCGTGTGTATCTTCTTTTCTTTTGCTGACTGGTCGGGTGCCAGTTTAAAAACCAAGCTTGTGCTCTATTACCTCCACGCAGATCTTGGGCATCTCTAATGGTTCACAAGCGAACAAATCACATGATTAATTAGCCTGGAGGAAAGCAATGAGCTCGAGTTCCTATTTCTCTCCTAGGCCTAACCCGATCTGAGCGGTCTTGGTCAGGTCATCGGGGTTGAGCCGTATGTCCTTTGAGTTGCGTTCCATCTGACCTGGTGTAGGAAGGCCTAGCAGGATGCTAGGGGGTGTGCCCGTTGCCAGGGATGGTGGTGGCATCAGCTAGACTCAGAGTGGCAAGCCACCGGAGATGGTGTTGTGTTGGCGGTGGTGTCCACGGTCGCCAACACCACTGGGGCGTTGTTCGCTTTCTGGCCTCTATAGCCTTAAAGCTTTCAGGATCGAACACTTTTCCACCTGCACGTAGTGCTCTCCTTTATTGCTTTTTTCTGGGCTCTGCAGGATGAAGTGTGGCCTCTTTATGTTGTAGGATCATATCGATGGTGTTAAGGTCGCACCTTACTGCACCAACCTAGCTTGTCCCCATTTGATTGTTATCGGGTCCTTGATGACCAGGTATCTTGAGCATTGAGTAAGCAAAGCGTGCGACCGCCATGGACTTGTGGACGCAAAAAATCGAATGATGATCTTTACACAATACGACATGCAAAGGCATGGGATATTTGCTTTACTCAAGAGCATGTTCTAAATCTTGAGGTTCGTGGTATGCTAGTAAATTTAACATTAAATGACAAGGGAGAGTTTAATCAGTAATCTCAAGTAACTCAATGGCCAACGCCCCAAATTGTTCCAAAATGCTATCGGCCGATGAAGGATCCAATGTAGCAATAGTAACCATCGGCTAGATTTCGGAATCATGATAATAACTAAAATTAAAGTGTTGAACATGATTCATAGACTATAAGAGCCGATGAATGATAAGCTGATATTAAACATGGATCTTACTATAGATAAATTCATTAGGCCGATAGATCCAAATCTACTATCAATATCAAAAGATCGGACCTAACAGAATGTTGGTATTTCTTAACGCATTATTCTGCAAGCGCTCAGAAGTACATTATAACATTTCACCCAGGAGTATTCCAGAGTATCGTATTTATTTATCCGCAAGGAAAGCGTTTAGTTAAAGAGAGATGTTATCTGATGTTTTTAATTACAACATTATTAATCAACCAAAGTCTGAGCTTGGGAAAATGGATATAACATTGAAGGGGTATAGTGACACACAGAAGTTCATTGCTCATAGATAATCAAGTCTTAGTTAGTATTTAGTACATTAGAACAGATCAAGGGATTTCTTAGACTTTATACAAATAGAACTTAGATATACAACCTTATACTATACAAAGCTCAGTCAAGGGACACATATTAGATGACATATCGAGGTGTCAGGTGATTCCCTCATCAAGGGACGACACAAGACTTCTTATCATAAAGGTCTAACATCATCTCCCAAACGTGAAGGATTACAAAGGACAGACAGGGTTGTCACCACCATGCTCGCATAAAGAAATATAACTCTATTCATTCCGGTGATAGACAGAGCAACTATAAGGTACATTGAGCCAATGTCATAATATACATCAGCTTGATTAAGGTGCAAGACACAAGATGCATATGCTAAGTAAGTTTAGTAAAGTTGAGACATACAACATAAGTACGAAGATATTCCCGTTAAGATCAAAGTCTTACAAGTAAGGAAAAGAGCTACAAGCTGAACTCTAGAGCTTACCAAGATTCCTCTGAAAGCCCTTCAGAAGATCAACTACTATGACCAAGACTACTGAGACTAAGACTAAACTTGTAGCAAGAGAGTGCTCTTCTTCTGGTGTGTGTTCGATGAAGAGGCCAGGGCAGGTATTATAGCTTCCATATGCGGTGTAGAGGCGATTAGTAGCGGTTGAGGCCGTTTAGCCATGGGCCCAAGTCGGTCGACCCCCTAGGTCGGCCGACCCTCTGATTCCACCACCTCGAGCTTTGCACGGCCCAGATGCATTCCTGTAGGCAGTTGCGAGCCTCTGATCTGGGGGGACCAAGTCGGGTGTGTGGCCAGCTCGGCCGACCCAGCTCTGCCGCCTCTCAGGACCACCTTTCTCTGGGTCACTGCGTGGTGGGTCCTGAGGTCGGTTCCAGGTGGGTTCGCTCACTTTGGGTGCACGAAGCTTCGGTTGTGGGCCCTTCAATCCATGTCAAGGTCTTGAGCCTTGATCTTGTCTGTTTACATCAACCGACCCTGAATCAATGGCTGTGATGATCCAAGGATGTGCTTCTTTGCATGTGAGGAAGCTGGGCTTGAATAGGCTCTAAGTTAGGTTGCTCGACCCCCCTAGGTCAGTCGACCTGGGCCTAGGCCTAAATCCCTTCTTCTTATGCACATTTGTCCCTGTACTCAAATATATTCCAGATACAAGTGGAACCATATTATTTGAATAAAAATGTCTAAGATATGCTTGGTCTTTAGTTATTTTCTGATGCTATTGACGATCAGATTTTCTGTTATAATGACCGTCAACACAGGGACAACGATGGTAGCATGGAAATAAATCAGACTAGTGCTATACTGCATACATGATGCCATGAGGATTTCTGATTTTTTAAATGATTTACTATTTTCCAACAATCAAATGATTTTCTATGAACTTATTCTCAGTAATTCTAATATTGACTACATGTATCTTAAATAATTCTTAACAAATTCTAAGAAAATATTATGTAAATACATATGCTTTAGGTTAGACCATATCCTGAAAAATATATGGAAGTAAAATGTCTGCTATAGATACTTCACACTTCTATTTACAACTTTACTTGTAATAATAATAATAATATAATAATAATAATAATAATAATAATAATAATAATAATAATAATAATAATAATAATATCTAAAACTAATCTAAAAATTATGAAAATTGACATAGATACCTTTTATAGGTGTATAACCTTCTCATAAAATAGACTATACATTGTTCACAAATACATGCATCTCTCACACTCATTTCATACATTTCAAGGCAAACTTTGAAACATTATTTTGTTTATATTACATGAAAATATTTTTAAATGTTTGATATTAGATACATGAAAATATAAGTTGCTACGGAGGACTTTTCAATTTTTTAAATGTTTGATATTAGTTATTAAATAAATGAAATTTTAATTCTTTTAAGTTAATTTTCCATACGCCAATTTTTTATTTTGTATTAACTTTTGATATTTTTCCTTAGACTAGGAGCAGGGACAACCAAAAAAAAATATGTAGCCTAATCCGAGCTTAATGTGGCCTTCGAAATTTATTAGATTCGAAAAAATTAATATAAATGTATTGCATTCCCTGATTAGTCCCAAGTGGTATGTGGTTAAGTGCACTAGTAGAGAAACCACATTCGATACCCCCCCTTTAGTCCCGGCCATATTTGGCACCGGGACTAAAGGGAGCATTAGTCCCGGGTCCAATTGGGGGGGCGCCTGGGGGCTTTTAGTCCCGGTTGGTGGCTCCAACCGGGACTAAAGGGTACCATTTAGTCCCGGCTGGAGCCACCAACCGGGACTAAAGGGTGGCGCGCCCTTTAGTCCCGGCTGGTGGCTCCAGCCGAGACTAAAGGTGACCTTTTAGTCCGGGTTGGAGCCACCAACCGGGACTAAAAGGTCCCCTACAAATATCATCTTCCTCCCCCAGCCCGGCCGAGCCATGAACACAGAGCACGTTCATGGCGCCGGCCGGAGCTAGGGAGGTCATGCCCAATTTTTCTCTCGGATTTTGAAGATTTAGCTCCTCCAAGTGGTCTAAAAGGAGCATATCTTCATCCTCTCATCTTTCACGGTTAGTATTTCTTGTTTCATCCTTTATACATAGAGAAATTTTAGTTTTAGTGGAATGGAGAAATGGGGAAGTTTTGTTTTTTAGCACAATTTAGTTTTAATTCATTTTTTACTTTATTAATTCATATTTGTACTTTAGTTAATTAGTTAATTCATATTTATAATTTAGTTAAGTCATAGCGATACTTTAGTTAATTCATATTTATACTTTATTTAATTAAAATTTACAATTTAGTTAATTCATATTTAAACTTTACTTAGTTCATATTTATAAATTAGTTAATTCATATTTAAACTTTACTTAGTTCATATTTATAAATTAGTTAATTCATATTTATACTTTATTTAGTTCATATTTATATTTGAGATAATTCATATTTATACTTTAGTTAATTCATATTTATACTTTAGTAAATTTATATTTAAACTTTACTTAGTTCATATTTAAAATTAGTTAATTCATATTTATACTTTACTTAGTTCATATTTATATTTGAGTTAATTCATATTTATACTTTAGTTAATTCATATTTATACTTTACTTAGTTCATATTTATACTTTACTTAGTTCATATTTATAATTTAGTTAATTCATATTTAAACTTTACTTAGTTCATATTTATAAATTAGTTAATTCATATTTATACTTTACTTAGTTCATATTTATATTTGAGATAATTCATATTTATACTTTAGTTAATTTATATTTATACTTTACTTAGTTCATATTTATACTTTAGTTATTTTACTCACTATGATTATAATTTATTGCTTAATGAATTAGGATGGTAATTTTCAATTATTTCAAAACTAAACTCACTATTTGTACTAATTAAACATTGTCTAATCTTGCAGATGGACCGGCAATGGATGTATAACGCCGACAGACGTTCAGGTGACTTCTTTCAAGGCATGCATCATTTTCTAGATGTGGCAGAGCAAAACAAGAAAAACGGATTCATGAGTTGCCCCTGCAGGGTCTGCAAGAACCTGAAGGAGCACAGTTCAAGAAGGGTCATTCACAGCCACTTGATTAGACACGGTTTCATGCCTGGCTACAGTTGTTGGACCAGCCACAGAGAAAGAGGTGTTATAATGGAAGACGGAGAAGATGAGATTGATGACAACATTCTCGGATTTGCTGAATACCCTGCTTTTGCTGATACTACAATGGGTGATGCTGAGGAAGAGGATGGAGAAGATGCGCCTGCAGATGATCTTGGTCAGATGTTGCAAAATGCAAAGGATACAAGCGAAACTGAGAAGGAGAGGTTGAAGTTCCAGCGCATGTTAGAGGACCATCGCAAACCTTTGTACCCGGGTTGCGAAGAGGGACTAAAAAAAACTCGGGAGCACATTGGATTTGCTGCAATGGAAGGCCAAAAATGGTGTATCGGACAAGGGCTTTGGTGAGTTACTAAAAATAGTGAAGAAGATGCTTCCAAGGGACAACGAATTGCCCTCGACAACATACGAAGCAAAAAAGCTCGTTTGCCCGCTGGGGTTGGAGGTGCAGAAGATACACGCATGTCCAAATGACTGCATCCTGTATCGTGGTCCCGAATACGAGAAAATGGACGCGTGTCCGATTTGCGGCGCCTTGCGGTACAAGATCAGAAAAGACGACCCTGGTGATGTAGAGGGAGAGCTTATCAAAAAGAGAATTCCTGCGAAGGTCATGTGGTATTCCCCTATAATACCACGCTTGAGGCGTTTTTTCAGAAATAAAGAGCATGCTCAGATGATGCGATGGCATAAAGAAGAGCGCAAGCGAGACTCAAAGTTGAGGCACCCTGCCGATGGGTCCCAGTGGAGAAAAATTGACCGAACATTCAAAGACTTCGCTGAAGATCCAAGAAACATAAGGTTTGCTTTGAGTACGGACGGCATGAATCCTTTTGGTGAAATGAGCAGTAGTCATAGCACTTGGCCCGTGACTTTGTGTATGTACAATCTTCCTCCATGGCTCTGCATGAAGAGGAAATTCATGATGATGCCTATTCTCATACAAGGCCCGAAGCAACCGGGCAACGACATTGATGTGTATCTAAGGCCATTGGTTGAGGAACTTTTACAGTTGTGGGGCGAAAACGGTGTACGTATGTGGGATGAGCACAAACAAGAGGAATTTGACCTACGAGTATTGCTGTTTGTAACCGTCAATGACTGGCCGGCTCTTAGTAACTATCAGGACAGACAAACAAGGGATATAGGGCATGCACGCATTGTTTAAATGATACTGAAAGCATTTATTTGAAACATTGTCGCAAGGTTGTGTACATGGGCCATCGTCGATGGCTTCCAATGAATCATCCGGTAAGAAAGAAAGGCAAGCATTTCAAAGGGGAGGCAGATCGTCGTCCCAAGCCTATGCATCGTGATGGAAAGTACATATTTGCTATGGTAAAAGATCTAAAAGTTATTTTTGGAAAGGGGACAGGTAGTGTTGCTGTTCCAAATGATAGTAATGGGATGGCAACCATGTTTAAGAAGATGAGTATATTTTGGGAGCTACCATATTGGGAAGTCTTGGAGGTCCGCAATGCAATTGATGTCATGCACCTGACGAAGAATCTTTGCGTCAACTTGATAGCCTTTCTAGGCACCTATGGTAAGACAAAAGATACACTGGAATCACGCCAGGATCTGCAAGATATGGAAGAACGACATGCACTACATCCTGAAGAGAGGGACAATGGGCGAAATTACTTGAGTCCTGCCAGCTTCACTCTAAGCAAGGAAAAAAAGGAAAGCATGTTCGAATGTCTGAATAGTATCAAGGTGCCCTCTGGATACTCTTCGAACATTAAGGGAATAATAAATGTGCCAGAGAAGAAATTTACAAACCTGAAGTCCCACGACTGCCACGTGCTCATGACACAGCTGCTTCCAGTGGCATTGAGGGGAGTTCTGCCAGAGAATCTAGATTAGCTATCGTAAAGCTATGTGCATTCCTCAACGCAATTTCTCAGAAGGTAATCGATCCAGACAATCTACTGAAGTTGCAGGTTGATGTGGCCCAATGCCTGGTGAGCTTCGAATTGGTTTTTCCACCGTCGTTCTTCAACATTATGACACATCTACTAGTTCATCTTGTCAAAGAGATTGAAATTCTGGGTCCTGTCTTCTTGCACAATATGTTCCCTTTTGAGAGGTTAATGGGAGTGCTAAAGAAATATGTTCGTAACCGTGCTCGACCAGAAGCATGCATAACCAAGGGCTACGGAACAGAGGAGGTCATCGAGTTTTGTGTTGACTTCATCGATGATCTCAAACCGATTGGTGTTCCTGAATCACGGCATGAGGGGAGACTCGGTGGAAAAGGAACAATAGGAAAGAAGGTTGTCGGTACTTGGGATGATGATTCTTTTAACAAAGCACACTACACTGTTCTACAACAATCATCCTTGGTTAGTCCTTATATAGATGAACACAAGGAGCTTTTACGCACTGAATTCCCGGGGAAGACTGAGGTCTGGATTACACGTCAACATATTGATACTTTCGCTGGTTGGTTGCGGAAACATCTAATGCGCAATATGGACATACATGAACAGCTAGCATGGTTGGCCAGGGGTCCCTCCTTTACAGTCTTGACATTCCAAGGATATGAGATTAATGGGAATACATTCTACACAGTATCCCAAGATAAAAAGAGCACCAACCAAAATAGTGGGGTCCGTGTAGATGCCCTGGACAGCGATGGGAACAAGGACACATATTATGGTTACATAGAGGAGATATGGGAACTGGACTATGGCCCGTTATTGAAAGTTCCGCTGTTTCGGTGCAAATGGGTGAAGCTCAGTGGAGGAGGGGTGTCAAAAGACAATTATGGAATAACAACAGTGGACCTCAATAATCTTGGTTACAGAGATGAACCATTCGTCCTAGCCAAGGATGTGGTTCAGGTTTTCTATGTGAAGGACATGTCTAGTAAACCGAAAAAGCAAACAGAGAAGTCAAATAATGAGCCCAAGAGACACATAGTCCTTTCCGGAAAAAGAAACATCGTCGGCATCGAGGGCAAAACAGACATGTCGGAAGATTATGATAAGTTCGACGAGATTCCTCCATTCGCCGTGAATGTTGACCCAAGCATTCTATTAGCTAAAGAGGATGCTCCTTACGCACGTAGTGATCATAAGCAAGGCACATTCGTGAAAAAGAAGACTATTGCCGTTGTAGATCGTGATGTTTAATGTATTGTTATAACCATTATGTAAGATATTGAGCATGCACTCTTATATTATTAATTTATGCTTTTTGTGATGGAGTTGTATTCAAATTGTTCTCAACACACATGTTCATATTAGCACATCTAGCTATTAAATGAAATAAAATATTTATATTAGCACAAATGTTCTCAACACACATGAACTAAAATACTAATATATATATATATATTTGTCTGAGAATAATAATCGTAACATCAATCATATTATTATCACATATAGTAAATGAGAAAACTAACTAAAATATATTTTTTAGTAAATGAAATAAGAAACAAATTGAAACAAAAAATAATTAAAATATTACTGGCTTTTAGGCCCGGTTGGAGCCTCCAACCGGGACTAAAATAAAGTTTTAGTCCCGATTCGTGGCTCTAACCGGGACTAAAGGTGTCGGTGGCCGACCTTTAGTCCCGGTTGGGGCCACGAACCGGGACTAAAAGCTTCCCTCCTCTATATAATGGCCGGCAGACCGCAGTTCTGTCTAAAATCGCCGGCCGACCGCAGCTCTGTCTTTCTTGTTCATTCTCCGGGAGCGAGGTGTGCTTCTGATTTTTGATTTTAAGATTTTAGTGCACCGAGATTTTTTACGGTTAGTATTTCTTGTTGATTCTCTAGTCTTCTCCGGTTAGTATTTTTTATTCATTTATGGTTTAGTTTTGTTTCAAATTTAGTTATCTAGTTTTGATTAGAATTTAGTTATTTAGATTTGCTTAGAATTTAGTTATTTAGATTTAGTTATTTAGTTTTGTTGCTTAGAATTTAGTTATTTAGTTTTGTTTAGAAATCAGTTACTTAGTTTTTAAGATGTTGCTTAGAATTTAATTATTTAGATTTGTTTAGAATGTAGTTATTTAGTGTTGATTAGAATTTAGTTATTTAGTTTATAAGATGTTGCTTAGAATTTAGTTATTTAGTTTTGTTTAGAAATCAGTTACTTGGTTTTTAAGATGTTGCTTAGAATTTAGTTATTTAGTTTTGTTTAGAAATCAGTTACTTGGTTTTTAAGATGTTGCTTAGAATTTAGTTATTTAGTTTTGTTTAGAAATCAGTTACTTAGTTTTTAAGATT